>CM060900.1:345551131-346751131 GCA_030762935.1 Hymenopus coronatus
TTGTATTTCAAAGCTGCCATAATACATGACATTACATTTCTTATTTATTAATTTTCTTTCCTTTTTATTTTAACTTTCCATTCAATGCATTAAATAAAGCAGCATTAATTTTCATTGTATAACATAGTGTAACTATGGCAACTCACAGTACAATTATCACACTGAAATTTTTATTTTACTAATGTACAACCTAATGGATACTGTTTCTAAAAATTAAGCATAAATTATATACATCTACAAGCTTCAAACAGTCTTTTTAATACTAAAACAGTGCAGAACATAGTGTGTTAACAAGTAAAAGTAAATATGTAGTCTCTCATCACACTAACTTGCATTTATTTTGCCATTCTAATGCAGGATTATATAATGTTTAAATATCTAAAAATAATATGTTTTAAAGGTTTTCATTACCAGTTTATTTCACCTAATGAATCATGAGCACTACAAGTTGATTTTTAACTGAGCACATCAGAATAGTCATAACTGAAATGATAAACCTCATTTCATATGTAACTATTTAATCCCATTTGTTACTTTAAGTAAAGCTCCTGAATTGCCTGTACAATTTAATATCAACAATTACTCTCTTAATATATGAAAAGAAGCTGGAAACAGTGATTCATTTTTAAATTTACTTATGGTGAGTTGGAACTAGTAACACTAACATAACTTATTTTTACTCACTTGACATGTTTTGGAAAACCATTTGTTTCCATCATCAGAAGGTACCTGTCTGGCACCTGGTGATTATGTTTCTATTATGGTTATGTTAGTTATTAATTGACACATCAATTGTTAAGCCTACATATATGCTCACGAGTTGATTTGAAATACGTATAATTTCCTTCTGCTACATATTCAGATTTTGGCACATATGTGGATGGCATCTTTGTTGTAGTCCCTCACAGGTTTCTACAAGATTCCTTAAAATTACTCAATCTAAAAAAGCAGTTCAATACAATTGACAATACAAGTGAAAAAAGAAGGCATGCTTTTTCTTGAACCTAAAATAATTAGGTAACAGTACAGCACAGCCTTTGGTATACACAAGGGACCTTCACATTCAATTACATAATGAACAATGGTTTCAATCCCATTATACATAAACATGCAGTACTAAGCAGGCTAACACATAGACTGACATAGACATATATCCCCTTGAAGAAAGAAGAATATCAAAAGAATACCAACTGGAATATTAACACAAAGCAAACACAGCCACCCTCCCTCAGAAAAAAGGGTTGTATATAAAAAAAAAAATTGTAAAATTCCCATGAAAAATACATATCAAAGACTCAATCAAACACATCCAGCATGATAAACAATTAATGTTTGAGAAATCTTCATACTACTCAAAAACCATACTACATATTCATGAAGACTTTCAGAAAACTCAATATCAGCTTAACTCCACATAATAAATTTAGCCCACAGACTTTGCAACAAGTTAAAGAACCCTATACCACAAGGTAAACAAGCTGAAATGTGATAAAAGAGCACATGATATTTTTAAAATGCAAACAAATGAATAAATCAGCAGTTTGACACCATTTTTTTAATGACCCACCACAACATCAAACCTAATATCAACCTAATTAACCAATTAAGTATACAGTGGAACTGGACACATAAGTGAAGATGTTCATCTTAAACATAGGCTGTAGTTAATGAACTTTTCTTAGACGCATTCAAATCCACTATGGAGGTACATTTCTCTCCCACAAGATGCTGCCATGATCAACAATAACCACAACAGAAACAGTAACACCAGGAGCTAGTCAGACACCTTCCGATGGTGCAACCAAGGTTTCCTGAAACTTGACAAGGAGCAAAAATAAGTGATGCTAGTGTTACTAGTTCTGACTCTATTAAGTAAATTATTCTCTTCTTAGGTTACATAGGCACAAGCATTTCCTTTAGTGACTAATATCAGATATTAGCAACCATCTGCCAGATAATGAAACTAGTCCACAAAGCAGCTTCCACTAAAGTTCACTTTCCTGTTTAACTGAATAGAAGAATGAACACCATGATTACTGTACAGTGGGCTAGTTTTGACTATTTAGCAAGAGGTTGCTGACCTCTCGATATGCACAAAACAAAACGCATAGTATCCATGTTACTAGATAAATGTAAATATTTGTTGTCTGTAAAAATATGTCCTTAATTTAATTTAAAGCTGTTAACATCCTTAAATACAATGACATATGGGTTGTTAGGTGAAAAATAAAAACACACTTGGAAGTACAAAACTCATAATACAATTTTATTAAGTTGAACTCACCTCCAACATTCTATATTTCACTCATTCTAGGTAACAACCAAGAAAGTGTGGAGCACAAAGTGTTTGACTCAATAAAATTATGTCATTAGAAGGGCTGAATTTACTAATCAGAATGCATGGTTATTCTAATTTCAAAGGGATATATTAGCCATGTATATGGAACACAATCACCAATAATACGCGCCCCAAGTAATAAAATCAGCACAGAAATGATAACAATGGATTCTGAAAGAAGATTAAGGATGTCTCACAGTTATGAAAAGCTTCTTATCACAATGTAGAAAAATAAACAAGATGGCCAATTCAAGAAAAGAATAAAATATTGGCAGGGTAGAACATCATTCCTGCTAGCGTAAAAATGTTTAATGAGTTCCCATGTTCATGGCAAATTCCTGAAAGCTTATCCAGCTTTGCAATTTTACATAAGTATGGTCTCAGAAAACTCTGTAAGACCAGTTTCAGTGCAAGTACCTTTAAAGGTCTGTGCAAAAATTTACCTCCTTTAATTGACTTGAACTCAACTTTGAGTCAGTCATATGAAAAACTGAACCTGAACTTAATATTTAGCTTTGTGCTTCATTACTACACCATTCAGGATAGTTAAACATGTTATGAGAATGTTATGAGATGAATGCATCGTTTACTAATTTATTCTTGCCCATAAGAAAATTAATTTTGCAAGTTCTTACTTAATTTTATTATTATATTTATATTATAGTTTAACTTTTAAATCATAGTTTTGTAACCCTTTACAATCTTGCTGAGAATTTATTTTACTTTGAAACTTCTATTGCCTGTTTTTAATAATGAAAACAAACAACTGAACTTCCAAGTTAAATCTACAAAATTGATGACAGTAAACTCTGATAAATTTTTGTTTTTTATTTAGGGTATTTGGTTGGAGAAATTATTGAAAATTTTGTTGCGATAAAAGTTTTAAAAATGATTTGGCGAAAATAATTCACACCAAAATTATTAACAGAGAATGCTTTAATAGTATTATGGTAACCCATCCAGATACATACCTAGTGTCCTGGCTTTCATCACATGTGCTTCAGTGGAACATGATAATGGTGGTGATGTTTGATGGTGTGCTAGTAACTAAGCTTTAGTGAATAAGCCTTTGAGATAATATTAGCTGACCACACAGCAAATCCCTTAGGGGGAGGCCTCTGCTCTGGCACCCACTTAGTATATTCTTATGTACCAGCAAAGTATACTTGATAACAATTTTAATTAAAGGGTGTTTTGGAACTGTGATACATATGAACAGAATATTTCTGAGTTGGGTTTGTAACCACTTAAGTATCACTTACATAATCAGAAATATTCTGTACTTGATAACTCTAATACAAATTCTTAATACTTTTGGCATTATGTCCTATTACTCATATAGGCAGTATTTTTATTCAAACCAGTTTCATTCTATGTTGTAAGACTACCTTCAACAAGATGAATGTTTTGATTAGTAATGTATTTGTGACCTTTGTTGCCTCTTATTAACATTTTTTATACGTGTTGGAGGTTGTAGGTTCTTTACTGTAATCAGTGTTTGCCTTCCCCTGTTAAAGGGATATTCACTATTACATCCATATGCAATATTTGAAGATACTTTGAATTAATACTAGTCCTCCTTTTAACACTGCTCACAATAGGTCTGCATAAACACTAATGAAGTAAGAATTAGCTTCCTGTTTGCTAGTTAGAAATATACATGCAAATAACTTTCTCCATTAAACTATGTTCTTAAGAATAATACAGTATCAAATGTAAAGTGAACAAAGAAGCAATTCTATCTAAGTAAAAAGAATGGATTTCCAAAGTTCCTGAAACTAAGACCTCTTAGTTGAAATTCGGTTTTCATTTCAAAGATGCATGTAGCTTCTGCAGAGAAGCTACTTAGAAATAGTGTATACATACTTTGTAACTGCTTTACTTGTAAGAACATGGTTCTTAAAAGACGTCAACTATTGATTTATAATCTCATATATACAAAGAATATTGGCTTTATCATAGGAACAGTATTCTTCATTTAAACAATTTTGATTTCATTTGACTAATATAGCAAGTCCAATTAACAGTGGTTAATAAGTAACTATTCTTAAAGAAACCAAGAAAAGAAGTATTTGGTATAAAAGCATTCATAAAGACTCCAAAACAAAGAGGAAACTGAAAGCATAGTAGCAAAAAGAGAGAGAGAAAAAAAAGGAAGTAAAGAAAGTAAAATAAAAAGGATAACAGGAAAAGTAAATACAAAGAAAGTAAGGCTAAAAAAGAAACAATACATGAAAGGGAAACAAACAGGAAATGAATGAACATGGGAGATAAAACAATGAAGAGGACTGAATGAACATAAGAGAAAGTAAAACTTATGTCTTGGAAAGTTTTCTTTAATACAATAATTAGACTAAAAAGTGCACAAACTAGTTGATATGTTTTTATGCTCAGTGAACATTGTAGCAGCTAGAAGCTACCAGAATTATGGTTAATACAATTGCTAGACAGAACTTTCCTGGAATTAAGAATAGGTACACATTGTAATAAAAATGTCATACCCCAACTATGTTCACATAATTTGCAAACAATTATGCTGAAGTACTGAAGAGAATATGATTGAGAAATGAGACAATAGACTATAAGTGATACAGTGTTGTCAAATGTTTTAAAAACATACACATCAATTCAAACTTAAATACACAGTTTAGCTTTTAAAAACATATACATCAATTGCATCTAGGAATACTGTATACTCTGGGATGTCCAGAAGGTGTAAGTTGCTGGTTCACAAGATTAAATTCCCTAAAATAATCTTTGAGAATGGCTGATAGAATGAAGTTCAAAGTTTGTATTGCCTTTTGTTTTTTCTTGCAATATGACAAAAAGGTTATAACATTTGATACTCTATCCTGAAATGTCAAATGATATAAAATTTTCTTTAGCTAGTTATTTATTTGCAAAAAATACAAGAATAAATGTACCTACTTTACTAGTAAAGCGTAAAGGATTCTAAGAAAATGCTATTGGCAATTACTTGAAGCATTCAGTCCAGCTTATATCAGCTAGGTTTATGTGGAAGAGTCTTGTTGCAACAAAGTTGATTAATGCCTCTGACCTGAAGATGTATGGGCAGGGGGGGGGGTAGATATTGCAAAATATCACATTTGGAAAAAGGGACAGGTCAATAAGACATTTGTCTTTTGATACCTCAGTACATTCCTGACAATAGCTATCTCAGCCTGTGCTGTAGAGGCTGTATTGATTATTGGGCATTTCAGTTATTGCCAATAGCATCTTCTCATTTTATTTGATTGGTAATCTGGATAATTACATTTATTGCCAGTAATCAAGTAGTCAAAGAAATATGACTATTGCTTTGGAATGGACAGAATGGTTGGTTTCTGCCTAAAATGGCATATATAAAACATATAATGTATAATTAATTTGCTTCCATAAACATATAAAATAAAACACATATTATTAAAACATAACACAATTTAAAACCCTGAGCTTGAAAATAAAAAATGGGCAGAAATTCAACATAAAATAATTTGGGAAAATTGAATGTATACATTTTTCCAAGTTCAAAGTTACAACTATGCTCAGGCACAAGCAGATTTAAGAAGCAAATTAATACAGGACTATTATTTTATGGCGAGTCCACAAACCACCTATATACATAGTGTCCTGTACTTCAGTGACCTTGAAGTTCTACTGCATAACTAGTGGTGAATGACCATTCAAGATTTATTTTATCAGCTATATTTCAGTTACTGCTTTGTGTTCGTGTTGTGCACAGTTTATGCATTGTACATCTCGAAGGTGAAAGTTTATCTAAGACACCTCTGTGTGATTTGCATAGGATTGTTACTTGTGTTGTTATTAGTCCACTGAAATGCCTACTGAAAAAATTCACACTTGAACATAGAATTTTTATATATGATGCATAAAAGTAGAATCAAGTATACAAGTGTATAGTTAATTTCAGCAGAAATTTCCTGATTATCCAATTCCAGGTAGAGGCACTGTAAGATATCTAGTTAATAAGTTTAAGACAAAGGGATCATAAAATACTAACCTATGAGGTGAAAATAACATGTTCTAACAGAGGAAACAATTGAAAAAAAAACTGTGCATCATACACTTTCCTAAGTAGTCTGTAAGCGATATTGCACAGGAAGTGGATGTTTTAAAAACCTCTGTTTGCAACTACTAAACTTTTAAATTTGAAATCCCCTCAGAGTTACTAGTTCATGAATTCCAACATGTTGATGAAAAACAAGTCAATTTCTGTAACTGGATTTTACAAAATACCTTTGATGGTAATTATCTGATATTTACTAGTTTTTTCAGATTGGTTTCATTTGAATGGCCATGTTGCCTCACAGAACAGGTATTGGAGCTCAGGGAATCCTTATTTAATTCAGGAAGTTCCATTGCATGATGTCAAAATCTGTATATGGTGGGCTGTTAATGGCAAAATGATCAATAGGACCCATAATTTTCAAATACTGCAAATTCTCTAAGGTACTTAGAGATATAATTGCACTATTTTTTCAGATGTCAAATAATGAAAGTATGAATATTTCCAGCACGTTTCAGTCACAGTCCATGATGCTCAAAATTCCTTGGAAAACATAAAGGCAGTTTTTAATGAATGGGTAATTTCTAAAGGATAACCCCCCCCCTCCTCAGTTTCCTGGATCTTACTGCGTGTGACCTATCTGTGGGGAACCTTGAAAAATAAAGTTTATATATTTACACCATAGATGAACTGATGATATTAAGGAGAATATAAAAACAGAAACTGTGAACATTACATAAGAGGAACTAATGTATGTGTGTGTGTGTATGTGTGTGTGTGTGTATGTGTGTGTGTGGAAATTTCATCCGAGGATGCCAGGAATGTCTTCACAGCGGACACCACTTCCAGTATCACTTTTATTAAGCTTAATACTCATTACTATCACTTGTGAGTAAGTAATGTGGGAGTTATGAAACAGATGTAACAGGCGTGGATCACACATGTGAAGATCTGAAGCCTCACCATAAAACAACTGCACTGTACTGCTCCTTCCTTGTACCAACATGCAAAAAATCTGAAATGCTCATAGCCAACCAATGAATAAATTTCCCAGAGGTCTGCATAACAATAATTGGGATACACATGTGGAAACAATTAGTGGCCAGTCATTTTCAGAAATCTTTGGCTCCGTTTCTTCTCAGTTTTATTACTTTACACATGCTAGTTTATAGTGGGGCAGAACTTTCTGTAGTATGAGAAGCGAAAGTTTTGTTTTCTTTGCAATATTAAACATTTATAGAAAAAGCTTGTCTAATTAATAAGATTGATCTCACAGTTTCAGCAGTATTATAAAGGTCTGCTTTCAAATATTGTTTGATAATGATCTGCTGAGAATATGGACTTTCTGATATGAGTGCAGTTTTGACTTGCATCCTTAGTAGCAATTAGGTTCAACTGAAGTTTAGGCTATAATTAATGATTTATGCTGAATTCACAATGCATCAACACTGGCAACACAGCATGACTGACAAGAACATTGACTAGTTATACTGACCATAAAAGCAAGGAAAGCTGAATTGGAAATAGGTTTTACTGTACTACCTGTGGCATCCAGAGAGCTGATTTATATGCTCTTACTGAGACAAAATTGACCTACAGGGGAATGCATTATTTTTTAGAAGAAATATTGAATTAACCTAGTTATATGAATTGAATTCAAAAGCATACAAAGCATGCTTTTGCCCAAGCTTCACATAGTAACATCAAACTGTCTCTCTCTCTCTCTCTCAATTTGTGAACAATAGATTTTTTAATATTATTACCAGTGCTGCTCCATTGTGAATTGGGTATTAGTACTTAGTGAAGTTAGTTAGCTGCTTAGTGTAATTTAGGGATAAACAGACTGTTGGCATACTGCTTTAATGGAACAAGAAGGATAATTTGGCTACACTACATTCCCCAACATGACTTCAAGTACAGTAAGCACTAAGTAAATAAATATGAAATTATGCATTACAAAACGTCCTCAAACATAAAATTACATCAAAAGTAATTGTAAATGCGGATTAGATATTGAATTTTCTGCTGGAATTTAGGGGTAAAAAATCAACCAAATCTCATCTTGCATGTTGTAAAGTTGTTGGAAATTTGAAACAAAAATGCCAAAGCTACATACAGATCTTTGGCTGAAAAACCATTAGATCAGGGGTTGTGTGTCAGAGGAAAACTGCTATACCCATTCCTTAACTTTGTTCTTTGGTTTGAAGTTCCTATTCTATGATCACAGTGTCACACCAGATCCTAACTACTGTTAAAGCACAATGTTGGAAAAAGAAAAAGCAAGAATATTACCAAGTGGTACTAAACTCATGCACACATTTAAGTAGATCCACATTGAAAATTATAAGAGCATTAGAGACAGAAACAAGCCAACTATGGAAAACATTTACATGTTGAAGCAAAATACTCGAAATACTTTTGTCTCAAGACTTTATTATTATAACAGATAAACTGTGTATAGGTGTCATCTATCCTTTTAGAAAGTGATTCTATATATAGTGGCAGAAAAAATTATTGTACCTGCTCTGAGAGCAAGAAATATTCCATTTGCATCTTGTTTTCAGGTAGGGTTCACACATTCTACACCTCTAGGTATGTCACTAGCCTTATTAACAATATCCATGGTAATCCTTATCATCTCTTCAGTATTTAAATAGGAAGTGTCTTAAAAACACCTCACTTTTAGTCTTTCCTTGATAATAAAAGGAGGTATTGGAGCAGGTTAATTCATCTCTCCTCACTCTTTGTAGGCCAATGTATTAATAGAAAACAACGATATTTCTAGCTGATGCTATGTTCATTGCTTGTTATACAAATTGTAAATAAGGATTGCATGACAATCACAACCAATGAACTGAACCCATATAAGATATTGAGTATGCATGAAACTATGAACAATTACATAAATATGATAGATATGACATTTAAATTGCACTGTTTAATACTTGGATGTGAAACAGAACCTTTGAAATGTATGAGAATGTGTTTCAGAAGCAATATATGCATTTGACATGCCAGCAATGTAGCCTCAAGTGATAAGTTAGCCTTTATTTTTTCCTCTCTCTCTCTGCTCTTTCTTTTGACAACATCCTAACTTCTTATTCTTACATTAAACTGAAACAGATTTTCCATAATATTATGCTATAAAATCCATATATGGTACAAATCTTATATCTTGCAGTTATATAGCTCACTCAAAGCATTCAATTATTGGTGATAAGGACTGGGATGTCATTCTTTCATTATCTACAGTTTTTGCTGATCACACACCTATTCTTAGTTCCACATATAATCAAAAGGGTTACTGTTCTTACTGTACAACAGCGCATTCATTCTATTCCCAGCAATGGCAGAGGCCAGTAATAAATAAGGTGCTGTTCATATCTTATGACTATGTGGGCAATAGAGCAGAAGTCTTCTCAATTCCATTGTGAGATAGTGGATAATTATAATCAGAAAAGAAGCAGGTTGCTGCAAGAATGATTACAGGTCACCCACATATCTCTATAGAGGATAAATTTAATGTAGTTTTCCTTATGGCTGAGGTCAAAAGAGGTCATTTATGAATGGCTGCTGAGTGCAAAGCTTTGTCTTTATTCCTTGATAGTGAATGGGATGTTAGCAACTATTGCAAGGTTTCTGGTATTTGGCATAGATGTATAACTATCAAGAAAAAGCTAACCAACATGAAAATAACTTATTAGTTGCTATTTGTAGAATATCATGTACTGGAATTCAATTGGAGAAGTCCATTCAACTGTAAATACCTCTACTATGTTTACACATCTAGGGAGAATCCCTAAATGCATGCCATCTAGCTACTCATGCAGGAAGAGATCAATTGTGTATTATTGTTTGACACTGATATTTCTGAATGGATCATAAATGTTGGAACTCATTCATGGAAGGCTGAGCACATAAGCTTACATTAGCATTTTAGAACCTCATCTCCTATCTTCCTGAAAATGTCATCCTGAAGAAATTATTATACTGCAGCAGCATAATCTTTTGTTCACAGATTGGCTACGGTTCAAAACTGTGTTTCAGAGCAAGGACATTTTTCCAACTGTAATGACTTCTAATTCACATTTGAATCTAACAGAACCTGTTTGGATAAAAACAAGGAGGCTTTTTTCCCAGGTTCACAAATGTTTCATAGCTCTGGTATGCTATGGAAGAAACTCAAGAGTCGCTAACATAGGCCATAAATTATTTTATGAAGGTGGACTCCACTGCCTGAAGATTGAGGGTAGTGATAGCAAATAATGGGGAGCCACACAAAATAATGTGGGCATTTGCACAGCCAACACTGGAGTGAAGGCATGCTAGTCCCTTTTGCACAGCCCCCTGGATTACTGCAAGAATCCATCACCTTAGGTTAAATGCACACATGCATAATGGCCCACGAAGAAAATGCTTTGTGTGCACCTTCCCACATTTCCAGAAACTTCCTTGGCAGCCGGTTTGAAATAAGCCACTCTACCCACCCAGGGAAACTGCTGAATCAGAAGCCACTCTACCCACCCAGGGAAACTGCTGAATCAGGTGCTGGATGAAATCGCAATGTCTTCAATTAAGAACAGCTGTTATGCAGACAAAGCTGGTAGCAGTCATACAGATATTCGAACAAGAAACAAAGATACAGAGAAAACCTCATACATCACTAAGACATCAGGTAAAATAACAACACCTAATAAGTTTTCACTACTGTATCAAAACATTCCATGCCTTAGGAATAATAAAGCATGAATTAAAAGTGCTATTAAGTAATTAAATGCATGATATTGATGGCTTTTCCTGTTCAGAACATTGGCTAGATAATCATGAAATAGAGTCCTATCACACTGAAAATTAAATTTTGTTGGGACATTCTGTCAATCAGTTCACAAGAATGGAGGTGTAGGAGTTTATTCAAAGGACTGACTAAAATATAAAATAGGCAAGGAAACATATTACCTAAATGTAGAGAAATCTTTTGAACATGCAGTCACAGATTAGATGCCTCAAGTTACAAATTTACAGTTTTGTATGTATATACAGATCCCCAAGTGGCTACTGAACTTTTTTGAACATTTTGATATCTTGCTAAATGCCCTTATAAATAAAAATAGGCAGTTCCTTTTGTGTAAAGACCTCAACATAAACTTTCTATTCAGCAATTGTAATGTAAATGAACTTGGATCATTATTGCTATCATAAAACTTATAGAAACCACAAATACATCATCTCCTTCTCCCAAACATGTTTAGATCAAATAATAATTAGCTGTAACTCTCTCCTATTTAGTGTAGATTATATAAACTTATGAATTTCTGACCAAAATACCATTCTTTTATCCATGCAGATAGATAAAAATATAGCAACACTGCTATATTACTGCTGATTAACTATAGAGATCATTCAGTGAAGAAACATACATTATTTCAAACATTTACTAGAGAAGGAAACCTGGATAGATGTAATATCTAAAACCAACGCCAATGAAAAAAACAACATTCTTAACTATCCTTAAACATTACTTTGGTACAGCGTTCCCTAAAGACAGTCAGCTCCATAAATATGAATGGTGAAAAACAAAAATAGATGACAAAGTGCATAGTAATATCATATAAAAGAGACAGCTACATAATTTGTGTAAAATAGTATATGCAATTGCAGCAACATATTAAATTGAGTTCATATATGAAGTAAAACTAAAAGCTAATGAAAGTTTTATCACACAGACAAAAAATAAAGTAAAGCAATCTAGGAAGATAGTAAAAGATGAAACAGGAAAGAAAAATACATGGGTTAAAAAAAATTGTAATACATAAAAAAAGGCGGAAATTTGAGAAGTCCACAGAAATAGCTAAGATATTCAACGAATATTTTAGTAAAAATGTCGAAGACACAAAAGCTACTACAAATGCCCCTTCTTTCCCTCAAATACTAAATGACAAAACCATTTTTCTAACTCCAGTTGAAATATATTCAATAATTAAAGTCTCAATAAACAATACTTGTGAATATTTTAGTAAAAATGTTGAAGACACAAAAGCTACTACAAATGCCCCTTCTTTCCCTCAAATACTAAATGACAAACCCATTTTTCTAGCTCCAGTTGAAATATATTCTATAATTATAGTCTCAATAAACAACACTTGTGAGGAACTGATGATATTCCATATATCATTGTAAAAAGATCAGCAATCCACCTATTAACCCCTCTGAGGGATAGCTCAAATTCATCACTGTCCATGTTGATATTCCCAAACATTCTAAAACCAGCATAGGTCACCCACTTTTTAAAAAAGGAGAAAAAGATTGTATTCAAAATTATTATCCAATATCCCTCTTATCTGTATTTGCAAAGATATTTAAAGAGTAAAATACAACAGGCTAACATCATTCTTGGAGGCATGCAATGTGCTAAGCATTAGTTTGGTTTTCATAAAGGGAAAAACAGTAATACTATATATTCATTCACTAAGTCAAATATAGAGCACTGGATGACAAAGGAAACACTATAGGTCTATTTCTTGACCTTAGCAAAGCTTTTGACATGGTAAATCACAAAACACTGATTTATAAACTAAACAAATATGGAGTAAGAGGACCAGTTGATAGCTTGTTTACTGCAGACGAGGTCTGTTCAAAAAGTATTGCGAATTTTGAATTTGCACTGGCTAAGTATATTCGATTGTTTTGTGGCATTATGTTGGTACTCATGTCCATCACTTATGGTGACAAGCTCGGCCATTTTGAATGTTCAGTTAGTTGTTGACAGTTGTTTGGATGTGTTTTGCCTTATCTTCAATTTTTGCCTATTCCAAAAATGAAACAAAGAATCTGTATCAAATTTTGTGTGAAAAACAAAATTAAGTGTGCGGATGCACTCCGAATATTGACTGTGCCATATGGTGAAGCTACCTTGGACCAAAGCAACGTTTATCAGTGGTAAAAAATATTCTCAGAGGGTCGAGAAGATGTGAACGATGAAGAGCATCCTGGACGCCCAAGCTTGTCAACAACAGTTGAAAACATTGAAGAAGTGAAGAAAATAGTATTGGCCAATCATCAAATCACCGCTATAGAAGTTGCTGAGGACCTAAACATGTCAATTGGCTCATGTCATTCAATTTTTACCAATGATTTGGGCATGAGATGGGTCGCCATAAAATGTGTACCAAAGTTGCTCTATTTGGACCAAAACACCATCGCATTAACATTGCTAAAGAGCTGCCGAACTCTGTCCACAATGGCCCAAATTTGCTCTAGAGGGTCATAACTGTTGACGAATCATGGGTTTATGATGTGGAAACTAAAGCTCAATCATCCCAATGGATGCTGCTACACGAGCCAAGACCAAAAAAAGCGCGCCAAGTTTGGTCGAATGTGAAGGTTTTGCTTACAGTTTTCTTTGATTGCAGGGGGTGGTGCATAATGCGGTCTTGCCATTGGGTAGAATGGTCAATAAGGAATATTACCTGCAAGTTATGTGCAATTTGCCTCAAGCAATCCACCAGAAATGCCCGGATTTGTGGAAGAACAAAACTTGGCTTTTGCACCATGATAATGCCCCTGCTCACACATCATTGCTTGTGTGCAAATTTCTGGCCAAAAACAACACACTTATGATGCCGCAGGCACCATAGGCATCGAAGGAGGAGCTGAACAAGATCACAAAAAACAATTTTTTAAAGTGCTTTGAGGATTGGAAATTTGGTGGGGATTAATTTGAAGGGGACAAAATAGATATTCATGAATATATAAATACTTTTTGAAAAAACACAATATTCGTGATACTTTTTTAACAGACCTCATATATGAGTAATCGAGAGAAAACTGTTGAAATTAATTCAGTAAAATCCAGTAGTAGTATCATAAAACATGGGAGTTCCACAAGGATCAATTTTGGGTCCACTTCTCATTTTACATATATATAATCTCCAAGCATAATCCAAGCAAAGGGTGTTTTAAATGCATATGACACAAATATTATAATTAGTGATCCCAACAAAAGTAAATTTCAAGAAAAACCCAATGAGGTATTAAAGCAAATAGACTATTGGCCAGTGAGTAATAAGCTCAAGCTCACTGAAAAAACAGCATGTATAGAATTTCATCAAGGTATGCAAGATCCAATGCAGACATTTTTCCACAATGCATAAATTATCAAAGTGCAATACACAAGATTTTTGGGAGTTTGGGTAGATTTAAATTTAACTTGGGAAACTCGTATAGGTACATAATTTGAGTAAGAAACTAAGCAGTTTATGCTATGCCTTTCAAATCATTACAAAAATATTGCCCCTGGATGGCTTAAAGACAATGCATTTTGGATAAATCCATTTGCTGCTTTCTTATGGCATTACAGCATGGGTGTCTTCTTCTAAAAGTATGCAGCTACTCAAACTACTATAAAAGGATTATAAAAATAATAAAACAAGCACCAATACATTCAGATGGTAAGGCAATTTTCTAAGAGCTGACGATACTACCCCTATCATGTATATACATACTTGAGTCAACCTCCTATATACATCGAAACATGGATCTCTTAAAAAAGAATTCAGCCTTGCATGTTCATAATACAAGAGCATGTAGCAAAATGCACCTCAACCCTCATAGGTTTAGCTGTTATCTTAAATCAATATCACATAAAGGTATTAATTTATACAATCACCTCCCAAATAATGTTAAAGAATTCAATAACAAAACATTTAAGACAGCTGTGCAAAACATTCTCTTAATTTACTCTGCCATTGATTATATGAATGCAACATTTTAATTTCAAGATGTAAAAATTTTATTTTGAATATTTTTATAATTTATGTGCATGTAAAATACAATTAATTGTATTCTGATAATGCCATAGAAGTGCTTAATACATGAAACTTAAGCTGATTTTATTAGCAATGAATCATAGTTACTTTTTTTAAGATACTGCCCTTGTGAACTTGTTTGTTTCATGGATCCTGTTCTTCTGGGAGATGCACTTCAGCTCAAGAGGAAACTTAACAATTAACTTCAAGACCAAGATTGTACTTAATGCTAATTAGACTTACTTATTTTGATTACCATTTCCAAATGTAATGTATATAGAAATGTAAACAATTTGCTAAAGTATGTATTGTTTCTTTTGACTAAGACAGGAATTTATTATATTTCTTAAGGCGAATAAATTCTCTTCTATTGTATTACACATTTCTCATATGGTCTTTAAACCTGGCGTGATGTATCGCGACTGGGTAAATTGCAAGACCACGTGGTTAACGCTACAGGTCCAAACAGGTCTAAAGTTTTGAACAATACTAGTGATCGTGGTTTACGCAGAGAAGAAAGGATAGAGACAAGAAACCGCTTCTCGATATTACCAGTTGATGAAGATGTAGTATGCGATCCACCAAAGAAGAAAAGTGTGAAAAAAAATCTTGCAGCACAAAGTGGAACATCCAGACGAAAGCCCGAAATCAAGATTTATGGAGATAGTCATGCGAGAGGTATTGCAGCAGAGATTAAAGAAACTACGGACAAATTTCAGGTAATTGGTTATGTGAAGCCTAATGCAAAATGTAAGGAGGTTACTTCAGGTGTGTGCCTGAAAACTGAATGTGATGAAAGTGAAACTAAAGCTATTGTAGCAATGATGTGTATTGCAATGAGTCAGTGAATGTAGTGGGTGAGTTAAACAAAGTGATGGAAAACCAAAAGCTTTCGAGTGTTCTTTTTGTGAATATACCTAGACGTTATGACCTACCATATGACTCATGTGTAAATGTAGCAATAAGAACAACAAACAAAAAACTAAAACTTTTGTGCTCTAGTTATGCAAATGTAACTCTTATTGATGTTGGAAATTTAAATAGGGAGTACCACACTAAACATGGCCTACATCTAAACCACAAAGGTAAACGGCAAATTGCAGTAGAAATACAGATTCAAAATAATGTAAATAAAAAAGGTAATTGCATAACTATAAATTCTGTAGGGGAAAACACAGATACTCAAAATTGACTAGTAAGTGATAAAATTGTAGATAAAGATGTAGAAAAAAAAGATAAAGATAACTCAACATTCAGAGTAATACATCAGAACACACAATATATAGCTAACAAAATAAATGTACTAGAAGTATTGCTAAATGAAGTTAATCCTCACTTGGCTATTTTTACTGAACATGCATTAAATTATGAGCAGTCACGATTAACTCAGTTTACAAATTATAAGCAGGTTGATGTGTTTTGTAGAGAAGAGCATAGAAGTGGAGGAGTAATTATGTTTGCAAAAAAAGAAATAACATTCACTAAAATAAAAATTGTAAATATATTTAGTAAAGAAATGACATTTGAAGTAATAGGCTCAATGGTTTGCATAAATAACAAAAAAATAATGGTAATTGGAATATATAGGTCACCAAATTCAAGTCTAGTAGACTTTTTCATTCACTTGGATGATTTTCTAACAACAATTCTTAAACAAGACTCCAAAATTATAATCATGGGTGATCTCAATGTAGAAAGTACAAACAAAGATTTTATAGACATATTAGATAGTTTTAATCTTAAAGATATTCTGATAGGCCCTACGCGAATCACAAAACAAACATGCAGAGCTATAGACCATGTAATAACAAATCTGGAGCAGTCCAAATTCACTACAATAAATAATGATTTCCACATTTCAGACCATACTGCTCAAATTATAGACATACATAATTGTTATATTGAAACTATACAACTGCAATACAAGTATGTTAGGGATACCAGTAGCTCAAAACTGATTAAGCTCAAAAATAGGTTAGAACAAGAAAGGTGGCATGAGGTATATTTGCAAAAATCCACAAATGAAAAATGGCAATCATTCTTTAAAATATTTAACAATTATTTTGATGAAGTGTGCCCTAAAATTAAAAAGCGTGAAAAGATTTTAACTCTGCAAAACACAAAACTTCCTCCAGAAATAATTGCCATTCGTGAAAAAATGAAGGATAATTATGAATTTCTAAAAGTGACTAAGCTAGACATCTACAAGACCCTCTATATTAATTATAAAAAGCAATACAGACAGGCATTAAAGAACTTAGAAAAACAAAATAACAGAAAGAGAATAGAAAACTCATGTAATATTACTAAAGAAATGTGGTCTATAGTAAACCAAAATATAAAACCAACTAATGATGAAACAAATAATATTAACATACGGGTAAATGGACAAGAAATAGTAAATCCTAACAAAATTTCAAATTTATTTAACCAGTACTTTATTAACATGGGGGGAGATAATAACACCATAATTAATGACCAAAATAGAGATGATATCAAAGTTATAGGAACTATTGGCCTCTTTCAAACTGATGAAGCAGAGGTAGATAATATAATAAGTCCATTAAAAAATGGAGCATCTGGTTGGGATGATATTACGCCAAAAGTTCTTAAAGCCTGCAAAAAATCATTATTGAACATTCTAGTGTACCTTATAAACCACTCGATTGAATATGTAACATTCCCTGATTTGCTAAAAAACAGCATTTAAAAAAGGAAAAAAGGAATTATTATCAAATTATAGACCAATAACATTAACTTCTGTATTTGCCAAACTGATTGAAAAGATAATATACAAAAGGCTAATAGATTTTTTTGAGGCAAAGAGTGTGTTGAAAAATTATCAACATGGCTTTCGTAAAGGGTTATCAACTATTACTGCTGTATCTGAACTTATACATAATGTGCTTACAAATCTTGAACAGAGTAAAAAAACTGTCGGTATTTTCCTAGACCTATCTAAAGCATTCGATAGTGTCTCTCATGATCGCTTGTTGACTAAACTTACCCATTATGGAATTAGAGGGAAAATGCATGATTTCCTCTCTTCGTATTTACAAAACCGAACACAATGTACAGAAATATACTGGAAAAATGGAAATTGCTTAAATAAATGCAAATCAAATTATGAAACGGTGAGAACAGGAGTACCACAAGGATCGGTCTTGGGTCCTCTTCTATTCCTAATTTATGTAAATGATATGCCTATTTCTCCAGAATATAATCTCATTTCCTATGCGGATGACACATCTTTTATATGCACAGACAAAGAATTAAAGCAACTCGAAACCAAGGCCACATCATCCCTTTTAAAACTCTCTGATTATCTGAATGCAGCTCAACTCAAACTCAATATAGATAAAACTAAATGCATTCTTTTCCAACTTAGGGATCAGGAACAAGTGTGTAAGATAGAATACAACAATACACAAATTGAACAAGTAAACAACATAAAATTTTTGGGAATTACAGTAGACAAAAACTTAAATTTCAATGAACACATAGATGACCTTTGCAAGAAATTAAACTCCCGGCTATACTTACTACAGAAAATAGTAAATCAACTAGATACTGACATGTTAAAACCAGTTTATTATGGAATGATCCACTCACTCATAGAATATGGGATTGAAATTTGGGGTGCAACATCCATAACCAATCTAAATAGGGTATTAGTGATTAAAAAAAAAATGTCTAAGATGCATGTTTGGTCGGAGACAGCGTCACTCTGTAAAAGAGGTGTTTAAAACTTCAAAAATTCTAACAGTTGTATCTCTATATGTCTATAAGATCATTTTGTTAGTTAGAAGAAATGAGATTAGAAATAATCAAAACAAAGACTATTATACATATAATACAAGGGGAATAAATAATTACCATAGGGTGTGTACAACAAAATCTGCAACAAACAAAGATCCATATATCAGAGGGGCCATACTCTTCAATAAACTTCCACAATACATAAAAACTGAACAGGGTAACTCATTTAAAACATTGTTAAAAAAATATCTATTAAGTAAAAGTCTATACAGAATTGATGAATTTTAAATTTGAAATATATCAGAATATGTTACTGTATAAATGATATGACAAATTGTAAATAGTACTTTAAAGTGTCGTTTGTTGAAATTGTATGCTTGGTTTTAATGATATGCAAAACTGTAAATAGTAAATCAGTTTGAAGATGGCGGCGCGTGGTGTTGTAACGAGAAGTCAGCTTCATAAAAGTAGTGAAAATCGTGGAAATAAATACAATGCTGTGCTTTCTAACTGCAGTAAAGTAGTTAGAAATAGGAGAGAAGATGACGGAAATGAAGATAGGGTATTGAGAGAATCAGAAGTTCGAAAAGAATTAGAACAAGTGTTCGTGGTTACAGCGGCAACGAAAAAAAGGCGGGAAATGCATGACTGTGAGGTGGTAGCGTCGCTTCATGTTATAGTTGATATTTTAAATAAAGATCTAAAGCGTGTGCAGGAAGAAGTGATTGCTCTGAGAAAAGAAAATGAAGCATTGAAAATACAGCTAACAACAAAATCTGATTCGGAACCGACTCCAACATCATTACAGAAATGCCGCGATGTTTTTACGGTGGTAGGCAGAAAAGGTAAAAAGCTGCGAAGGCATTCTGAACCAAACATAACTAGACTCCATCAGTGTGATGTACCGCTATCTAATAGATATGAAGCGCTACAAGATCAAGAAGATATTCTGGAAATATCTACTAGTCCTAAGCATGAAAACCCTGTACAGTTTAAAAAGCAAGAAGTGAAAAAATCAGATAAAACACGGAATGTTATGATAATTGGCGATTCTCTATTGAAATTCTTGGGTGAAGTATGCAGGAATAAAGGCTATGATGTTCGATGCTTCCCAGGGATTAAAGCTACAGAACTCAAACACAAAGTGGAGCAGTTAAATCTAAAAGAACTCAATCCGGAAGTTGTGGTTCTGCACGTGGGTACAAATAATATTAACCAGGGAACTCTTGCCGAGGAGATCATGGGGGACACCATGGATCTAGTTCAATATATCCAGGAACAAGTGCCAGAAACACAAGTGGCCGTCAGCAGCATTCTACGAAGATGCGATGTTAGTGATCGGCGTATATCATTGATAAATAGTGAACTCGATTGGATGTGCAAGGTGAAAAATTGTGTGATGGTTGATGGCAATTGTTGGCTGAGCCTAAAAGACTATGGCCGAGATGGGGTGCATTTGAACAGAAGAGGGTCGTTTATATTGGGTAATCTGTTATGTAATGTGGTATCCTCTATACTGTGCAAGGGAAACTGATACCGGTCAGTGTGGATGCTAATTTTAATGTGGTAGGCTTGGATATCACCCCTAAGGTAATGCCAACAGTTACAAATAGTGATACTTGTAACAAGCTCAGGGTGATACATTTGAACATTCAGTATATAAAAACTAAGCTATTGGCATTAACTCAAATATTAAATGATGTAAATGCAGATATTTGTGTCATAACTGAACATGGGACAAGGGATGATGAAATATGTAAAATTGATAATTACCTAGTTGGTTCCAAGTATTCTAGATCAACCTATCGGGGAGGGGGGGTTATTATATATATCAGGGATGGAATTAAAGTCAAGAAAATTGATGTAAATAGCTATTGCACAGAAAAGGTCCTAGAGGCAGCTGCAATTAAAGTGGCAACAAACAAGGGCAACATACTCATGCTTGGGATTTATCGATCACCCTCTACAGCTGTTAATGAATTCCTTCTACAACTGGAAACTATTTTAGATCATCATCTAAGTACTGATTCAAAAGTGATTATTGCTGGGGATTTTAATGTTAATGCTGATCTCTGTGACAGATCGTACAAAAATCTAAAGGAAATATTTAGTTCCTATAATATTGAAGATATAATTCAGGAACCAACTAGAGTGACAAATCAAACTTCCTCCATTATAGATCATGTTGCATCTAATATTAAAAACATTTCATATACTGTATTTGAAACATACATTTCTGATCATTATGCACAATTGGTTGACTTTGTTGTTGTTGGGTGTAAGAATGAAAATAGAGAAACTAGAATCATAAGGGACTTGAGCAATGAAAATATAAACAATTTAATAAATAACTTAGCTGATGTAGATTGGGAAACTGTTTTCTGTAATAGCAACAATGTAGATGATAAATGGAATGAATTTTATAAGATATTCAAAACAAATTTTAATGCCTCATGTCCACAGAAAAGTATAGTTGTAAATAATAATAAAAAAACAAAATTACCAACAGAGACAATCAAACTAAAAGAGCAAATGAGAGACATGTATGCTTTGTATAAAAGTACTTCTCTGGAATATTATAAAAACAAATATAAGAACGTAAAAAGAAATTACTTAAATAGCTTACGTAATACAAAAATTAATGAATTCAGAGAGAAAATGGGTAATACTGAAAATGTTTGCAAAACTGCATGGAGCCTGATTAATGAAACCAGAAAGCAATCTCCATCATATCAAAATATTACACTAAAAATAAATGGGGTAATTACAGATGATCCTATTATTGTCAGTCAAAAATTCAATGATTTCTTTCTAAGTGTCCCCTCTCAAATACCAAACTTGACAAATTATATGAATACCAGTTCCTCAGCAGTTTCTTCGTTTTTTATCAAGCCGACAACAGAAAATGAAATAGGTCAAATAATTGATAATCTACCCAATAAAACAGGCAGTGGATGGGATGAAATTAGTCCTAAGTTGTTAAAAAGGTGTAAAAGTGCTATCCTAAAGCCAATAACATATTTAATTAATAATTCAGTGGAACAGGGTCGATTTCCAGAAATTCTAAAATTGGGTGTGGTAAGACCAATATTAAAAGGGGGAGATGAACAACATACTGATAACTATAGACCTATTACTCTAACATCTGAAATTGCCAAACTATTTGAAAGAGTTTTATTGTCAAGGCTAAATAGTTATCTAAATAAATACAATATGCTAAAAAATTTTCAACACGGTTTTAGAGAAGGACGATCCACTATTACTGCCATTAATCAATATATACATGAAGTAATTGGTAAACTAGAAAACAATGAGAAGGTCAGCACTCTATTCTTAGATTTATCTAAAGCTTTTGATTGTGTTGACCACAATATCCTAATTAGTAAGCTTGAAAATTATGGCATTAGGGGACTACCACAAGAATTAATTTGTAGTTACTTGATTGGAAGACGACAGTATACAGAAATATCATGTAAAAAGGGGAATAAAATTCAATGGGTAAAATCAAAATTGGAAATTGTGAAGTATGGTGTACCACAAGGTTCAGTATTAGGTCCACTGTTATTTATTATGTACATCAATGATATAAAATGTTTGCAAAACACTTCTGTTATGACATATGCAGATGACACTACTGCGGTGTGCTGGAATAAAACCATAGAGGGCCTAAATGCAACCCTCAATAAAACGACTTCTGTGCTGTTAAATGATTTTAAATCCATAAATCTACAGTGTAACATGCGTAAAACTACTGTAATGCATTATAGTATGTTGAATAAAAGTAGCAATCTAACTCTAAAAGTTAATAACAACATTGTACAAGAAGTGAAAATACAAAAATTTTTAGGTATTATTGTAGATAACCGGTTAACGTGGGCACAACATATTGAGTCTATATGTAATCAAATCAGCAAGTCAGTATACTTAATAAGATATTTTAGCAGTTATAAAAATTCTAACATTTTAAAACTCATTTATTATGGATGTATTTACCCACATTTAATCTATGGGATTGAAATATGGGGCGCTGCTGCAAAAACACATATGGACAAATTACTTTTATATCAAAAGAAAAGTGTTAGAATCATGTTTAATTTAAAATTCAGGGAATCATGCAGGGAGACATTTATTAATAAAAGGATACTAACCATCTACTCTCTATATGCTTATAGAGCAATAATGTTTGTAATTGACAAGTGTGAACAAATAAAAAATAAACAAATGTATGAATACAATACAAGAGGCAACATGAACTATTATAGATGTAATGTAAATAAAACTGCATCAGTGAAAGATGTACAATATCTAGGAATTAAGCTTTTTAACAAGTTACCCCCAAAAATTAAAGCAATCGCAGAGGTGTCAAAACGACAATTTAACTTAAAATTGAAGGCATATCTGTTAAATAGATGTTTATATGATTTGGATGAGCTATAAATTATGATTTTGTACAAATGTATATATGAAATGACGTGTCTAAAATCAATGTATTGATAAACTGGACGAAATAAATATTATTATTATTATTACTTTGTTATATGACATTGTAATGAATGTTTGTTCTACACACTTTTTATGACGAAGCCTGAAACATGTATACACTGTCTATAGGTGAAAATAAATTATTATTATTATTATTATGTTCCTCTTTTTCTTCCCTATGTATGCTTTTAGTAATTATTACATCCAATTTCATAAGTAGAAATAAAATGTATTCAGCTTAAGAAATACAATGAATTTGTGGCTTGGTTAAAAAGAACATGATACGTACTTTAAAAAACTGATTACATTTCTATGTACATTATTTTTGTCCTTTGTGTTGGTCCTGAGTAGTTTTTTAAGCAATGCTTGCTAAATACGGCTAGAGTA
This sequence comes from Hymenopus coronatus, assembly GCA_030762935.1. Lineage (NCBI taxonomy): Eukaryota > Metazoa > Arthropoda > Insecta > Mantodea > Hymenopodidae > Hymenopus > Hymenopus coronatus. Next base: position 345,574,929 of record CM060900.1, read on the forward strand.
TACCATGTCCTTTGAATGGTTTTGTAAATTTCTGGAAAGTGATTTTTAAAATTTTAGTTTCTTTTATGTTGCTTAATTTGGTGATTTCCTTATTTGCATCTTCTTTTTGAATTTATTATCCTGTTTACAATCTCTTGGGTGAAATCATTTTTATGTGCAATTTCCAGTATTCTTTGCTGTATTCTTTCACATTCATAGGTATGTTTTCCAATCTGATGGCAAGGCTGCCTATTATGGCATATTTGTGTTCCCTGGGATTAAAGTTGTTATTTTTAATGTAGTTATCTGTTAATGTGTGTCTTTTCTATGGATACTAAAACTTATTTTATTCTGATTCCACATGTGACGAAAAGGAAGCATGTATTGGATTCTGTTTCAATATCTTTCAAGTTCAATTGAGTTGTTGTATCCTTCTTTACTTTTATGGCAAAATGTCGTCTACATATCTGTGTGAATATTTATAAATGTGAAGAAATGCTTCTGTTACTTGTAATTCAAAAGATCTGATTTATAAGTTTACTAGAAATGGGGAAAATATGTTGCCCATTGCTAAACCATTGGTAGCCTCTAGTTCCCAAGATCATTAGTTCGAACCTAAGGGAGAGCATTAGATTTTTCAGGCGTAAAAATCCTTTGCATGCTTCCTTTAGAAGGGAAGGAAAGCTGTTGGTCCCTTGTCATAGATTTATGGCACTTAAAAAGAACCATACACTCACCCACATACAATATTGCAAAAACTCTGAACATAAGTATCACCAATGACTTCATTGAGAAAATTAAAGATATGGAAATAGAGGCAAATAAAAATTGTTTCTTTTGATTTCACCTCACTGTTTCTCAGCATACCAAAAGATAAGACAGAAGTAATATTGATAACATGGTTAGACTCCACACACATTGATAAAGAAGCAATAGAGGAGTATCGGATACTGATTATACTATGGATCAGTCAGAATAACTTTATTTTCAGGAAGAAACAATTCTGCCAGGCAACAACATTCAATACATGTGGATTGGCATCTCTTATCATAAATTAATTACATCTCATACAGTATAAATTTCCTCTGCAAAACCTCAAGATGAACTTGTCTATCTAATATACTAACCATATGACAAGAAAAATGCCTACTAATTTATCCACTTTACTAAAAATATGTAACCAACTCAGATTATCTGCATTTTTTATGATTTTAGACAAATATGTGTGTTTGGGTGTTGATGTTTCTCTTCTCTAGCAACCAGCCTTTCAATATGTCATTACCATGTTTTATCCAACATGGTATGGAAATTTTATAGTTATTATATGCTTAATTTCAGCTATTTTGATGTTGTCGATAGTGATGTGTTTCCCTTTGCTTTGTTTGTATTACATGAGATTTAAATTTAGAGTGTCATATAACCCAGATTACTGTATATTCCAACTATGTACTTAGCAGATCATGACTGGTAACCATTAATGTAATGTAACTGTGAATGTGATAACCATGAAAATAAAATCTTTATCTTTAGTGTTCACTATTACATGTAACCATTAAGACAGATTTATAATCATTACCCAAAAATAACTGTTTGACACATCCCTAATATATACATATTAATATTCAATTGGGCCTTATTATACATTATTTTAATTGTTACTAAATAAGGCAACACTTATTTTCTGAATACATCATAACCCATTCTTGCTGATGCTGATTATTTTATTGGTCCTAGTATATTTTAAAACTCCCCACGTGGTGTTGGGCTACTAAGTAAAATAGCACCATGGGATCTCCCCCTGTTGTAAGAGGTGACTAACAAGAGCACTGACTGCTGTCCCAACCCCTCTTTACCTTCTTCCCAATCCAAATCTCCTACCTCATCCTACTCCAGTTCCCTACCCCTTTATATAAGCCCAACCCCTAAGTGTAGTGCGACCCGTGCTGAGTGGGTGAATGTCACAGGGCTAATGTGTCACAAACAGGGCCTTTGGATACCAGATGACCTCCGGAGTAATAGCCTTAGCCAGACAAGCGGGGCTCTACCTGGGCAAGCATAAGAAGACAGCTTCAGCTGCCTTATACAAGAACTTCAATGAAGAAGGAATTGACCTATTCTTGATTCAAGAACCCTGGATAAACAGAGGTTGAATTTCAGGACTAGAAGATTGTCAAGATAAGTTAATATACTGTAGCAAGGGCAACCAATTAAGGAGCTGTATTGTTGTTTGTACAGGTATTCAATGCTTACCTCAGTTGGAATTTTGTTCTAGTGACATCACCACTGTGAAAATTGACTGTCATGTAGGGGGAGGGAATAGAGGCCTTATTTTGAGCTCTGTTTATCTTCCCTATGATGGGGGAACCCACCCAATAGAGAATTGGAGTAACTGGTAGCACTGTACCCAGAATAGGGATCAAACCATTTTTGGGTATGACGTCAACTCCCATCATGAAATTTATGGTAATAAGGACGCCAATAAGAGGGGTGAATACCTCTTAAACTTTTATCTCTAACAACTTACATTTAATTCATGTTGGTAACAAGCTCACCTTCATTAATTGTATTAGGAGGGAAGTTATTGATATTACCTTTTGTACTGAGTATGTTAGTACTCAGATTACTGATTGGAGGGAATTAGATGAACCATCAATCTCAGATCATTGCTACATCTTATTTAATGTTAACGTATGCAGAAACATCAATCACTATACAAACCCCAGCAGAACCTGTTGGGAATTCCTCATACAGGATCTCTCAGGTAGGATCAGGAAAATTGATAGGATTGAATTCTTTGGTGGTATTGACAAAGTCACCTATTCTAGCTATCATGACAACTGCCCTATGCAATCGTAGATGAGATCCAAAAAAGTTGCATGGAGGACAAATAAACATGAACATAAGACAAGCAAAGTAAGACATCTCTTTAACAAGGCAAAAAGAGTATTATTCTGAAGGGAGTATCATTCAGCCCTTACAGACTACAATAAATGTATATGCAAAGCCAAAAGATTTTCCTGGAAAAACTTCTGTCAAGACCTTTCTAGTCTGCCAGAGACAGCCAGATTACAGAGAGAGAATGGCCTGCAGTCCAACAAATCCTGTGGGCACAATATGTAAACCCACAGGTGGTTACACTTGCTCGGCTGAAGAAACACTCAAAGTTATATTTGAGGTACACTTTCCCGGCTGCATTTATGATGATAAGACTTGCAGATCTATGGGCCACTGTGAAAGCTGTGCAGAAGGACTGGAGACTCGCACGTGAAGTTGTCCACTATTCAAAATGTCAAATGGGCAATTCAGAAATTTAACCCATTTAAATTGCCAGGTGGAGACGGTATCTTTCCTGTACCGTTACAGAAAGGACCTGATCTACTTTACACACTTCTTTGCAACCTTTTCCAGGCAAATATAGCATTTAGCTATATTCCTCAAGTTTGGAGAGCAACCAGAGTAGTATTCATTCCAAAGCGCAGGTGCAATAATTACACCAAAGCTAAGGCTATAGACCGATCAGTCTTGCAACATTTCTTTTAAAGACCTAGGCTGATAGAAAGACACATTCGACAAAGGGTGTTATCAGACATTCTCCTTCATTGAAGCCAACATGTTTACCAGCCATCTAGGTCTTGTATAACAGTACTGCACTGTCTTGTCAGTAGAATGAAGGATTCGATGGCTTAGAAAGAAATGACCTTAGGAGCTTTTGTAGACATAGAGAGTGCCTATGACAAGACTACTTTGGAATTTATGATCTCAAATGCACGTAAGCATGGAGTCAATGACACTCTTTGTAGTTGGATAAACTCCATGCTCAAGTGCAGGAAAATTACAGCTAGTCTTCTTGGAGAAATGAGGGAGAGTATTGTTACGGGAGGTTGCTCACAGAGGGGAGCCCTATCTTCTCTATTGTGGAGCCTTGTAGTTGATGGTCTACTCAATGAACTAACCCAGGAGGGATACTACGTACAGGAGTATTACATTAAACCTTTCAGGCTGACATACAGGAGGCCAACAAGGCTCCTTCAAACACCCTGTTATCTAATCTAAAGCTTTAAAACTGTGATTATCTTGCAATCAATACCACTATATACAAATATTTTCCCAGTATCAATATCCATAGAATTTACTTCCTCTTTCTTGATTAATTTATTCATCATTTACCCCTGGCCTTTGATAAATATCTATACATCTTCTTATTACCATTATCTGATTTTAATTTTAAAAATATTTTTCCCCTGCTGTCTATTAGGAAATTAGCACATTTCTTCAATCATAACGTTTCACTCATTATTTTAGTTTATTCACATTCAATAATTGAATGCCAGTATTTCATTCCACATTGGACATTACTATTTTTCTCTTCTCCCTCTTAGACCTTCCAATTTTACTATCTCTATTCTAGCATTTACAATTCCTTTCCTGGCTGCTTTTTTGACATATTTTTCCCTTCCCCATTCTAATTTTAATTCTTTTTAAATAGTAATTTATTTTGTTTTTAAAATTAATGAGTCCTTCGTGATCTTCAATACCATTTATTCTGAATTTAATTTCTTTTCAAAAATCTCTACTTCTAGTTCTCTCCAAGTTATCCCTTCATCAATTGTTTTCTATTCTGTTAATCCAAGTGCATTTCAAAATAGTTAATCTAAACCAGACATTGTAAATTCCGGCCTCCCTTGACCTCTGATAAACATTCTCCATTATAACATACTCTCCTTGCTATAGCTTCAGCAGCATGTCAGGGATGGCACAGTCTGTTATCTATATATAGTGTGTGATCTATTATGGAAAGTTTAACAAATGTTGATTTAGGGTAGAATGGGAGGAGAATTTGGAGGAGAATGAGATGTGTATTAAGATTCAAAGTTGTAATGGGTGTCCACATTAGTAATATGTAATGACATTATGTAACATAACGTATAAGAGCATGTGTAAACAAAGGTATATATGTAACAAGACAAACTAAGAGAATCATGGAGAGTGAAGCCTTAAAACAGATAAATTATGCTCTGGTCTACTAACATATAAAATATGGAATTTCTTTATGCGGAAATATAAATGCAAAACACACATTAAACATTTTCAGATTATAGAAGAAGGCTATTAAAATCATTGCAAATGTTGATGGGACAACCAGCTGCAGACACGCATTTAAGAAACTCAATATTCTAATCATCCCATGCATGTGTATAGATGAAAGTATAAAATTTGTTATAGAAGGGGACATATACGGAAAGAAACTGTAATATACATTCATATAATGTAAAAAATAAAACATATTATTTTAGGACCATGCTTAAAGGAACATTAACTATTAGCACAATAGAAAGTATAGGGAAAGACTTTTACTATATATTGCCTAAAAAAATAAAACACAGTAACATTAGGGTCACAAAAAGGTACTTAACAGAGCAGGTTTTTTATAGTATTGAGCACAAAAATGTAAATGATGTATGATGTAATAGATTTCTAAGCAACTGCAAATAGTAGTCTTTATGTATGATATATGTTGAAATGAAATGTCACAAAAATCATGTTACAATGTCAGGTAAGGTGACTCGATTATGTATCAAATGTAATTCATATTGTGATATGCTTCTTATAACTGTAATATAACTGTCATACGTAATTTCCTACAGTAATACGTAATTTCTGTACACACATTATATATATATATATATCCATGGAGAGTTGAATTTCGATTAGTTTATTGTTTTAGGACTAGAACATATGACAGCTTTATGATGATTACAGGAAGCAGCACATACTAACAATTTTTTTTTTTTTTTAATTGTTTCATTTATGTAGCCCCCTTTAACATCTAAGGTCATATCAGGGGCTTTCCACTTGAAACAACTCGTCTGTAGGTTCTTTTTACGTTGGTTTTAAATCATTTTGTTTTTACTCAAACACGCACACATTCACACTCACATACAAACTTCCAGACTCTGTGAGGAATAGGAAAAATTCCCCGGCCCAGCCAGGGATCGAACCCGGGACCCCCGGGTGAGAAGTCAGCTCGCTGACCACTCGACCACAGAGGCAGTCTCCTAACAAATTTGATAGACATGTTGACTCTGAACATGACTCAAAAGCAGCTGCTTGCATGCTATCATGTAGCATGTACAATTGAATAATAATAATAATAATAATAATAATAATAATAATAATAATAATAATAATAATAATAATAATAAACAATGTTTTACAAATGGAAAGTTTATAAAATCATGTGATGTTGCTAAAATAATGTGTCCTCAAAGAGCAAATACATTTCAAAATATACATTTGCTGCCTAGCACCTACAAGGCTAGAGTTTTGAAGACTGCAGTAGTTATTGAAAATTATATTCAAAATAAATTTAACAAATTTGCACTCTACTCTCTAGCACTGGATAAGAGAACAGATATAAATGATAAGGCCCAGTTAGTAACATTTATTTGTGGCGTTACTGAGAATCTTTCTGTATACAAATATTTTTGGATCTTGTAACACTTAAGGAACAAACAATGGGAGAATAAGTGTTGTGAGCAATGAAAGATACAGGAGAAAATAAGTAATAAACACTTGAAAAGGCTGATATCAGTGGTAACACTTGATGCTCCAGCAATGATTGTATAAATCAATAATTTAAAACATTAGAAATATCTGTAAACATACACCTTTTTCATTGTATTATTATCAGAAGGTACTATATGGAAATGTTATGAATGTAAAACAAGTGATGGATGTTGTTAAGACTGTTAATGAAATTAGGTCTTCATCTCTGAAACACTGAAAGTTTCACAATCTGCTGAAAGATATAGGAGTGGAAAATAAAGACCTACCACAGTATAAAAAGTCAGATGGTTGAGTCGAGGTTAAATGCTCCACTGTGTTTTTAAATTGCACAGTTCTAGTGCCTTGTTCATAAAGAAGAAGGTGTGTTAAATATGTTATATTTATTGATGATGTGATGATGGTGTCAATGGTGGTGGTATTGTTAACCCATAACCACAGATATAAATTTGTAGCCACAAACATGGAGTCAAATTTACTCTGTATATTTCTTTTGTCATGTACATCCTTTGATTGCAACTTTTATTTATTTTATGTATAATTAAGGGGTTTTGAACAACTAGGAATGGACATCACCACATTTAGTAAAACACAATTAGAGTATTTATAAAACATAAAAACTGATAGTTGAGTTACAAGATTATACTATTTTCAACTTTTTTATAACTTAAATTATTGACTTATTCATTCCTTAGATAGTGTTAAGCAATCTTTTTCACTATAATTTCAGATGCAAATAATGTAAAATATGACTCTTTTCAAAACAAAATTACGCCACTTCAAAGAAGTGACACACACAGCTGATAAGCACTGTCCACAAACTGGGTGATTACAACATATGCATAATGTGCAGGTTTTACTTTTCAGTTTTTTAGGTCATATACAATAATATTTTCTAGTTGTCAGCTTGTCTCCATCAGACAATGTAAGAAATAAATCTTGCTCCTCTTCTTTGTGAAAAACCTTCCTGATTGATTTCTCATTTCCTGGCAAAGAAAGGGATTATCGAATATTCTCTCAAGTTCATCAGTAACTAGTTGTTTTGCAAGCTTTTTCATAAACTCAAGCCTAGTTTGCTGTGTATTATCATGTGCCGCCTGGAAAAGAATAAATGCATTCATTGACTGCACGGATGTGAATGCGAAACATGATTGCCAATGGCCATCTTCTGGTACTATGATCAGTACTGTAAATTACACGTTTTGAATTGAGAGCATCAACTTCAGATTTTGTTTCGTTGTAGAAACTAATAATTTCTGGCTGTTAACTTATTCATTTTGATCTGGAGAAGAATGCATTGATGACATAAGTAATATAGCTCTGCACTTCTTTTGTACATGAGATACCAAAGGCACATCCTTTGAGAAACCATAACTACTACTTCCAACTTCTCTTCTCTTGAGAAGTAAAAATTCTGATGATATTTCCAGTTTATTCTGTTTTAGTCTCCCAATGTATATCAATTTCTTTTGCTGCAGGATGTTTGCCAGTTCAACTGATGAGAATCAGTTATCCACAGTGATACTCCTATTTGCACCATAAATAGCAGAAGACAACCTCAGCTCTGTTTGTGTTGGTTTCTAATTTTCCTGTCCTTTATACCATCAGAATCTCTTCCACAATATATGTATCCATTTAGCAAGTAATTGTTTCTGGCATTAGTTAAAAACAACAACTTATGTTCCATACTTGCATGGCTTATTGAGTAAATACATCTTAAACTTACATCTTCCCCTAAAACCTACGCATCTGATTTACACAAACCAAAGAATCAATAGAGTAGGCTGAGTGGCAGTTAGCTACAAGTTTATTTAGTACTTCTGATATTGGTCCTGTAGGGTCATCTTTATTTCTCTCATCTCTTGTATTTGCATCAGTAAACCTCAAGCTGTAAAGAAGAATGGCAAAGCGATTTATGTTCATAATGCATCGGAATATATCCTGACCAGTTCTGTCTGTTGCAAACAATGATCTTCATGGTTTGACCGAAACACATCTGTATAAAACAATAGCCAAGGAAACCATACAGTTCTACAACATCCATAATCATGCAGATCTGATTTTGAAGTCTCTTTGAACTTTCTTCTCATTCCAGCCAGTTTCTGGTTAGTGTATTTCACAACAGATTCTAAAATTTTCATGGAAAATAAGCAGGAAAAGCTTCTTTTTCAGTCATTTATGGCTTCCTGAGTTATTGTCCAGATAGTTGCATTACCATATTGTGTTGTGATGTTCTAGAACAAGAACTAAACACAGAATGCTTGGACCACTGGAAACCATTTTTTCCAAATCAGATCTCTGTATTATTTGCACTGCCACTTTCTTGATCACTGTTACTATATTATGTTCACTTACAATCATTTGTGCATCACTAAGATCACTGCCATCCTTTGGAGTCTCAATTTTGTCAAATCATAAGGTCAAAACCTCTTTAAAACCTCGATCACTTGCCCAAATTTTTTTTCTGCTTGACCTGGTAGAAAATCCATCATACACTGAAAAACAAATTTTAATAGTACGATTAGAATGTATGAAGAGCTCTTGTTGCATTTATATAATTAAAAATGTTCCCAAGTATATAAATTAAAGAAGTTTACCAATTTGGTCTCACGCCAACACAGACGTAGAGCCAAGCTGACTCTTTAATGTGCATCACTATATTCACTCACAAAGAAACAGGTGTGTGGTCTCGAAGCCGTATGCACAGACTGAGGAAAGATTAGTTTGAAGGTACTGAGAGTATGTTGCAGTTAAAAGAAGTACAAGAGTGTGAAACTGATTAGTATCTGACAATGTGGAGTCAATCTGACTCCCGTCTGTTGTTATGGGTTAAAAGTGATAGTTACTATAAAATTAGTTAATCTTTCAGGAAAACTAAGTTCTGAAAATGAAGATGAAGATTGGGTTAGTGATCTGGCATTCCTAACAGATATGTCTGAACAGTTGAACCAGCTGAACTGCCAACTTCAAGGCCATGATCAGAGCATTGTTTATACATATATATATGATGCATTGAAGTAATTTTCCATGACGATAAATATTTGGAATGTGCAATTGAAAGACCGCGAGTTTTATCATTTTGCTTGTCTGAAGTCATTTTCAAATATTTGTGCTTCTTGAAGACATAAATATTGGAACATCCTAAAATGATACTTACAGAAATTCGAGATATATGTTTTGTTGTTTTGCAAACATGGAAAATTATTGTTCTCTATTTGTAAATCCTTTTGATGCACCCATTGCCAAGGTCAAGACCAGAGTTACAATTTGAGGTTACTGATCTCCAAAACGACACCTTTGTGAAAAGAACAAGAATTGTATTGCTTTAGATATATTCAAATATCTTAATACCTCTATTATCCATCTCAGATCATTTGCTGAGAGAATCACAACTATGTATGTATGGTTCCACATACATCTGTGAAGTTTTTTTCTAAATTAAATATATTAAAATCGAGGAGATTTAACTGATATCAGTATTTTCACAATTAACAATTATGAGACAACCCCAACTTTTGAAAGCATAGTCACTGGGTCTTAGCGAAAGAAAGTGCAATAAGTTAAAATTATACAAAGAAACCTACAATCCTTAACATATGTCCATCCTTCCTTCTCTGGTCATTTCTTTGTTATGAATATTATTGTGTGTTATAACTACAAGTATGTGTTTACATATGTTTTTTTTTTTTTCCACTGTAAGTAAAGGTAATTTTCATGTCTATCACTTTACTGGAAACAATGATGCAAGATTTTAGTCTTACGGTTAAGGTAGCAATGCAGTAAAGCAAGGAGGAGATTCCTGCCTCATTTCTTCCTAACAGAAAGAAGGTAGAAGGAAGATGTGAATTCATGTTTGATGCAGAGAAGACACTGATTTCATATTGTCTGAAGAAAGGCAAAAGCATAATCCCACTTTCAACTGTGCACAGTAACAAAAACATAAATGAATCGACAATAAAGATGAGATTACTTACATCTGCAACGATACCAAAGGCTGTGCTGATACCCTGGATCAGCTAATGAATACATACATAGCAGCCAGGAAAATCAGATGCTATCCGCTGGGATTTCTTTATGGCATTTTGGACATAGCTGGTGTGAATAAGATGGTACTATTGGTGTGAATAACATAGTATTATTTAAGTTTTTGCATAATGGAATGAGCAGTAAAATAAGTCAACCTCACTTCCTGACAGACTTAGGCTTAGAACTGGCAAGGTAACATATGCAGAATTGTATGTTCAAAGCTAAAAAGTAGAGAACTAAAAGAAGAGATCAAGTGTACTCTAGGTACCACTGATTCTGAAACTATGCCAGAAGTTTGCAGAGGAAAGCCAACCAGACAAGCTTTTTGTTCTAGAGCAAAAGGCAGAAAAACTAAGATAGACTAGTGAACGCCATGCACTGTCTGTCCTGAGCATAAGTATATTGTTTGTTTTAATTGTAAACTGCAATGCATTTTATCCCCTGAGAACAAAAAACAACACACACACACACACCCCACCCCCACACACACACACACACACACACAAAATAACATTAACCAAGTGCCATGATTATATTGTACAGTGTTATTTTTTTAATATATCAGCTAGTACGCTAAGATAATATTACCTAAAGGTTATATCTACATAGTATTTATGAAGACCAAACACATGTGATATTGACTTATACATTTAATTTTGATCAAGAATAATATGTTCATGCAGTTCATAAATTAAATATTTGTTTAAATGGAAAGATCATTAGATTATTATCTAGGGTACCCAAATACCCCAGGTAAGTGTTAAAAGATGCAAAAAATGGGTATATGTTCCAGAGTTAATGGGCTATACACATTTTAGGTGTATCACGAAATTATATACAATTACCCATATATGTGGGTTGAATTTTTAATAGTGACAACTACTTTTTATTTAGATACATAGCATACATACACAGCTTTAACTTTTACATGCCTTCGACGTGACCACTACCATTGTGTACCATGTATTTCCAATGATCTGGAAGCCATTGGATACCACTGCCCATGCTTAATCTCTGGATGTTGCAAACGGAGCAATCAATTGTCTGAAGAACATCATGAACTGTGCAGAAGCGAATCCCTCAAAGTTGCTCTTTCCTTTTAGGGATGTAATCAAAAGTTAACAGACTTAAAACATTGACGATATTTCCTGAATAACTCACACATCATTGTGCATAACAATGCAAAAGCACATGCAGCAGGAGCTGTGACTGATTTGTTGAATCCCTGAAGCTGGGAAGTGCTTTACCACCTCCGATATTCTCCAAATTTAAGCCACTGCAACTACGATCTGAAATTTCAACCAGCTCTTCTGATGTTGCTTCAATATCATTACAGCATATTCAATGAGCACTTGTTCAAAACTGCATTATTGTTGTTGTTACTGTATACAGACTTGGAAACGGGAGGGCCAGTTCATTTGCTCTGAGGGAGGGTGGACATCTAACCTACCTCTGGTATAAATTATATTGCTTGGCTCCGATTCAAGTCATTGTTACCATTATTAAAATATCAACCTATTTAAATAACACAAAAGCTAAGTAATGAACTATAAAAATGTTGGAAAAGTAATTACAAAACATGAATACAAATAAGTATTTTCCAAATTTAGAAAAATGATGTTAATGGGTAAAAATAAGGATGATAATAACATTAATAAAACAAAACTCTTAAAATGTTTCACCAATATTAGTTTAAACTATTTTTATTTCATTTTTGTTTCATGTAATCAGTAAACATATTATCTAGTACAGGACTTAATTAACATGCCTGTTCAAGACCTATTATGTTTGGACTGTTTCAGGTTACTTTAACCTGAAAATTTTAATACAATATTCAATGTAGTCAGTGTAGAAGTTCTGTAGTGTCTTTGTAAATTTATCAGCTACTGCTTTTCTACCCAATTTGGTCCATAATATTTTACAATTAATTAGTCCAGTGCTTTTTTCAAAATTTACAAATATCATATAAACTTCCTCTTTTCTGGCCTAAATGACTTATCTATCATTGTGCTTATTATGAGAATATTATTAACATTTTTTTTCTAAATCCTTATTTTGATAGCTTATTTTCTTTTTGTACCCATTTTTTAAATCTTCCTGCTTATATTCCAGTACAGGTATTCCCTAAAATCAGATAAACCAATTCCTCAGTAACTTATTTTGCCTTTATTGGTGCCTATAATTGTTGTCCTCCATCCTTTAGAAGCGTAACCAATTCAAATGTAATATTAAATATCTAAGCCAACAAAATCATTTTACTTTGCTCATGGCCCAAAGCCTTCCAGAATTCACCAGATATATGATCAATGCTACTAGCTTTATTTACAACTTTTTAAATTACACCTTTATTTCATTAAGATCAGTATGTCTAAGTATTCCAAATTTATTGAATTCTCAATTGGACATATGTCTTCATTATGTCTCTCAGGAGACATTCAATTTACCCCATATTTTCAGCTACTTGACTTTTATACATTTTGCTAGTTATAAACCATATTGTTTTACTGTTTTTAGATTTTGCTGCATCTTGCAGTGCTTTACTAAATGTTTCTCTCCTTTCTTTTAATTCTTTCACAAAATATTCTTCATCTTTCAAACAAAAACAATTCCTTTCTTGTTGTTCTCCTGCTTGCCACAATTTTCTTAACTATCTTTCTATTAAAATTCATCAGCCTTACTTTCATCTCTCTTACTTCCATAATACATTCTGCCAATTTAGCAGTCATCTCTATCCTCTCACTTTTGTTGACCCTGATTTTCCTTCTTTCATTAATGCTTCTAGACTAACATTAAATGATCTTCTTAAAGACTGGTTCACAATAATGTGAGAATTATAGCCAAAATGGAAACGAGAATGGAAAGCAACGAAGCATACAAGATATTTGTTCACGACGACCTGGCAATGAGAACTGGATCAATCACAAATTGGAAAGTAAATTTTGGGCATTGGGATTTTATTTATTTTTAACTGACCAATGATATTTTCCTACCTGCTTGCAATTCAACCAACATAATACGGGTTAGCCAAAACAACAAACATTATCTAAATGGAGATCCATTACTATTTCTGATCCCTCTAGTCATATAAAGCTTTCATTCCTTTATTAATGGCATACATTGAAGTTGTTGCGCTTTGTTAATTTTAACAATGTTTGCTGTTTTTGTGTGGTTTTTGCTATTTTGTTAGACATGAGCAAGTTTTGAGTTGCATGTATATACAAGCAACAGACTACTCTTTTGCTAAAAGAATCAGCACACAATGGATCTGGTTGTGTCAGTATCAGAGGTTAGGGTGCACACATGATAAGTTTCTTCCAATTTCATAATTAAAGCATTTAACTTTACTGGAGTCTGAGTGCCCAAAATCATGATTTGTAGAAAATAAAGAAAAAGGAACTGAAAGGTAAATGCGAGACATTTTTTAGGGTATTTTATTATGGTATTGCTTCTGTAAATATTCAAATAGGTCTGAAGATGATCAACATAATACTCAACACAAAAAAATGTATATCTGCCAATTCTTCAATCTTGTTAAAAAAATGAACAACAAAAGGGTTTATATGCAATCTTAAATGACAATCTGATGTGGCCTTAGAACAGATTACAAATTTTTAAAATAGAAAAAATGAACACTTTAAAGTCATTAAGAATGGTACTGATAAATCTTTACATTCTTATTTATCCTAGAGAAATAAAATATATAAGGAAGGAAATAAACTTTGGTGTCTTGCCTTACACCGTGTTTAAATGCTAGTCTTTAGCATGGGCATATGTTACTAATAATGTTCAAGTATTTTGCCTTTTGCTTCTTCTGGAATGTATGGGAGCATATTTTTGGGGTCCTTCAGTTTTTCAGGGTTATTTTCCCCACTTCTCTGTCTTTCAGATATAACAACAATATTGCAGAAATCTGCACATTTAACACCTTTTTTAAAAACAGACTTCTTCCTAAGATCTGAGGTCCTTGTGAGATTTCTTTACTTTAGGTAAACACAGCATGTCTCAGAAGTCCATCCTCAACATAGAACTAGGATACATTACTGATCTTTGTTTTTGCGATATTGAGCATATGAGTACTCACGAAATGAATGTCCTGGAAATCATCCTGTCAATTGTTACAGACTTGAAACATTTAGGATGTCAAGCTTCTTCAATGATCTTCTTGATATCTTCTGGTGCACAAGTCTTCGTGACTCTTCCTTTTCTCCAAGACAGCAAAATCCTGATCAGAGGGAAGATAAGAGTGACCACTAACTAAAAAGTTTTGCTGGATACTCTGATATTTATGAGTTGCTACCAGAAATGTCATGATCATTAGGATCATATAATTCTATTTTGACCGATGCAATTGCCACACCAAAGCTTCAAATGAGTCTGTTCTCCAAAATAGTTGTTCAATAATAATAATGATAATAATAATAACAACAACAATAATAATAATAATAATAATAATAATTTTAACAGTACCAAGCCTATTTCATTTTCTCAACAACCAGTATTCTTAGCCCAAAGACACATGTAACTATTGTCTGTATTACATGCACAGAGGCAAAAGTTATTCATGGACATCTACCTAGAATAAAACATCTGTGAATGTGTCAGTGTTGGGAGAAATATTACATGCTGTGGGTCTATTGGAATAATAAGATTATTTCCCAGTTTCTGACATTCAAGTATATAATTTCTCATGTGTTATTGTGCCTGTTCTGCTTGGTGACGAAGCTCCAGTTTTATTTCTGAGAGCTTAACAGTTCACAACGTGAACACTTATCATATTTTGCCCTCCCAAAGCATAGATGAGAATGTAATTTTTTGAAAATATTATAGTCATCCCTGTAGGTGATGTCAGTATCAGGATTTTTCTCCTTGTAAGCCATCAACATTTTATTTATGGTCAAATCAGGGCCCAAAAATGTCAAACTGGATTTATTTCAGTTATAATGATTTTCTTCCTTTGGGAATGATTCAATGTGATGTTTAATAGATAACCTTACCTATGCAATCAGTTTGAAAGGTTTTTCACCTCCCTGTGCCTCAACATAGGTCATGTCTCCTGTTTTCATTCACTAAATGAGAACTTGAACTGCTTGGTGAGAAACATGGAAAGCTTTTTGAAAGTTTTTGTACATATCTTATGTGCTTACCCTTGCCATCATGCAAGCAATAGAATACACTGCACTGATGTCTGCTTTGACCTGGAGTTTCACATGAGCCATGTCTGTGACATTGAATAATGCCAATTTGCATTAGCCCCATCAAGTATGATTTTGCTTTGGTTTATCAAGTCCATAATAGCTATCCCCAATAGTGTTGTAAGATGCTATGTGGGCACAAGCAGGTTATATGCACCACAAAAGCAAAGAAGCAAAGGATTAGATCACCATGTTAAAGCATTTACTCACCCATTCGTTTTTTTATAACTTTAAAATAGCATTAATAAACTAGAAATTAACATAATCTGTAACCAATAGTAAATTAACTAACTTGTGTGATAGTCATTTTCCCAACTCCGAAATTTCTCATTCTCTTTTTTGTAGCATACAAGCTTCCTTCACCTCTCTTCCTCCTTTTCAAAGTATTTTATTCCATTTCACATTATTCCTTCAGTTTTCATAGAAATAATATTTCATACACAACAAAGCGCGTTATGGAACAATTCCGCTGTTGTAGTAAGTGTTAAGTAGGAAGAGTAGAAGACATAGTGGCAGGCATGTGTGCAGAGCACATAGACACACAGAAAGGTTTGTCAGAGAAAGACTCAGTGCTATCTTTTGGAATTCATTCCTACCATCATGGCTTTCTCTGGTGCTTGGAACTTTCTGAAATGTATTGCCTGGGTATATAGATACATTCAACATTATCAGCTGAAAAGTCATGATTTTGGCACTTACCCTTATAAAACTAAACACTTCAATTTTAGCTTTCAACTACAGTGATATCTAGTGGTTGCTTCATTCATGGTTCCTAAAATAATTTTCACAGTGAAGAGTCTAATATGCATAGCATTTATCTAATATCCATACCCAAGAAAAGAATGAGGGAGTTAACTTGGTCAACACTTATTTCCCATTCCCAAGACCTGAGAAAGTTTTCTGTCAATTATGAACATTTGCATTAAAATACATCTATTTCAATTTTGTAGCTCTTCTTCTGATTACCTTCTAATTGATCACATTCTCCACCTTAACATATCCTGAATACATTATATTGACAAATTCCTTTCTTATTTTTACCTATATTTTAAAATTTTCCCTTAAATGGAAAATGACTGCCTGAATAAACTATACACTATATCCATCACTTCAAAATCAATAAAATACATATCCAAATCTTTGTAAGTAATACATAATCAATAACACTCTGACCATTACAATTTACATAAGTAAATTCCCTAAGGATATATTTCCTTCTTGTACCATTGCATTTTATCACATTATATTGCTCACTTAAACGTTAACAGTTTCTTTCCTTTGTTATCTATTTTACCCTTATTAGTCCTTTCTGCTCCACACTGTTTCTCTGTATAATCTTCAATGTCTACTAATTTTAACTTGAGACTCAATTATTCTTGCAATAAAGTCCCTCAATATAAAAAGTCTACACTATCCAAAGTCTAACAAGTCCATATCTAGTACTCATTTATTTAACAAATTTGGGTTGTAGAACTCTGAAGCAATTGGTGAGTTATTTACTTCCATTAAGACATACACTTTTCATTCCACATATGTCACTTGAGGAGTCACACAACATAACTTGCCTAACACAGTGTCTCCACTTAATTCTTGAAACACTTTCAGCCTCACAATTTCTCTAATGAACATCCACATTCCATTTGATATCCAACATTTCTCTTTCTTCTTTAAGCCTCTTTTTTAATAGAAATAAAGCCAGTCATCCTAATATGAATATCCATAACCAACCATGTTTTAGCTACGTATTATAATATCACCTTTATATAATAACTGCACTAATTTGCCATTCTTTTCTTTTCTCATCAATCCTTCAATATTCCAAATTATAACCTTACTATTATTTCCCCAATACTGAACCCTTTCTTTTGGATCTGAATTCTTGTAATTTAGCCCAACTCCTGATCATCCTATCTATACTAGCTATTTCATACCTTGGTGGTCTTGCACTTCCATAATGCTCTTCCAGGTGTTGACACAATACTTAAAGGCTCTATCTACTTAAATTTCAATTTAGTTAATTGAAAAAAAATAATTTATCAAAATAATTTGTAGAGGAAATCTGTCTTAGCATTAGTAGTTATCCACCAGTTCTCTATTGAAGTTTTCCCATTGTACTGCAATGACATCACATTTGCCTCACACAGCCTAGCATTCAGTTGTAGTGTACAGTATTGCAGTGGATCATGCTGAATATTCTAATAATCATGACTGTGTTCTGTGTTGTTTATATATAATAATCATTCTGAACATAGTCACAGCAGTAATTAAGTTTTCATAAATTCTCCAGGGGAGATAGATCACAGGGATGATAGATACTATGTATGGTTAAAAAGATCAATTGTGAAGACTTCATTCCAAAGCATGTTTTCACACATATGTCCTGTCCATTTTACTGAATACAATTATCAACAATCTTATGTATTAAATCTCACTCTTCTTGGAACTAATTATGGAGAGTTTTAAAAAGGAATGCAATTTCTTCTGTGAATCTGAGGGGACAGAAAGAATATTTGTAATTAAAAAGGAAGAAGGAAGATGGTGTGTATCTCAGTGCAGGAAAAAAAGTTACATAAAGCCATTTTGAAATCAGAAGTATATATGTCCAGTGTTGCAAAGTTAGTTGTGAAACTGTAAACTAAAGTGAACCAGATGAAAATAAAGACAAATCAGACAGTGAATAAATGCAACAGTATAAATATTTGTCTGAAATTGCTTTTCGGTGAGAAATGGGACATAAAGCTTACCTACAAATAGTTTGAAGCTGAAAATTAGGATTATGGCACTTCAACTTTAAATAAACTATTCACACTACCTAAACATTTTATAATTTTTAACTTAGTCAAGTATTCAGAGGTTCAGTTAGCAGCAGCTTAAAAATGTATGTAATTGTCATCTAAACTAGTGTCCAAAAGCTAAGCATAATTCAATATTTTATTACCAAACTATCACAAGTGTACAAAAGTTAAGCATAATGCAATATGCTATTACCAATGAATCACACATGATCTGGAATGCAATAGAGTGAGAAATAGCAGACAATTTTGACCTCAGGAGACAACTTTTTATGCAAGCATAAAATCTGACAATCATTTCAACAGTGACAATGATGGTGCTGAGCGATTAATATGGGGTATGGTGACCCCTCATGGCTACATAGGCCTCGCAGCACAGTGGCATACTCTCTATAAGGTGGTTCAAGGGCTCTGCAGGCAGCAGTTCCCATTCCTCATGGAGAGCACATCGAAGGTCTGGAAGTGTCTTCCTAATGCATCCCAGGCATGGTCTGTAGGGTTCCTATCCGGGGACATCACTGGCCAGTCCATGCGCTGGATATCTTCCCTCTCAAAATAGTCGTTCACCAGGTGGGCTCTTTGTGATTGTGCATTATCGTCCAATAAGATAAAGTGTGGACCAACTGCACCTCTGAAAAGTTGCACATGTGGTTCCAGTACCTTGTCTCTGTACCTCTGGGCATTTACAGTACCACCGCTGAAGATGTGCAGATCTGTACGTCCATTGGGCATTATACCGGCCCACATGAATATGCCACCACCACCAAATAGGTGTATTCCCACGATGTTGGTGGGATGAAATCGGGTTCCACGTTCTCTCCAGATTATCGTGCGACGAGAGTCACTGTTCAAAGTCAATCTGGACTCAGCTGTAAACAATACGTTCCTCTATTCATTCATGGTCCAATGTTGACGTTGCTGACTCCATTGTAAATGGGACCGTATGTGTATTCGAGTGAGTGGGGCACACACCGATGGATGTCTGGCACAGAGGCCAACTGCCCTGAGCTTCCAGCGTACAGTTTGTCTCGAAACTCAAACAACTGAGGCAGCTGCAAGCTCAGAAGACAGTTGTCTTGCTTGCATCGTCCAGTGTCGGCATGCTGTTATGGTCAAATATTGGTCCTGTTGGTTACCTATGGGTCACAATGCCACATGTACAGGGATCCGATGAACACGTCCTGTTTCTTGGAACTGCTGCCAATGCCTGGAAATGATACTTTGTGGCACATTCAGGGACCAAGAGACTGTGATTTGTGTCTGACCTGCCTCTAGACATCCGATAATTCTACCCTACAAAACAGGGCCCAGTTGATGTCTTTGTTGCATGTTGGTGCTGTCTTGTAAACCTTTGTGAAGCAGCTACTCTCTGTTCACAATGGGAGAACAATAATGAATGAGCCATGCACTGGATCTGATACTCTGGCATTGGTTTGCTGCTCTGGTTTTGTTGACCTTAGAAGCATGAACCCGCTTACCTATCAGAGACCACCAGTAAGGGGGAGGCACACACTGTGATAACACTTAATGGCACTCGCTGACCGTTTTCGCTTTCAGTTCTGTTTTCCAAATTATGCTTAACTTTTGGACACTAGTGTAGTTCTGGAAATAGTTTTCTTATTTTGTTTGCACAGACTCTGTCTGTCTATCATTAAAGAATTGTGAAAAATTATGCACTCGGCACGGTCTATAAATGTTGTTAATACTAATACTTTCACAGCAACAATGGTATTCTTCTTCTGTTTCATTGACTTAAGCTCACAGTAATTACACCACTCTGCCCTGCAAATTATTTTGTCAAGTACATGTCTTTGGTCTACCGCTTTGAAATCTGGGTCCTTCTCTGGTTCAAACTGATAACATTTAGTGCCAACCATGACACCTAAATGAACACCAACAAAATCCATGGGTTAGTTAATGTAATGCAAGCTACTCAACTGTAAAAATGCATGTAACTGCTTGGGCTATGCTGATGTCATCACCTGCAACACATGCTGGTTTCAGCAGGTAAGAAATAGCTTTCCAGACATTGTATAAAAATTCATTTTATTTTGTTTAATTTTTGTTCTCTCAGTGACACCTTTCTTAATGAGTAATATAAACAGGTATTCTGGAAGTGATATAAACAGGTGTTCTGGTAGTGGATAGGGCCTTTAAGTTGGCACCCCTCAAGACAATGATGCCTGCAGCTGCTCCTAAGACTCCTTCTGTGTGTATCCTCTATTACCTGTTTCTCTGGTACCATTCATATTCTTGGTGACACCTCTTGAATTTCATCACTTGTCCCTCTTCTTGCGATCATCCCTTCAAGTCTTTCAGATCTTTTCTCCTTATCCAAGGCTGTGCCACAACTTTCTACCTTGCTCTTTTAGCACTTGTCTTGCATTCCATGGATGTAATATGAATCTGATGTCCTGCTATCTACAAATCAAATTCTGAATGTTTAATTTTGTTCCTTCTGCTCTGGCCATTTTCATCTCTTTCCTGTGTATGCCTAAAGTCTCCTTTCCTTGTAGTCCTCAATAAAAATTTTTTATCCTTTAGCATTAGATAGGATTATCCACTTCACAGTACATATCTCCATTATTACCGGTCTGGGGTTGGATTTCATTCTGCAATTTCCCAGCCCTTAGTTTATACCTAATTTATCCTGGAAAATTTCCTCAAATTGTTGCCATACCTGTTTACTTCTTGTTTAAAGAGTTCCAAAACTAATCAAATTCATTTTTCTCTTCTGTTCAACTTTTTACAAATGCAACATCATTATCTGCACTCTTTTCCATTCATTCTGACTCGACCTATTACATTTTCCACAGTTTCTTCTATTTCATCTATACTTATGCTTAATTGCTTAACCAGTCTCTTTTCCAGGTTTTAAACCTGTGAAAACTTGGATGATGACCTTTCACATTTCCAGAATCTGATCCATAAATCACTTCCACATCTCCTATTACAAATAACTTGCCAGGATGAGAGTACTGTAGGTGGACTAATAAGCCTTCATTTTGACCTCCATCTCCAGAAAAATATCTTGTGTTAAATAAACCAATTCTCAATCTGTATAATTCAATGCTCATACCCAATTTCTTGCTGCAAGAGAGCATTCATAAAACACATGTCTCCATCCACCTGCTGCCAGCAACTGTACATGGAATTTACTTTACTCTGCTTATATACTAACGTAACCAAGAATTCAAATTTAAAGGTAGGATGTTGTTTACTAGTATTTATGTAAAGAGTAATTGAGGATGAGAGCGCTGAGTGAGTGATAGAAAATGAAGTGAGTAGTGATTGTTTAAGTGAGGTAAAGAGTCTTAAGTGCCCCTATATTAAAAGGAAGGAGTGATTTATAGTGTTAATGGAAGGAAAGGGTTAAAAGTGAAAAAGGAAGTAGTGTTTTAAAAGAGTTAAATGGAAGCAAGTGATGGTCTGTTAGTAAGAGATGAAGAGAAAAGAAATAAGATATATATTATATAAGCAAATGAATTAATATAGTTATAGTGTATTATCTGTTAAATGCGTTAATGTTTAGGGTAAATAAGTATTAGAAGGTAATTAATTTATACACCAGCAAAAAATGTTAAGAAAGAATGTAATTTAATAGTAAGCATTACTATTGTTAGTCGTCATCGTCATCGTCGTCATCACCACCACCACCATCATTGTCATCATCATCAGCATCATTATTATAATTATTATTATTATTATTATTAATAAATGCATAAATTAGAACTTGATACTAAAATATTTAATACAAGGATTTTTAAAAATATGTTTTTAATAATAATGATGATGATGATAACAATAATAGTAGTGCTGGTGATGATAGCAAATATTATTTAATATAAACTTAAGAAAGTGTAATCTAGTTAAATATAAATAATTAGTATTATTAATGTGTATACAAGAATAAAATTGATATAGTAGAATACACTTATTGTAATTAATATACAGTTTAGGTGGTACTGAACACCAGCACCTTTTGCTGGATACCAGTGATATAGTGTAGTATAGGAAGCAGCTGCATAACTGTTGAAAGTTGCTGGTTTTCCAATATTTTTTGTTTTGTTTTATAACAGTTTTTCTTATTTTAATCAGTTATACCTGTTTTTATATTCTAAATGTTATATTATTTTATTTCAATTCAGTTATACCTTAGCTCTTTTGATATTCTAAATCTTTACTTACTGACTTTAATTTTAGTTTATAGTGTAACCCTGCTGTTCTGTTCAAATTTACTACACAGATGTACTGTATGGCTCAATATGACCCAAAGTATTATAATTCAGTATAATCATAAATAAGACAAAATATTATTATAAGAATAGATATTATACTTTTTATTATTATTGTTACTTATTAAAAACAACTTGAACCATTCTGAACCATGAATTACTTTACATTATATAGAACTATTGAAATATTAAATATAATATTACAATAATTACTGAATACAAATTTGACAGATATTATTCCTCAGAAAGAACAATCTGGACCCAAGTAAGTGTTTACTACACTTTCCACACAGCAGGTTTGTTTTGTTGTCATTTTTCAATGGACTAAACCTACACCTACACGTTTTACAGTTTTTTTTTCTGATGCAAAAAGATACCTTGACCATATTTTCAGGGGCTTGAATTCTCTTCACTATGTTTAACAATTCTTCTGTCCCTGGAAAATATTTTCTGGATGCGATATGTTCCTTTATCAGAGCTTTCCCCAAGTTCTCCTAGAAATAGTCGTCTTCTTGTTAATTTGTTCATATTCCATTTAGGGTCTATGGTAGTCCGTTAAATTTAAACAGTCTCAATACATATTTACTGAACAATCCTGTGTATGATATCAATGAATTTTTAAAATAATTTATGTAGACTATATTATTACTTTGTTAAACCAAACATCCTGTATATATTAATGTATTTTTATAATTTATGTAGACTAAGTTTATTTAATGCTAATTTTGTTTAATGTAAACTGGCAATGCCTGATACTCGAAAAGAGTCTATAGGCTGCTAATAAATTACAATTACAATAAGATATACACATTGAAAGCAGAAACATCAAGAATGTTATAGAAAACAATCATTGGCCACTGATTTGTTTTCCTTTTGCAGGTACATGTACTTACAGCTTGATCTAGTACATCTACAGCTCCTTTACTAGCATTATAATCCAAAATCATTTGTGGCTTCTTGTCATCCATGTTGCTTATTTGAATATCATGGTGTAGTGTACTCACGAGTACTACATTTTTCTTCTTCTTTGCAATGTAATTGATTACTGTAGTGTCATTTGTGAAGTAAAACTTAGAACTATGTACTTCCCCTCCGAAAATTTGTTGTGGAAGTTCCGGCTTGTTGCACAGTTCTCAACAATTTTCGTTTGTGAAGCAGCTGTCCCAAGTTGTATGAAGTTGCGACAGTATTTTAGTACAAAGCATATATTATTAGTTTAATCATTAGTTTATAATATTTAACATAAGAAATATATGCTCAGTGGAAAGCATCACCATGGAGAGTAGAAAATAGCTTTTGTATTCATCAAGGGGCTTTGTTGAAAATAACAAACATTTTAATGCATTAGGGACATAAGTAAAAGCCCTTAAAAGGAAACTAGGTTCTTTCCCTTTTGAAATTGGAGAAAGGGAATTTCGCTTTGTAGAACAAGGTCACGTGCGTGTAAAATAAAGAAAAATCCCTGATAGTCACGTGATGACGCCACTTTATGCGCTCTTTTTCAGCCAATCAAAAAGGAGGGCAAAACTTGGACCTTTTTGTATATAAGTGATGTGCGGGTAAGAAGTAAGACACACAAGACACAACGCATAACACACTAGGCTTATAAAGTACAACACATCATGTAGGAAATCGCACGCTGTATATTGCAGAAAATCAGTGTTTTACAAATTAATCTGACGGGCAATCATTATCGTAAATGTTATACGAACCGAGAAACTCCAGACCACAGTGACTAATGTAAAGTTATAGTAACTCTGTAAAAGTGGAATCACCACGTAATGAAAACAGCTTCATCAAGTTCACGATCAGTCATGTCGGGAGTCGCTCGTGGGGTTAGTGCCTCAAATGAACAATAATTCACCAATAAAGGAAGTATACAGTGAATTAAGTGAACTTTCTCTGTTATTTGAGTCTACCAACAGTGTTACATACTCTTGTCATTCTTTTCCCCCCTGAGTAAGAGACTCATGATCTACTAGAAGAAGCTTAGCCGGTGCAACCAAGGGAATCTGCAAGGTATGTACACTTAATGTAGAGAAATTCACTAGCATTAACCCGCAACCAACTCCAGGTAGACTCACCTGACAGTCATACTGACTACCAAAAAATAATACTACATTTTGGCACCCGAACGTTGACACTACTAAAACAAACTACGGCATATTGGAGCCCGAACGTGGGGTGCACAAATTACAAAGAATGACATAACGGAGAAACAATTAAGTGCTATTATTCCACAAAATGCTGGAGAACTTCTAGAAGGCAACTAAGGTCTCAAAGGAAATGGCATATCGATGACGTCATCAGTTAATAAACTACTAGAACTTCAAGAAGGGACATCGGGACGTCCAGACCATCAAGTGTGAGTGATAGTTTAGGTGAAGTGTAAAAAAGTGATATATCAACAAAAGAAAAAGAACTGAACTCACCACAAAGGAACAAAAAGGTCAGAACTACACTTTTCAATAATTTTAAAGTAGATATTTAGGAGGGGAACAAAGATATTCAGTAAATTTTAATGCTATTGAGAAGTAAAATTTGATTGGAGTAGGTTTGGTGGGAGTAATGGAATCTGACCATGTTAAAAGGGGGTCTCACAAAATATTGTAGTGACAGATGATGAATATGAGTAATACTTAGGTAGGGAACAGACTTCAGAGTCAGACAATAGCTTACAAAATGGTCCTTTAAGCCAAACCATGACAGGAGAAGGAGAGACGTCTCATAACAATGAGCAGAGGCCCACTAAAAGAATTAGCTGGGGGCGAAAACAACTTAAACACAGATAGTTTGGCTGATTTAATCAAAATGTTAAATAATAATTTACAGTCATTTAAAGGGGGAATTGAAACCCAAACACAATCACTTAAAGAGGGAATTGAGTTACAATCAAATAATTTTCAGTCACTTAAAGGGGGAATTGAGCTACAATCAAAAAATCTTGTCACTTAAAGGGGAAATGCAGTCATTTCAGGAGAGAATTGAAGCCCAATTTCAGTCATTTGAAGAGGGAAATGGAGCCCAAATTCAATCACTTAAAGGGGAAATGCAAACTAATTTTCTAAATCAAAACAGGGCATTAGAAAAGAAAAACAATGAACTTAGCGGTTAAGTCACAACTTATCTCTCTTATCTCTCCAAGTGGAGGAGAAAGTAAATGTATTAGAAGGGAAAATGTTAAGGAAGGAAGGAGAAATGTTAGAAAAGATAGACCTGGCATTAATAAAGCAGGGAAACCAAATTGAAGAAAAGATCAATGATTGTAAGGATGAGATGATATTAATTCACACAATTTTGAGTGGAGATGTAGCTCTGTTAGACAAAAAAGTAGATGTAGTTGTAATTAGCAGTAAGAACAATATTTCTGACAGGAATGAGAAGCTAGTAAACCTCAAGTTAGAACTTAACAATAATACAGAAAAATAAAGAGAAACACGATGACTTAGAGAAATATTGTAAAGAGTTAAGTAACAAAATGGAGGCTAAATTAAACGTACATGTGCCAGCTTCTTCTTCTGGCCCAAAAAATTGTGCAAGTCCTGTACAACTAAATAATAATATAGGTGTGGTCTTAGATAACCAGAATTCTGAAATAAGCTTTGCACGAGATGGAAGTTACACAGATAGGGGGGAATTTAGGTTTAATGAGGGCAATATGCACATACCTTCAGTTGTGACGGCTGTTGACCAGCTTGCCTCGAATAACAGCGGGCATTGTTTACCGAATCAGACATTTGCAGATATACCATTACCTAGGTTTTCGGAACAAAATAAGGATTCACCTACAGTATTTGTGGAACAACTAAACGAATACTTTGTTATAAAAAATGTACCAGAGTCACTTAAAATGACAGTCCTAAGAAAATGCCTGGATGCACATACATTAGAATGGGTGCATATTAACCCAAATAGATGAAAATATGGAAGTGCATGACATAGCAACTGCCTCTAGAGGTCTTACTGTAACGGAAAGAAAGGCATCGGTTACTCTCTTGGAATTAGGCAGAATTTATTTCGCCCTGACAAAATTTAAGACATATTTATAATCATCCGGTGACTATCTATTCTGATCACATAAGTCTGACTTTTATAAAACAATGCAAACTCTTGTCAACTAAGCTTTCCAGATACATCCATGCAGTACCTCAATATCAAGCAAAAATAATGTACGTGCCCAGTAAAATTAATACTTTTGCGGATCTACTATCCTGAGTGAAAACCATTTCAGGAATTCCAGAAAATAATACACGTGCAAAAAGGGAGGTTCAAATTTTAAATATTCAAATTAAGCTTAGCGCAGAAACGAAAGGAATGCTAAAAAAGCTGAGTGATTTACAGAGATGCAATGAAAAGTTAATTAATTATATAGATACAGCACCCAAGTTGGAGGATAACTGTAATAATAACAAATTCGCTATGCATAATGATTTGCTGTATAAGGTACATGGTAGACTTGAACCCCAGTGGAAGGTATATATCCCACGATGTCTGAAAAAAAACCTAATTAAGGAATTTCACTCGCAACTAATGCACGTAAGCACAGACCGCACGACTAACAATATTTTAGAATTAATGCAGATACCGAAGGTAAGGGAGAAGGTGCGAAAGATTATTGCATGTTGTTTATTATGTCAGCAGTGTAAGCCGAAAAACATCAAATATTATACGGACATGCCACCTAACGGACTAAGCCACGTCAACTGGTGTGCTTAGATGTTCATGGGCCACTTCCTACAGCTAAGCTAGGATATAAAAATATATTTGTATGTTATGATGTATATTCCCATTATGTGAGATTATTTGCATTAAAAGCAGCAAATAGTAAGACATGCATTAACACTTTAATGAAGCGATACATACCCGAAGAAGGAAACATCGAAGCAGTACTTACAGATAACGCCACTATATTTTGAGGATATGTGTTCGAGAACGGGTTAAAAGAAAAAGAAATCAAACATTATTATTGCTCTAAGTATCACCCCAGAAGCAATAATAGCGAA
Source organism: Hymenopus coronatus (assembly GCA_030762935.1). NCBI lineage: Eukaryota > Metazoa > Arthropoda > Insecta > Mantodea > Hymenopodidae > Hymenopus > Hymenopus coronatus. The sequence goes on from CM060900.1 coordinate 345,602,720, forward strand.
AGAGCCATAAAAGAGTTAAGTGTGTTGCTATGACTCATGGTAAATAAGAAACATGCACAATGGATTAATTTCGTGAACCCCATAGAGACACTCCTCAACAATACTATTAATTCAGCTACTGGCTACAAACCCATCACTTTACATACCGGAAAAATAAACAAAACAATTATCTCAAGTGTTCCCGAAACAATGCCTGTAATAGATAGCGTTCAATTAGAAATTGAAGAAATCTATGGCAGTGCCACCAAGAAAATGAACAATGCGGCAGCTAAATGGAAATTAAGGGAAGACAAATGAAATAAAGGAATCAAATGGGATATTAAAGTTAACGATCTGGTCTTGTGTCGTAATAAAATGCTAGCAAATTAAATTAAAAAGGAAAACGTTCGTCTGATGAAATACTTTTTGGGTCCATTTGTTGTAAACAAAATGTTCCGTACTGATGCGTACGAGCTTGCTGATCCACTTAATAACAGGATTATTGGACGTTACCATAAAGACCTTCTACGACCCTTCAAACAAGAAAGTAATGACACTAAAAATGAAAATTGTTGGCAAAAAGAAAGAAAAAGGAGAGAAAATGATGTTAAATATGCAAAACAACAGGTTAAGGGAAGCATTTAGAAGAATGAGGTGAGAAAAGCATATGAAAGCTTATATAAAAGGGTAACTATGGCAAGTGATATGAGGGTAACAATTGTTTACTGTTATTTCCGCCTAAATATGTCAGGCAAAATCGTTAACAGGTAGAATAACCTCAGTCATGTGCATAAATATAAAAAATTGTTCGTGTTAAAACCGTATAACTATAAAACTAATTAATGAGAAATGATAATGTTTATGGTTATCTAAGGAAATTATGATCTATCAAACATAAAGGAATAACAAAATATTCTGTTTTGTAAAGTAATTTAGTAATGTTAACTTTTATTGTTACGAATAAGGTTCTAATACAACAAAACATTTTGGTCGATAAAGAATGCCATTCAGGTATAAAAACCAAGAAAAATACAGAATGTAAATAGATTAAGTAATAATCATAATGCAATTATAGTGTGAAGTGTGAAAGTAACACAACAAAGTCAAGAAAAAAAAAAAGAAGGATGACAGCCGAAAAGGAGAAGAACTCTGTAACTCAGTCGGCAAACATTTAATCTCCTGGCTACATAATTGTATAAATTTATAATGTACTTAGAAATAAGTATGATAAAAACTATATGTTATGAGGGTAAATAAGTGTTTTTGTTTTGAAATTTATGCTAGGTTAAGAATCAGTGTTATATATAAACTGTAATGAGGCACTTACCCGGTGATTCAGACCGTTAATGCGTGAGAAAAAGAAGGGTCAATACCCAGACAAGCACTCAGGTAGAAAGGAATGTAGGACAAAGATTTGTTTTGAATGAGAAGATAATGAACCCGAGGTGTCAGCTCTGGACAGGAAAAGGGCATAAGTAAACAGTGAATGCACACACGTCAAAGGAATATATGAAGAGCTTTAAATTACCAAGAAAAATTTTAACTTCTTCAAAGGGGCATTATGCGACAGTATTTTAGTATGACACATATATTATTGGTTTAATCATTAGTTTATAATATTTAACATAAGAAATATATGCTCAGTGGAAAGCAACACCATGGAGGGTAGAAAATAGCTTTTGTATTCATCAAGGGGCTTTGTTGAAAATAATAGACATTTTAATGCATTAGGAACATAAGTAACAGCCCTTAAAAGGAAACTAGGTTCTTTCCCTTTTGAAATTGGAGAAAGGGAATTTCGCTTTGTAGAACAAGGTCACGTGGATGTAAAATAAAGAAAAATCCCTGATAGTCACGTGATGACGTCACTTTACATGCTCTTTTTCAGCCAATCAAAATGGAGGGCAAAACTTGGACCTTTTTGTATATAAGTGATGTGCAGGTAAGAAGTAAGACACACAATGAGACACAACGCGTAACACACTAGGCTTATAAAGTACAACACATCATGTAGGAAATCGCACGCCGTATATTGCAGAAAATCAGTGTTTTACAAATTAATCTGACGGGCAATCATTATCATGAATGTTATATGAACCGAGAAACTCCAGACCACAGTGACTAATGTAAAGTTATAATAACTCTGTCAAAGTGGAATCAGCACGTAATGAAAACAGCTTCATCAAGTTCGCGATCAGTTATGTCGGGAGTCGCTCGTAGGGTTAGTGACTCAAATGAACAATAATTCACCAATAAAGGAAGTATACAGTGAATTAAGTGAACTTTTTCTGTTATTTGAGTCTACCAACAGTGTTACATACCCTTGTCATTCTTTTCCCCCCTGAGTAAGAGACTCATGATCTACTAGAAGAAGCTTAGCCGGTGCAACCAAGAGAATCTGCAAGGTATATACACCTAATATAGAGAAATTCACTAGCATAAACCCGTGACCAACTCCAGGTAGACTCACCTGACGTCATACTGACAACCCAAAAATAATACGACATATTGGCACCCAAACATTGACGATACTAAAACAAACTATGACAAAATAAAAAAATTGTCACAAGATACATTTTGGCCATTCAGCTGCTCATATGTAAGATCACACAGTACTCTGATACCTTCATTTTTTTCTAGTGCTGCTCCTTGTTCTTTTCCTGTGTATACTTGTGCTTTTAAAAGATATGATTGTATTACCGTCACAAAGAGACCATATCTTTATCCCATATTTTGGGATGTATTGCTTGTTGGGACAGAGTCCTATAAATCCCACTAATTGTTCATCAACTGTTACATTTTCTGCAGGATTATATAATTTAGGAAGTACTTCTACCCATTTTTCCCAAATGTTGCGAATAGGAGCAAATTTATCAGTAAGTCGCCTTTCTTCTCTAGTAGACATCTTATCAAACTGCAAAACATGTGTTATATTACAGAAAGTTTCAAGGGACATTGTTGCCTGAAATATGTTCCGGCCAGTTTCCTTATCCCACAGGCTTTTTGTTGACTCTCCATGAGATTGATAAACCCCAGCAAGAAACATAAGTCCTAAATAGGCTTGAAAAATATTTCTATCAACATTTTCCCACTGTTCACCATAAACTCAGTGTCCCTCTATATTTGTCATTTCTATTATTTCCTTTTCAAGTGCATCATGAAGTATAGCTTCAAAGGAACTTTTTATTTAGTTATTCTACTGGTTCCATACCTTTTAATTCCTGGTGTCTTCTTGATGACATTTGAAACAGAGTGATGGCCACATTGTAGAGGTGGTTGAAGTTCCAATCAATAGTTTTATTTTTAGAAATAATAGTTTGTTCACCTCTGCCTGTTTGAAGACCATTACAATCGTCGTCAGAACTATCATATTCAGATGCATTACTTGTGTGATTTTCAAATTCGGAAATGTACTCACTATTGGAGGTATTAGCAAGAGCTTCTAATTCTGCTTCGAACTCTAACAATATTCTTCTTGCCATGGTGTCTAAACTCAAACTGACAAGCAACCTTCGAAATAATGCAAAATATAACTGTGTAACAAGAACAAGTACATTGTTGTAACAGCAATAATACTTACAGAGATAATTATATCACAATTTTTCAACAATACATTAGAACACATGCAACAATGTATAACAATAGTCAGGTTTTACAGAAATTTTGTATCGGGTCATAATGACCTGAACAGTACAAATGTAACGAATACTATTAAAAAATCTTCTCAAAATTTTGTAACAAATTTTTAACCAGAAAATGATGATATATCATTGGACAAAGTCATTAAATTTCATAAAAATGCCTAATTAAATGAGAAATATATACTGAGAACAGCTGTGATATCAGGTCATATAGATCTGAACAGAACAGCAGGGTTAACTATCTGGAAAGGTTAAATAATAAATGAATAATCTGTAATGTTTGTTTTTTGGAAATAAACTTAAGGTTTGAATATATGCCCGGGTGTATTTATCTATGTGTTGGGGCAGCATATTTGGATCTTATTTATTTATGCATGCACTTTTGTGAAGAATCATTCTATGAGTTACTCAGTAGCAATTATTTCATGTCTGCTTCATCTGGATTTGTTTAAGTATGATTAGTAGTATAATCTCTATGCATGTGTGAATGAAACTTTGTGAACTTTGTAATCTTCTGTGATGCCAAAGCAATACTTTTAGATGTATTGTGCTCAAAATGTTTTCTTCACCACTGTAAAGGGAAGAACTAAAATTTATAGTATCATTTTAGTATGTGAATGCTTATTGAAGCAGAAAGAAATAGGTTTCACATAGATTCTTGTTGCATCATAATTGACATATGAAACAATTAATGCAATTATTATTGAAGTACAAGATGGAAGGGTTATCAACAGGGACCAGATTTGCATGTAAAAATATTTTTTTTCCTAAGAACATTCCTAAAACAAAGTTCATTATCCTGATCAAGAGTCCACAAGTATAAATTCAATATTTTACAAAAAAAAAAAATGTATATAAATAAATATTTTTGATATGTTTGTAATAAATCCACATTTTGTATACTTTTCTGCAATTTTAATTATATATTTCTGATTTTTTAAAATAAATGTATATTTTAATAATTCTTCTGCAATCAAGAAAGAAATGATGCAAGAACTGCATTAGCAGTAACTGTAGCAACGTCTGCTTCAGAGACAATGCAATATTATCGTCTCATCAGAACACTCCCTGCCTGCCATAAGTTATCTTATCTTTCACATGCTAAAAGGAGTGGGGAACGACCATGATAAACTCTGTGAATCCCTGATCTCCAATCATAAATTTGTAACTGTGTATCTATTTATGTTTCAGTCAGGATCCAGTTTAAGTAGTGAACATTTGTGATCTTAGGTCCGTGAATTATTTTTAAACAAGCCAAAAGTGAAATCAAGTGTGCGTGAACGTTTATAGGAAAAAGGTATTGGAGTTGTGCGAAACGTGTAAGTGCAGATCAACGATCGCAGGTAATACATTTGTTTGGAAATAAACATATTACAGCTTCCTCCTATATTTCATTGCAGCAAGTTCTTATAGGAGAACCTACTCCATCCTCATGTAACAGTAAAATAAATTCACAGATTTACGTGAAGCACTTGTTTCAGCCAATATACCCTTTTAAAAGGTAAACTATCCCAAATTCAAAAAGTTTCTTACCAGATATAAGCACTCCTGATGAATCAACTCTTCAGAAAAATTATCTTCCGAAGTGCTATGATGAAGCATTAAAACACATTAGGTCAGTATGCGAAAATAAGGTGATCTATGTGAGCATTGACCAAACTAGCGATTCTGCTGGCATTAGAAAAGTGGGAAATGTTTTAGTAGGTGTGCTGGAAAATGATGAAAAAATTTCCACACAACACTTCTTGCTAGCTTCTAAACAATTGTGATTTACAAATCATGTGTCAATTGCTCTGCTGTTCAATGAAGCTTTGCAGATCTTATGACCAAATGGCGCAAAGCACAACAATGTTTTGTTTTCATAACTGATGGTGCGCCATATATGAAGAAGGCTGGTGAAGCTCTTTGAGTATGTTATTCTAAAATGATTCATGTGACATGTATCATACATGCCCCACACAGACTGTGTGACAAAATCCGAACACTTTATCTGGAAGTGGATAAAGTCAGTGTCAAGCAGGAAATTATTTTTGTAAAATCACCAAATAGAGTCAACCTTTTCAAAGAAAGAAATCATAATCTCCCACTGCCTCCTAGACCCATAACCACACATACTTGACTAAACGCAGTAATATAATTATCACGCAGACAATTTTGAAGCACTTGTATCTGTAGTAAGTGAACTGGACCCAGACGATGCTTCTTTAATTGATGTTGTGCAAAATTTAGTAACAGAGAGCAATTTAAAATGTGACCTGGCTTTCATACCTGCCGATTTCAGATTCTTGACTCATTCAATAACGAAACTAGAGACTTCGGGGAATTTTTGAGTAGTGCAGTTAAAGAAATAGGATGCATTGAGAGACAACTGGGTGCTTTTTTCAATTCGAAAGCCGAAGTCTTAAAGAAAAAATTTAAGGATTTGTTTCACAAAAATACAGGCTGCAAAGTAGCTCTAGTTTTGAAAGGCCAAAGAACAAATGAAGTTGGTGTAGATGTGTGTTTCAAATATGTGAGGTTAACATCGTGTGACAAGGAACAATTGTTTTCTCAATATAAGACATTATTTCGTGACAACAGGCATGGATTTCTGATGGAAAATTTGGAGAAGATGTTAGTCGTTCATTGCAATTCCAATAAGTGTTCTGCAGTTGATGAGTAGGAGCAATTGGTTACTTAACTTTTGTTATGTTATACTAGGTGCTTCTTGAATTTAAAAAGGCTTTTTTTACACGTTTTTAAATTTTTACCAAATATTTTTTAAACTTTTGTCACGTAAAAAATAAATATTTTTAAGCTTTTAAGCACATAAACATCCGGGCCCTGGTTATCAATGTCGACCTTTAAACTGTTAAAGGAACTCATCAAAGGAAACAAGCATTTATCTAAAATTAAGGAATATGTAATGCAATACTAAACAAGCTGCACCAAAGTGCTAGGTGTAGAATGTGGGCCACAGGTTTGTCATAGGTCATTAAACCACTGCTGAAAGCCATTACCCATGCATACTAACCCAAAACCCATCAAGTTTATGTGTCAGCACCATATCTCCATTCTTCTCCATTACACAAAGTACCAGTTGATAAACCATGCATCCTAAACCAGTATTATCCTTGCAAGGAGAATGAAAATAGTAAAAAATTTCCATTGTTATGAATAACTTGCTGATCAGTTCCTTGTTTTGTTTAAAGTATATTCGTCTTTCTGTTGGAACAGAGGAAAATGTGAGTATAAAAGTGCAAATTTCATTTTCACTGCTGACTGCATTAAGAAGAAATGCTAGCCGAATGTTTATGATAATACCAAACAAAGGACAGGTCTCATATTAAAGAGTGAGTACCTATAGAAGTTAAGTTTTTTGCAAAATGCTCTTGAAAAAGTAACTGGTACTTTCAACATTCACATTATTCTCTGACATCATATGCTTATTGTGAAAATGGAAGATGATAATGAATAAAGAAGCTTAGATAGTGATCAGTATCTAACTTATGTGACAAAAACAGTCCAAGAGAACTCTATATGCACATCACTGCAGTATTGTACCATAGGTACACATAAAAGATATGTGTGATAATTGTTCCTTCATGCCAGCTGTGTCGAGGTACTAAGTTGCACAGGTGAATCCGACTTAATGGCTATATGTGCTTTTGCTGTTATTGGTTGAGCAACCACAGCAAGATACCCATACATGCATAAAATCCTCTCTTCCAATTCAAGTATACCAGTAAGTGTCGAAGTTAATCTGAAGTATTAGAGATAATCTCAAAGACAACTTGCATGTCAGAAGTACTCTGAAGTACTTCAGCAAACTTAATATTGTGCCCATAATGTTCTAAGCACTTTGCAACATAATTAGAGGCAGACTGTGTTCATTCCTTATCAATATGATTTTGCCACTTACAGATTTCTGAGCATTGTCCATAAAATACTCCAGGAAAATTAAATCAAAAGGTTGCTTGATTTAATCATCCTGGAGTAGAATACAAAGAAGGTGTGCTGATGTCAAATGTATCCCCATTTTAAAGCATTTTTCTAAAAATATATGAAAGATAGAAGCAAAGCTTTCATAAACCTTCACAAAGTACTCATTGAGATCTATCTTTGAATTAAAAGATGCCATCTATACCTCTTCTATCATATATATATATATATATATATATATATATATATATATATATATATATATCTTTTGGATAAGTAGCTGATTTTCATATCACAGCAACTTTATTAGGAGAAAAAACTTCTATTCTCTTTATGTTTTAATAATGATGATAAGTGTTTAGCTGGTTAGCAGACTACATTTAAGATAAAGAGGGTAATATTTTTAATGTGTTTGAAAACAGAATTTATTCTGAAAGAGTGAAAAACTGTTTTATCTGCTAGACTGTAATGAGAAATCTGTTACCAATACTTAAAGCAGCATTTCCTTTGACTAATTACAAATCAAAAGGCTGACTGTGTATTTGTAAATGTTTATACTGTACATTAAATCTGTCATCTTTTTCAAAATTCTTTAAGCAGTAAAATGTGTGTCTAAGGTGTTTAAAACAACCAAACAGATACATATTATTTTATGGTTGATTCCTTCCATTATTCATTAACAATGCTAATGCTTAGGCAATTACCTATGCATACATATTCCTTATAACTTAGTGATTGTAATTTAAATTTTACTACCCGTAAACAACCACTATTGTTACTGTGATTATGAAAGAAGTCAGGAGCTTCACTTGCCCACAGCCATTTTAAGTGTGCTTATTAATAATATATATCACTGTCACACTCCATTTCGATAAGGTGGTTGTGAAGATGGCGGCTGAAGTAGATCACAGTACTGAAGCAAAGCTTCTCGCAGTGACCGCGACACCTGTGCTGAAGCAGTTGTGGTGCAAGCCACAAGATATGGATAAAGGCCAATAAGCTGTTCCCATGAGGATCTATCAACTGTGAACAATAACAAAAAAGTCAATACTTTGTCTAGATACATTATATAACAAATTGCAACAAATAAGAGTAAAATGAGGAAACACAGTGAAATGGAATTTTCTAACCACATGAAAATCATCATATAATAGGTTTACATTATAGAAGTAGCTTAACCTTTCTTTGTTAAATATTAAGTTTCTGTTACACCAGGAGTAGTTAGCTTTATTTATGGATTGATGAGATAGGGAGGGATGGAGAGAGAGTATTAATCTAACTAATATTACTGTTCTGTATTTTTCCCTTACTATGTTTCTGAACACTTTAGTAAAACTTTCAGTACTCAGCCATCATAATATCTTTTACACTGCATACACAGACCCCCCCCCCCCCCCTCCTATAGTTATATAAAGTTGCTGCAAGGAATACTGCCAAGTTTCTGCTACTGATGTTCTTCTATTATCTCAAGCTGTGTTCCCATTATTACATGGTATTTATGATGCCCTCTGTTGACACTTATAAGTAGAGCTCAGTCCTGGATCATGAAATTGCCATTTTGAGGTTTGGTGCACACAGAGTACAACTATGAAATGATGGAGTAGATGTGGTCTCTACAGCCCATTTCAAAACATTTTGCACTATCTAGCATTGCTCACTGTGTGGCCTTTTTCAGTTCCTGCTAATAGATAAGCCCGTAAATACTGAAAAAGAGCGCAGATTGAAAAATGTTGAAAATAACGAAAGGGTAGGCATTCGACACTGAACAAACTTGTGGATGATTCAAACGTATTTTGATTGAAAGGAAGAGGGCCTTTTCTTTTGATGCGGTGAAGATATATCTTATAATTCACTACAATGAATTCTGAGTGTGTTTGTTTGATTTATGTTCATTGTCTTTTCATAGCTCTGCACATCATTATCCTGAATTTTTTACTATCAAGCTTTACACTTTTATTTGTAAAAATACAAGGCATTTTTATTTACTAACCATAGTATCAAATAATTGTTTTATTATGTTACTTTATGAATTAGGATGATGCACATGCCAATACATGTAATGAGCTACTTTTGGAACAGATTATACCTAAATGTGTGCATGTTTACGCTACAAATCCCTCCCCACTATCTGTTCTTTATATCACTGACTGCTTTGTGAGTTCGTAACTGTATGCACTTTAGAATCCAAAACCGAGCTCTACTTACAGGTTTCATAATGAATTTACGTATATGGGAATTAGGTTTAGCAACTTGGCTCAGTAAAAAGAAAGAGAAGGTTTACGTTAGCTAATTAAAGAGGTGTGACAGTTTTAAGTAAATTAAAATATTAGCCAGCATTTGAAACACATATCATTAGACTTTTTCGCTTACTGAACATCTCACCATACATGTAATTTACAAAACGATGTTATGTTTACACCTATTTTTCATTGTAAAACTAAATATTCAATTAAATGCAATGGTGATAGGAACAATGAAACTATTTTTAAGAGCTTAAGAATGGATAGTTTAATCTCCAAGTATTCCCTAGATTAAAATCAGAGTATATTTCCCATATGCTTAAAATTTGTTTTTATCTGAACTTACCTATGAAAAGAAAATAAGCATTGGTGAATGAAGCCCTAAGAAATGAACTGCAACATGAAATATTAATTCCATACTGAACCCTTTTTACTCTTCATTTTCACAAAGCACAAGGAAATAGCATGAATACTGCAAAAGTAAATTGAATAGAGAGACCTTTAATGCTGATAAAACAAGCTGAAAGAAAATTCAACTGAACTGAATGATTCAGACACCTGTCAGCAGAAATATGTATATAAATAAATCAAGGCCTCTATTCAGTGATCTTGGAAAAACTGAGATTGCAGTATATTAAAGAAGAAATATCAAGAAACTGCCACCATAAAAAAAAAAAAAAAAAATGAATTAGGTGTTTATTACATATACCATTTGAAATTGATATGCCCAAATATACTCAGAATTTTATTATTTTGCAAAATAAATAAACCTAATTTCACTTAGGCTTTTATTGTAATATGTTAAACCTTTTCAGGGGTGGTTCATTTGTACCATCAGCAATTGTCTGAAAGTTCGTGAAAATCTCTAATGGTTCAAAGAATAATTGAGAATAATATTGATCCTGAGGAATAGTTTAAATGCTTCACAGGATTCTTCGGGATTGATGAAGTATCTTATCAAGGCTGGTGAGCACCAAATATGCATTAAATGTTAAATATTTGGAGAGATAGATCTATCTAAATGAAATAAATGAAATAAATTAAAAGGCTGAAAGGTAACAAAGTTTGTTACATATATGGTAAATCAAGGAGAATTTTGGAGGGATTAGTGACAGGAGGAAAACAGAAGGATACTACTGGTGCAATTATTATTTGGCATAATATTTGGAGCAAAGCAGTAGTACCAATATTTAAGGATAAAGGTGACATAAATACCAGTTAATTAGAGAGGAATCAGTAATAGGGATGTTATACACTGGTATGTTGGCAGAAAGACTACAAAAATGGAAACAACAGGGAAATAAACTATCAGAATTTCAATCAGAGCTCAGAAAAAATAGGATAATAGTGGACAAAATTTGCATAATAAATATAATGATACAGAAATATTTAGCTCATAAAAGGAGGTTATATATGCTACTTGTGGATTTAAAAAAAAAAAAAAATTCAAACATTAATCACAGGCTTTGGTGTCACAATAGAATAGAACATGAGTGAGTGACAAATAGGGAACAGATTTTTAGGTAAATACATATTTTTTCTGCTTGCAGTTACAAGTGCAAAACTTAATATGAATACTGAATGTGCTGCCATAATCATAAATACACGGTTTTATTTCACATAAAAATGTATAATTTTAGAATAAAAATATGTAATTACATGTTTTGCATAACTCAGTTATTAGTACATTTGTTATGCATTTTTTACCAATATACTATACACATTTTCAATTACTAAATTTTGTTTCTTCTTTTACTGTGTGGCAAAAAAAAAATAGTTTGGTCTGTGAGAAGAGAAGCTGTACAACCTTATGTATATCCTGTAACCTTAGATTAGATTATGTGTTATTAACAGCTCATTACAATTTAAACATATACACACACAACATACAGAAGAGAAGTTCCACATGTTAGCGTATTTTACCATACACTTAAACTCAACATGATTACGTATTTGAATTGTTATTCTATTCTTGTTCCTTCAGTTCCGAAGTGCTGAGCAACGATTAATATAAGTGTTGAGTGAATCACATATCATTGTTACCAAAATGCTGATGGTAAAAAGTAGTGAAAGTTTTCAAATACAGCAGTATGTTAAAAAACTCTCATGTACATTCAGTACAGATAGAAAGAATTCCATATTGTCAGTCTAGAAAATCTATGCTCTCAATTAATGCAGCATTTATCCAGCAACAAACATATCTTGTCAGCAGGTGCTTCATAGAAGAACATATATTTTCTTAATTTTTAATGGAGATAAATAAATTACACCTTTTTAGCAACTAAAAGTTTGTTCCCTCATGATAAGAGTTCATAAAAGCCATGAAACATTTATATTATGAAAAAGAATATTATATTAAGTTTACACACGATATGATTAACTCCTATTAACTTGAAAACAATGGAAAACAAGGGTGTCAGCTAAGCCCTATACTTTTTATTTACTTATTGGCAAAATCTTACAAGTAGTCAATAAGACTACGCAGATCCACAATTAAAAACACTGAGATTCTGGATCTATTTATTGCTGATGACATATTGGGGTCAATTACCACTGTTGCACTAGTGAAAACAACTGAAGCAATTTCCAAGTTCTGCAAGGAAGAAAAATGAAAAATCATGATATTCAAATAGGAAAAAATCTGGAAACAATGAAATATGGTGCTGGGAAGGGACAGGAATTAAAGGAGTTAATAAATTTCATTATTTAGAGTTTCAACAGCAATGGTGGTTAATGAAAGAAAAAGTCTTTATCAAAAGGAAGATTAACCTTAAAAGTTGTTGGTGCCTGTGGGCACAAACTTTCAGTGCTTGGAGAGAATATATTTGGCAGTAGTCAAGGACAAAATATAGAGCAGAAATACTGGAGTGTTGATAAAGGTTAGTAAACTGTAGATGGGATCTACAGGAAGTTTGCAAAACAATTTCAGGATCACCAAAAGCTCCACTTAAACCAGTTGCACCAACTGAACTAGGAAAAGTAGGGATGAAAGGATTGAAATTATTTCAAAATACTAGTTTAGGATAAACAATTTAGAAGAACAAAACATCTGGAAGAAATGGCTAAATTTACAAGAGAAAGTTCTTCTTAGTTAACAAAATTAAGGATATCATATATAAAATTGGCTTAGGGGACACTTGGCAGATAAAGGGCAAAAAGAAATAATTGACATTGAAATTCAGGATGTTTTAGTGGCACCAAACATAGTTTGCTTTGAGCAACACCAAAGTCATTGAGGATCTACAGAAAACTAAAGATAACATGGAGTAGTGAAAACTATGAGGGCAGATTGAAAAGAAACGCACAATAATTGTTTTCTGCTTTGGTATTGCAGCTGGAATGTTGCAATTTAATTTCACACCAATATAGTTTGAAGCTTTCACTACAGAGGGTATCTTTTGCTTCATGTGCAGCTCTAGCGAGAGAAGCATGAACTATGCTGCATGCTATTGTCGCCCACATGTGAAGAGCAGAGAGGTGTGATTTGATATTTGTGGGACAAAGGGCATAAACCGAGTGAAATTCAAAGGGACATGTATGGGGATGATTTTATGGACCATAGCAATGTCTCCAGGTGGTATGCATTCGTCTAAGAGGGCCACATGAACCTTAGTGATTTGCTGCTCTCCGGGAGGCCGGTAACAGCTGCAATCACCCAGAATGTCTGAGGCATTGAGGTGTCAATTTTGAATGATTGGCATGTGCAACTGCGAACCTTATCACTACAGTTCAACATTTTCTATATTGCAGTGTACAATTTTGTTCATGGCACACTGAAATTACGAGTGCTCACTGGGTGCCTAAGAAACTAACAGACAACACAAAGGCCAGCAAATAATAACAAGCTTTTATCACTTAATGTGATACACCGCAGAAGGGCATGGCTTGCTGGTGATGAGTTGTGGGCATACCACTACATGCCCAAAACAAAGCAGGCATGTATGGAGTGGAAACATGCTGCTTCCCCAGTAAAGAAAAACTTCAAAGTGACTCAATCTGCTAGGTAAATGCTTGAGACAGTGTTCTGGAATATGCATGGTGTTTTATTCATGGACTTTGCTCAACACGGGACCACTGTAAATGCTGCAGCCTACATTAAAACTTTGATGATGCTGCATTATGCCCTTCATGACAAACGCCACAACATTAATCCTAACGATGTCAAATTTTTTCATGACAATGCTCCCATGTTGCTGCTGTTGTTCATCAGAAAATAGCCAAAATTGGTTGGAAGGTGCTCCAGTACCCACCATACAATCCAGATCTTGCACAGCCAGATTTTCATCTGTTTGTTCCCATGAAAAAATTCCTGGCATCCAACACTTTGATACAGATGTGGAAGTGAAATCAGCAGTTAGCAGATGGCTGTACTTCAGGGAAATGAACTTCTATGAACAGGGCATATTGGAACTGGCATCACAATAGAACAAATGTGTTGAGAGTGACGGTGACCACATCGAAAAGTAGCTAAAAGGTTCATTTGTGATTTTTTTTGTTTTTTTTTAGCTATTACTTTTTTTTAAAAAAAAAAAAAGTATTGGGTGTTACCTTTTAATCTGCCCTCGTATGTAACAAAAAGCGACAATGAATAAGGGAGGGAGCTCTATGGGCTAGAACAGATATAGTGAAACCAAAAGAAACATAATAGAAACTTGGAAGAATTCTTCCCGATTATAGAATGAAAGAAAATTACTGACATAAAATTCTCAAATGGAAGAAACTAAGAAAAAAAAAAACTGAAAGACAAATAAAGGCTCAAAAAATGAGACTGTAATTAAAATTAGTGTTGATTATCGAATTTGGAGAATATGTATGTGAAGGAAATCAATAATTATGGAGAAACAGAAACTCCAGAAACCTAATTAAAACATGGTAAAGGATTGAAGCTTTCTTCACAAGTAAAAATTGATACCGGTGTTGTAAGCAGATAAACAGTAGAAATACCAAGACAAAGATGCAAAATAAAGCTGGGTTTAGTTGCGCACATATTACTTCCCAATTTTCCCTAGTACTTTTTAAAGGCGATTGAGAAATACAAGTCTCTTATGAAAAGACAAGCATTGCTGGTGGTCCAAATTGTACATAGCAATATTTCCTCTATAAATGCAGTCTACAATACAAATAAGCTTGCTTGTAGCAGTTCATCAAACTTGAGAAGTAAAAAAGATGTCATGGAGATGATCACCGAGTTGAATAAATTAAAGGAAGTAAATTTTATTAGGATATAGTATACATTTAAAACAGGCAAAGCTAAAAATAAATCTTAGAGATAACATTTCAGATGTAAAATCAAACACCATTTCAACACATTCAAGATGGTTTGCATTTCTTTTACATAAAAATAAATAAATAAAATAAATAAACAAGTAAATAAAAAAAATTCTGATGTGTTCTATTGACATGACTTTCTCTAAAACTATTGTTACAAAAGATTGAAATTCACTTCTCTTTGCATCTGAAGGAGTGAAGCAAAAGAGAAATGAAGCAAAAGATAACTTACTGTTTGAGAAAAGTTTAAGTAGTTTAAAACTGAAACCATTAACCTGGAATATCTCAGAAACCGTTAACTCTACAAAAATAGGTAAAGGAAATAAAATATGTGTTTTAATGAGATCTATATTTGTTGTACAGTAAGTTTTTGTCTATCTCTTATACTTTACTAGTTATATAAAAGGCATTCAGAATAAACAGATCTTCAGAGGTTATTCCCAGAAAATTCAAGATATACATTTGCTAAGTAAATATCTTTGATGTACAGTATTTTAATCAAAATTGTTAGTGCCATTTTTAGAAAAACAACATTTTTGAAAATTTGTCCATGCAAAGGGTAGTTTGAGGTACTTGGATTTTCTTAAAAATATTTGGAAGATACTTAACTTAAATACTGTTTTTGAGCTATATTGACGTGCATGTTCACTCACACACACATACACCTGTGCGTGCAGATAAACATAGGCTTTCTCTAATTTTTTTTAAATTCAATGATCCTCAAAACATGTATTTCTGGTGAGTACTAAGTATCATATTTTTGGGTGGAATATAATATCTTCTATACCTACTATGTTTATTGTACATAATACTTGGAAGAAAGAATTAAAAAACAGAAAATAATAGTAGGCACAATGTTAAGAAGGTCAATATTAAAAATGAAAAAGGGATGAAGTATTAGAAATTTTTCCTGGATTCTCTACTTTTGAAAATAAGCAGAGGGTCTTATATATCATTATGGAAAAACTACCGTGACACACTGATACTTAAACTATAGCTTTTTATCTAAAATGACCAGAATGAACATTGTGGACTGCTAATTTTCAATGAAGTTACAACTAGGGAAAATAATATTATATAGCTTATACCAAATACCTTGCAATAAACATCTGTATATGTTGACTTTCTGCACCAACACATTCTGCATCCTATTGTATCTAAATGTGGAAACTTGGAACTCAAGTCTGAATTTCCTATCACCTCTTTTGTAAACAAAATGTGTTCTCTTATGAAATTAAACGAAAATAAAAATTGTAGAATAAGGACAAAAATGGAAAACAAAATTCATGCTCAAGAATGTGCAGAACACACCTAAAAATTGAGGTTGAATAAGCATGTTTATTATTTTGCAAGATACCTACACTGTGTGGCATGCATTAAAAATAACAATATACAAGCTGTGTTCCATCCTTCTCCTTCACATCAACGGAAATTATTTCACTAATATTAATGAAAGAATTCAATTCAAACAAGGGCCATTCATATCTAATGTTTTCATCAAGATGGTTCTACATATTTGGAAAAGATTGTCTCTGGAATGCAGTTCTGTGTAAACAGCTTATGGGGGAGATAAATTCCTTTCTGGAATGCCTAGATAGCTCAAGTTTGATTCAAGTGAAGTGGATGCAGTTAGGTTGCTATGAAGAACATATTGTGAAATTACTTGAAATGCAGAATTTTCTTCCACACTAAAGCAATAAGGAAAGTGATTTCTAATCTAAAGCAGCATCATATGCTCTCAAATATTCAAATACAAACATTTCTAACAGTTGAAACCTTCAAAGACATAAATTTCTGATGTTTTATAATATGGTATACATACATGGTGAATGCTTGGTTTCATTCCATCACAAGCAGTAGTGGTGCCATATGAGTGATGGATCACAGCAACTTCAGGGGTGTACACACTTCTCCTTCTATATGCTATGGTAGTACTTAACCATGATGTTCATATTTTGGAGTTAAAATGAATATAATGACAACTTAAAGGGATAACAACCGAGTTAAATTGGAGTTGTAAAATTCCAAGCCTTCGACCATCTTAACTCTGGGTCTTCATCAGGGAGCTGACAAAACTGGAGTAAAAACAAATATTTATAGCTTGAGGGGTACCTGTAGTTAAGTTCAATTCCAACCAATCAGATATGCATTCCTGGCACAAGATCTACAATAGGTTAACTTGCAGCTTTCCACTTAAGTTTCTCCGAGGTCTGCTACCATGTAGCAGTCTTTCATCCAAGTGCTGACCATGCCCAATATGCTTATCTTTCCAAGCACAAGATCTGGTAACAGGTCTATGTGCAGCTCCCTGTGTGATTTTCTCTGTAGTCTGCTTCTGGTATTGTGTTGCAGTCATCCATTCAAGTGCTGTTCATGCCCAATGTTGCTTAACTTCTCCTGATATGAGATCTAGTGACAGGTCTCCACAGAGTTTCTGGCTTAGGTTATTCAGTGATCTGCTCTTGGTCTCACAATGTGGCCATGCATTCAAGAGCTAACTACATGTAATACTACTTAACTTTAGAGATCCAATGAGGATCAATGGATGGAGAGGATTCTTCCAATTTGTTGCCAGACCTCACTAAGTGTATGCTCTGGTCCCTGTTAAATTATCATGGACCCTAATTTCAATGCTCTCCTTTATGACATGGTCCCTGTAACTGTTAGCTTTCATAACTATCAATGTCTGATCAAAGAGGATCCTATGGTTATTTTCGATGGAATATTCTGCCACTGCAGATTTCTCTGGATAAAGCAGACTAAAATGGGGTTGATATTCTGGCATCTCTCTTTGATAGTGTGGCATATCTGATTTATGTATGAGAGACCACACTGGCAAGGAATCTCATACATCCTGGTGTCCTGAGTCATAGGTCATCCTTAACAGAGCGCATTATGGTTCTGATCTTACTGGGCAACACATGTATGGTGAAGATGTTGGAAGATTATTGCAGTAAGGGATGTAGGCCTTGGTTTTCTTTTCATTCTCCACAACAAATGAACTTCCTTTCTGTATTTTCCTTTAACCTTATTCAATGCTCTGCGAATATCTGCTATATGGTAACAGTTCTCCCTTAATGTGGTGAAAAGATGGTTGATTTCTGACTGGAGACTATCAGAGTCAGACATATTAAAGGCTCTATTACATAATGTTGTTTAAGCACCTGTTGGGCAGAATGATAAGTTGTTGAGGTGTAGATCTGTATTTGTGGGCTTCCTATATACACTGTGCCCTAGAGAGCCATCAGTCTTCCTGTAAGTCAAAATATCCAGGAAAAGCAAAGTTCCATTAGAATCAACCTCCATGGTGAGCTGGATATTTGAATGAATGTTATTTAGGTTCATGTTTGATGAATCCATTCTTTTAGTAGACTCATGTAGCATGTCCTAAAATCTTTTCCGCAGGACCCCAGAATAAAAAAAAGTTAGTATGTGTGAGTGTATACGTGTGCTTGGGTGTGAACACAATAACAAAAAGCCAGATCAATACCAAACTTGATATTTAAGCTCAATAACTTCTAAAGATACTACACCAAGATTTTCAAGAAAATCCCTTCACCAAAACTGCCCTTTGCATGGAAAATATTTAGAATCTGTTTTATTTTCTCAACAAAAAAAAAAAAAAAGCTCTAACTGTTTAAATTAAAATATCACATATTTAAGATGTTTAACAAATAAAGTATATACTACCTGTCTGATGAAAAAATGTAGTTGTTATGGTAGGTTGCTGGTATAGCTTGGCACAGTTTAGAGTGGTCAGAGAAGGCAGGAATATAGTGAAGTGCAGTCTGGCTATCAAAATCAGCATAGCGTATGTAAATAGGAATAAACTAAAGAGCCACAACAGGTTAAACTTGCTGTTTTCTTTATCACATCAATATTAATTTTATACTTTGTGAGCATTTGACTATACATGGCGGTGTTTGCATTTTGACCTAATTCAAACCCGTCCATGTGATAAGAGACCCAACTGCTGCATTCCAGTATTGGCGAACTGAACAGGGCATGCACCAGGAATGATGACATAATACTATTTATCTGTCCACTCATGGCTGTCTGCATTCATTATTCAGACAGGTAATATTTGAATTTTCTGGAAATAAGCTGTCAAGTTCTTTTTATTCTAGAAGAACTTAATATAACCAACAAACTGTAAGAAAAAGAGAACAACTTCCTACAGAAAAAATACATCTCTCTTTAAAACATACAATTTATTTAAAATAAATTTCTTGTGGCATTAGCTTTCTGAGATATTCATTATAATTGTTCAATACTTTGTCAGTTTTACTGTCACCATTCAGATATTTCTTGCAATGTTATGGAAAGAGTACAGAACTTCACGACCAGCTTACAGCTGCTTGCTTTTAAACATCTGACTCTAATTTGTGCCAAAACCAAAATGTTTAATGAAACTATTTTTGCCAATGTTTACCTACATAATATGAAGCAGATAGTAAAATATTTTGGAAAAATAGTTTGTAGAAGCTATATACAAATAATTGTTAATGCTGTTCTTCACTTATGTCTTCCAATGTATTTGGTAATACACTTCAAATGCCTATCATTCAGTTCCTCTATTCCCCTTGTATGCATAACAAAATGTAAATTGAAACCATTTCTGCAAAGGTTTATCTCTTGAACATGAGGTAGATAGATAAATAGGCTATTGTAAGAATAGCTAATAGAAGTTATGTAAAAATACATAAAAGTGATTAGTGAAAATCATGTGAACGAACCATATTAGATTTTTTTAATGATTACATCTGAAGGCACTGGAAGAACAATGAGGTGGGTTAAACCCAGGTAAGTTTTGGAAATATCTGCATAATTTGCAAATAGTAAACAATTTAAAATACCTACATTGCCATATAAACAACTGTTATGTACAATTCTATTAGTATTACATTTTTTTAAATTTGCTAGATAATTCATTATCATGATTTCTAACCATGATTCATAAATGACACATTGTGTCTTTTCAATGAATGAAAAGTAGTAAACTTTGTATAAATTATTTAGCTAGGTATACTCCATGGATAAAAAGAGTGTTTCTGTGAATATAACTGAATAAAACAGTGCAGGCTACTGTGTTAAAGAATAAAAATGCAAAAGTATTATGCAAGCTATTGCACAGTATCTGCTACTTACCTTTCCCTGGAGGTGCCTTTTTCAGTGATATCACCAATGTTGCTACTGCTTTGAGTACAAATGAAATCTCCGACATTCGATACCTGAAAATATACTCAGGTCATTCTGGATCTTTTAAAAATATTGAATAGTACAACATATAATACTCCCAGGTTTACGTGATTCCTCATTAAAGGCTGATTTCACTGATAACTTAAATTGTATAAAAGTTAAATTATATTTCCACTTCATAGCTTCTAAACATAGTGAAAAAAATTTTAAAGTTGAGTTCTTTTCATAGCTTGATTAAAACCTAACTGTTAGGAAATGTTGGTAATGGAGAGAATGTCTATTGGTTCAACTATATCTGAATTTTACATGAAGAGAAATTTGTCATAGAGAAGGACAAGCCTATATTGCTTTGTTGAAGTTTCAGTAACTCAATTCTGTCTAATGCCAATACTATATTTATGCCTTAAGAGTATATAGCAGAGAAAATGTTAAATTAAGAGTGCAACTTCAAACTGGCCACCATTAAGATGGAAATTTACACTATTCTCTTAAACCATAAGGATTTATTTCAAAATGTAATTATTATTTCAGTATGGCAAGTTATGTGAATTACTAAAGTGCACCTGATTGAAGATTAATTTTAATTCTAATTTTTCTTTCTTCAGTATATTTGTAGTTGAGAAATGTCCCCCTTGCATTAAGCTTGGAGCAACAAAAATCAGCAGTTCAAAAGGAATATCATGAATCATTCTTTTGGCTATGGAGACAGATTTTCTAATATATTATATTATGTGCAATGCATCTTGGAATACCAACACCTTTAAAATGTTTCTATATTATGAATCACACCATTTTATTTTTCTCTGAATGCACACTGAGCATACAGCAATGCTTTGCACACCCTGTACAAATGACTGTTTTTGATCGGATCTTCAAAAATTCATCAATGCTGTTTATTACTATGTGGCCATGCTCACAGGCACATTAGCAAGGAAAAAGTGTGACGTAGTATCAAAGGAAATAAGCTGCACTTTTGGAGTCAGATTGATTAAAAAAAAGGTTGCTAAAATGCACTAAATTTGCTGCCTCTTTTAAATACAAAAATATATAGTATATACCAAAGACAACAGTGCATATTGAATAGCTTGCATTAAAGAGCTTAGAATAACAATCTACACATATAAACGTATATTGAAAAACATTTGGTATATGTTACAACCAACACACAATTGAAAATAGTTTAAATTTCACAAAAAAAATTACTAGCAATTTTACACCAGAGAAAAACAAGATATTATCAGGAAAGAATATTAACTAAGCATAAAATAAAAATTACAAGTATGAATACCTTTATTGAACAAGGTGGCACCACAGTAATACATCTTACTCACTTTTGGGAGTCAGATGTACCTCCAGTGACTACTCACTCTAACCCATGGGATTTTTGGAGGTTTTACCCAGGTTTCCAGGCAAATGCTGGAGCAGTTTTTCTCATCTCCTGAATTTCCTGCCTTCTATGTTGATAATTTCATTCATCTTTCACCCTATTTAGTCTGTTTCAAGGTTGGAAGTGTTGGCAATGGTGTTTTGGTCCATCATGGGAGGGAAGAAGGATGTTCTCTGTGGAACTTTCTCCATTCCTTGGCCTTTGGGTGGTTGCCAGAGTATATGGGAGGTGTTGGACCCTCTAGTTAGGCAGGGGTCCGCAGACTGCCTCTCAAACTACCGTGAAATTTCAATCTGGAAACTCTAAGGACCCTGTCATTGCAGTGCCATCTCTCCTGGTTCTGGCTACCTGGTGTCTCCTCTTACCTCTTCAAAGAGTGTAAATAATATCCTCACTGGATCAGTGCCAAGCCCCCTTTGAAAACTTCTTATCCCTATAAATATATTTAATGGTGGCTGTTTAAAGTTTGCACTTTATAGCTCTGAAGTGAAGAGGGACATAAGACCAACACGCGAGCACGCATTTAATACATACATTTACTACAGTTTTAGTATTATGAATTTATATTCCACTGCTGGTTAACAATGCAGGCAGAATACCTGACAGAATCTAATATTTACAAAGTTTCAAAATCACATTTTGCAATAGCAGAATTCTCTGTAACAAATCTGACATTTTTTCAGCTGTTTCAACTGAACTTACTCTGTTGTAATCAACAGCTGATTCTGTGCACAAAATAGAAATATCTGAATGGTCACAGAATCATCAGCACCAACAGAAATCACAATTTCACTTTACATTGTCAAACCGTCTTCTGCCAAATATCTGCTGTGATTTTATGAATCACTTCTGGTATCATCCTTTTAAATGCAGTAATTGACAATCCTGTTTTTCTAGGATATAAGCTTTTTGTCATTGTATTCAAATCTGAATTATATAGTGGCAGTCTCATGGGCGATACCATATTATTCACTAAACAGTATTGTTTGCAAATTCTTTTGGCGACATTCTCTTTTACAATTCTGGTTCTCTCACAGCTTCTTCAAATATAATGCCACATATTCACAGCCAGTCATGGATATTACGTATCATGAATATAGCAATAGGCACCTTTTCTTCTTTTATGTGATATGGATTGTTATCCGAAACAATGATTCAGCTCAATGTTAAACCCCTGGATTTACCTGTAGTAATCCCCTTTAACTAAATTTGCTGCATTCATTTTGTTAGGATGATCACTTCATCTGCTATCTGCTTTTAGTGTCATATATAAGGGATTTTCACAGTATAAAGCATTTTTGACCACAGCAAACCCTACTATATATACTCCTGGTATAACTTTAACCTGGTAAAACCTATGAATTGTATATTAAAGGCAACCTACATCAGTTCAGTACAATGTCCTTAAGTTCACTCTCATGATACTTGCAATAAAAATAATGTACATGTATATGCACATAGAACTAAACTTCATGAATGTAGCTATGTACTTATAGGATTGGTGATTTAGAATAAATTATCCCAGACATTCAGAAATAATATCAAAAACATAAAAAATAATCTTAAAAGAATTTCTGCTACACAATTTATACACAAATTTATGGAACATTGTAATATGTTGTGAATATAAATTGACATTCTATGCTCTTTAGATAGTTATTAATGTAAATAAATGTATAACTGATAATTGGATCATATAAAACAAACAACTATTGTAACTATTTTTATAAATCAATGTTGTCTCTTTACTCTGTTTATGCATAACTGATTACTTAACGCTATAAAATTTACCCTGTAAATATTTATATAAATGACAATCATGGGTCTTATAAATACAATATTATGCTGATACGTTCACTAACATTGTACATTATTCTCAAAGGATGGAAATAATGATGATGATGTGTATGGAATAATTTTTTGCAAATCAATTAATTTCTTTGCTTTTCTCTTATGATTTGCTCACATGATCTCTAGCACTTCCAGCTGTAAATATTTTTTGTGAGTAAGCAGAACAACATTTGTCAAATACAGAAAAAATTAAAAATCATTCTGAAAATGCTATTCATCATGAATTTTAAAAAATAAATACAGAAATGTAAATACAAATTAAATGTTATATATAAACTGCATTGAAATACATTTATATTTAATATGGAATATCCTCAATTCAACTCATTTAAATATAACTGTATCCCATGATCTTTTTGCCTAAAGTTGTTGATAGCAGTATTGTAAGAATCTCAGCACTCTTTTGCAACACAAAGCAACACTTTCTGAAACGATATGGAGGCTAAATTTGGGAGTCTCTACTTTGAAGCTGAGAATTTCTGATGCAAGATTTGATTCTCTTCATAGCTGAGAAACTTCATTGTTCTGAAGCACTTGTAGCTGGGAGAGTTAGTAACAAATCACATAGCTTCAATACCTCACAGTACACATCCTGAAGACTGCTAGACTTTTATCATCATAGAAGCTTACCAAAGGTTTTGTCACAGAGTTATCCTGAAGTATAATTACAAAGAACCGTGAGCTTAAGGATACAAAGTCAAACTTCTTTCTATCAGAACCTTCAAGCCTAGAATCACAATTTAGGGAAGCTTTTATTATATTACTCATTGCTTTTCTGATTGAGAAGTTCTAGGAATAAATGTGTCTCCAAGTTGCGGAATCTATCTTCCGATTGCTGGACCATAATGTCCACTACTTTATACAAATGTCAGCATAATAAATTTTTATGTCACATTCTTCAGCTGCTTTCTGCCATTTTGAGGCTGGTTCATAGCACTACTGTTGTATGTCTTTTCCAAAATTCTTGAAAGTTCTTAGCGTTTTCCTTTGACATAGTCTTGAAATTTTTTAACTTTCACAGTACAATAGCCTGTATTATTACTTTTAGGTTTCAGAATAGCAAATATTCTGGTAGTGTGAGAAGAAATATGTGCAAATACATTTAAAAGAAAATTAAAATTGAAGTCCTGCAATGTACATAAAACAGCTAGCAGCATTATAACTGTCTTGGCCCCAATTTTCTTCCAAACTGACAAATTTCTGGAACAATGTCACATTTGTCATGCACACTTCCACTAGACAAGGACTGTAATGTAATGGGTTGATGTAATATATGGCAGTCTTCTATGAATTTTGCCTAATTCCATTGTTTCATTGGTTCATTTTATAGAATTATTAAAATAAGCAGCTAATCCATTCAATGTTAAAAAGAAAACACTGTATGCTGAAATAGCTGAAACAACCTGCGATAATACTAAATTTAGCCTATAAGCATAGCAACATATTATGAAAGTTGTGTATGGGAAAGTTCCTTTTACTTTTTCCTGTACACCATTTAGATGCCACAAAAATACAACAGCATTACTGTAAGTCTGAGCCACTACTTTGACTCCACAGTTGGACTTGTGAAGCAATTGTACAACAATATTGTACGAGGGTGATTCAAATATAAAGAGTAATTGAACCAGAATACTGTGCAGGCAAATCCAAGCAGGATGGTGAGTGGAGGGTTGTTCAGTGTTAGGAAATGGAAACCAGTAGTTAGCTGCTTTGATAGGTTTTGGCAGCAGTACAGCCATGAGTGAACTTGCCTATTATGCAATGCATTATTATAAAGTTTTTAACCAATTAAGAGATTTTGACTCACTTGAAGGCACAAGTGAGGGAATGCTGCACTGTTACAGACAATTTAAGGGTGGCCAAGCAATTGTACAAAGCAAAGGTCAGGCTTAGTACCCAAGGCCAAGTCTCACAGATGACAACATTCATGCCATTTGAGAGCTTATTGAAGGTGATTGCTGCTGCACTATTGAAGAAATCACATCAGCAATGGGAGCACTCATACTATTGCCAGTGAAAATCTTGGTTTTAAAAAAATTAGTGCTTGATGGGTTCCAGAGTTATTCACGAGCAGCAAAAACAGGTCAGGTTGGAGATTTGTGAGATATTTCTAAATTGATTCCAGAGGATTTTTTGAAGTGTATCACCACATGTGATGAGACATGTGTCATCATTTCACTTTGGAATCCAAAATGGCAAACAAGGAGTGGGGAAGAAAGGATGAAGCCTGCGCAGTGAAGGCTAAGCATGCCACTCAGCCAGAAAAGCTCTTGTGACAGTGTTTATTTGATTACAGAAGAGCTTTACTCATTGATTTTCTTCACAATGTATAGTAAATGCAACTTACTATTGCCAAGCCACCTACCAAAACAAAAGATGTTATCTGCACATCAGAGATGCCATCTTTCTCCAAGACAATGCTAAGCCTCACACCGTGAACTTGATAAGGGACACATTGGAAGACATGCTCTAGGAAACCCTCAAACACCCTCCCTACAGTCTCCAGATTTGTCCTCCCTGGACTATTTTTTGCTTGCACCCATGAAAGAATTGTTTGGAGAGGAACAACTTGAAACCAATGAAGATGTTGAGGAATATGTGCAAAATTGATGACATGCACTCAAACTATTTTTGAACAAGGAATATTCAAGCTTCCAAATCATTGACAAGTATGTAGAGCATGAAGGGGGCTATGAAGAGAAGTAAAGAAGGTGTCACTTCTGAATATGTTTAATAAATAACTATGTTTAATAAATATATTTTAAAAAAATTGCTGTTTATATTTGAATAACCCTTGTATAGTGCATCAACTAAGCTATCTTCTGAAATATTGCAAAAGCCTACAAATAAAAAACCTAAAAGCCTCTAATTTGGTCACCTTGATTAACAAATCAAAATACAGATGACAGTTGATAACAATTGTTAGATCCATTGTCACATCCAGCTGCATAGGAGCTACATTGGTTTTATTTAATTCTTTTCCAATTCCTTCCAAAAGCATTCTGGACATGAAAATAATAAACTAATTTTGGATAAACTTTGACAAATAATGAGGAATTCTCAAAATGATGCTTTAACTTATCATATTTACTGAGTAAATTAACTAATTTAACATAATTGCCTTTGGTTGTTGATTACTTTGTTTCATAGTGTCCTGAAAACACCAACTCTTGATTCCCTATGAAACAAAGAACCTCAATAAGCCATTCCTTGATCCTTTTCTATCATTCAATGTGCTGAATGTCTGCAATTCCTTTCCACTTGTCCAAATGTTTTTCTGAATATCTTTTGCAAAATGATAGTGCAAATTTGGCTTTGTGATAAGTTATGTTTTTAAATATGCTTATTTCCCAGATAACTTTAGCCCCCCTATTCACACACATTTTTTATTGGAAAAGAGAAGGCGAGACCAACAGAATATTTTCTAAGGTTGCTTAGAGCAAACATTAAGCCATTCATTGTCTATGTAAATATTATTATTGAATTTCCTTACACATCTTCTTAGTTTTAGTTCAAATGTAGGTCTTTCACACTTAGTTATTTGTTTTATCTCCTCAAAACTACAGGATGCAAAGTTTTGTTTTAAAATAGTTACTGTAATATAGCATCATCTGTTATGTTGTACCAGATGCTCTGTCCAAGTTCAAAATCCATATCTACTATCACATGTAAAACACTTAATTGCTACCTTTGCAAACTTAAACACTACTATTTATTCAAAACATATGTGTAACACATTAATAAAACAGTATGTAACACATACTGCAACACTTTATCGGTACAGTTGTTAATAATGAACTCTGTGCATTTAAAAATCATGTTTAAGCCATCAATAAGTATTGTAGTGTGTTCCATATATTACAGTGAAAAGCAGACCAGGAAGAAACAAAATGGAAAATAGCAAGTACTGTTGCTTTAAGGTTCAAACAATAGTGAAGACCAAACAATAACTGACTGGAGCTCACCATTGCACTGCGTTCGAATATATGCCACTTTTTCAACACAAACTTCAGATAAATACATTATGATTTTTCAAACAGTACTAAGAATTGCCTAAAAAACTAGTCTATGATAAAGTGATTTTATTTAGCTCACAATATTGCTACTCACAACATAAAACTCCACTTTTAACATTTATATCATGAATAACTATAATAATCAGGAATATAAACACACATTTCACACCCAAATGAATACCTTAGTGACATATATATGTAGTTATTATTGGGACACCAACAGGACAGTTTGTTATCACTGAAAACATTTTCAACCAAATTAAAGTATCTGAAAGTCCAACGAATAAATCAAGTTTTTTTATTTCTTTCAAGACTGGTGAAATGATTCAGGTTAAGTGAGAGCCAGGCTGCTTACCTTGAAAATGTGTTTGCTAGAGAAATGTTTCCTAGCTTTAATGGGCAAAATCAATCAGGTTAGTTAAGTTTATGAGGTGGATTCAGAAACCAACTCGCAATGCTCAATAAGGATAACAAAAAATATCAAGTATGAAATAATAAGCTCCAATGTTTGTATCCCAGTGTTGTAAGAGTTGCTGCCAACATCTGGAGCCATGAAGTCACTGCAGTCTGTATCTCACTATCATTCTGGAAACTTTTTCACCAGAAATTACTACATGAAATAGCTGAGATGGAAGTCACTTGAGGCAAAATGAAATATGAATGGTCAACGATCTTCTATGCAAACTGAAGCAACAGATTCCATGGTACATGAGCTGATGGGACCATGCACTGTCGTGAAAAAGTATCATGCCTCTTGCCATTGCTCTCATCAGATTTTGCAATGTCTGACAATATGACATTTTTCTGTCTCTTTTTCCAAAGATGGAGCTTTAGTCAGTGTGAAAAGCAAAGAATATTTATAGTCGAGCATTTTATTATATTCTTTGCAAGGCCACTTTTCCCACATGTCCATTTTTAAATTATTGCTTCCATCTACTTTTTCTATTTTCTTAAAAATTGTATTGTAAATGAGAGAGAGAGGGAGGGAGGGGGAGAGAGAGATATGAATGAATGAAATTGATGAAATGATGCTCAAATGATCTCGGGATTCATGGAGCTTAAAGCTACTCGACATTCGTCTTCTTAGGATAAGGGAAAACCCCGATAAAAACCTTATCCGAGTAACTCACCCTAAGCGAGATTTGGGCTCACGACCTTTTGAATGTGAGGCAGACACGCTACCACCACACTACCCAGGTGGGTTAAATGGATAAAGAATATCTAAGCAATAAACATCTGAGTTAATTGAGTTATGGTAAAAAATTGGCCCAATAATTCGAGAGCAAGAGATCGCACACCATACACCAATTTTCTCTGAATGTAAAGGAGTTTCCTGAATTTCATTAGGATTTTCAGTAGACCACACTCGCGTATTTTGTGAATTTATGCATCCTGATAAGTGGAACCAAGCTTCATCAGTAAAAAATGTCCTATCTAACACATCAATTCCATGGTGAAAATTAAACCTCTGAAACCATTCACTACACTGAACTCTTTTCCCATGATCTGTGGGTTTTAATTTGTAGACGACTGATACCTTATATGGATACAAACCTAGTTCTTTTTTGACTGCTTTGTATGTGGAAGCATAAGAAATATCACATTGTTGGGCCGATTTGTTTATTGATTTCTGTGGACTTTTAAGCATTCTATCTGATATATCCAATAGTTTTTCTTCTGTTAGCACACTGGGTCTTCCACTTCTAACAGCATCATGCACAGAACCTGACTCCCAAAATTTATTAATTAAATCACGCACAGTAACTCGGTGCGGTAGTTTTGAATTAGAGAACCTGACCACAAAATTTTGTTTCATTTTCTAAGTATAATTTCCACATTCATTAAAAACGTTTTCCACTAGAATCACACGTTTCTCTGTAGAGTACAATGATTTTGCTTCAGGCACACATCAGAACTCACAGCATAGTAGACCATACTAACCAGTACAATAAACAACTCATGCACTCGCAGCTGGTGATAATGCCGATAATCATAATATTCCATTGGAATCGAATTCAATAAACCTAGGGATGCCAAACTTTTATCGAGCGGTGGCCAGCAGCAAGGTGTTGAGGAAGTTCTTGATGACCCGTTAGAATAGCTTGATAGTGGATAATAATGTATTAATATTACCTGGATACTAATTACTTAAGAATTTAAGTCATCATTAAGGTGTTCTCTGAAGGAAGACATGCCGGTTGGTTGACTAGGAAAAAAAACAAACAAACAAAAACACAAATCAGTTGGAAGATAGAATTTTATCCCGGCATGTTATCGCAGTAGCTCAATGCTTAGAGCAACTGCATGGAGAGCAGGAGAACAATGTTCATATCCTGGCTGTGGCACTGAATTTTTCAGCTGGTTCTAATAATAAAAAAGTACATCAAGAGGCTCTTAATGGCTGCACAACTGTTTACAATGCACCAGAACTGCAAAAAAAGGCACAACTTTAAGCAGAAAGAAGTGATAGGAAACCCCAAGCCTTACTTTGGTGCTATGGTAATGTATCACAAAGACCCTTCTCCTTTGGAAGTACAGGATGAGGCATTTAACATTTCCCATTTTTAGTTGGTTGTACTGTGTATCAGGTTGGTTGGGGTAGGTTTACAGCACTGTGATTGAATCTAGCATAGTCTTGGATTCAGTTTGACATGGAATGTTGGCCTTTTCTCTTTTACCAAAAATATTTTGGGTTTTATATTCATGAGATGATATTAGAATGTAACTAATGAAAAAATATGTTAATCATAAGTACGGCTCGGATTTTTAGGTAAATACATGTTTTGTTTGCATCCTAATATGAACTTGAAACTGAGTTTTTAACATTCAGGATACATTAAAAGTTTTATTGCACATAAAAATGAATATTTTCTGAGTTTTTTATTTAATAAATATTTTTCATATATTCACATAAATTGCACATAAAGGAAACCTTTTTAAAATAACTTTCACACAATTTTATAAAATCACAAAAGCATCAGCAGAAGTCAAGATCCACTTCTGTAATGCTCAATTACACATGCCAGAAAACACAATTTGTGGTTAATTATTGGATGAACTGACATGTCAGCTATAGTATCCCTTCAGTTTGAAGAAAATATAAACATCGTGTTTTCCTTAGTTACATGAGCTCGCAAGATAAAAACAGGAATTCCTCCGCTGCCATATGCTTGAAATAAATAAACACACTTCACAGCCCGGCTAGTATATACACTGATACTTGTTAAACTGTACAGTCAATTACTCACTCATTTGTCACTTGTGAATCCACAAACCTTCTAGTTGTGTAGGGAAGTTACATATCAACAGCTTTGACTTCACAGTGAACATGCACAGAGTGAAAAGTAGTGCAAGATATCGTGTGCAACAATATGCTGCAGAATTTAAAAATATTTTCAGTTCTGATAGTAAAATCCTGTATTGTCAGCCATGTGGTAAACTATAATGGCAGACCAATGTTTGCAAGTGATACAACATTTAAGTGGTAACATACATAAGGCAGCTATTTCGCACTTTACAAAAAAACAATATTTTATTAATGATCCAGGCCAAGTACTTCAACAGAGCCTTCTAAATGTTCAGTGTATTGTGAGAAATTGCAAGGAAGTATTTGAAAATAATAGTGGGTTTAACATAAGGTGAAGCGCTATCTTGTAAACCTAAATTTGCTTGTGTAGGCATATTCTAATAAAGTTTAAACTTTATTTGTGGAGCTTAAATTCACTGCACTAATCTGGAATCAAATTCAACATCTGAAAAATCTGAATATTCGTAACTTTAATATCATTGATGTCCAATAGTTTTTAAGCAATGCAAGTAGTTCAGGATGTGGTAAAAAAACTGAATGTTCTTTCTGGTCCTGCAGCACAAAATTTAAAAAGAAAATAGGAGGTGTTTGAAAATAATTAGCATAATGTGTAAAATTTAAAACGTGTCAGATGGGCAACATGAAGAAATTATAATTTTGAATACTGGAAGTGGTACACTGTGAAGCTAGCAATTAGTTTTTAATTGGTAGTCGAATATACACACATGTGCTTCACAAAAACTTACTTTTACGCAGAACTAGTTTCGCATGCGTGTTACATGCATTGTCTACTGCTTTCGACTATCGGATACAACACGAGGATCCTTGATGTATGACTGTCTTCCCTCTGGTGTTGGATTGATGAACTGCATTAGCGGGTTCTCTTCAAAGGGACGATCAAAATTCTTGAGGTGCGCTTCATGTTTTTTCATGTATATTTTGTCCCATGCGTCGAGTTCTACTGTCCGATGTACATTTTTTAAAAGATGGATGTCTTGTTTAATTTCATGTTGGTTGTTCCAAAAATGAGCCGATACTGCAGATATCGGCTCATTTTTGGAACAACCAACATGAAATTAAACAAGACATCCATCTTTTAAAAAATGTACATCGGACAGTAGAACTCGACGCATGGGACAAAATATACATGAAAAAACATGAAGCGCACCTCAAGAATTTTGATCGTCCCTTTGAAGAGAACCCGCTAATGAAGTTCATCAATCCAACACCAGAGGAAAGACAGTCATACATCAAGGATCCTCGTGTTGTATCCGATAGTCGAAAGCAGTAGACAATGCATGTAACACGCATGCGAAACTAGTTCTGCGTAAAAGTAAGTTTTTGTGAAGCACATGTGTGTATATTCGACTACCAATTAAAAACTAATGAAGAAATTATTGATGTGAGTGACATTCTATGTTATAATTGCGCTAAACTTCTGGTGACATGGTGCGATCATTCCGAAATGCAAGGTACTTCTTCATGGTAATCGACAATCTTTTGGGATGGAAAATTAGAGGAAGCATGTGGTCGTTTACTGTAACTCTACAGTATCCAGGAATGATGTCTGATGAGCACCACATACATTTCTATTAAATCAATACTTCATATCTTTAAAAAAAAATTATTTGTTTTGGCACATATTTTTTTACATTTTAGCACATATTTTTAACACTTTTTAGTACATAAAAATAAATATTTCCCAAGTTTTTAGCCCCTAAAACTCCGAGCCCTAATCATAACTTTATACCTATAATTATAGTAGTTAATATTCATCCAATGCAGAAGCGCACTTTCTGTGTTGAACAGTTTATTGCAAGCAAGTCAATTGTTGCTGTCCAACGTGAGTTTTGGCAGGTTTTTGGTGATGATCAGCAACGTAAAGTTACACCGTCATGAAAACTAATCAGTACATGGGTGCATCAGTGGTAGGAAACAGGATCAGTTCAGAACAAACCTCAGTGTGAACACCTAAAAATATCGAAAGCGTGAGAGTGGATCTGTAGAGAAGTCCATGTCGTTCTATGAGCGACATGCGATCATGAATTGTTGGACAGAAGTGTGTGAAGAATTCTATGCAAAGATTTGCTAATCTATCCATATAAACTGCAGGCTGCACAAAAGCTAACAGTAGCAAACAAAGCCCTGTATGTACATTGTCAGAGAATCCTGCAATTGTTTAACACTCACCTTGACCTTTGCAGCTGCCTGATAATGAGCGATAAAGCAAATTTCTGCCTCAATGGCTCTGTAAACAAGCAAAATTTTCGGTATTGGGCTCCGTAAAATCCACGCAAAAGTTTTGAACGGTCCCTATACAGTCCTAAAGTCCTAGTCTGGTGTGCTATTGCAGTATCATTGGTCCGTACTTTTTTGAAGACATCAATGGTGCCACCGTGAACTCAGAAAGTTACAAGCATTTTTTCTGCCTAAGCTGAGACGTCATAACTGGAACATTTGGCACCTGTAGTTTCAACAGGATGGAGCCACATCCCGTACAGCACATGTTTCGATGAACACACTCTGCACTGCTTTCCCTGGGTGACATCTCCAGATTTGGTGACATTTGGTGGCCCCTGACCTCGCTGCACCAGACTTTTTTTTGTGGGGGTATCTTAAGGGTAAAGTATAAAGTCACATCCATTGTGACATCGACAGCCTCAATGCTGCAATTTGTACAGAAATTGCTGATGTTACACTCCAAACATTGCGGCGAGTAATGTCTAGGATTGCAATAATGCATTGATACTAATAGAGGTCATCTTAAGAAGGACGTTATCTACAAAACATAAGATGCATACTTTAATTCCAAGATTATAATGTCCCTAAAATTATTTATTTCTTGTAATTTACTTGTAAAATAGATAAGTTATGGCGTTTTGAACATGGGAAACATTAAATGCTGCACCCTGTAGTAATGAGTGCAAACCTGCTACAAGAGTGCAATAGCTTTCCGTTTCAATACTTTTTATGCTTGTATGAAGAAAAAACCCACTTACAGAAATGAAGTATGTGATAATCAAAGAAACAAGAGACAGTACTATTCTGTGTTCTTGGACCAATACAGAGAATTTTTAACTTTCAGATATTTGGAAATTTCCTTTCATATCATAAAATTTTACCAGTAAAGGAAACAACTGTGTCAAGACATAAAAACAGAATAAAGAAGACAAAGAACAAAATAAAGTAGACTATTGAGAAATGTTTTGATAAAAGATGATGCTGTGTTCATTCTCTGAATGATAAGTGAAGACTGTAACTAGATCCCAGTTATAGAAATAAATAGAAACAATTATGCACTTCCATTTTTCTCAAAATATAATTTCTTCTTACATGCTCTGTATAAAAAGTTTGGGAATGGTGACGTATCTGAGGCCAACATAGTACATATAAATGCTCATGTGCATTGTTCTTCAGAGACATGGGAAAAAGCAACATCTGGCATGGAGTACATGTGTCTGACAATGTGAGTCAGCTGCAGGCAGTAGGACAAAGTAGTGGTAGTATCAAAGTACAATTGAGCATGTGCAAACATCTAATTCTGCTGTAAATTGGAAAAAAAAGAAATGGAGACACTTGTGCAAATGTTGGTGCAAGTTTACAAGAGGGGAGCATAAATGTGTTTATGAATGGTTCAAATCTTTTGTGGTGGGAAGGAACTGACAGTACGAGCCATGTTTGGGTCAGCCATTCACAAGCAGCACCCCAGATATGATTGAGAAAAGGCAAAAATATTGGCACAAATCAATGACTTACTCTGTGATTGATAGTGACAAAATTGAGCATTGGCAAGAATACATTGCACCCCATGGTTTGCAATTGGGTAAGGGGCAGATATACTTCAGGATTCTGTTGAACAAACTCAGGGACAAGCAGAAAGCAAAATTAATACAATCTTCTGGAGGTTTCCTTATCATTAGAGTCAGAAGTTCATACATGAATTTGGAATTGAAGTGTTTGGTTTATAGCAGCTGTATTTTATGTTTTTTTTTTTTTTTTTTTGGTCATACAGTTTGTTTTGTGTTTGATTTTTTGTTAGTGTTAGGTGAATAAATTACTTGTATAGTGTGAATATAAATCTGCGACAAGCTAGCGATTTTTTGTATTATAATTTCTTACGTTTCATTCTTGTGACAAACCTGTTCAAACTGATTAAGCCGTATCTGTTGTGGATTTAAGGCTAGTGTTTGTGTAAAGTGCTGTGCAATGAGTGGAAAAGCATGTGATCTTAGTGGAATTTGTGGTGCATGCCGTCGTAAGGTTAGCCAAGGTGTCTTTTGTGAAGGTTGCAAGTTTTGGTTTCATTGGGCATGCAGTAACACTGTTAGCGATGATGTGAGATGTTGTAGTGAATGGTTCTGTGAATGTTGTAGGCTTAAAGAATTGGTCAAAAAGCATGAGGAAACCATTTCTAACCTCAGAAAAGAATTGAAATTTGTCAAAAATGATTTTACAGGACACGTGCTTGCCCTTTTAGAAAATTTGGAAAATAAATCACCTGATTTTAAGGTGCCCTCCAAACGAAATCTGAGGAGGAAACAGTGTTTCTCTGCTGATGACCGGCACCATGTAAAACTGAGCAACAGATTCAGTGTTCTTGAAACTGTTGATCAGTCCCCAAATCCTCCTGTGCAGGTTTTAGATGATAATTGCACTAAAAGCAAGGTTTTGTTGCTTGGGAGTAGCCATGGCATGGGTATAGCATCCCTGCCAAAGGAGGATCTGGGAAACAAATATGATGTAGTAGGCATAGTTAAACCGCATGCTGGGCTCTCATGTCACTGAAGATCTGGTAAAACTGACTTCTGGTTTTGCTAAGAGGGATCATTTAGTGGGGCAGGAAATAGCCTGGACAGAGACAGTTGAGAAAGATCTGTGTGACATAAGGGAATACAGTAGCCATATCAGTGTGAAGTTCATGGGGCTTTTCAATGGCATGACAAGCAGCGGCTTCATAGGAAGATGATGGAGATGAATCTAGAACTTGTTGAGCCCTGCTCCTTCTCACATTGAGATGATACATGTTAGTGGTATAGGCCGAGATGGTTAATCATCTCATGGTCTACACCTCAATTCTAGAGGCAAAAGGCAGCTTTTGCAGCTAAATGCCAACAGAATTATGGGTAGAATTCCTGTTGTGATATCCGATAGGACTTTTTTAGGCTAAAGGAAATCCCCCAAAATATCCATGAAAGAACTCTAGTCAATTGAAGTAAACAGAAATTCACCAACAAAGAATTTTAGGAATGCAGAAAATATCAATAATGTTATTAAGATAGATGATAGCAGTAACTCGTCATGTATATTTCACCAAAATATTAGGGGTTTAAGAAACAAAGTTGATGAACTTTCGCTTAGTCTTGCTTCTGAAAAATTACAGCCACATGTCTTATATTTATCCAAACATCGCTTAACAAAACAGGAATTCATGGCAATTTCACTGCACGAGTATTCACTAGGAGCAACATATTCAAGGCAAAATTTACAAAAAGGAGGGGTTTGCATATTTGCAAGACATGATGTACCCTATAAAATCATTAATCTTAACAGGTTTTGCTTTGAGCTAGACAGAGATGTGCGCAGTACAGCTAAACATAAATTAAGTAAATTTGCCATAATAGCTCTATATCGGTCCCCACTGGGTAACTACGAGGTATTCAAAAAACATATGATTCCTTAAAGTTTATATTGAAACCGAAAAACAAGAACTGATAATTTGTGGTGACGATATTGATTATCTTATACCTAATCTCTGAACATATCAACTCAATTCTATATTTTTTACATACAACATGTCACACACAGTATATTTTCCTCAAAGAATTCAGGGTAGCTCATCATCAGCAATAGATAACATATCCATAAATACAGATAGAATTAAAACTTCAATAACTTTGTAATTTACAAATGGCCTTTCAAATCATGAGGCACAAATACTTTTCATTAAAGAGATTAACCTTAAGTTACAACCAAACTATAAATATTGTAGAACACGAAAAGTAGATGAAAGCACTCTCACATTGTTTAAGTATGCCCTTCAACAAGAATCATGGACTGAAATTTATGAAATAAATGGAGTAAATGACAAGTTCAATAATTTCCTACAACATTTCAACTCTCACTTTGTAGCATCCTTTCCAGTCAAATACAGTAAAATATATAATCAGAAGGAAAATAACACCTGAATTACAATAGGCACTAAAACTTCTTGTAAACTTAAGCAAAAATGATACAAAGAATTGAAACATAATAAGAGCCCAAAATTAGAATGTCACTACAAAAAGTACTGTAAAATTCTAACAGAGACAATAAAAACTGCTAAAATATTGTATTATAATGAAGAGATATCCAATTCCAATAATAAAATAAAAACTATCTGGAATATAATAAAAAGAGAAACAGGTAAGAGCTCTCAAGAAAGCTCCTCAATTATATTGAATTCTGGTAATCAAAAAATTGATGATCCTCAAAAGGTTGCAGATATTTTAAACAATTTCTTTTGGAATGTAACAGACAAATTAAACATAAATTATGGATGTAAAGAATCAGCATTAAGTTTTTGAAAACTTATTTCGTAAACAGAGTCCCTGAATTTAAAGTAGAAATGACTACACCATCTGAAATAAAGAATATAATAAATTTGCTCAAGATCAAATATTCCTCTAGATATGATGAAATATCAAGCAAAATTCTAAAAGCAGGTTCTGACTTAATAAGCATTCCCCTTAGCTATTTATGTAATGAATCACTAAACAATGGAATATTTCCTGACAGAATGAAGTACTCTATTGTCAAACCACTTTTTAAAAAAGGTAAACAAGATAATGTCTCAAATTATATACCTATATCTCTCTTGTCTGTTTTCTCAAAAGTATTTGAGAAAGTAATGTTCAATAGGCTTTATAATTACTTGGAAAAGAACAATTTACTTGCCAAAGAACAGTCTGGCTTTAGAAAAGCAGAAGCGACATCTAATGCAACTTAGAAGCTCAATTATAAAGTGTTAACAGCATTAAATGAAAAGGAACATGTCAGTGGAATCTTGTGTGGCCTAGCGAAGGCTTTTGACTGTGTGAATCATGAGATTCTGATAGAAAAACTATATTTCTATGGAATAAAGAATAACATATTAGACTGGCTCATTTCATACCTGGAGAAGAGAAAACAAAGGGTCGAAATTAATAATTCCAATGGGTATCAAAACAGTGCCTCAGAATGGAAATCAGTAACACATGGTGTTCCCCAGGGATCGATCTTAGGGCCTCTTTTGTTCTTGGTTTACATAAATAGCCTCCCATTATACGTTAACAATATTGCAAGTGTTTATTTATTTGCAGATGACACTAGCATTTTAGTAACAAGTAAAGATTCCAATGACTGTGTAGTAAAATTAAACTATGTTCTAAATTGTATGCCAAATTGGTTCAAAGCAAACAATCTCTCAGTAAACTTTGAAAAAACAAAATCAATTAAATTTGTAACTACTCGCTCACCACAAACGTACATAGAAATAGGAATTAATTATGCGTTGTTAGAACAATTAAATGGAGTCTAATTGCTTGGCCTTCAGGTAGATAAGCATATGGACTGGAAGTCAGATATTAGCTACATCACACCCAAACATAGTTCAGCATGTTATGCTCTCTGAGCGCTGGTTCAGTTTTACTCAATTGATACACTTAAATTAGTGTATTGTATTTTACCTACTTTAACTTCATCATCAAGTATGGAATATACTCTGGGTTAATTCAGTGGATAGTAAATGCATATTCTGGATACACAAGAAGACTACATGAATAATCTGTAATGCTTATAGCAGAGAGTCATGCAAAGAACTATTTCAAAGATTTATGCATATTTTCATTCATTGATGAA
The DNA here is from genome assembly GCA_030762935.1 of Hymenopus coronatus. NCBI lineage: Eukaryota > Metazoa > Arthropoda > Insecta > Mantodea > Hymenopodidae > Hymenopus > Hymenopus coronatus. The sequence goes on from CM060900.1 coordinate 345,641,404, forward strand.
CTATGGAATAATATTTTGGGGAAATTCAGTAAATACTAAAAACGTATTCATTATGCAAAAAAAGGTAATGAGAATAATGGCAGGGAGAAGACGATCAACTCACTGCAAGTCACTGTTCAAAATGTTTGGAATTTTACCATTAGCCTGTGAATATATTTTAGCCATATTGACATTTGTAATAAATAACCCAGAAAAGTTTACAAAAAATACAGATATTCATAACAAAGAGACCAGACATAGGCAGGACCAACAAATAATTTGCAGTTATTCCAAAAAGGGGTTTACTACAAAGGAATAGTTTTGTTTAATTCACTTCCCTCTTCTATAAAAGAATTGCAAATGAACAAAAACAAGTTTAGATCAGAATCAAAAAGATACCTTATTACTCACACCTTCTATACAGAGGAGGATTTCATTCAATCAAAAAATGCTGGTAATAATGTAGCAATGTAAATATAATAAACATGAATATTCTAAGAATGCGGGTAGACTTTTGGAAACAGACATGTAATTGAAAATTATGCAAAACTGACACCTCTGAAAATTCATTGTCAGAGTTATTATTTATAAATAAATGTATTAATAAGTGTGAATAAATGTAACTGTTGACATGATCTACATCCTAGAGTTTGGGCTTTGAGTCTTAGCTCATAATAGGATCTACAGATTTCCTTGTTGCTTTCAGAAAGGTGTATATTATGAAACAATCAAGATATTTAATGCTCTCCCCAGAAATCTCAAATAAAAAGTTAGCAATTTCAAAGCTTTTAAGACTTCTCTTAAGAAGTACCTATCTAATACATAATTTTACTCTGTAGATGTATATTTAAGTGACTAATCTGTCTGACAATACCTTAATATAATGCTTTTATGAGTAATATAATGTATTGCATTTTGTGTGTGTGCATGCGTGTGTGTGTGTTTTTTTTTAAATACACAAATTAAACTGATGTATGCTTAGACATGTATGAATGTGTCAAATACATGTTTTAACATTTAGGAATGACACAAGGTCTGTAAAGCCAGATCCAAAGATGTTTTGCACTTTAGTACATAACTGTAAATTTGTGCATTTTTGCATTGTAAATAACATAACATATTTCTAAACATGTATTATAAATTATGACTTGTATGCACTTATGAGTATACATAATACAATAATCATAATTTAGTTTTAGTTAACTACTAATAATAACTATTACGTTGATCATTAGAAAATTATCATTTGATATTTTATCAGTGTTACATAATGAAATATTTATTTATACATCTTAACAGTAATTTTTTATACTCTTTGTCTATATGTGCATGCAAATTAGGAAGTACATGTGCTCTTACGGAGCACATTACATATAGTGCAGTAATGTACAAGCCTCAAAAGCCAAATGATATAACTATATGTCTATTCTGCTGTTTTTGTAACCTGTGCTTTTAGCACTAGAACTTTATACATTGATTTTTTCATTCATAGTATATAAACCTATGTATACATGTATATACCTTGACAAGTTCTATGGTCTCTGGCTTGCTGGCCAAAACTAACCTACAGAATGCTATCTATTTAATCTAATGGAGACTATTTTGAAGGGCAATAAAGGAATTTTGATTGTATATTTTATTTTTTTTTTTATTTACTGACAGCATTTACTAAATTGCTTAGACACACCACTTATGTACCCTTTCTATTTCTCTACTAAAAGCTCTTCAATTTCTTCATCTTAAACTTCATACAAGCAGGATCACTGAGAAACATATTACAGTTATGAACATGAGTAAATTCATACAAACTCCAACACACTTAATTTTCCAATTTGTTCTTAAGTTCTTCTATGCAGTCACATTTATAATTACCTTGGCTGTTTTGGATGGCTGCCAGATGTTACTTGGTAAAATCTTGCAGCTTTTTGTCTTATTTACAAGCTTAGCTCTAATAAAGATTCACATACAGCACAAGTTACTTCATATGATTTATGAGAAGTCTCATAGCTAGGCTTTTTGTGAAATGAGGCAATTTATCTAGTAACCTCTTTACAAAAAAATAATAAATTGTATTTTATACTCACTTACACTTTGCATAAACAAATGCCTTGTAGATGAAATTCTTCCTATTGCTGTAAAACTTTCAAGAGGCATTCCAACTTATAAAAAAATGTGTTAAGAACTGTTACTGTTCAATATTGTTAGTTCCAGTTGTCTCAAAAGTGATTGAAAGTGTAATGATTAATCAGCTGCAAAATTATCTAGACAAAACTAAAGTAATAAGTGAAGAACAATTTGGGTTTGTAAAGGTAGGTCAACATCAGATGCCATTGTTTCTCTTGCCAAAAAGATACTAACTGCTTTTGAAACTAAAACACTTGCTCAGGCTACCTTCTGTGGTCTAAGTAAAGCATTTGATTGTGTAGAGCACACTCATCTATTATGTAAGTTAAACTTCTATGACATATGTGACAGAGCATTAAAACTCAATGAATCATATTTAGTGAGTTGTAAGCAAACTGTGTATGATGAATGTGAGAAATAATGGAGCTTAAACGTGGTGTCTTTTAGACATCTATACTTGGGCCATTATTTTCGTTAATGATCAATGATTTACCTTCATTTGTAACCTCACACACTGAACTATAAGCAGACAATAGAACTTGCCTTAATACCATTACTGATTACCAAAACCTTAATGCAATAAGAGAAGGTAGTTTAATTCATGTTAATATAGTTTAGAGCCAATAGTTTCTTACTAAATGATTGTAAAACCCAACAACTTCTATTTAGCCGAAGAGAAATCCCAATAGAAAATGGTTCAAGAGATGCAACATTTTAGGCCTAATAGTGGACAACAAATTATTATGGGCACCACACATCAACTATATCTCAGCAAAGCTTTCAAGAGTTATACAAGGATGGATCAAAAGTAATACACAATAACTTTTTTCTGCCTTGGTATTGCATATGGGATGTTGAAATTTTACCAAGATAAAGTTTGAAACATCCACTATGAACACTTTTTGTTTTTCAAGTGTAGCTCTAGTGAGAGAAGCACGGACAATGCAACAAAGATGGCACATATGTTAGTATTGGCATGACATATATGGGGATGACTGCATATACCATAGCAATGTCTCCAAGTTGTGTGTATTCTTCGAAGACGACTATAATAACCTTTGTGATGCACCACATTCCAGATGGCTGGCAACAGCTGCAACCATGCAGAATGCAATTTTGAATAACCTACGGATCCAACTGCAAACCTTATCTCAGAAGTTCAACATTTTATACAGTACAGTATACGATATTCTGCCTGACACATTGCAGTTTCATAAAGTTGGTGCTCGCTGGGTTCTTAAGAACCTGACAAGACAACCACAGGGGACAGCATTATTATTAACTCAGAAAAATTAACACACTGTAAGTCTCTATACATAAAATTAAAAGTTATGACTGTAATAAACCTATACATTTACACTACATTCATTTACATAACAAGTAACTTATCTGACCAGCTATATAAACAGGACATATATAAATATAATACTAGAAATTATCACCTAAACTTACATTATAAGAGACTTTCAAATTCATCAAAAACTTTGAAGTGTTGGGCATAAAATTGTATAACACTCTACCATTAGAGATAACAGAATTATCAGGTAATAGATTTAAATGTAAATTATATGAATGGTTAGTTTATAATCCTTACTATCCAATAGATAAAATATTTTGAAAATAATAAAGTAGCTTATACTTTTATACAATTTTTATTGTATTCCTGTAGTTTGATATAAGTTAGAACATATGTTAATTTACCATTGCTACTCCTTATTGTAATATTTTTGTTAAACTATTGTTTTGATACAACTTGTTTATTATTGCTGACATTAAATTGTATGTGAATCGTACCATTTCTATTTTTCCTTGTTTTCTACGTTTATTGTAATATGATTTTGACAAAATTGTAATATTGTTTTGAATTAACTATATTTATTGCTGACATTGTCTATTGCTCTATTAAGCTTAATCACAATAAAATAATATTTAATTACCTATTTATTTATTTAATAAGAATTGACAGAGTGGCCTCAATTTCAGCCATATTACTTTTTAGATATGCTGAATATTACTTTGAATATTATATGATTTCAGATTTTGTGAGTTTTAAATCCTCCAGTGAAAGCCTAACTTGAATGCTTCTCATACCAAAATGTTGGCCTTGCAGAAAAATGGCTCAGGATCACAGAAATAGCCTTTATGGAGGATCTAAATCCCTTTTACCTAATTTTTGTGGGTTTTCTTTTACTTGTTGTAACAAAATTAAATTTTATTCTTTCTGATATAACTTTCACTTTATTAATTGTGGTTTTCTTTCAATATCCCTGCAAATCAAGAATCAAATATTACTCTATATGTTTGAATACAATAAACCCACCTTGGAAGTGGGCACTTTCCACTTCTTCTCTCATCTTCAACATACTGATGTAATACCTCCTGAAATCGATGAAGAAGAGCTGTAACAGCTAATCGTCCAGCAATTCCTCCTTCAACATTTTCAGTTTCATCAGAATCAATGCCATCAAGCAATGAAAATTGCAATAACGTCTCAAAACAGGTCTTGGCAAATTCTTCCCTTAATTTCTGCTCACATTCGCCATCTGGAATGAATATATAAATACAAGAGATACACAAACAAAATGAATGTAGTTTGGAAGGAAAGTACCTCACCCCATATTATTCTGGTTATTTCTGCATGAATAAAAGTCTCTACAGGTAGATAGATAGATTGATAGGTATTTATTTCACTTCATTAATTATATGGTTTAATTCTATAATACTTAAATTCTATCCCTACATTTTACCTACTGCATCTCATTTTCTCACTTCACTGAGTTGCTGCATTTCTGAGGACCCATAGCATCCAACACCATGGTTACCTGGCTATTGGGTCCTATTTGCTTCTTCCTTTCACCAATCCACATTTCTTCCCATTTCTAATTTTCTTCATCCATCTACTTCTTACTATACATAAATATTTTCCTATTTCTATTAAACTTTCCTTTGATTTAACACTTAACATCCTTTTTACCTATAATTTCATTTGGTTAACTCTATCAATTGTTTTTTTTTTTGTAATTTTTCTCTTATATTCATTGTTCCTTCGCATTCTAGAATTAAATGCCAATAATTATTATTACACCTTCTATTACACAATAGACATTTACCTTGGTTTGCTCCTTCCCCTAAGCCTTTTAACCTGACCACCCCTGTTCTAGCCCATGCAAAACCTTCTCTTGCTGGTTTGTTACAAACATCAACATAATTTTCTCTCCCCTATATCGTTTTAAGTTTTGTATTTATACACAATGAACTTCTGGAGTTGAAACTACCAATTATTTCCTGGCTTTCTATATCTTCAGTTCTCAATCTAACTTTTTTCCAACACCCTTTCTTGCCTGCCTGTCTGTCCTTCCAAATATCCCCACACCCTGTTTCATCTAAGGTTCTTTTTACTCACTTACACCAAGTAATCCTCTTTATTAAGCTTTCCTTGAACCTCTAAACATTGCTTTAGTATATTATTATTTTCTAATTCTCCACCAGTATTTCACTACTCTTTCCATAATTTTTGCTTTACTGCTAAATCTCCCTAACTCCATTTGTGCAACCCCTTTGTGCACCATACACTCTTTCTAACCCTTTTACTTGTATCCCTGGTATTTTGTCTAGACACACCTTAATAGCTTTCATTGCTGCTTTTCCTTGAGCTAAAACCTGTTTCTTTTGTTTACTCCATCTACCATTACTACTCAATCTTAATACTAAATAATCAAAATTCCTTATGACCTCTATTTTGTTTCCTTTCAAACTCCATTTTTCATCCTTCCTTAATTTGTTACCCTTTTTAAAAACCATTATTTTTGTTTTACTTGTATTAACTCTAAGGCTCCACTTGTTACAAAACCTGTCTATTGCTCTTATTAGTTTGTTAGTCCCACAGTAGTTATTGGTCCTGCAACCAAATCAGCTGTATATAATAATCCTGGTATATCCTCATTCCCAAATGTTGGAGGTTGACCATTTTCTAACTTAATTGCCTCTAGAATATCATCAATAAACAAGTTAAATAGTATAGGACTTAACTTGCAGCCTTACCTTAAACCTAAACAATTTTTTATCTCTTTTGTCATTATATTGTTATCAAATTTTATACAGAAGACATTATTTTCATATATCCTTTGTACTGATCTTATAAACTTATTAATTATTATTTTCATCTTCAATTTGGCCCATAGAGCTTCCCCATTTATTGTATCAAAAGCTTTTTTAAAATCCACAAACAGGATTTACAATCTTCCCCTTTTGTTTGTGAGGTACTTATTTACTAATGAAATTATTACAAACATATTGTCTATTGCTCTCTTATTTTTCCTAAAACCCACCTGTAAATACGATATCTTTCCTTCCTCCTCCGCTCTACTTTGCGCTTTTTCGGTCAAGATCCCTGTGTAAACTTTACCTAACACTGATAGCAAACTTATCCCCCTATAATTAGCTGGGCTACTCACCTCATCTTTATTCTTGAATATTGGTACCACTATTCCTGTTTTCAAACTCCTAGGTACTTTACCCCCTTCAAAGATTGCATTTAATATTTTAACCAACAATTTTAATCTGTTTTCATTTAAACTCTAAACTTTCCAGAATTCCCCTGGTATGCCATCAATCCCACATGCTTTTTCCTATTTTAATCTTTTGATTTGTTCCCTTACTTCCTCTATTTCTATCAACTTATCATAATATTCCACATAATTGCTCTTCTCCATTATCAAAATTGTTTGTTTATTCTGTTGTTCACCTCCTAGCAAATTTTTAAAATATTTAAACCATTCTTCTGCAATTATATTGTTTTCTCTTGCTCTAACCTTATACCCTTTCTTTTGAAAACTTTGATCATCTGTTGCAAATATTGCAGCAAAAACATCTTATTATATGAGGTGATTTTAATATTGATTTTTTAGTAGATAGCAGTAAGAAAAGGCGTTTTGTTTCACTATTGCATTCTTTCAACCTACTCCCAGTAATAAATACCCCGACACGAGTAACAAAAACAGCAATGAAACGTTTAGATCAAATTATAATAAGCAACTCCCTTCAAAATTTCTCCACAAATAATACTGATTTGGGCTTCTCTGATCATAATGCAGTATTTCTAGATGTTAATTTACCCAGAAGAACACTTACAGAGCCTGATCGAGTGAAACAGTTCTATAAGAAAAGATTATACAATTTTGAGAACACGCATTACTTCACTTACTTATTAGCGAAGGAAGACTGGTGTGAAACTATGGATGAACCAAATACAGACAAAAAGTTCCAAATTTTTATCAACACTTTTTCTTACTACTTTAATATAGCCTTTCCAGTAAAAATGGTGAATCCAAATACTAAAAAAAGAAAGCAATTAGACTGGACTGTAAATGGCATATGAATCTCTTGTAAAAGGAAGAAGTTACTACATTTGATATATAAAACCTCCAGTGATCCTCTTCTTCATAAATATTACAAGCAATAGTGAAAAACCCTCAGGAAAGTAATTTTTGAAGCTAAGAAACTAAATAATAATAGATATATATTAAATGCTCAAAATAAAAATAAAGCAATCTGGGAAGTTATTCGAAAAGAAACTAATTCCAATTCCAATGCTAAAATAATGAAAATTAAGGTTAATTACCAAGGAAAGGATATAAGCAATGAATCTAAATTACCTAACATTTTTAATAATTATTTTACAAATATAGTGGACCAACTAACAATTTCAACAACAACCAATGCAACCTTGTTACCATCTGTTACAGGAGACACTTTATTTCTCACTCCTGTTACTGAAAACGAAATTATAATGATCTTAAAAAAATCAAAAAACAACTGAACATTGGTTGGATGAACATGAGTTAGAAGAACTGAAACTACCTAACTTTAAAGTTATTAATGGGCACACTAGGAAAATAATGAAAAATGGTGGAACTGTAACATTAGTTAAAAAAACATGGCAAGCCAAGCCCATCTCAACTTTTGAAAAACTAAATATAGACGGTCATTTCGAGTCAAATTTGATTGAACTGGAAAACAAGCTGGTTATTGTATGTATTTACAGAAATCCTTCGGGTGATATGACCATTTTCATAAATAAACTTGACCACATACTAAATCAGCTATATAAACAGAACAAAAGTATTTTATTATTGGGGGATATAAATATTGACTTTCTAGTAAACAGTAATAATAAACTAGCTTTTATAACTATGCTAAATACCTATGGTCTTAAAACAATGATAGATATACCTACAAGAGTGACTAACAGCTCAAGTTCTGCAATTGACCAAATAGCAGAAGTTGTAATCTAGGCCCAAGTGATATTAATGTATACGAAACTGGACTATCTGACCATTATGCTCAGACAATCACACTTAGTTGGGGACTGGCAAAAAATTGTGATGACCACACCCCTTTCCTCAAAAAAGTACGTCAGCTGAATCAATCTAATATAGAATATTTCAAATAGCTACTAGAGAAAGAAACTTGGGAAGATGTATACATAGAAAAAACGGTGGAAGATATAAGCCTTAAATTCATAAATACCTTTAAGCATTACTATAACATGGCTTTTCCTATGATGCAAGTAAAGGGGAAACACCAATCATCCAATTGGATAACTAAAGGCATTAAAATATCCAGGGACAGACTTAGACTACTAAGTGAACAAATTTAAAAGAAAAATGTTTCACAAGCATTAATTACTTATTACAAAAAGTATAAAAAAGTATACAAACAAGTAATTGAAGTGGCTAAAAAGCTAGATAATTCCAAAAAAATCAATAAATCCGTAAACAAACAAAAAGCAATGTGGGATTTAATGAAAGAAGAAACCAACTCCAAATTCTTCTCTTTTAAAAATATAGAGCTACTGAAAAATAATACTACTGTAAATAGCCCTGAAGAAGTAGTGAATATCTTGAACAAACACTTTATTAAAATTACAGAAAATATACAAAAACACAATAATGCAAAAGGAGTGGGAAACTCTTTCCATGTGCCTATTAACACACATTCACTGTTTCTTGAACCAACACATGAAAATGAAATATTAAACATGATCAAAACTCTAAAAAACAAAAAATCAGAGGGAATAGATGGAAGTTCAAACTTTATTATCAAAAGCTGTAGCAAATATTTTATCAAACCGCTATGTTATCTAGCTAACCACTCCATGGAAAGTGGAGTATTTCCGCAAGAATTGAAAATGACAAAAATTAAACCCATCTTTAAAAAGGGCAACCAACAAGATGCTAACAATTACAGACCAATAGCAATACTATCAGCCTTCTCAAAAATATTGGGAAAACTTATGTACAACAGGCTGACAAAGTTCCTAAAAAAGTATATTATTATCAATGTATGTCAATTTGGCTTTCAAAGCAACAAATCTACTAATATGGCTGTAATGAATTTTGTTAATAACATTTACGATGTACTAGACAAAAGCGAGCTAGGGATGGGACTATTCCTGGATCTTACCAAAGCTTTTGACATGGTAGACCACAAAATACTACTAAGCAAACTGTACAAAAGCGGAGTTAGAGGTGTTGCACTTAACTGGTTTAAATTGTACCTTAGCGAGAGAGAACAAGTAGTAGAGATTGACTATATAGATCCTGGTGGGAGGGTATTAATGACAAAACAATCTCAAAAAAGAAAACTTCAAGCTGGAGTTCCTCAAGGCTCAGTTTTAGGTCTCCTCTTATTTTTACTATACATCAATGATTTACCCCAATATATAAAAAATAATGAAGTATCAATGACCCTTTTTGCTGATGATACTAGTATTTTCATTAGGGGCAATTACAAGGAGAACCTCAAAGAAAGCATCTCGGTCAGTATTATGGAACTTCTAAATTGGTTTAAAACTAACAAACTAGTGGTTAATGAAGACAAAACTGTGTCAATGAACTTCCATCACAAAACATGCAAGACCTTTGTGAACTTCGATATCAAATTAGGATCGAAGTCCCTGGAAAATGTGACCCAAACAAAGTTCTTGGGCCTACGGATTGATAGTAACTTAAGCTGGGATAACCGCATTGAAAAATTAGCCATTAAACTCAGTAAAATAAATTTTCTCCTATATCAGTTAAAGAAAAAAGTTTCTACAGAGACACTAAGAACCTGCTACTTTGCATATTTCCATCCACACGTATCATATGGGATTGTATTGTGGGGGAACTCAGTTAACAGTAAATTAATTTTCAAATTGCAAAAAAAGGCCATTAGAATAATCATGGGGATATCAAGAACTGAAAGCTGTCGTGAGCACTTTAAAAAATTAAACATTCTATCATTACCATGTTTATACATAAAAGAACTGCTGGTTCATGTTAAGGAAAATATAACATGTTTATCAACCAATGCTGAGGTACATACATATAATACTAGAACTAAAAATAATCTGCACATGAGCTTTCATAAAACCAGTCTATTTGAGAAGTAATTTAAACATACTGGAATTAAACTGTATAATCATCTTCCTATATATTTGAAAAACAAAGGTTCTATAACACAATTCAAAAATAAAATCCATAAATTCCTACTTAATCAGTTCTATTCAATTGATGAATTTAAGAGTCGTGGCAGAGATAAGTTTTGAAATGATGTAAACTGAGTAATCTATATCATTTATTGACTCATTGAACTAATACATTGCTTTTATATGCCCTGTTACATGTCTGAGAACTGCTAGGCTGAATGAACGAACTGGAAAAAAGATGTCCCACCAGCAGTTAAAAAGAAAACTTAATCCGGCTCTCACTACAAGAAATTTTTTATATTAAAGTGATCAATTTTTGTAATTCATCTATGATCTATAATTGTATATATATTCAAATAATGTATTTTGTAGTCCATTATTATTAACTATTGTACATATAATTTTTGACGTGTCCTATACTTAATGTAAGTCTTACTGGATGAAATAAACTTATACTTAATTTCCCTGTGGACCTGATGGCATACCAGATGCAATAGTAAAAGCGAGTGAGCAATTAATTGCTAAACCCCTTGCCGATATTTGCAACGCATCTTTTTCAAATGGCCATTTTCCTGAAACTCTAAAAGTAGCAAAAGTTACACCATCTATTTAAAAAGGGGGAGAAAGAGCATATTGAAAATTATAGACCAATATCCATGTTATCAGTTTTCTCTAAGATTATTGAGAAGTTGATGTACACCAGATTAGTAACTTTCCTGGAATCGCATTCCCTTATTTCTAATTCTCAGTATGGTTTTTGGAAAAATAACAACATTAATAGTGCTTTATTTTCATTTCTTACTCATGTCTTAACAGCAAAAAATCTTAAAAATCATTCACTTGACTTATTTTTAGATCTCTCGAAAGCTTTTGATACAGTAAATCATAGGTTATTAATTGAAAAACTTAATTCTTATGGTATCAGAGGAATAGCCAGTATATGGTTTCAATCCTATCTAAAGAATAGGAAGCAGTTTGTAGAAATAAACACATACAGATCAAACCAAAGACCTGTTGATCATGGCATCCCACAAGGTTCTATTCTAGGGCAAATATTATTTATTCTATATATCAATGATCTCCCAAGTGAATTGCCATATATAAATACTGTTCTGTTTGCTGATGACACAAATTTCGCATCCAGCGGCAAAGATCTTAATGTTCTTCAAGACAGCAATAACAGGGCAAATGAAAACTTAAACACATGGCTGAAGAAAAATAAATTGGTTTTAAATGCTGACAAAACTGTATGCATGCACTTCAGATCTCAAGTAAACCAACAAGCAAATGCAAAAATTACCATCGGACAATTAAAAATTAAGCAAACAGACACCACTAAGTTTTTAGGGGTATGGATTGATGCTGACCTATCCTGGAAGACTCACATAAATTTTGTAATTACAAAGCTCAGCAAACTAAGCTATGCAATGAGAATCCTTAGTCGTGTATCCTCTCGTGAAGTCCTAAAAGCAGTTTATTTTAGATGTGTACATTCTGTATTTTCTTATGGTATAATCTTCTGGGGATCCTCAACCAAAATAAAAGACCTATTCTTGCTACAAAAGTGCATTGTAAAAATCATGAAACATGTCCCCATAAATTCATCAACAAAACCAGTGTTCAGAGAATTACGTATTCTACCACTAACTTGTGTTTACATTTTGGAGACTGTTATTTTCATTTATAAGAATATATCATATTTTAGCAGGAATTCTGACTACCATTCCTATAATACCAGGGAATTGCAAAACTTGCACTTCAATCATCAAAACAGTAAAACCTGTCAGCAGAGTACACTACATCAAGGGCTATCTCTTTATAACAAAATACCGGGTAACTGGAAACTCTTAAATCCGAAACAACTCAAACATAACGTTAAAAACCATCTCTTAACCCACATGTTCTACAATATAAATGATTTCATGACTTTCCATGATTTTCCTAAACTTGTATTAACCATTGTGTAAATTATTAATATCTCGTTTAGGTTTCTTTAAATTGTACATACTCGTAAGTTGTATTACAGAAATGTACATTGTAATTTGTTACCTGACAAAGCCTTTGAATTCATGTAATTCTTTTGGTGAATAAATATCTTATCTTATCTTACATTTTTTGACCAACACCCATATTAAAATAAGAACTATAGCTTTCCTGGCGACGTGTTAATTCAAAATCTTCTCGGGCTTCTAGCCAGGTAATAACTTGGCTTGACACCAACGTTTCGAAGAAGTGCATCTTCCTCGTCTTCAGGGTGAACTGATGGTTTGAGCTTGCGGAGACTGGTATTTATAAGAGCTGGGATGAAGGTAACATCTGATTGGTTCGCGAGATATTATGGCCTGGTATTTAAGATGACTGAGACATGGGCACGGACTTCGTAGAAAACTATTTATAGCAGTTATTCGGCTAATGTTTTGTGTTTGAGCACGCACCTGCTAGAAAATAAGTCTTGAAAGACTGCAGGTACAGGATTAGGTGTTAAGGCTCTTTATCATCGGTGTCCATGCTGAACTTAATTGTAGGCCAGAATCGCGATTTAGATTATTTGTTTCAGATGAGATGGCTAAAGCTTCTTTTACTCTCCTTTCCCAGTAATTCGAACACTTTGCCACTATCTTGGTGTTAGTAAAGTTAGCTCTGTGGCTCTGTTCTATACAGTGTTCAGCCAGTCCAGATTTTTCGGGTTGCATAAGCCTTATTGATCTTTGGTGTTCAGAAACGCGTGTGGCAATAGTGCGTCCTGTTTGGCCAATGTACGCTGCGCTGCATTCGCAAGGAATGTGGTAGACACCAGGTACTCTGAGAGCTAAATTATCTTTAACTGGCCTGACCAAATTTTTTGATTTTAGGTGGTGGCTTATGGATGGTTTTGACATTATATTTGTAGAGTAGTCTACTAATCTTTCCCGAAAAATTGCCGGTAAACGGTATATAGGCTATGGCGGCTGGCTTGTCTTTTTGTTGAGTGTTCTTGCTGGGGTTTCTTTTTCGTCCGGCTCTTTTCAGCGCTGATGTGATGTCCTTGGCTGAATATCCATTTTGTTGGAGTGTGAATTTTAGGTGTTGAAATTCCATTTGCAGATTATCTGGGTCTGATACAGAAACTGCTCTATGTGCCAATGTGTTTAGAATGCCCATTCGTTGTGACTTATGGTGGAAGCTGTTTGCGTTGAGATAAAGATCCGTGTGTGTAGGTTTTCGGTAGACGGCATGACCAAGAGTTCCGTCCGCTTTTCTGGTAACCAGAATGTCCAGAAATGGGAGGGAAGCATTTTTCTCAACTTCCATTGTGAACTGTATTTGTGATCTAAGGCTATTTAGGTGTGCAAGAAAATCTGGAAGAGTGTGCAGTCCATGTGGCCAAATTATAAATGTATCATCTACATATCTGTAAAAATGTGTAGGTTTTAATGGGGCTGTGTTAAGTATTTCATGCTCCAGAAACTCCATATAGAAGTTGGCAATAGCTGGTGACAGAGGAGAGCCCATCGCAACACCGTCTGTCTGCTCGTAGTAGGTGTTGCCATACAGAAAATAAGTGGAAGTAAGTGTGTGACTAAACAGTGCAGTAATACCAGGTGGAAAGTGTTCTGACAATAGTTGTATTGTTTCCGCCAGGGGAACTCTGGTGAAGAGAGATACCACATCGAAACTAACTAACAGGTCCGATGGCTTCACTTTGATGTTGTCGCTGAAGTTCTTGACAACATCAAAGTGAAGCCATCGGACCTGTTAGTTAGTTTCGATGTGGTATCTCTCTTCACCAGAGTTCCCCTGGCGGAAACAATACAACTATTGTCAGAACACTTTCCACCTGGTATTACTGCACTGTTTAGTCACACACTTACTTCCACTTATTTTCTGTATGGCAACACCTACTACGAGCAGACAGACGGTGTTGCGATGGGCTCTCCTCTGTCACCAGCTATTGCCAACTTCTATATGGAGTTTCTGGAGCATGAAATACTTAACACAGCCCCATTAAAACCTACACATTTTTACAGATATGTAGATGATACATTTATAATTTGGCCACATGGACTGCACACTCTTCCAGATTTTCTTGCACACCTAAATAGCCTTAGATCACAAATACAGTTCACAATGGAAGTTGAGAAAAATGCTTCCCTCCCATTTCTGGACATTCTGGTTACCAGAAAAGCGGACGGAACTCTTGGTCATGCCGTCTACCGAAAACCTACACACACGGATCTTTATCTCAACGCAAACAGCTTCCACCATAAGTCACAACGAATGGGCATTCTAAACACATTGGCACATAGAGCAGTTTCTGTATCAGACCCAGATAATCTGCAAATGGAATTTCAACACCTAAAATTCACACTCCAACAAAATGGATATTCAGCCAAGGACATCACATCAGCGCTGAAAAGAGCCGGACGAAAAAGAAACCCCAGCAAGAACACTCAACAAAAAGACAAGCCAGCCGCCATAGCCTATATACCGTTTACCGGCAATTTTTCGGGAAAGATTAGTAGACTACTCTACAAATATAATGTCAAAACCATCCATAAGCCACCACCTAAAATCAAAAATTTGGTCAGGCCAGTTAAAGATAATTTAGCTCTCAGAGTACCTGGTGTCTACCACATTCCTTGCGAATGCAGCGCAGCGTACATTGGCCAAACAGGACGGACTATTGCCACACGCGTTTCTGAACACCAAAGATCAATAAGGCTTATGCAACCCGAAAAATCTGGACTGGCTGAACACTGTATAGAACAGAGCCACAGAGCTAACTTTACTAACACCAAGATAGTGGCAAAGTGTTCGAATTACTGGGAAAGGAGAGTAAAAGAAGCTTTAGCCATCTCATCTGAAACAAATAATCTAAATCGCGATTCTGGCCTACAATTAAGTTCAGCATGGACACCGATGATAAAGAGCCTTAACACCTAATCCTGTACCTGCAGTCTTTCAAGACTTATTTTCTAGCAGGTGCGTGCTCAAACACAAAACATTAGCCGAATAACTGCTATAAATAGTTTTCTACGAAGTCCGTGCCCATGTCTCAGTCATCTTAAATACCAGGCCATAATATCTCGCGAACCAATCAGATGTTACCTTCATCCCAGCTCTTATAAATACCAGTCTCCGCAAGCTCAAACCATCAGTTCACCCTGAAGACGAGGAAGATGCACTTCTTCGAAACGTTGGTGTCAAGCCAAGTTATTACCTGGCTAGAAGCCCGAGAAGATTTTGAATTAACACCCATATTGTTTTACTATCCTTTGCTATTGCTGCCTCATCTAATTTTTTACTCATTTTCTCCGCCTATTCTCTCCTCTTTACTTCCAACAAATTTCTTTATCCTCACCTTGCAATCATAAACTCTTCTCTTTCCTTTTGCTCTTCTTTCTGCCTCCATCTTTTTAATTCCCTTAATATTCTTTGTTTTGCCCTCCAACATTCTTGATCATACCATCCCTTCTGTTTCCCATCCATACAGTCCTTCACTTTCATCCTTGCACCTGCAAATTCTACTAACATTTCTAACTTTAGAACTGCTTCTTCCATTTTTATATTCTTTCAACATTTCTTCTACCTCTTCCTCCCTTAATACCCCTCTATCTGACCCTAATTCTTTCTGTAAAGCTTCTATCTCCTCTCCCCTCCATTTGTATTTTTCAATTTTTACTCCTCCTTTGTGTTCTCATTTTTGTTCTCTTTTATATGTGCTTATAAACTTTGACCTTAAAGAGAAATGATTACTGGAACAAATCATATTCAGAACTTCAAAATCCACAAAATTTATCTCAAAAACTACTGAATATAACACATAATTATCCACACTCTGACCATAATAATTAACACAGGTGCATTCCCCCTTTCCATCATTCCCCTTTACTTCATTACACATTACCATATTTACCTCCTCACAAAATTCTACCAACTTCTTTCCTTCACAGTTAATTACTTTGTCCTTCCTCATTCTTCTTTCCATCTCTTTTTCTCCCCCCATTATCTCATACTCAGGGTCTATTAGCATTACTTGACTTAATCCTACTCTAGCATTAAGTCACCAATTATTAAAATTCTACTGTGTGTCTTTTGCCTCTCACCTAGATGGCCTTGATCCCAAGCGACCACATAAGAGATTTGAGTGGACAAAGCGTTGCAGGGGCAGGTTTTCTCCAGGTTCTCCGGTTTCCCTCACCTTCACATTCCACTGGTGCTCCATCTTCATGTATCATCAGTGTCATCGCCTGTGGTGCCAGAGCAGTAAAAGCAGGCATTAAAAACTACCAAAAAAAACAAAAAACAAATCAAGTGTCTGTTTGATAATTCTTCAATATCCTGCCTAATCATACTGAATAAATTTGGATTATAGAAGTCCAAGGCACTACTGCTTCACATATCCCTTCCTTTCCTCCTATTCCATTTAATATACACCACAACACTGAGTTCTCTCCCAAATCCTTACACACTTGCACTTTTAATTTCAAATCCCTTCTAACAAATAAACCTAACCCTTCTGACATTCACCCTCTTTCACTGTTTTTTTATTCCACCTTTCCCGAAAAATTCAAATTCAGTTACTTCCACAGAGTAGTCCTTTGACAACCAAGTCTCTGCCACCCCTATCAATCCCCTAGTCTTAGAATCTGTATTATTTCTCCATTCTTTAGTTTTTCCAACAATCCTTGCTTGTTCCAAAATATAACCACCAGTGCCTTTTCCTATACTTTCAAACCTGAATTCCTGTAGCTTTGCCTTGCTCCTTGTCAATCATATTCTGCACAGGTTTCTGTCCTCCCATTCCCTCTTCCACTTGTATGATACTTCCTCCTGGTGATGAAAATACATTGAGCTCTGTCTCACCACTTCCATTTGGTCCCATGACTGTCTCCACTCGTATCCTTCGTGTACCATCTCTCAACTGTTTTTCCGGTCTGTCTTACTTGCCTGGTGGCATCTGCTCCCTTCTCATTGACTCTCCATCAAGGTTACTTTCTCCACTCACTTTCCTTCCTCTGACATCATCTTTCTGTCTTTTACTACATAAGTTTTCTGAAGACCCATTCCAGCTTATTTGGTGGATATCTTGTTTCTTATCGTTGATCCAAAGGTCTAATTCTCGTACATATGTCTTGTCTCCTCTATCTCATGCCTTTTTTATTTCTCTTATTAAAACTCTTCTTAATTCTCTCTCTTTTCTCCCATAATCTTGTTCCACAAATAGTCTCGTCCTTTTTAGCTTTTTAGCACTTCTTAAGACCACCCATTTTATTTTCACTGTTGCCAAATTGACTATTACCGATCTTGGGTTCATGTCCCTTCTTCCCACTCTAAAGGTGTCTATTATTTCCCAGCCGCCCAGATTTATTTCTAATTTATCTTGAAAAATATCCTCCACTTGCTCCCAGACTCTTTTTCCTCTTGTTTCATCTATTCCAAATATTATGACATTCATTCTTCTCCTCTTTTCCTTGGCTCTCTCCAGCTGTGATATTCTTCTATTACATTCCACAAATTCCTTATTCACCTCATGTTCAAAGCTCACCCATTTAGATTTTATTCCATCAAATTGCTCTATTATTTTATCTTCCACTCTCTTCTCCATTCCTTAAAAACTTATCATTTCTTTTGTGATGTTCTTTAGCATTTCCATAACCTGCTCCATTTCCGGTCCCAGGTTTAACTCCATTCCTCCAATTATTAACATTAAGAATTATCAACAACCCATCATACCACTCCATCATTGCATTTAACTCTTCCGAACTCTTACTTCCCAAATTACGTCCTCTACTACTAAATAAGTCTATTCTGGCTCTATAAACTTCGAACTACACTCACATTCTTTGTCTCTGCTAGTGCTCGTCCCACACGACCATCTCCTCTCACTTCTCGGCAGTGAATCCCAAGTCCCTATATAGAGGAATTAATTTTAAACATATTAACTGCATTTTCTGATCAGAGATATAATGGTATGCTGACGAGTAGTGTCTCCTAGTCTTTTCTGTTACTATAAACATGGGTTGGAATGTTATGGTACACTGTACTCAATTATCTTTCCTGCTTTACTGGTACAAGTTTCAAACCTCTGTAAAAAGGAAGCTCTTTAATATAGTCCAAAACATGGCAGTATACAGTAGTACTATATCAGTGCATCTGAAGCAGATTCGAGTTTTAAAAAGAATTTAATGTGTCACCAATAGACATTCATCAGAGACTGTTATTTATAGGGATCAATGGTTTCACATAGTATGGGGCAACTTGGATGAAAAATGAAACAGGGGAAGCCATGGTTTCTTCTTCCACAATTCTTGCAGATAATATTGTTGGCTGTTATGCATAAAATATGAATGTCTGCCTTTGTATCTACTTAAAAGCTCAAGGGAAAGTATTTCTCTCACAATTTATATGCATAAAAACCATCCACACAACATAATGTCTTCTCAAAGATCATAGCTTCTACTCTACATGCATTATAGCCTTATGTGCTCAGTAGAAATAAAAAGTATCAATTATTATTAACATTCAGGCCTGTTATTTCTTGTTTTCCTGGTTTCATACATTTGAAGCTCACGCATTTCACAAGGTCAGTCACAGTGGAGCAGAAAAATAAGTGTATTTCATGGGGATATTGTATGATTAATAAATAGGGCTTGGAATAATTTGTGGTCATAAATTTCAGAACAATGTGAATTTGAAAGTAATTTAGGAGCAAATTACAATATTTCATCTTAATAAGTCAATTTTGTGCTCATGACAATTCATGAACTTGTGGGTTTACACAAAAAAATCACGAATTATGCTTAAGTTGAGAAAAAGTTTCCTATATTTAATTTAAATGCCCTGATTATTAGATTCATGGCTTTAAAGCAAAAACCCTTCTGAGATTTTCATGAACAAATGAATGTGCTAGGTAATAAGTTATTAAATGCCGACAAAAACGCTTGAAAATGAATGAACATCTAACTTTGTTGGCACTGCCACCAACATTTAGAAAGTATAATATTTTTATAATCTCTGTTCAACCATGGATTGGCAACTTCATTGAAAATAACTGAGTACAAATGAATGAACTTCAATTCATCTAGGTTCATCTATCACTGTGTTCTGTTTATCTCTTGTTTTGAGCTGGTCTTATGGGGGGAGGTTCTAACTTCTTCAGTGTGGGTGCTGTCAACCCCTAGCACTAGGGGTACTTCTGACATAACTAGAATCGAATTGAACTGAATTTATTCATCAGTCATTGGGTAAATACAAAAATTTACAATAGACTTCATCACTTACAACTATATATACAACAGTTTTCTCCTTAGCTATACATTTATAGCATAACTCAAACTCATGTGCTATTCTTCTTCAGCTCTTCAAATTCTTAAATCTATATACAGGATTTTTCAACAACCCTGTATAGACTCTATTTTTAAATTCCTGAAGATTGAGGTTACATATTCTATCTGGTAGTGCATTAAAAACTTTATACCTATTATTTTATGTTTACTTGTCTTACTTAATCTATGGTAAAGCATAGCCAGTTTGTTTATGTTTCTTGTATTGTAGTTATGTATTTTTTTCTTGCACTATGATTAAGCATATTTTCTTTTACATTTATTAGAACATCATAAATATGTAAATTTACAATTGTGAGAATTTTAGTTTTATAAAAAGTATTTTACAATGACCCATTTTTTTGGCATCTGATAGAACTCTGATGACCTTTTTTGAATCCTTAGCACCTCTAATACAAGTGAACTCTACCCCATAAAATTAACCCATACCTAAATATGCTCTGAAAGAAATAAAAATCAGCTGTTCGTAGAAAATCCTTTGAGGTGAAATTTGCTATTAAAGATACTACCCAAGAAATTACCACATGCAAGATATACATGCTGATACCATGACAATTGTTTATCTAGCACTATTCCCAATAATTTATCTTCTTCAATTGTGGTCTCACTTACAACTTTAGAATTCTTTAGTGTGAAGTGAAGACTATATTTTGTGATTTTGCCTCATTCATGTAAAAACTGTTATTCTTAAACCAAATTTGTGCTTGCTCCTTTGTATTATATGCCAACTGTGATAATGTTTCAAGATCTTTATGGACATTCAAAAATGAGCTGTCATCTGCGTATACAACAGTATGAGCAGAAGAACATTCCAACACATCATTAATCATCAACAAGAAAAGCAAAGGCCGTAATACAGAGCCTTGTGGCACATTTATTTCTACTTCAAGTATATTAGATTGTTTCCCATTAACTGATACTACTTGATAACCATTCTCAAGATATGATTTACAAATGTTCAGGCACTGTCCCTTTATTCCATAGCTTTCGTCTTTTTCAGCAATAGATCATGTTTAATGCAGTCAAAGGCTTTGCTCACATCACACAAGGTGCCCTGAGCTGAGCTTCTTTCTTTGAGAGCCTGATAGATTTTTTCCTACATAATTGCTGACTGCAAGTTTACCCCTTAAATCTGAAGTATACCAATCACTTATTTTGATTGTTTTTGTTTTGGATTCTTTTTGTACAATCTATTTTCTTATACTTACTGTTAAACAAATTTAAAAATGTAGCAAAGAAAATTTCAAAATTTTCTTCAGCTAATTTTGCATTACCACATAATATTTCTTCCCAATTTATTAATGTCAAACTCTCTTTAAACTTATTTACACTATTTACATTCAGCTCCAACCTCTCTTTGCACTCTCTTAAAAGTATTTTGGAACCTGGATAGACTATTTCCAAATATAGGCCACTATGATCTGTTAGCTCATGGTGCAAAACCTTTAACCTATAAGTCTATTGCTTTATATTTGTTATGGCATTATCTAAACATGATGTACCTCTTGCGGAAATGTGTTTGCACAATGGTAACCTATCTGTAGTTATAAATTTTGCAATAAGTCTACTGTATGATGCATTTTTGTCACATCAAACTGAGCACTAATATTCCTGCATATAATTTACCTTGTGTTTATAACTCATCAGATACTTTAAGATATCTTCAGGACTTTTAAGAAATTTATTTTCATCCCCATCAGGAGATCTGTATATTACAATTACAATGAGTTTATATATTATCCTTGTTGCTTCAATATCCTTTTTGCTACAAAATCTTTTAAGCTCAAGATTTTTACCTCTAATTCACCCCATGTATAAATTGCTATACCCCCATTCTTATATTTACTACGGCAGTAATAGTTTTGTAATGTAAAACCCTCAAGCATAACATACCTATTTCATATTCCCCTAGCCAATGCTCACTTAAACATACAATGTGACTCTTTACATCTTTAAAATACATACCCAATTCTTCTACCTTAGTTCTAAAGTACTGAATATTTGTATAAAAAATATTTATTCTACCATCAATAGTTTCGGATTCTTGTGTCCAACCATCCACCTCATCTTTTACTAGTTTTTCTTAGTGACAGCATGTATTGCATTGCAGAGCAATTCTCCAAATCTATATGACCCCCTCCTGTTTAGGTGCAGTCCATCTTTACCAGTCTTGAGCATTTAACCGTAGGTTACTGTCAACTACCAAACAATTTGTGTTGGCATACATTATATCCAAGTCCTGATTGATTCTTATAATTTTTCTCATACTAACATCGTACCTGCTAAGAATTCCACTTATAATAATGTTTGTCTTACTTGACTAAAATGAGCACTAAGTCCCTCATTTCACCCAATATTTCTTCGGCCACTCGACCTTGTCTGATGTTATTTGACCCAACTATTTCTGGCTTCTTTTCTTAAATTCATCTGTTCAACTTTGTATCTCAGTTCACTTACTTTTATGCCCGGAAAGCAACCCACCTCATAGCCTTTGTTCTTACACGATTCTCCTGCAAACTTCAGCATTGAGTCTCTCAACACTAATACATATTTTTTAACTTTATTTTCACTATACACCAGCTTTGTTGGATTGGCATCTAACAGTTTATTATTATTATTCACTTCCACTTCAATTAAAACTTCAAATCTATTCTTGCTGATAAAATTAACCTCTTCACATGCTGAACTTCGTCCATGATCCTGTTCACAGATGGTTGCGGACTTAATCCTCTGCCCTTGTCCACTGTCAATCTCCTTTTTCGGAACTGCATTTTCTTCCTGTAGAGCATTTATTTTATTTACTGCTATTCGGAGATCCCTTTTCAACATATTAATCAGCATGTGTAGCGATGCTATTGTTTTATTCTCCTGTTGCATCATATCTTCCAATACCGTAAGAATATGGCCAGTATTTTCCCAAACTAATTTTTAAGGATTTTTCTTTTCCCCGATGTCACCTTCATTTTCTCTTTTATTCTGGCCCTTGTTACTATAGTTGAACTTCTTAGATGCATGAGATTTGTCCATATTTCTTTTATTTTCACATAATACCTGTTTCTGTTATCACGTCACTCTCCTGCCATCCGCCATCTCAGGTTGAACATTTCAAACTTTTACACCTCGTGAAGTTGTTCGGATTGGGTTGTTCTTGATAAGGTAATGGTTCCCAAAACCTGGGGAGATAAGGTAACGCCTTTGCAACATATTTAGTTTGGCAACTGCTGTACTCACAGAGGAGGCAGGCCACCAAACTTTCACTGCTTAGGATAGCATGCAGCTTATTACAAAGGTGTATAAGCCATCTGAATACCACTTCTCTGGTCTTACAATATTATCATCAACAACAAAAAAATCTGTAGCACTTTAAGTAGGCCCACAAAGCCTTAAAAGTTCCTTCACTGCATAAGCTGCAAAAATACCTCTGCTCCCATACATTTTAGACAAGCCAATTATATTAATTATACTAATTTTCATTATTCTGGTTCACCTATAAAATAAACTTCCAGTGAGAAAAAGGTATTCCGACAAGAATATCAGCATATAATTAAAACAACAGTTGTCAATAGCTTTGGTCCACAGATAGACAAAACAATATTAAGAAAAAACAACAAAATAGACAATATCACCATTTTTATAACTTTAGATGACAAGAAAGAACTAAGAGAAATCACATGTCATATGTTGCTATAAGAAAATTCCAAAAGATCTTCTGAAAGTATAACTTTAATTTAATCCCCAAAATTACCAATAGGATCAAATGAAAACCTTAAATATTGTTTTTAAATTTAATTGTTTGAACCAATATGGAACTCTAGTGTATCATTTTTTGACACTGTCTCCATGAAATTGGTTTTATTTGTGGAGGCTCTATAACTGCTGTGGTTCTCAGCATCCCATTCTATATTGGGCACGAAAGATGTCTTAATTTTATTCATAAACCTCTATCAGGCTAAAGGTTCTTTTATATGCAATAAATCTATGACACAGGACAGTCAGCTTTATTTTCCTTCTGAAAAAAGCCATGTCAAGGATTTTTATGCCCAAAAAAATCCATCATCTTCATGCCAAGTTTGAACCCAACATTGGTATCCAGAGACTAGTATGTTAACTCTTGACCACGGAGGGCAGCATGGTCTGAATGATGTTCAAAACATGTCCTCCAGGAAATATAAAGTTCATGGTTTCCTCTGAAAAAGAAAGATTAAGTGATCATGTGCATAATTACTTGTGCACTACCTGGTGCTCTTCATTGAAGCAAAATTTATTTTCTCACATTGCTTCTTTGAAAGGTCCAAATATGTGGTAATCACTTGAAGCAGGTTCTGCTGGGCAAGGCAGATGTTTGCAATTGTTGCAGGGGAAGTATGAGTCCGAGCATTTTCATTTTGCAAAATGACATTGTAGTCAGGTGTCCATGTTACTTTGATCTAATTGCAGGTCAAAAATGATTTTCAACATATCAGAAAATGAGACACTGATGATGGTGTTTCCCCTAGGCATGTAGTGTTCCAAGGTAATGCTGCATCATTCTTCTCAAAAGACGGTCGGCATAACAATCACTGCAAATGGCTGCATCTATCTATAATTTCTTGGGCTTTGGTGAAGAGGAAGGCACCATTCCTTGTTTACTCTCTTTATGTCTAATTGGTGGTAGTGTGTCCAGCCTCCTGTAATGATTCTTGAAAGGAAGTTAACATCTTCTGCCTCAAAACATTTTCACAGCCATCAACACATCAATCTTTCAATTCTTGGAATGAGCTGCCATGGTACACATCTTGCAAATACTTTTCAAAAATGAAGCATGTCATGAATATAATGCTGAGCCATAACTAATGTTCACACTTGCGAGTATTTCATCCAACTTCATACCGTAATTTTCCATCACAATGACTTCACCTGATACAATAGACTCTGGTTTCACAATGTGGTATGCCTGTCCTGGGCAGGGAACATCTGCCTCCGAAATCACTTCAAAAAATTATCGAGGAAGAAAGACTGTGCCTAGTCAGTATTTGAACAAGGAAACCAAATACTTCTAAGGACAGCTGCAGCTTATTCCTTGTACAATAACTTTAGCCCATGTAGGGTATGTATCACATTTACTCAACAGTCTTTACTTTTAATTCCTCCTCAACCATCTTTGATAATGAACCATCTTTCTGATATAGATCAATATTGCCAAAGATCTGCTTTTTTTCAGCATTATGAAAGTCAGATAGTGCAACTACAAATTCCACAATTTCCCTGAATCTTTCTCTAGGGCTTCATATTTCTTTAGTTTCACCAGAACTACACATGAAGCACTACTTACTGCAGTATGTTTTAATTCCTTCAGTTGTTCAAGAAGCTGTCGAAGCATGTAAAGGATACTTTGGTTAAAGACAACATTGGTTAGCAGTTTTAGTTTCAATTCGATCACATTGAGTTTCCCTGCAAGAACATGGGATCATTGAATAAAATAATCCCTTCAGGAATGTAATAAGACTTATCAAAGAAAATGAAAGTTCAGCAACAAACACAATTTCCAATTTTACTATTTGAACTGTTGCTGAAGAAGCTTTCTTGAAAACAATGATCCCAGCTCTATCGGCTAGCAATTTGAAAAATTCCATAATTGTATTCAACTCAACCAGCTTAACCAGAAGTTTCATTTTCAACATACTGGCTATGGGAGCTGCTCATTTAAACTTGATATTTCTCCTTCAAGAGTTCCATAAATGTGTTGTTCTTGTTTTTCATATTTACAAAGCTGTTTTTAACCTTAAAATAAGCAGTATTCAGGCTGTGCTGTTTATCTTCTAAGACAGAATCAACGGTATTCAACTTGTGTGCCCAACACTTCACATTACACAGACCCTGCAGCTTTGAACACGTTTTGTCATATACCTTGCAGAATTAGTAATTTCAGCAACAACACTATGTTTATAAATGCTATACTGCCTTACTAGGTATCTAAAACAGCATTGGCAAAGTTTTTAGTGCTGAACTGAAGCTGCGAGATGTATTTGCTTGATCTGCAGGAAAAGAAGCCCTCACTAGACTATTTAAAATGTAATATTCCATTTTTTTCAGTAGTTTCATCATTAAAAATGAAAATGTGAAGTTCTTGAGGCCATATTCTCTTTCTCCCCTCTTCTTTCCTCCTGCTAATGGAATATAATGTTTTCTGATTTGATTTCCGGACATTTACCAATCTGGTTCCTAACAACTGTGACAACTGACTAATCAACATTTCTTACAGCAATGTTTGCTTTTTAGTAAATCTCCACTGTATCAATTATAAATTTATCCTTCATCCTTATAACTTGTTTTGCATACTAAATTGTTCCTTCTAACACAGTCACCCTAATTTCACACCTTCTTGGATTGACAATGTTAACCAACATGTCCTTTTTTTTTATAGTCCATTTGATAATTGCAAAATCAAAATAATAACAGGCCAGCAAGAACAATTAACCCTTCTGACTTAAATTCTACAGCTCCAATGGCTCAACAAATACAAGGGTCGGCTGATAAGTCCCAGGCCTCACACAAATATGGCACCACTAGGCCAGTTAGATGGTAGCATCCTATAGTTTAACTCTAGACTAGCTTGTATCTGTAGTTACAGGTCAATAGCTTGTTTAGTTTTCAAATGATAGCATTTTAAATAAGACAACTTTAGCGTTTTAACGAAAAAGGAGGATTTGGGAAAAGGAGCAGTGATTAAATACTTCCATTTGAAAGGCTTAATGCCTAAAGAAATCAAGGAGGAAATGGACAGTACATTGAAAGACTCTGCCCCTTCATATTCAATGATTAAAAGGTGGGTTGCAGAGTTTAAAATGGGACTTACGAGCACTAGTGATGAGCCTCGCTCTGGATGCACTGTAGAAGTGACAATTCCAAAGATCATTGAAAAAATTAATTGTTTAGTACTAGAATACCACAGATTGAAGTTATTTGAGATAGCAGAGGCTGTAAACATATCAAAAGAGCATCAGGTAATGTTTTGATCTTTCACAATGTCTGTGCAAGATGGATGACACATTTGTTGACACCTAATCAAAAGTTGGAAAGAAAAACTGTTTCTGTTAAGAATGTGGAGTCCTACTATAAAAACCCCAGTGAATTTTTGAGACAGCTTATTACTAGGATGAAACTTGGATACATCACTACACTCCAGAAAGTAAATCACAGTCAAAACAGTGGATTGCACCAGGTGAACCAACTCCAAAAAAGGCAAAGTCAATTCTGTCAGCTAACAAGGTTATGGCGAGTGTTTTCTGGGATGCAAAGGGAATTAATTTTATTGATTACTTGGAAAAGAATAAAAGTATCATTGGCGACTACTATGCAAGCTTACTGCAACATTTGAGTGATGAGGTGAAAAGAAAAAGACCTCATTTGGCAAAAAAAAAAAAAAAAAAAAAAAAAAAAAAAAAAATCTAGTTTCATCACAACAATGCTCCGGCCTTACGTTCAGTCACTGCAATAGAAAAACTGGGAGAATTAAAGTTTGAACATAGCTTGAACATCCACCCTATTTGCCAGAGCTAGCACCCAGTGACTAACACCAGTTCCCAAACCTCAAAAAATTTCTTGGTGGATGAAGATTTCAAAGCAACGAGGAGGTCATTGAAGCGGTAAATAGCTATTTTGAGGACCTTGATAAATCGCACTAAAGAGATGGTCCAATTAAATTAGAACACCGATATGACAAATGTATTAGCCTTTCTGGAGATTATGTTGAGAAATAAAGCAGAAAAGAAAACGTTGTTTTAAATGTTGTTTTCATTGAGAGGCCTAGAACTTATTAGCCAACCCTCGTACATTACTTCAATATATTTTGCAAACAAAAAAGAAGGCTTAAACATGTGTTAACACTTCTACTCAATACAACCAATGGTAGAACAGTAAACTAAACTAATTTAGGCAAGTAATTATTTTTACACAACAAAGAATGATGCAATGTGGCAGAATTTTTAGTGGTCTATTTATGCATGCAGCATTTCTGATGTACTTGCAATGTGTACTGTTTGGGATATCACTTTAACTGGTCTGTTTCCACATTTGTCTCAACAACTAGTATGAATTTCTGTGTGTGCTATACTATTACTACAAACTCTTGACTCCAAAAATTATATTGGAATGTACATGTAACAAACAATGATAAACAGTATAAGGTTTATATACAGTACATTTAGGAACCTGTATGAGAAATTGAGAGATGATGAAAACAAATTGTAATTTTCTGAGGCAGCTTCCCAAGTTGAACTACTAATACAAATTTCTTGCATAAAATATTCCATATCCATGCATGATAACATTCTGAACTATGAAAATTAGATTACCCTCAAAACACATGAAAGCATTGAAAAGTGAAAACCACAACTATTGGTCACCAGAAGTGGCAGCACTGATTCATGTGCCTTGCTCACAATATAGCAATGTGACATGTATAAACAGGTCTACATCCACGTACATCAAGGCTATGCCATTGCATGATGTGAAAGATGAAATGTTGTGTTTTTGAATTTGCATAACTCAGAATTTAGCACAACTGTTGTATTGTATGATATAAATGCTTCCACTAAACTCAAGTTGGCACGAAATTGTGAATTAGTTATTTTTAATAACAAATAATTTTGCACCTTTTGTGCATGCCACCAAGCATTAAAAATTGATGGAGGGTAAAATTTAAAAGAAGCACAAAATCAAATTTAAAAACTGATTATGTTTTATGTAAAGTGTATAACTAGCATCTTTTTAAGAACATTCTTTATTTCTAAATTTCAAATTTTCATTCACAAACTTCTAATGTGCAAAGATGTTCTGGGGAAACATAATTAACATCTCTTTTGTTCTATATCATGGTCAATAAAAATAAATGCCTAACATCTTCAACAATGAACTTTCCAAAACATAGAACACAAACAAATAAAAAAAAATCAACAGTTGCATAGAAAGAGTTGTTTTTTTTAAATAAGATTAATCATCCTTTGGAACTTTCATAAGGAGAAATGTTCCACCTTATAAAATGAATGCCAAGTTATGAGCTTTGAGTTTTTACCACCAGACATCTTCACCAGGTTTGTCACACCATCCATGCACTACACAAATGATAAATGCAGACAAGAACACCAACAATTTACAGCTGAGAATGGTAGTGATGGCTTCTCTAACAAGTCCTGCATCTAACAAAAGTAAATGAATTTCTCTCCCCCTCCCCCTCTCTCTATCTCTCTCCCTCACTCTCCCTCTCTCTCCCACTCTCACTCTCTCACACTCTCTCTCACTCTCTCTCACAACCACCCTTCCCTTCTCCCTCCCCTCCCCCTCATCTCTCTTACAAGCACCCTTCCCTTCTCCCTCCCCTCCTCCTCATCTCTCTTTTCCCCTCCTACTCCACTACCCTCCTCCCTTCCCCCTTCCCTCATCTCTCTTTTCCCCTCCTGCCCCACTACCCTCCTCCCTTCTCCCTTCCCTCCTCTCCACCTGCTACCCTTCTCCTCTCCTCATCTACCTCATTAAAGTGAACTAATTGACCTAATAGCTGGTTAACTATAAAGCCTGGCACTTAAGTTCTTACAGAGTTTGTAAGTCACAATTGAGGTATGATATCTCAAAATAACATTTAGATCTCCTTGTGATTTATCAAGAAAAATGTGTTGTCCTCCATGGTGTAATGATTATCATGCTAACTTCATATGCCCAAGGTCATGGGACGATGGATTTTTTCAGGTGTAAAAATCCTTAGCATGGCTTCCTTTGGAAGGGAAGTAAAGCTGTTGGTCCCGTGTCGTAGATTTACGGCACGTAAAAGAACCTCAAGCCTGATAAACAGGCCTCTGAGCAAAATTAAGCGGTCTTTCATGCCCAATGTAGAATGGGACACTGAGAATCACAGTAGTTAAAGACTGTCTATAAATAACACACCATTTCATTTTCAAGAAAAAATGTGAGTCAGTTGGAGAATTTGGTGCTTTGCTGGCATGTTGGCATGGTAAGTCAGTGGTTAGAGCAAATGTATGGAAGCCAGGAGATATGTGGTTCAAATCCCGGCTGTGGCACTGAATTTTTCAGTCTGACTCTACTTCTCCATTTTGTATCTTCTTTGCTTTTGTGCACAGTTAGTTAGACACACAAACCAATAAATTGTGTTAAAAGAATCGTAGCTGCAGAAAATTGTCTGCTGTTAGCAAGAAGTGGCAATTTTTTCACATAAGACTTGGGGTTGGACAGGTACAGAAACCCTGGGTCAGCTGATTTACCTGGTATGAACAATCACCTAATGCTTCAGATAATGTACTAGCAGTAAACATTCAGCAAAGACTTGACATTTTTGAAGCAGTAGTCGAATATTTTAGAAATTATGACACACATGTTTTACTAAGCTAATAAACAGACTTGCTCATTTGAATGAATTATTACCTATGTTAATACTACTTGTTGAACCACTTGCTGAATGAATGGAACCTTTGTTAAGTAAGACCACCACTTTCAAGACAAATTCCTTTTGGATAGCACATGAATGAGGTAAAACTTCATCACGGAGTAATTCAATTACTTGGCAGTCTACTGCCTCATCTGCCTGGACTTCTTCTGGGCAGCGATCCTTGGGAGGAGAGCTGTAAAATTACATCACATATTTAAAACAATTGCTTTAATTCAGAGGACACATTACAAGATGTATTTGCACATTAATATTTCAATCATAACTAGGGCTAGGAAGTTGAGGAAAAATAATTTTTTTTCCTAGTGTCCGAAGATGAGGCCCAACATAATATATGTTAGTTATGGATCACTGTAAGCCAGAAATTAGAGAATTTTATTCATCCTTTTTTGCCCTTTTAGCTATTTTTTATTTAAATGTCCTTTTTTATAATTTTTATTTGTCCTTTTTGCCTTTTTAGCTATTTTTTGGTTTAAAGGTTCTTTTTTTTTTTTTTTCTTTTTTTTTTACTATTTTTGTTTCATTTAACATTTTTTTTTTGCAACTTTAACTTCTTTTCACTATTTTTTTCCTGTTCAACAGTGCCTAGCATAAATTCCAAATTCTTCTACCTAATGCACACTCCTAAGACTGGGTACAGCGGGTAATGGGTGAGAGGAACCTTTCTATTGTATTCAAATCATTAGCACCAGCATAGAATCTAGTAAACCCTCTCTAAATATCCTCTTATTTTTTACCAGCATTGTGACGTGACAATGACCTTGACCAGAGGGTAGGAGTGGGTAGGTTGCATTCAGGTTATGTTTCACTGCAGTTTCAGTTTATGAAAGAAATCTTGGTCGTAAACATGCCAAAAGCTAAACCTAGTAAAACATCTTTCTTGTGACAACTTATATCTGAATTTGGAGCATAGGTTTTTCTACTGATGGAAGCATTCTTTTCTACAAATATTGTGAAGTGAACGTTACTGCAGAAAAGCAGTACCATGTCCAGCAGCATGTTGAGTGTGAGAAACATGTGAGAGCTGCCTCCCTGGCCGCAGAGATGAGAAAATCACAACTTCTGTTAGGACAAAGTGCTAGTGGTTCTAAGTCATCTCCGTTTTGCATAGACTTTTGTAGTGCCTTAGTTAGCACAAATATTCTGTTGGCAACGACACACAATGAATCGTTCAGTTTTTTGGAACATTATACTAACCGGAACATTCCCCAGGAGTCTACCCTCTGGAAGGAATATGTGCACTGCTGCTATGAAGACACTATAGACAAAATTTGCACCTACGTTGAAGATAAATCAATATTATGTGTCTATCGATAAAACAAGCGATAATGTGGGTCATTCCGTTGCAATTGTGATTGTTAGTACATTAGAGGAAGACAAACCTGGGAAAATATTTCTTCTCGCAATGGAAATCCTGGAGAGAGTGAATCACCAAACTATTTGCCAGCTGTTTGATAAAAGTCTCTTTCTCTGTGGCCACTGGGAATAAAACATGACAATGTGCTGCTTTTTGTCACTGATGCAGCACTATACATGGTAAAGGCAGGAAAGACAATTAAAGCGACTGGTTCATCTCACCTGTCTTGCACATGCTTTGCATCAAGTGAGTGAAGAAGTGCAAAAACACTTTCCAGATGCTGACAAACTAGTGTCCAGTGCTCAGAAAATATTCTTAAAATCCCCGGCTAGAGTGCACCATTTCCACGAGAATGCCCCTGGAATCCCTTTACCTCGGAACCAGTTCTGACACAGTGGGGTACTTGGTTAAGCACTTGTGCAATCATTTTGATGTGATTAAACCTGTGATTGATAGTTTGAAGATGGAAGATGCTGCTTCCATTATGATGTCGCAAGATCTGATGGCTAAACCTCAACTGAAAGGCAATCTGGCATGCATTAATAGTAATTTTGCTAATTTGGTGACAGCCATCAACTATCTTGAAAAACGAAATGAAACCATTCATTCAGTGATCTCAAAGGTGAGTGATGTGCCACAACAATTGCAACATTGTGAAGGTGAAACTGGAAAAGCTGTTAGCCAGAAGATTAAACTAGTGCTTGAAAAAAAAACCAGGGATGTGAAACAATGTGCAAGATAAGTGAAATAATGAAAGGAGAATATTCTGATATGTGTGCTTTTGAAGAGGAGTTTTCTCCACAAGATTTCACTCGTTTCAAGCATGCACCAATGACATCCATTGATGTGGAGAGAAGTTTTTCAATGTTTTGCAACATACTGTCAGAAAACTGACGTTCCTTTAGAGATGACTGTTGTGGTATACTGTAATGCCATCTGAGGAAGGGTTTCTGAAGTTGCATTTCAGTAACCCGAGGGTGATTAAGCCAAGTATGATTAACTATATCTATTTCAATTTCTTTCCCCAGAATCTCCATTGCTGATTGCTGAATCAGAATAAGCATTTCTTTCATATATTTTTTCTCGCTCTATGTGTTGCATATCATTTGAATGTTGCATTTTCAAACTTATTCATTAAATATCTAATTGAAAATGAATTTATTAATTTGTAGGTATCAATTGTTTATGTCTTTTTTCCCAATCTTTAGGTCCGTTTTGGGAAAGATCCTTTTTAGGCAATTTATAGGTCCTCAACTTCCTAGTCCTACTCATAAAACATTAATTTATTTAAGATGACATGGTAAAACAAACTGCAATTGTTGATACTAATATGGGAGTTTAAACATAATCATGATTAACTTCTGGCACATTACTCTTAATATGCTACCTTCTTCTATGCTATAATTATGGATCACCCTTTTACTTATGAATGAGCACATAGAAATATCACAATAATGAGATAAATGAAATTGTAATTCTTACGCATACAATTAAGATATCAACCTTATTATTCTGTTTCTTTCTTGAATCTTATTCTTAATTATATTTGTTATATTAGTATGAGTTGGGATAGTGCAACTCACTTCGCTTAAAATGAAATTACACAAAACAGATGTTTCAAGGCGGGTTGCCCTCTGCTTCAGTTGAAGTCAGATTGAAGAAGAGGGCATGAAACATATGTTTTGTGTAATTTCATTTTAAGTGAGGTGAGTGTCACTATCCCAACTCATTCTAATATACTTTAACTTCTTGTCTCAAACTTCTGAGTTATTTCATTTATTTTTGTTATGCTATAATGCATTTATCTCTCGCTCGCTCGCTCTCTCTCTCTCTATCTCACATATCCACATTTCCAGAAACTAAAGAGGTTAGGGAATAATCCTAATTAAAGAAAAATCCCCACCCCCTGGCCACGAGTTTAACCCAGGTTTCCTGGGTGACAAGTGACCTCATAAATTTTAATTTTAACTTACCACCATGGGTTTACAAAATAGTGCATTTTGTCTAAATTTCAGGTTTGAATTTAAGCCTGATTTATTGATGAGGATTTTACTTAAATGTACTAAATTTAATGTGGTTAAAATCCATACAATATTATTGAAAGGCTTCATAAACAGGATGGTTATAAAACTATTAATCTGATGAGCTTTGAAAAGACATTCAGTTCCACTTACATTTTATTAGAACAGAGGATGTCTCAATGAATGTGGCTTCCTCATTGTGAGCTGAGCTCAGCTCAACTGATCCCTTCAGATGACTGCCTCTCTCTACTATTGTTGTTGATGGTTCCTATTGTTAATTACATGACCTCGTCAGCTGTCAGTATATAAAAATTCATAGCTCATTTTGTGTTCTTGATAATGTATATGATTTCCCACACTCAACAATACTTAACCAGTTTTAAAAGTGAAAAATGAGTTATGAACTGACAGTTGATGAGGTCATTGGACTAACCAATAGGAACCAACAACAGGAGGGAGAGAGGCAATCATCTAAAGGGAGCAGTCAAGCACATTCTTTAAAATATATCCAGTTTTAAAAAAATATAAATGTAACTGACTTTTTTTTAAAGTTCACCAGTTTTAATAATTTTAGTGACGTAGTTCCACTGTTTTAAATGCTTACATTTACTGGTTCTCTTTTCTTAAAACTCCTTAGGTTCCAACCATATTCCTCACCATATGGTTGATTATGTAATCACATGACAACAGTTAATGGGAGCCATTCAATTTGACACAATCACTGTTGCACCAGTTTGATATACCTTTCATTCAGATTAATTAGGGAAAATATCATCAATAACAGTAAACCTGTTCAATCTTTTAACTTCAATAACATATTTACACAAATGTACCCTTAGTCACTGATCTATCTTTGCAACCTTAAAATACTGTGAGAAGCAACAGTATTTACACATCTTACAGATAAGGATGCAAGAGTAACAAGACAGGTAAGAATAAGAAATAGATAGATGAGGATCCACTCACTGCACTTCTTACGTTGAATATCTGGTCCAATGCTTAATGTGGTTTGACACAATTACACAGAAGGAAGACTTATGCTCTGGGTAAATATATAATTACAACCAGAAATGATAATTACTATCAGAAATACAAATAACCAGTATTGATAAAGTTGCAGACATTACCACATAAACCTTATTTTAAAAAAATTATGAACTTGTTATTCATCTCTAAGAATATTGCTACTTCCTTTTGGAAAAAAAAAGAACAGAAATATGGCCTATATATATAAGAAAGTGTGAAAGCTAAAGATAGGTACCGTAAAGGCAGGGCCTCAGATGGGGTAGGAATCTTCACAAAAGGAGAGTTAGATATTAAGAGTAAGAAAACGAGATGGCGATGGCAGTGGCGTGTGTCGATGTGAATTGTAGTTCAAATGTAGGTGAAAACATTCTCTACAATCAAAATAAGGTGTTAATAACAAAATCAAGCTTGATTCTTGAGACACAAATAAGCGCAATGTAAAAGTCGCAGGCAATACTGAGAAATGACAGTGTTATAGTCAACCACAGCATTCAACTGAAAGCGTCACTTTGCTGCACTTGATAGTAGACATTCTACATAAGGATCTAGCAAAGGCAAATGCTGAAATAGAGCATTTAAAGAAGGAAAACCAATATCTAATGCAAGAAAATTGTGAATTAACTAAAAATACAAAAATGAAATTGAGGAGACTGTCGTGGATCAACAAAGAAAAAAAGATGAAGAGAAGCCAATGCAATCTATTAATGCATGGCAGGAAGGCTCGCTGCAAAGTATAAAAAAACAAAGAGATGACCTGGAAGAAACAAAGAAGAATGAATAAAAGGAACTACAGAAATTCTTCTTTTGAAAGTGAGTCTGCAAATTTCTTGCATGAAGTTATGATTAAAAACCGCTACAAAACCCTGAGTGATATTGACAAAAGTGAAATCCCACATGAAAGAAGCAAGGAATCCATTGTAACAGCAGGTGATTATGAACAGGAAACATCTAACATGTTTGAAAGGAACTCTGCTGTAGTAATTGGGGACTCGATGGTGCACCGTACAGTTAATTCCTTGCTAATGATGAAAAAGTATACTGCTATCATGGTGCCCAAATCCAAATATAGTGGATAACAAAGACGATCCTGGTGTCATCATTATACATGCTGGCACCAACAATATCAGAACTGCAAATGCACCTGATGAAATTATGGAAGAAATGAAGAAAGTAATATCAATAGGAAAGCAGCTGTTTCCTCGAGCTAAACTGTGTATGAGTGGTGTTATTCGGCACCAGGACAAGGAGTTCAGGTACATCCAGGCATTTAACGACCCCCTAAAATGGGCATGTAATGATAATGATTGTAACTTTATTAATGGTAATGCATGGATTAACTATAATGACCTGGGTCTACATCTAAATTGAAGAGTTGCTGAATATGCATGCCTATTAAGCAGAGTGATTGTTCATAACAAACAAAAAAACTGAATAGAGTCAGTGGTGAAAAGCTTCACTCTGCAACTGCTCCAGTAACTAGTAGTATTATTTTTTTTTTTTTTTTTTTGGGTAGTGTTTAACGCCCGCTTTAACTACTTATGGCACCGCAGGCGGTGACACTGATGATACATGAATGATGATGGAGCACCGGTGGAATGAGATGGCGGGGGAAACCGGAGTAACCGGAGTACCCGGAGAAAACCCGCCCCAGCGCCGCTTTGTCCACCACAAATCTCACATGCGGTCGCTTGGGATCGAACCCAGGCCGTCTAGGTGAGAGGCGCGTGGTCTAACCACTCGGCCACGGCGCGGCCCTAGTAGTATTACAAATCAAAACTAAGTAGATACACTAAAATATTATAGAAGTGATAAAACATTCCCCAAATGTAATATTCATTCTAAAAAAAAAACTAATAAATTAACTCAAAAAATAAAATCATTAAGCGTATTCCAACAAATTTATTCAAAGTATTAGAATTACACTATTAGATCTTGATGTGCTTCTTCAGGATAAACTAAAATATATAGATGTAGTGTGTTTAACTGAGCATTGGTTGCAGAACATGAGTTAGAAGAACTGAAAATACCTAACTTTAAAGTAATTAATGGGTATACTAGAAAAGTGATGATAAATGGTAGAACAGTAACACTTGTTAAATAAACATAGCAAGCAGGGCCCATCCCAACTTTTCAAAAACTAAATATAGACGGCTATTTTGAGTTAAATTCAATGGAACTGGAAAACAAGCTGTTTATTGTATGCATTTATAGGAATCCATCAGGTGATAGGTCCTCTTTATAAATAATCTTGAGCACATACTAAACGAGCTATATAATCAGAACAAAAATATTTTATTATTGGGAGATATAAATATTGACTTTCTAGGAAGCAGTAGCAATAAGTGGACTTTTACAATATGCTAAATAATAATGGTCTTAAAGCAATGATAGAGATACTGACAAGAGTAACTAATAGCTCAAGTTCTGCAATTGACCAGATGGCGATAAGTTTGAATCTAGGCCCAAGTGATATTAATGCTTTTAAAACTGGCTTACCTGATCATTATGCTCAGGCAATCACATTTAGTTGGGGATTAAAGAAAAATTATGATGATGGCATCCCCTTCCACAAAACAGTGCGTCAGATGAATCAATCTAATTTAGAATGCTTCAAATATCTACTAGAAAAAGAAACCTGGGAGAATGTATACTTAGCAAAAACTTTGGAAAGAATAAGCTTTAAATTCATAAAAACCTTTAAATACTACTATAACATGGCTTTTCTTTTGGTTAAAGTAAAAGGGAAATGCAAAACATCCAACTGGATAACTAAAGGCATAAAAATATCCCAGGATAGACTTAGACTACCAAGTGAACAAATTGAAAGGAAAAATGTTTCTCAAGCATCAATTGCTTACTATAAAAGTATAAACAAATATACCAACAAGTAATTGAGCTGCTAAAAAGGTGGATAATTCCAACAAGATTAATAAATCTGTCAACAAACAAAAAGCAATGTGGGAGTTAATCCAAACAGAAACTAATTCCAAATTCTTCTCTTTTAAAAATATACAGCTACTGAAAGGTAACACTATTGTAAATAACTCTGAAGAAGTAGCAAATGTTTTGAATGAATGCTTTACTAACATTTCTGAAAATATACAAAACAGCAATAATGCAAAAGGAACTGAAAAGTCTGTGCATGAGCTTCTTAACACACATTCATTGTTCCTGGAACCAACAAATGAAGATGAAATACTAAATATAATTAAAAATCTAAAGGACAAATAATCTGAAGCACTAAACAGAAGTTCAAACTTCATAATAAAAAACTGTAGCAAATACTTCATCTAACCATTATGTTATCTTGAAAATGGCAAAAATTAAACCCATTTTTAAAAAGGGCAACCAACAAGATGCTAACAATTATAGACCAACAGCAATACTATCAGCCTTCTCAAAAATATTTGGAAAAACTAATGTACAACAGGCCGTCAAAGTTTCTAAAAAAGTACAATATTATTCAATGTTTGTCAGTTTGGATTTCAAAGCAGCAAATCCACTAATATGTGTGTAATGAATTTTGTTAGTAACATTTACAATGTACTAGACAAAAGCAGGCTAGGGATGGGATTATTCCTGGATCTTACCAAAGCTTACGACATGGTTGATCACAAAATACTACTAGGCAAATTGCACAAAAGCGGAGTCAGAGGTGCTGTATTAAATGGTTTAAATCATACCTTACCAAAAGAGATCAAATAGTAGAGATTGACTATATGGACCCTAATGGGAAGGTATTAATGACAAAAAATCTCAAAAAAGAAAATTTCAAGGTGGAGTTCCACAAGACTTGATTTTAGGTCCCCTCTTATTTTTAGTCTACATCAATGATTTACCTGAATATATAAAAAACAATCAAGTATCAATGGCCCTTTTCGCTGATGATGTTAATATTTGCATTAAAGAGAAATTCAAGGAGAATCTAAAAGAAAGCACCTCAGCCACTAGTAAAAAACTTCTAAATTGGTGTAAATCCAACAAACTAGTGCTTAATGAAGATAAATCTGTGACAATGAACTTCCATCACAAAATATGCAAGACCTCTGTGGACTTCAATATCAAATTGGGATCTAAATCTCTGGAAAATGTAACCCGCACAAAGTTCTTGGGCCTATGGATTGATAGTAGCCTAAGCTGGGATAAACATATTAAAAAACTAGCTATTAAACTCAGTAAAATAAATTTTATCCTGTATCAGTTAAAGAAAAGAGTTTCAACAGAGACTCTAAGAGCCTGCTATTTTGTGCATTTCCACTCACAGATGATATATGGGATTGTATTGTGTGGTAACTAATTTAACAGTACTTTAATTTTCAAACTGCAAAAAAAGGCCATAAGAATAATCATGGGAATATCTAACATAGAAAGTTGTCATGAGTACTTTAAAAAATTAAACATTTTAGCATTACCATGTTTATACATAATAGAACTACTAGTTCATGTTAAGAAAAATATGACATGTTTGTCAACCAATGCTGAGATACATAGATACATTACTAGAAATAATCTGCATGTGAGCTTTCATAAAACCATCATCTAAACATACTGGAACTAAACTGTACAATTATCTTCCTATATATTTGAAAAACACAAGTTGCATAACACAATTCAGAAATGAAATCCATAAATTCATACTTAATAATCAGTTCTATTCAATCAATGAATTAAAAGCCACAGAAAAGGTATGATTTGAAATTATGTGAATTGCATAATCTGTACCACTTTATATTAATACATGTCCGAGAACTGCCACAGTGAATAAATAAACAGGAAGAAGAATGCACTACCAGCTATGGAGAAGACTAAGCGACTTCACTCACTTCAAGAAATCTATTTTATATTAAATTGGTCATTATTTGAAATTCATTTAGGATGCATAATGGTTTACATAATATACATTTTTCTGATGTATTTTGTATTTCAATTGTAATTTGTTGTTAATAGTAACTTTATCATGTTAATTTATTTCCTAATTGTGTAAAACCTTTCAAAGAATGTAATTTCAAGCAGTCTTTTGTAATTTTCAGTTATTTATATTTGATGAAGCCAATATTTCTGTAATGAAATCTTACAGCGATAAATGTGATTTGATTTGTTAAAGGAAGAAGGAAAAGTAATGCGGATAGTAATAAAGAGGTTATTATGAAATAGAGATAAGGGTAGGGATAGGCATGGCTTATAATCAACCACAAGCATCACATTTTTATAACAACAATAATGATGATGATGACGATGGTGCTGCTGATGATCATAATAATAATAATAATAATAATAATAATAATAATAATAATAATAATAATAATAATAATAATAATAATAATAAATAAGAATAACAATAATAATAACCACTATAATAATAATAATAATAATAATAATAATAAATAATAAGAATAACAATAATAATAACCACTATAATAATAACCACAATAATAACAACCACAATAATAATAATAATAATAATAATAATAATAATAATAATAATAATAATAATAATAATAATAATAATAATAATAATAATAATAATAATTTTATTGCCATTCAACTTGTACAGCAATAGACAACATCAGGCTAAAATACAGCATATTCAGTTTCAAGGAATTCATTAATAGTATAAACAGCATTACTCACTAGCAGCTTATGTAATCTAGCTTTAAAGATATTTACAGGTAATTCTTTTAGACCCAATCCCAGCTTCTTGTACATCTTTAATCCCCGAACTATATGAGAGCAATGTGACTTTGTCAATCTTTGATGAAGTATTTCTATATGAGTGTGACTCCTAGTATTATAGTTGTGCACATCTCCCCTCACTGCTAATATTGAAACATTACTTCTAATATACAATAATACATGATGTATAGTTAAGTACTGTCAAACACAACAGTCAAATAAATAACAATTTACAAAGATCTAATTTACCTCAGTCAGTGATTATTCTAATAAGTTTTTTTCTGTAACAATAAAATGTCATGTATATGTCCACTAATTCCCCATAATAAAATTCCATAAGAACAAAATATGCTAATCTTACATAGTTATTGGAAATATGATTTTTTTAAACTCCTAATCAAATAAATAACTCTAGAAAGCCTTGCTGTTACATTTTTTATATGTGGTTCCCAAGACAATTTACCATCAACAAGAATACCTAACATTTAACAACCTCTAATTCATGGTGATTCGGTATTTTTCTTAAACTAAAATAAATTTCCTGAGTTTTACTTTCATTTAGCAGGAATCCATTTGCTCTAAACCATAAGGAAGCCTGAGAGAGTGCATTTTATACTAAGGTTTGGAGTGAGTTTAGATTTGAACTTTCAATTAGAAATGTATTATCATCAACGCATAATATTGGTGGAGAATTTACAAAAGATGGCAAATCACTGCTCATTAATATAATTAGAATTGGCCCTAACACTGACCTTTGTGGCACACCAAACTCAATACTAATTAAGTTACTACTCAGACCATAATAAGAAAGTTTATTCTAAAGAAGTTCATGCTCTACACAGTCAAAGGCTCTACTTAGACCACAGAAAATAGCTCAAGCAAAATCCTTATCTTTGAGCACTTGTAAAACAAACTTAACTAGGGGGTTTATAGCATCTGTAGTTGATTTACCTCTCCTAAATCTAAATTGTTTGTTACTAATTATATTTAGATTATCTAAATATATATCTATATAACTTGATTATACATAATTGTTGAAAAAAATTTAGAAAAAACAGGGGTTACAGAAATTGGCCTCTAGCTAGCGGGACAGTCCCGTCACCTTTCTTGAATTTAAGTACAATTTTAGAAATGTTTAATAAATCTTTGAATTTACTTTCTGCCAGGCATTCGTTAATACAGTAGTTAAGAGGGTCACTCTGATAACAGAGTGTACAAGAAACTGAAGGAGGTGTAAAGGAAGCTTAGTACAGGCAGAGTTTATAGTGATGGGAAATTTCAATGCCAGGATGGGAAAAGAGCAAAAGATTATTAGGAAGCCTAGACATAATAAGGGGGGAAATCCAGGGAAGAATTAGGGAAAATAAGGACAAAACATGCAACAGAGAAAGGTTAAATTTATTAAAATTTTATGAAAGGAATAAATAACCTAATAATACACAGTGGATCGATGATAGGGGATAAGGAAGGAGAACTTATATTTGCAACTGAAAATGGACAAAGTAATAATGTGATGAGAGTTAAAAGGAATAAAAGCTTTTAATTGGAAAGGGTCTTCAGGGGTTGAGTGAACAT
Organism: Hymenopus coronatus; assembly: GCA_030762935.1. Lineage (NCBI taxonomy): Eukaryota > Metazoa > Arthropoda > Insecta > Mantodea > Hymenopodidae > Hymenopus > Hymenopus coronatus. The sequence continues at coordinate 345,683,390 of CM060900.1, forward strand.
GAAAGAGTTGAGATTAGAGACATGAAAAATTATTTAAATGGGAATCCAATAACACTAGAAAAAGATAACATAGGTACAGCACTTGAATTAGTATGGTTACTAGTGAGATCAATAGGGATAAAAATGCAGACAAAATGAGGAATGCAACAAAGTGGAATGGATGGTATGATAAAGAGTGCAAGTTAGCAAAATAAGAGGTATTTAAGAAAATTGGGAGGTGGAAAATATCAGTATGATAAGACAAATTATTATAGGCAGAAAGGAATATAATAAATTATTAGAAAAGAAAAAATAACAGCAAAGAAACACAATACGTAACATGAAGGTAGCAATAGAAACAAGGGATAGAAAAAAAAAAAAAAAACTTGGAAATGGTGAGAAGGTTAAGCAGGAAAAGAGGGGAAAGAATCAAGATTTCACCACATGAGTGGCAAAGATACTATACGGAGCTATTAGGGAAAGAAAGTAAGATAAGTAGAGAAAATGAAATATGGGGACAAACAGGAACAGAAAATGAGAAACTGGATGGATGGATCATAGAGCTGTAAAAGATATGGAAAGGGACAAAGAGGTTTAAAAACACTGATGAGTTTATTTAATAAAATGAAGGAGAGTAATGAAAAGTTGAAAACTAAGCCTGGTGGTACCAATATATAAAGAGAAAAGAGGAATAAACACAACAGAATATTACAAAGGGATAAGTTTATTAATAATATTAATAATATTAGGGAATATGTATACAGAAATATAGGGCTGTTAAATTATAAGGTAACCCCTGTCGCGGCCACTCTCCACTGTGCGAAAGATCTGAGAGTTGCCGGGAAAGTGGTGCCAACAAAGGTGCACTAAAATATGTATCTTACGAAGTAGCTTAGTGTCTAAGATAAATTATGGAAATGTTGTCCTTCCGCTCACAGACGGGCAGTATTATTTGCAAAAATATTCTTGTTCACTCATCTATGCTTAGCAATAGGAATACTTGTGATTTTTTGCATGATGTTATCACTAAGTTTCTGTACATTACACAGGGGTTTCTGCTGCTGAGCTTAGATGAATGAGCAAGAATAACTTTAACTTGTTATACTGCCTGTTTGGGAGCAGATGATCAATACATTCTGTCAAGAAAGTACCGGGAATTGATCATTTAAAAATTCTGTTTACAAGGGTATTCGAAATTATTGTTGCTAGGTTGATACAACTTTACTCTACACCCACGCGGAATTTGATGGTCATCTGCCATCTAGTTTGTTTACAGTATGCCATTTTGTTAGTTCATCTCAAAGGTGATTTGCAATGGATACAAATATTGAACAAAGAATCTGTCTCAGATTTTGCATTGCAAATGGCATTTCGTATGCTGAATTGCTGAAAATGTTATAGAGGGTTTATGTTGAATCGACTTTATAAAAAACATGTGCATATGAGTGGTACAGTGCATTCAAAAGTGGTCGAAATGTGGTGGAAGATTTGCCTCGCTTGGTCGGCTATCAACGGTTTCAACTGAACTGAACATCGCTAAAGTGAAGAAAATGGTGTCTGAAAATCATCATTTAGATCTGAGAGAGATTGCCGCTGAACTTTCTGTGTCTCACGAATCGATTCATACCATTTTAAACTATTGTTTGGGCATGACACGCGTTGCAGCTCAGTTAGTTCTGAAAGACTTGAATTTTCTACAAAAACTCAATCACATAAGGATTGCTGAAGACATGCTAGAACAAGCCAGTTCCAACCCCACATTCATGAAACACATTGTAACTGGTGATGAGATGTGGGTTTACGAGTTTGACACTCAAACCAGTCAACAAGCTTCCGAATGGCGCCTTCCAACTGAACCGAAACCTAAAAGGGCACGTCAACCTCGATCAAAACTGTAGGTAATGTTGACAGTTTTTTTTTTATCATGGTGCCATGCACTCAGACTTCTTGCCAGAAGATCAGATGGTAAATGAAGACTATTATCTGAGCGTTATACGGCATCTGAGAGAACAAATACGGCGAAAAACGCCAGATTTGTGGAACAACTCCTGGATTCTGCACCACGATAACGCACCAGCTCAGAAGGCTATTATTTTGAACAAATTTCTGGTCAAAAACTCAACAATTTTCATCGAACAACCACCATATTCACCTGATTTGGCTCCTGCTGATTTCTTTCTCTTTCCAAACCTCAAGTTACCACTTCGAGGCACCCATTTTCAGTCGGTAGAAGACATAAAGGAAAATTCGCGGCGACAATTGACATCGATTCCTAAAAGTGCCTACAAAAAATGTTTTGATGATTGGATTATTCGTTGGCATAAATGTATAATTTCAGAAGGGGCCTACTTTGAAGGCGATAAAATAAAATTGGATGAATAATTCATTTTTTGTGTTTTATTGACCAATTCCCGGAACTTTCTTGACACAGTAGTACTTTCCCAGCAACTCTAAGATCTATCACACAGTGGAGAGAGGCCGCGAGAGGAATTAGCTTAAAATTTAATGACAGACAGGTTAGGAGATTGGGTGGAAGGGGAAAAGAAAATTGCTAAACTACAAACATGTTTCAGAAAAGCAAAACAAGCTATAAATAACAGATTACAAAAACTATAATTGACAAATAGCTGAGTGTGAAACGTGACATGGAATGCCTGTTCAATAGGGATTTTGGAAAAGCATTTGATAAAATAAATGGAGAAGCATTACTATGGAAATTAGGAGATAAGGCGTGTCATAGAAATTTATAAAATACATTTTAAAAATCTATATAGGAGTAAAAGCATAAAATGTGATAAGAACAACATAAGGAGACTATGGAGCAGAAGCTGGGACAAAGACAAGGCTGCAAACTTAGCCCCACACTATTTATTGATTTCATAACAGACAGGGTGAAAGGCAGCAATAAATTGTCCAGTTAAAGCAAATAAAGAGATACTGGGATTACTATATGCAAATGATTTGCTGGTAGGGGTAATATCAGGAGTGGGACCACTAAAAATAATACACGAAACAGTATAATATTGTAAACATTGGGGAATAAAGAAAAATCAAAATAAATCAAAAGTGATATTTAAAAGAGGAACAAAGTTGATGAAAAGATTGAAGTGGTAACAGAATTTGACTATTTAGGAGTTTAAGAGTAAGAAGGAGTAGTATGATCCATTGGTAGTGTAATGATGTTATATGCAGAGAAAAATATGGGGCATCAGAACTAAGCAGCAAAGATGACAACTTGTATAAAATTTTCTGTAAAGAACTATTACAATTACTAAAATCAGCACCATAATAGGTAGCTTTAGTGGAGTTGGGAAAAAAAAAGAAAGAAGGAAACTGTGGTAGTGAGAATATTGAAATTTTGGTATAAATATGTAAAAATGGATGGAGAAATTCTAAAGCAATGTATTGGGACAGACCCATATGCAGCCATTCTCAGATTCACAGAAGCTTTGGTATGTGGCGGTGGCGCTGGAATTGGTAGGAAGTGAACACAGGAAGTGTTATGCACTGACCGGTAGCTGAAGTCCTGGAACACGAGACATCAGCCTGTATATGCCAAAATCTTCTAATAGCTTCAATAAGCTTCTAGAAAGTTCTGTGATGTCATTTCTAGCAATAAAAAGAAGGAAGAATTTGAGTGGTGAGTCAGGCTTAGATTGGAGTGTTAGTGTGTAATGGCATGAAAAAGCTGTCGACTGTCTATGCATCAATGCAGTGAATTGAAGACCTTATTTGTGACCAATTTTGAGTCAATAAAGACATTTGTTATACTGGTTTCAAGAGTGGGATTAAGAAGCCAAGATGTAAGAGATGCTTGAGAAATTGTTGGAGAAGATGGACAGGATGGTAAGTGAAATAGCAACAGTGAACAGTGGCATGGAAGAAATGAAAGCTGGAACAGAGAAGACAATGGAGAAGATATTGTCCAGCTTAGAGAAGACGAGAAATGAAATAATGACTGTGAATATCATGGAGAAAAGATATTAATCAAAAGCAACGAATGACTAGCCAACGTGGAAAACCTGGATGAGCTTAGTTAAAGGATGAAGAAACTTTACAAATGCATTGATGCCCTGGAAGACCTCTGGGAAGGCAGTAATGCACTGGAGGGAAGAGCCGACAGCAGTGCCAAGGAACAGAATGCCTTGGTTGAAAAGACACTCGATGGAAGGTTGAGATGCCAGGATGCAACACAACATTTGTGCATTAAGCCATTCAAGTACAATGGGACATCAACCTTCGCAGTCTTCCACCATTAATTTGCCACCATTGCCATCCACAACTGATGATCAGCAGAAGAGAAAGTCACACAGCTGATAGCAAACCTCCAGGGATGGGCAGCAGCAATACTAAATGTGATCCCAATGTCAGAAAAGACCAGGGACATCTGAAAGACCCTCGAGAACTGCTTCGGGAAACATCACCTGGCTGAATAGAAATCAATGGCAGGGAAACCGGAGAGCCTGGAGAAAACCCACTCCTGTGACAATTTGTCCACCACAAATTCCACATGCACTCGCCTGAGAGAGAACCCAGGCTGACTGGGTGAGAGGCAAGTGGTCTAACCATATGGCCACAATGCAGCCTCACTTGGCTGCAGCTTACTACAATGAGCTTAAAGCGAGGCTGCAACAGCCAGAGGAGAAGGTGCAGGTTTTTGCTCTGGCTATAGAGCAGGTAGTGAACAAAACCCTGGTGAACCTACCATCTAGTTACATGTCCCAGAAAGCTGCCTACTCCTTCATCGACAGGGTGTGTGACGCCTACATATGACAGGAGCTGATGCTCAGGGACTATAAGACAATCCACAAGGTACTAATGTAGGCATTGAGAATGGAGGCAGTCAGGGTTAGAGCAGTTCCTACCTAGAGGATTAGAAGTATTGTAGCAGGAACTGAGACTCAGTGCAAGGATGTTGGCGAAGATCTCTCCATGGTTTTGTTGGGGGGTGGTCAACTGGGACTGTCCACATCAAGACAACCAGGCAGGGCCTACACATAGACAGGAAAGAGCATGCCTGAGAAGGGAGCAGCTGGTAGTTGGGGAACAGTTGTCTCAACTGAGAATATCAGGAATACCCGGTGCTATGTAGGAAGAGGGTCAACCCCAGGATAACAACAAAGATTTTCTAGTGGTACATGCTGGGAATATGAGCCAATTCGGGCAACTGGTGAAGAACTGTATGTAACCAAGATGGGTGTCAGATAGTGTATGTTGGACTAACAGTGTATGTTGGAGATGCAGCTGACCAGTCACCTAGTGAAACGGTGTCCGTAATCTAGGTGACTGGCAGGCGGGACATGAACAAGACCCAAAATGGCAAGGGGCACACCTGAATCATCATAGCTTGAAGCTGTGTGCCTTAGACAAAGGGATGGAAGAGAGCCTCAACACAGATGTCTGGATATGAGGGAAGCTGTGCCAGATACACACTGGGTTGGAGCACCATAAGTCTGTGCATTTTTGTCATGTGGGTGGCTGAAGATGTGATATTGGAACTGGGTGTCCTCATGAGCCACGATGCAACAGTCAACATTGGCAGGTGGGTTCTATGACTTGGCAGAGATGAGGTACTGCTCTGGAGTTCTAATAGACATCTGCAGGGTGACTCTGAAGGAGAGGAGGACATGGTCAAGCTAAGAGGTGCAGTGGCTGTGACTTCACTTCTTGTAGAACGATCGAGAAGGACCTCATGAATCGTCCGATTCGTCAACCCATTCAGTGCGAGGAACAAGTTGGAGATCTGTTACGACCGACAAGTCAACAGGGAAGATTTCCAGCAGGAAGCTCAGGTGTGGTTGTATTGCTGAACCCAGACCAAGGGCATAGGCCCAGGTTCCATAAACCATGGGCAGGGCCATGCCATGTGGTTGAGAGGGTCGACCACACCCGAAGGGATGGGAAGAAGCTAGTATTAAATTTGTTATTGTCTAGCCCACTACAATGGTGCTGGTCAGGATGACTAGTTTTGAGGAGGGAGCAGTATGACAGTGTCGTGTGCAGTCATTATCAGGTTCACAGAAGCTTTGGCATGTGGCGGTGGGGCTGGAGTATGGAGTAATCCAAGTCTTGGAATATGAGACATCAGCACGCATATGCAAGACAAGCTTCTGGAAAGTTCTGTGATGTCAATTCTGCTATAAAAGGAAGGAAAAGTTGCAATCCCGGGTTAGTTGTGAGTGATGAGTCAGACTTTGACTGGAGTGTTAAGCATGCAGTGGTACAAGAAAGCTATCAAATGTTTGCACGTTGAAGTGTGGGTGAATTATTTGTAGCAATGAATTAAAGACTTTATTTGTAACCAAAGTTTGAATCAATAAAGACATTTGTTACAGTATGATGCAGCAAAATATGTTAAGCAGTCAAAATAACTGGAGGAGTGGGATAGAAAAGGAAATGGGAAAGATAGCAATTGGAGATATATGGACGCTGGAAGAAAATAATAGTGGATTTTGGAAAGAAGTGTAAGCAAGAATACAAAATACAGAAAAACAAGAAATCTGGGGGAAGTATTGAAAATAAGAAATCAATAAACCTGTACAAGCAAATGAAAACAGAATAGGGGAGGGAACAGAACACTGACCAATGTAGTAGGGGAGAAAGGAAAAGAATAGCATGAATAATGATATATGAAAGTGTTGAAAGCAAAAGAGGAGGTATGTGAATTATGTGAGGAGAGGGGAAGGGGCTTATCACTTTAGCTAACTGAATGTATACAGAAACAACAAGATGGAGGGAAAATGTATGGGGGGAAAGTGGGACAAAACCACAAATCATAATGACATTAAAAATGCTAATGAGAAAAGAAGAAATGAGAACTAGGAGTGTAAGGACATTTCTGAGCAGGGTGAATGAGAACTGGATTACAAGGATAAAGGATACAAGAGGTGAATTAAATTACAAAGAAGATGATGGAAGTAGAATTTAAGGTAGCTACACCGTTAAGCCAGGGAGTCAGGCAAACTGAAGTAACAATATTATTGGGATCAGCAATAAACATGTAAAAGTACTGAGATCATTGTAAGAACAGATGTACAAATAAATTCATTCAATTCATTCTTACTTCTTTAAGTAAGTAATAATGGAAAACTGATATGAAGTAAAGACATTTAAAATAAAACTGCTATACAAAATGAAATTTGCCTACACCAGTAATAACATTAACAAAAAAGCACTAGCATCACTACTATACAATGATTTTTCCATTTAAAGAATGTTATAAAGTTGTTATTAATCTCTAAGAATATATATTACTTCTTTTAATTTAAATAATAAAAACTTAAATGAAGCTAAGACATTTACAATAAAACTGCTTTACAAAATGAAACATTCCTATGCCAGTAATAGCATTACCAAAAAAGCAATAATATAAGGAGTGTACAATCATTTTCCATGTCCAAAATGATTATCCAACAATATACAAGTTTCCAATTTGCTCTTAAATGATAATTGGTAAAAAGTGTTGCTTTTCTTTAAAGAAGGTATATATTTGAAATGATATCAATCCCATAGGAAGCGGTCAGTGCAGCATCAGGCAGATGTTTGCTGAATCCTAAGTTTGACTTCTAGACCTGTCATGGGAATTTGTTCTTGAATGAGAAGGTTCTTATGGTGCTTATGGCATTAGGTTAGGTGCTTTTACACCTCACCTCCTTGGCAAATAATACTCATGCCACCTTCATCTATTCTGGGATTAGGAAGCCCAACCTGAGAAGCTGCCTAAAATCAATGCTGCCATGCTAAGGAAGAACCGGCTATTAAGATAATACATGCTGCCGAAAAGTATATGTATGATGGTTAATAATGCTCATATAAGCTCAGTGTTCAAAGAGCTGAGAGTTATTAGATATTTGCCTATTGACAAGCAGTTTGGTCAAAAAAAGGTTCAAACTCAAGCACTCCAGATTAATAGATACACAAGCTATCCATAACACTACAGGGGAGACAATTTTTTAGGTATGTAACCAACAAGCAGCCAGCTCTATATTACTTTGTTGGTATGTAAATTTCTCTCTATTCCTTTATAATGTAGAACATGAAAATTATAACAGGAAAGTTTAAAAAATAATGCAATACAGTACAGCATATAAAACCTTATATAACCTAATCCTTATGAAGTAAACCAAGTAAATCCAGTTACTTATTACTAATCTCTTGAGAAATAAGCACTCAAGGTCATAAAGGAAGAGCCCATGAAAATGTTTTTGCCATTCAATTAATCACAGTATACATGTTAGAGGCATTTAATGCTCGTTTTATTTGCACTTAATCAAAAATATTATCACTCTGCCTAACTACTTTTAATCCATATAACATAAAACCATGTATGTTAAAATGAGGTGTTAAATGCAATTAAGCATTATACATTTGTAAAATGTGTTATAACATTTATAAATGAGCATATATGTAACATTTTATGATTCAATTACATCAAATTTAAATGTGCAAGATGCATTTCTGGGAGAATTCTCCCTGTTTCTGTTTGGTCATAGATTGGTATTTCTTCCTGAGGCTGCTCTTTTTCTTTTCTTTTTTATATGTGCTTCTATCTGTCTTAAGCAATTCATTCATTCTGCTTTATTGAAATATATATATTATATATGTGTGTACATGTTATAAAACACTTTACTAATAAAATGTTGAACAAGCTTCTAAGAAGTCGAATACTAACCTGCTAGGAAAAAGGAAGTTATCCATTGTTTCAGCAAGCTGTGGCCACATCTTCTGAAAATACTGTGAGTGTTTTCGAGCTATTGGCAAGCCAGTGTGCAATACAGTCAGTAAACTTGTTACAGCAAGTTTCCAAGTACTTGGAGAGGGACAACTATACTTCATTGAAAGAGGAACATTCAAAGCCTGTAAGTAAAGGGCACGTTGTTAATTTCTTTTATATTAATACAGATTTTGTTACACATTCACAACATTTCAGCAACCAAAATATGCGTTCATAAAATAACACTAAGTAAAAACATTTAAAATTGAGTCAAAAATTAAAAACACTTTACCTCATGACAGAGAGTTAGAAAATCTCTCTTTGTTTTCCCATTATTATCTTTTTGCAGTCTTGGCAGTTCATTTGGTAAATACTAGATAATTTTATTTTCCATGTACTACTCTCCAAAACATGATTTAATGCATTTCTGAAGTTGCATTTGTTTTACGGTGCCAAGTTTGTACCATATTTTTTGAAGATTTTCTTAAATTTCCAAAACAATTTTAGTGAAAAGTGAATTTACGGTATTTCTGTGCTGCTTTTTCTAACTTTTACAGAAAGGCAGTTTCTTTTAGCATTTTATGTCTATTAGTTTATCAATGAAACACGGACTGAATGGTTTGTCTTTGCTGCTTGATGTACACAGGCATATTACTGTTTGCATTTCATTTCTGTTAACAGGATGTTAATTAGTCTGTGAACTATACTACAAAAAATAGCATATTGATGTGAAATTGAATGGTTGCATTTAATGTAATTATCTACATATGTTTGTTTTCTATAAATTCCAAATTCTAATTGTGATTAAAGTCTCATAATTTTCAAATTCAGAAATGGTGAACACATTTATATTTCTATTTCAACAGCACACTTGATTGATTTTTACTGAAAAGTCAGCAATTTCATTGCATCCTGAACCAATGTTTTTGAAATAATGGTAAGAATATTGTTTACATATCTGTATCAATACTGAAAAAAATGTAGGAAAGCCTTATTATATGCATTTCAAAATTGCCCATAAAAAGATTGGCCAAAAAGGTGACAAACAGCTTCCTATGGTACACTCTATAGGTAATATTTTTGATCAAACATAAAACTGTTTTGTTCAAAGGATAAGCTCATAAATTTGATATGTTCAGCAATTTGTTATGTAATGTTATTGTTTTTATACAGCCAACTTTTAACCAGATACGACAATTTCTCTATTGGATTGCTAGTGTATAAGCATTTAATATCAAAGGATACTATCACTACTTCTGTTTTAGCAACCAAGTTTTTTATTTTATTGGTGGGGTCAAAGGAGCTTTTAATGCTCAGAGTTAGAAAATTTTCAAACCTGGTCAACTTCTCCACTAGCAGACAAAAGAGAGGTGGATGACTATATTATTGATTATTGATTGTGTTCTATCATCATTTTTATGGATTTTTGGTAAACAATACAGTTTATGTAACATAGGATTGAATATTATCTTCTCTTTTGTATTGCTTGGTAATATATTGCTTTCTTTGATAACCTTATGGGCAGTTTCCATATACCTGCTCATGAACTTGTTGCCCAGGACCACAAGTTAACCAAAGTAGTTTTGGACAAAATATTAAAGAAATATACAGGAAAAGAAAGAAGGGCCAGGAAATGAAATGAATAACCTAGAAAGAGAAATTAACAAAGAGATAAGATTGGAATTGCAGGAAATGAAGACAGAAGTTCAGGGGATTAACAGAAATTATTACAATGGAGGACAAGTATAGGAGATTTAACATGGTGATACAAGATGTACAGGAAAGGAGAGGGTGTTCAAAAAATGATCATAATTAAGAACAGAAAAAATACTTTGATGAAGATGGAGAAATTCAAATTGTTGGGAAATTTTCATACTTGGGTGAAGTTATCGTAGGAGAGGCAAATAAGTAGTGCTGTGGCAAAGTGGAGATTGGCTATAAGTGCATTAAGAAGAAGTTTACATATAGCACCAACAATAAGTCTAAAGCAAGTTTGAGATAGCATATTGTGCATTGATTGAGTCTCAGAGAATATATGGAGAACAAATTTAGGGGACTGAGGAAGGGTGGAAAAGATTGAGTTTAGTGTTGAGAGCACTTTACAAGTTAATTTTAGGAGTCCCACAGTGTACATTTAATGTAGAACCAATGGCAGAATTGTGGAGGATTAATGTCAGAGGACAGATAATGGAAAGTGTGCCCAAGTAATTATTTTGCATTCAGCAACTACCAAAGACAGATATTCTGAAAAGTATGTTATAAGATTTAAAGGTAATATGTCAAAAACAAATCTACAGGGTAAACTAAGGACCACTAGGAAATGTAGGTACAGAATGATTAATTCTAATAGAGGGTTTTGGAGAGAAGTGAGAGAAAGATTGGAGGATATGGATAGGTAGAATTTACATTTACAGAGGAAAGAAAAATCATTGCAATGGTATAAGGCAGTGAAGGAAAATTTAGGAAAGGCAGAGTGCCTTAAAGTTTGCAATAGAAATGAGAGACTAGGAATCTGGAAATTGAAAGGTGTATGGCTCCAACAAGGGATCTCAAACTTGAAAGGTTTGAGAGGTGTAATATAGGCAGGGACTGTGTCCAATTTGTGGGGAAGAGAAGGAGAATGAACTGCACATAATGTTTTACTTGCAAGGGGGCAAATGAATGGAGAGTTGATTAAACACACATGGTTAGGCAGAGATAAAGAAGATCTTTAAGGGACATAGGTAGCTAAGCAATTTAGGGGAATTGTTATGGAAAGGTATATTGAAAGACAAGATGAATAGGTAAGCTGTAATTAATGAGGTTACATTGTGAACTAATTTTTATATATAGATATATGGTGAATAGGTGTGCAATGGAGGATAGTGGCACATCCAGACAATGGCCAGGGTCATAATTGGTAAACACAAGGGTGTATTGTGGAATTTCATAAAGGCTATACTGAACTACATTTTCAGTGCAGGTACTTGATAAACAGGGATAGCTCTATGAATAACTGCTTCATTGAACTCAGAATAATGCAGCAATGCATTTAAAAACAACATTTGAATTATTCATTGTAGGTAATAAAATTCACCAATATTGATGTCATCTATGAAATTACCATGAAGGGTGGAGAAATGGTTTATACATATTTACAGATCATTGTAAAATAATTTAATTTGACATATTTAATTTTATCTTTGGTTTATGTAATAAAATCAATTTTTGCCTAAATATGTACATAATATAATATAAAACAATTTGTATGAGCTTCACCATATCACAGTTTATTTAAATATGAAGTCCGCTCTTCTATTTTGAGTAATAAATTCCTTTAAGACATTGTCATAAAATTAGGTTAGTGATTTTAGTTTCAAAAACAGTTCTTTATCAATGTATAATATTTCAAGGGAACTCAATATTTCTTGTGACTGGGTTGCTCTGACATAATGCCAGAAATGATCTCTCTATAGAAGCAATAGTCACTAGTATGGACAGAATTAAAGCAGCAGAATTACAGATTCACTCAAAACTGTAGGAATATTACTGGCATTCACATTAAGTACCAGTTCATGGATAGATTTATTTTCAAATTCAAGTGATGAATAAAGAGTAATCAGCTCATTTCTTAGCTTAACAGAGTTAAATAGTTTGTTATATAGACTGGTATCGAGTTTATTTACGAGGGTGTCAGGAAAATTATACTTGGAAAATTTGTCTTCATTCAGAAGAGTCTTAAATTCCAACTTGGTAATAGTACCAATAACTCAGCTATTTGATTTGATACATTATCTATGATATCAAAGCAAAAACTCCTATTTAAATGCTTGTCACCACATGACCTATTTGCAGGAGGTTCATCTGTTTCCTGTGAGTTAGACTTTTCCCATACTTCTTCAAATTCATTTCTTTACAATGAAAGCTGTTCTTGTAATCTTGAAATTTTTTACTACAATATTCAATATCAAAGTTTTTCTTTTGAAGTTGATTGAAAAGTATGTTTGAATAGCAAAATATTGCTGAGAAAACCTCTACAAGTAAATGGTTCTTGACATTTCACAAAAAATAAATCCATGTGCTTGTATCACACAAAGAATCCCAATCTTCACAGTTCTCTATAATGTATACCAAAAACTTATGATCCCATTCTTCATCCCATGAACTGTATTCACATGTCTTGAACAGAAATTCCGTTGGGTAGGAGCTGCCTCAATGAACTGTTGAATGGTACAAGTTCTTTTGGATGACATTGAGATAAATGAGGTTAAACAGTATTTTTAAAAACATGCACCAGTCTTTAATTGCACAAAAAGACTGTTGTAATATTAAACTTAAAACATGGCTGTAAAAATGGGTAAATGCAGCTGAAGGCTATTTCTCCTGTGCCCAACTTTGTAATTCTGTAGGCCAGTTATTATTTGCCCTGCCATGCCTGCAGCTCCATTGTAGGTCCAACATATTTTGATTCAAAATCAAAGTCCTTCGCAATTCTGATAACATGTTAACATAACGCTTCAGCAAATTGCTCTGCACTTACATCAGGGGTTTCCCTTTAGTGTTCATATATCTCAGGCACGTAGATATTTATGGCCTATTAATAGAATCTGTTGTCTCATCTAGAAGAATTGAAATGAATTCACATTCAGCTGTTTCCTGTTTGATAGCATCTATAACACTTTCGAAATATAAGTTATTAGGTCATTTTGAACTATATGTGCTGTCTGATGAAAAACTGAACTTTCCTTTACATGGTTTTTGAATATAACATGATATTCACTGAGAAGGTTAAATAATTCTTTATAATTTTCCTTATTTAACCCTCAACTGGTACAGTATAAAAATATAACATGATTAGTACAGGAGATCTGAGAGACCGCATAAGTTTAAAACAATCACAGTTAACAATCTTGACAACATAACTGTTTAAAAACTGTTTCACTATATTAATGAGTTCATTAATAAACACTTTTTGACTTAAATAACTTTATAATATTGGGCAATAAGTAGTTGTTTATTTAATTTGGTAAACTGAACACTTTTGCATAATATAAACTGTCAGTGTTTCTCTGCACAAACTCGACACACTTCTTTTGAACACTGTAAACATATTGCATGCTGGCACTTGTAGCAAGGGTATTTTGTCTTCCTTTTCAGTTTTAGGGGGCACAGAGTAGGGGAGAGTAGTCTATGTCTGGCCAGTTATCATTATTTTGAATATTTTCTTTTGGAGCTAGTAAGTAAACGAAAAAAATTATTCAAAGCTTTCTAACTGGATAACAGAAAAATAAACAGAAAACCTGAATGTTTATTAACAAGGCAGAAATCATTATCTTAATATCTGACACTTTCTGGCATTTTGAAAAGTTGGAGGGTAGTACTGCCCACAACTTGAAACTTAAGTTGACACCTGCATTTTGTCTCACCCAAGAAGAAGAGGCTTCCGCATATGCCAACTTAGATGACTTCATGAAAGACCTGTCTAATGGCTGCAATTTGTGTGTTGTATTAGGCAGAATGGACAACATGTGGATGTGATGAAATTGAACATAGAGAATGACCTTAAGCTCTTTGTGGCTGCAGTGTCCATCAAGGATTAGAAGTACAGGACTCACTTGACTTGGAAGGACATGCTTCAACCATATCTCAAATATGTCCCTGTTCATCCATCTGTTAGGATGAGTAACACCTTCCCTCTCATCAGGAGAGCCAATGATCATCAATTCATCTTTTGTCGAGGGAAAATAAACAAGGGTGTGATGAATTGCCCAGCTGCACTCATGCAGAATGTCACTGTAATATTGCGGCATCTTTCTCCTGAAGTAAGTTTTCCTACTTGTCGTTTCCCCTTGAAGGACAGAACTTTAGCATTTTCATGCACCTGCAAAACTCCAGTCTCATCTATGTTGAAGATATGCAAAGGAGGGAATGAGGAGCACTTATCTATCAAGTCCTTAAGTTTGGAGAAGAGCAAATCAACTTGAGGTTTGTTGAGCCCTACTGCTTGTATAATACCAGTTCAGGGTGCCTTTTTTACAAACGCATAGCAGAATCTTTGCCAGCTGTCCTTTTTTCCTTGTTAAAGCTATGTGGAAGCTTCAATTCTTTTGCTAAATTAAATACCAGCTCCAAAAAATTCTTTCCTTGTCAAGAGCATGAGCATGTTGTCCAATTGCCTGATATGTTGAAGTTGTTACTCTTCACAGCTTTCAAAGAATTATGGTTCAAATTGTTCTCATTTTGCTGATAAGCACACCTCTTTCCCCATTCTTATTTGTGCAATTCGGTCCCACAGAGAGCTCCTTGGCACACCAAACAACCCTGCAGCTTCCCACGCACTTGTTTTTCCTGACAATGTGATATGCAAAGCCCCTTTCATGCTTTCTTCTGTCTATAAGCCCTTCACAGTTGCCTTACTTTTACCAGGAGACATAA
Source organism: Hymenopus coronatus (assembly GCA_030762935.1). Lineage (NCBI taxonomy): Eukaryota > Metazoa > Arthropoda > Insecta > Mantodea > Hymenopodidae > Hymenopus > Hymenopus coronatus. The sequence goes on from CM060900.1 coordinate 345,698,496, forward strand.
CAAAATGTACAGATCAGACCTGCAACATAGGATATTAATAACTTAATTGACCGGTGCTACCCGACAATGGACTGACCAGCCATAGCCCAAATACTGACTATTGTAAAACTTCCTGCTACTGGCTACTACTTAGACAATACCAGTATCTTCAGTCAAGGGAATGACGATCACGGCCGCACTGAGCAAGTACTCCATCATATCCACACCCAAGATATGCAAGATGTATTTCTCTGGCAAAAAAAAAAAAAAAAAAAAAAAAAAAGCGCGCAGATTCAGGATATGCTGAAAGACATGAGATGTAGGGGAATAATTGAGGAGTCTGACAGCCCTTGGTGCTTCCCTGAAGTTTTAGTGAAGAACAGTGAGCAATGCTTCTGTATGGAATACAGGAAACTGAATACAGTCACCAGGAAGGACTTTTACCCATTATCCAGGCCTGATGACTCCCTGGACATATTTGCTGGTGCCCAGTGATTCTTGACTTTGGACTTGAGATCAGGATACTGGCAAGTGGTTCTAGATCCACAAGGAGAAGACTGCATTTTGCAAAGTGCCTGCCTTAGGATTTCCATGCCAGTATTGAAGGCATTCTGTTTAGTTTGGAAGTCCTTCTGGGACAAAAGAGCCAGCAGTTGACTATGTGGAGAATCTTTTACCACTGACTTCATGACATGCATGAGAGGGCCTGTCTACACATCCAGGTGACCAGATGAAGACTCATTACCACCAGTAGGCCAATAGTCAATGTTTCTAATAGCACAGTGATCTCATGTGGCTATATTGCTCTAAATAAACCAAGGGGTGCTGCCTCAAACTTCAACAACCAAAGGCTGTATCTCATGGTGAAGAGGATTAATAATGTTGTCTACCACATCTAGAGACTGACCTGAGGGAAGAAGCTGATGGTACACTTGGATCATCTAGGCCACTATGATGGTAATGGTTGCTCTGATCAGTCCTGAGCAGGGAGAAGTGTGACTATGTGCAAAATGTCTGTGCCTATACCTTGCACTTTGAATTGCTGCACATGCATGAATGACTTGCCTTCCATCGCTCATAGCTTACTGTTGCAGATGTACATAAAAATAACTGGTGCAAGCTGGTGGTTTACCTCAAAGCCCTGCATTATTACCTCAGTGTAACATGTTTATACCTACAATAATGACCACTACCTCTGGAAACTTCTTGGCACAGGCATAACAGCAGAGCTGGCAGGCTTGTACAGTCAGTTTAGAAAGAGTGTTCCAAGAGTGTAGTTATCAACAATCTATGACCATTGAAGCAACAAGAGACAAAATTGTGGTACAGTATTACAATAAAGACATTTATTGCAATCAGGATTTAAGTAATAATAAGAATTTGTTACTATACAAACTTGGTAACACAAAATAAACGTAACATCAGAAATTCTTTTGAAAATGGTACAAGGAAAATAAAACTATCCAGCACTTACCAGATTAACTGCCAAGACTGAAAAATATCATGAGAAAACATGGAGAATTTTGGATATTAGGAAAATGAAATGTATGAGAAATGTAAAATTAAAATACATAGACACATCTATCATAGCTTATCATTTCTGGATGGGTAAACACAACACTAAACTACAAATAAAACTGATGAAACATCTAAAGAAGCCCTTGGAATTACATATTTGGAACATATCTTTATTATGAAGTATAAAGAAAACCTCATGAACTTTGATATTCTCAGCGTAGAAACATCCATTTGATGAAGATAATAGAGGCAACATGGCCTCTGGTGGAACCTGGCATAACATGAGAGAATCAATTGATAAGGAACCTGATGATATGGAATAGGTTTCTAGAAATTAGTTTATTTGAACAATTTGGCATGTAGGTGAAGATTTTAGAGAGTTTTAATTTTCGACTCAATTTTAAATATTTTGCAATGGTGCTCCATTATATGGAATGTTTCTTAATTATTTACATAGGTATTTAAAATTAATACCATCACAACACTGATGGCATTATTTTCATGTTGCATCATAAGCAGTTCATTTCCCATATAAAATACTATGAATAGAGGACTCTGAAAGTGGTTTCATTTATAACAGAAATTAATTTCATCAAAATGTATGGATTTCAATGTTATGCCTAATATAACTATGTTATTGCTTTTAAGTTACACATATAGAATTATTTAATCTATGTTTAAGAATATTAACATATTAACTAGCAAACAATAAAAACAGTAATATTCCAACATGTACTAAAAGTTTGTAAAGGTAGGTTATTTGTTCTGAAAACTGGTGTTACTTTCATCAAAAAGTGAAGTTATCCTGCATATTATTTATTAACATCAGAGCCATATACATAACAAAATTATTCTTTAAAAGACACTGTTAAGATAATGAAGGTGTTTTCCTTTAAATTTGTTGTCTTTGTCAGTTCCAACATTGTAAACAGAACAAAATCCTTCTGCATCTGTGTTCTTACATAAAATCTAGATAATTTCTTCATATACTTTTGCAAACTCTAGATGAATCAAACAATGAACAATGTCCACTATACAGATTTTGTTGGCTTCTGAATTCAACCATTTAGCTCATAAAACCAGTTTTTAGCAGCTATTCATAAACAACCTCTTGGGTTTTTTTACTATAGTCTTGTTCATTTTCTATAGTTCTTCACATCATATACGAGGCTTGTTTTTAAGTACTGTTTTGATACATAAAAAAAAAGAAGTAAACTTTTTGTACAAATTTTATTTTTATATGAAATACCACACTATTATCTACTTTTCCATACAATTGCAACCATTGTTAAGGCACTTATCAGATCAAACAACAAACGTTTATATTCTGTCATCATAGAAGGTTGCCACCTGACTTGGCAGCCAATACAGCATAACTGTTTTGAGGCTGTCGTCATCAAGGAACTCACCTCCAAGATGCTTCTTCAGCTGCAGAAACACGTGGCAGTCACTGGGCACTAGAGTGGGGCTGTATGGAGGATGATCAAACATTTCCCAGCCAAATGATGTGATGAGATGGCATGCTCAATTGGCACCTTTTCTCAGCATGTTGCACCTTTTGTTTTGAATTTTGCAGAATAGTTTTTTTAAAGTCTCACAATATGTTTCATAACTTGTGGCACCATGAGACAAAAAGCCAACAAGTAACACCTCCTCTTGTCCCAAAGAACAGTAGCCATGATTTTCCAAGCTGAAATTTTCTGCTTAAACTTCATTTTCGTGGGCGATGCTGAATGTCACCATTCCATAGGTTGTTGATTTGTCTCTGGTGTAACATAGGCCACCCATATTTAATCACCTGTCACAATTTAGCTTAAAAGATTGTCACCTTCAACATTATAATGCTCAAGAAAAGTAAAAGTGCTGCCTAAATGTTTGATGTTACGCTCCTCAGTTAAAATTTTTGGTAACCATTGTGAGCACAGTTTTTGATAGTGTAGGCATTGAGTAACAATTCTGTAGTTCTTGAAACTTGAGGAAACACCTCTGATAACAAAGACATCATGAAGCTTCTGTTCTCTTTCACTTTTTCGTTGACTTTCTGCACCAAGTCATCAGTAATTGCTGAGGTCACCCATTCTGTTCCTTGTCATGAACATTCGTTTGGCTATCTTTGAAATCTCTTACCCATCTGCATACCATTCCAGCACTCATAACGCTTTGTCTGTACACTTCACAAAGCTGAAGTTGAATTTCAACTGCTTTCATGCATTTAGTATTACAAGAATGAATAACACTGCGTACCTCACAGTCAGCAGGATTATCAATCAGTGGAGGCATTTTAAACATTCTAAAGCAAATGTAAACATGATCGGTTATTGCTGCAATGGCATCTGTGGCCTGTCAACACAATGCACATTTACGGGACACTGACTGCAGCGCTGCAGAGGCAGAATTTCAAAACAGTAATCACTTCAAAAACACACCTTATATTAACCAACAAATTCAACTCCAATGAATAATAACATGGGTAACAATGTTAAGAATTGTGTGGGTAAGAGTGAGATGCACCTTCAGTTTCATATCTGCTACTATATGGTAGAACCAATCTGAGTTGGTGGCTACAGAACACTAGTGCACTGTAAACTATTAAGAAATTATGAAAATATTTACAAGCTTTACAAAGGATTTTCTTCATTGACTACCTTAGGTAAAAGTTTTAAATGTTACAAATATAGTGCAATATTTTTATACTGATGCAACCCTTTGTAAGATTCAAACCAAAGCCACAGTGGCTGTCAAATTATGGTGAAATTGGCTCACATTACTTATTGAGGACAGCACATTGCTGTGCCAGTCACCACTAAGATATTTACTGATCACATAAGTAGGTCAACTAAGACTCGAACAACCTCCATAGATTGGCTACTTGCTATCTGTGAGAACACGCTTGACAACACATTAACTTGGGAGTCCAAAACCCCTACCATGGCAACATACTGGCATGGCATTAAATTTCTCAACTGACTGACATGTTTCCTGTTAAATCACAAGGTGATCTCAAATTATTTTGAGATGGCATACCCCAATGGCGACTTACAATGTCATAAGTATTCAGGATTCATAGTATAGCCACCTATTATGGTCAATTAGTGTTGATTTAATTGTTTTTTCACACAAGTTGTATACAGAACAGGAGTTGGATAGGTAAAGTCATGGCACGTCTTGTGCGAAAAAACAATTAAATCAACACTAATTGACCATAATAGTTGGCTACACTATGAATCCTGGGACTTACAATACTTATGACATTGTAAGTCGCCATTGGGTTGTCATCTGAAAATAATTTGAGATCAACTTGTGATTTAATGGGAAACATACAAGTCAATTGAGAAATTAATGTTGTGTGGGAATGTCACCATACAGCTCTACAATTTTCTGCAGGAATTGTTTGAACTGGCAATGGTTAAACCATGCAATCTCAAATAATTCACTGCTTTCACAAAGATGTTCCTACATTGTTAAGTTTTACACAATTTGCACCAAGGCCTTCCTGATGTATAAAGCAATGGATTCTATGGAATGAGTCTTCTGTGCACTTGAGTCTTTTCCCAACAAGGGTGACAAATCCTTTCCACTCTGTCGCCTTGCTGGTGGTCAATCTGTTGTAATAGAAACAAGAGTTTGCAACCCACTCCAACGGTGCTGATTGGTTTTTCAATGCTTTTAAAACTACTTCTCCTGAGAAATAGTAAAGGGTCAGAATAATAAATACACAAGATGTGTATTCCAATATTCTTTATTAATTCTAATAATATATATTAAATACGTATTATATACTTTACGGTATATTTTTATACTCATAGGTGTCTTTTAATGGTACAAGATCCACATGGTCTATGGTTACTTGGAGATGCTTGTCTACCCCCAACATGTATATTCTAACTGTAATGTTTGTAGACTCACTCAATTTGAATATGTTATAAACTTTTCAACATGTTTCATCAATTGATTATAAATGTCAGTGGCCAACACACTCATTTGACAAGTCATGATTTGAGTATGGCTTCCAAGTTGTTCTTATGAATAGCATTATAATGTGTTTCGTTGCAAACTTCTATGACCTGCCACTATTCAAGAGCAAATTAACAATTTTGAGTTTTCTTCCTCTGAGGAAAAAAAAAAAAGACTGAATTCCCATTCTTTCTGAAACTGCAATGGTGCAACATCCCCACATCACTTTTTATGAGAACCCCTAATTTGTGAAAATAATCCTTTCGCCCTTTCCAAACTGACAACTAGTGGACTACTGACCAAGTAACTTACTAACATCTAACTGCAGACTCTGTCCCTTAACAGTATGTGTATGCCTTCTCCTGTATTGCCAGAGCAGTCTGCCTCACTTACATCAATTCCTGTTGCACTGCAATTCCCCTCTACTGCTGACTCTATCTCACAGTGCAGCATGGTACAGATTTACATACCATGATGTCTTGGATAGTGCTGCTATAAGTGTTTAAAGTATATAGGCAATGACAAGGTTACATGGGACTTATGAATAAAACTATCAATGAGTGCATTTTGAGGGTGTTACAGGCGGAGCTGTAGACACATAAAACAATTGGCCCAAGGACAAATGGAAGCCATAGGAAGTAGACACAGCCTGAGGAAGAAAAAATCAGAGAATGTATAAGATTACTTAGGTTCACAAAAGGAAAATGAGGATAATCAAGCACTCAATAAGAAGGGTAACATTTCACTCTCTGATTTAAGGGAAGAGTAACTGTGGGATTCTAAGAAGGTTTCAGGATAGCATGAGTTAAAATAAAAAAGTCACACCTCAAATCTATAGGGTACTCGAAATATGTAACCCCAGTAGGCAGCTGTTTGGCTCAGTAAGATTATTAAGACTTCTCTGAGGAATCATGGAAGAAAACACTGCTGTACATATAATGGAAAAAGGAGGGAAAACAATGAATGATCATGAAAATCCAAAAATCTGCCCCTCCAATCTGCAGTCCAAAAAGTTAAAGGTTAAGAAAAATATTTTGTGTCCTGTAGGTGATAAGAATTCTCAGTTAAGCCATAAATGTGCCCCATTTCTAAAAAAAGGAGAAGGCGTGAGCACTCCCTACAGGCTGGAAAAGAGGTGGCAGCACTCTCTCCACAGGTACTGATCATCCCATTGCAAAATTTGTCACATATTAGCAGGAAAATGTAGTATTATGTTACAGTATAAACAAGGAAATTATCAAGAGAAAAGTAAAGAACAAGGGTGAGAGAAAACTATATAGGAATTTTGGAAAAGAAAAGGACAACAGAATTTGTGTGTAACATTCTAAGAGATAAGCACTTAATACTCATTTTTTTGTGTTTTGAGTCACCACAGGATGGAACCAACTAGAATGGGCAAGTTAACAGTCCAGGAGTAGACATTCTAATATAGAGAGCAATGACCAATGGCAGGTCAGCAACAACACAAAAAACAAAATTGACAACAGAAAGAAACAAGAACAAAGAAAAGAGGAGACAAAAAACCAACTAGCACACCTGCCTCATTCAGTCAATGTAACCCCACTTGTGGGTGGGTGGGTGGGCGGGCAGGCGGGCGTGTGGGAATGCGTGTGTGCGTGCGTGCGTGTGTGTGTGTACAATGAAGAAACAGGCACAACAGGAAACTTAAAATGCTGTAAATGGTAGAGCCCAGAACCATGTGCAGTTTATCAATGACATGCAGAGAACTGTACCATCTCAACATGCCTAAGAAGGTTCATTTTTTTCACTCTCCTTTTTTCTGAATTCAGGGGTTAAAGAATCTGGTCAGTAGTGATACATTTTATAGAAAATTTGAATTATTAGGATTGTCTATACTGAGAAAATCAACTAAACTCCTTTCCAATGATATCTTTCTTCTACAGTATCTATCCCTTGGTGGGCAGCCTTCAGGAAGCAGTAGATGAAGACTAAGCACAAGAAGAACTGCAACAAGGTACCAAGAAGATGGCTTCAAGTACATAGCAAAATAAACTCTAGAACATGGTGGCATTGTCACTAAGTTAATAAAAGACAGCATTGTCAATTTATGATCCCCTTACAAAGTTTAACAGGTCTGAATTGAAAGTCTAATATGTATTGTCTACAGTAGAAAACTGATATTCCTTACATGGCAACTACACAGGAAATATACCACTGAGAGTGAAAAGCTACTGTAGATTGGCTGGAGTGAAGATATCTAGCTGGATAAAAGATAATCCAAAAATCTTGTTTACTTCACCTCAACTCCTCATCACCTTCCAATCCTTAGGACTTCTCCCATGAGCCCACAAGTCTTATGCAGCTGTGGCAGTACCACCGCAACAACCATTGTCTCGTGGTCATATAGGTGACTGGCAGACAACCATAGTATTTTTACGGGTCTAGATTGGGACATTATTGGTACCTCAATGATGACACACTATGGGTAGAAAATCCCTTTAAACTATCATCACCAATTTCAGAGTAAAATTTAAGGCCCTGGAGGAATTTTAGCAATAATTTGCAATATTCAAACCAAGACTACAGTGGTTGTGTCAGTGTCAAATTGTGCTGAAATCAGATCACACTGCTTACTAAGGAAATCATATTGTTGAGGTGGTCTCCACTAAGGCATTTATTGAACTTTTATTTTATTGGCACTACATTAAGTTGGGTTTCAAATCCCTTCCCATCATAGCATTATTATAATAGTGTTTCAAGACCTGCCTGTACTAGCTAAGATAAGTGGGTGTAGGTTATTTAAACCAGTCAGATTCCCAATGGGCACACACCCCAAAGATGCTAAATAAATGACCTAATGCTGAATAGCATTTATAAAATGAAGTAGTCTTCATTTACTACCACTCCAATCTTCCTTATGGCACATGATGTTCTTGGTATCTGAACAGAATCAGATAGCATTTAATTATTTAATTTAATTACTTACTGGTTATATTAGACAAAAACCAGAATAAAAATGTTGAACTTAGAAAGAATTACTCAAAAATATTTAAATTAATCCTGAAAATATTATTCTATAAAGCAATGTAAAAATTTTGCATCAATAATCACTTACAGAGCCAGTGTCTGGGCTGTGAGAATGGATGTCAGGATTAGAAGAACCCTTAGGAGAACACAAAGGAAAAATATTATGATGTGTTACACATGCAGTAAATTCAACACCACAATAGCATTTTTTTAATTATTACAGCTATTTGGCCCATAGACTTTGATTAAGCTAAAGCGAGCAACATTTTCAACATTTTGGCTTAAGGAACAATATTTTGATCTGGTAGAGAAAACAGCTGGAAGTAGATGTAATGCCCTACATGATATAAAACAAGTTGAAAAATTAATAGCAACAAGAATGGGAAGAAATGGAAGGAGGAAGAAAAGTATCATATTTTGTTAACAATGTGCATGAAAGAGTAAAATTAAACCACATGCAACCCACCAAAGACCTTATCCATAATATTACAGATCATGAACCATGCAAAATATACTGGAAAAAGACAAGTAAATCAGTGAACAATGTCTGTGATCATTGTAATTTACAAGACATGCTTGAACACACTATTTTGAAATGTAATAGGTATAATAAAAACTTGCTTCAATAAAGATATAAATTAGGAGGATACCATCATGTGTGTAACTATTGCAGTCTATTGACAATAAAGGTATTATTATTATTATTATTATTATTATTATTATTATTATTATTATTATTATTATTATAATAGTGAGAGTTTAACATATTGATTTAGTAATATTTTATTAATTAGTATATAATAATCTGAATTTAATTGGGATTTCACTTGTACATATTCTTGGAAGAATACAAGCTTTGTTATAAGATGAGTAAGTAATAGGAGGAAGTGATTAGCCTCTTCCATTGACACTCCCAGTGGACTTTTCGATATCACCAACTTCCGCTGGGCTACATGCACATTCATACATTGTCATGGGGAACTTTGCTCCTTAACGTCACACCAGATATTCTAGAACATTTAAACATTCAATGGTGATTGGCTGACACTATCAGGGCGTTGATTCTGCATATTAGGAGTATGACCACCATGTTGGAAAGCCCTTCTGGGGTGCTGTTAAACCTATTTAAGGGATTGCAGACCCGACTGCCAGGTCTTGGTCATTGGGGAACCTCTGCTCTGTTGTGTGCATCTTGGGGCGATGCTCTGGGCTCAACTGCTCAACCACCTTGACCACTTCATCTCTCACCTCACCCAGACACATCACTGACACATCACTTCAAGTAAGGCTTTGTGTTAGTAACCCCCATAATCAGAACAATATTGACCAGAGTTAATTAAATAGATTACAGTCTCCCACCTTTGTAAACCAAACATTTGCAACTAACAAATTATTTAATCTTTCTCATTATATTAGCTTAATTTAGGTCCCATTGTTATTATTGCTCTGCCATCTGCCTTCCTTTCACCACCCTCAAATAGTGATCCCACACATTGCAAAACCTTGTTTGTGAGATTATATGAATACACTTTTGAGAAATACAGACAATTATACACCAACAAATTTTGACTAAGAATATGAGTAAAATAGCATGGGAAAAAGATGTAAGACAAATAAAAAGAAATGTACAGTTACCAACTAGAGGAATAAAAATAAGATCTCAAAAAATATTAAATAGAAGAGAAGTCAGAAGATTGGAGAAAGGAGATTTAAACCAACCTCTACTGGAGGTATTAGAGAACAATCTTAATTAAGACAATGAAGAAGATGTTACCTAAGTTTAAGAAATATACTAAGTATTATACATTTTAATGGGAAGATACACGAGGGTTAGGGCAAAGATCATGGCAATTAGTTTTTTTCTTGTAGATATGTGAACGAATCACAAATGTATATGTGTTGTGTGGAAGTTCTGCAGGCATAATGTGCATGCAGAACAACAGATGGCTCTGTGATAGCTGGTAGTAGCGCAGCGAGGGCTGTGAAATCAATCATTTGGTGAGTGTCATGTGAGATGGAACTAACCCATGTTGAGCAGCTTGCTTTCATTAAAATAGCCCTTCTCCGAGGGAGAAATGCGATGAAATGTACCACTGAATCAGTGGAAGCCCTTGGAAATAATGCCCTACCATACCATACAGTAGCACAGTGGGTAGGAAAGTTTCAGCAAGCACGTGTGTTAACCAACGTTGGGGATGACCTGTCAGTGTGCGGACTGACGTGGCACATGCCATCATCGAGCAGCTCCTAGATGAAGACAAGACGATGGACGCAACTGGAATTAGAGAGGGCTAGTAGCATCGAGAAACACACCATCCACAGGATGTTGCATAATGAGCTGCAACTATGCAAAATTGCACTGTGGTGGGTACCGCATGCACTGACAAAAGTTCAAAGGTGGTTGCGTTATGCAATATGCTCCGACCACCTTGCACGCTGGTAACAGGACAGCGATCAATTCTTGTCATGAATAATCGCCATTGATGAAACATCAGTACACAGAGTGGCGACATGCTGGATCAACAAGGAGGCAGAAGTTCCATCAGAATCCTTCCCCTGTCAAATTGATGGTGGTCGTCGCGTATGACATCAGGGGTCTCATTATTTGCCACTTTGTTCCACATGGCAGAACAGTGACCGCACAGTACTACAGGGACTTCCTGGTGTGACAGGTACAACATGGCATTCGAGAGAAATATCCAGATCTTGTGCACAGTGCAATAATCCTGCACGACAATGCAAAACCACATAAAGCCGAGTGTGTAGGGCAGCTACTGTGACATTGGGGATGGAAAGAACTGGAGCAGCCACTGTACTCTCCCGATATTTCGCCTTCTGACTTTGATCTCATCCAAAAAATTAAGGAACCACTACATGGTAGGCAGTTTGCAACACAAGAGGACATTGCTAATGCTATGCGCGAACAGATGACCCGATTCACACATGGTGCGGCAAATGCTGTGTGGTATTCTGTGCCTCTCACATCATTGGCAGTGGTGACAGTAGCAGGGGACTACTTTGAGGGTCTTTAGACCCAAGTTTGTCATGTCAACTGTATGTGTACTGTGTTGTCATTCTTTTGGACTGTGAAGGCTATATTGCCCTGTATACTACCATAATAAATTAGTGTGTTACGATATTCAGTGTTATTCAACAAACATTATTTTCAGTTATTTAAGGCATAAAATGAAGTATTCAATATCGAAATATCAAATATGACAGATTCTAAAGAGATGTTTAAATAATATGAATAAAAGTGATATTAAATAATAGCTAACTTAAGTACAAAGAGTTATTAAAGATATACAAGAATAATTACAACTCTGCAGTCTTTTGTTTTTCAGTAAACAAGTCCTGTGTGTTTCTCTGCTAATTTTAATGTGTTATTATGCAATTAAAAGCTAAAAGCGAGTGTAAAAAGACTAGAAGAGTTTGTTTAGCACATATTGCTGCTTTACAAATGATTTCCATTGCAGCTATTTATTTGAAAGTACTTTAATTATATGAAATATGAGTCAGGAGTCCAAAGCCCTGATTACCTAACCTATTTAAGTGAAACAAGAAAACCATTTGTTCTGTAGAAATGACCTCTGAATAAGGGGCCACCATTTCGAAAATGCAATCAAGTGAACACCCAGCCAATTAGAAGCTACGCTTGTGCTGCACAGAACATCTTCCCTAGGAAAGAATAAGCCATTATTCTAGATTCCGTAGATGGACTCATTATAAAGAAATACATGTACCTATCGGTAAGCTAATTAAACCTACAAAGAATCATTAGAAATTGTATCTGCCTCTGTCCAGCAAGCAAAAAAATAGAGCAGCCACTAATTGACAACAAAATCAGGTTAAATATTGCAGATTTGTGTTTAAAAATATGACCTTTGTTGAAAAAATTCCAAAGAATTATGATATCAAATGTGTGTTCTGTAATTCCTCACCATGTACTGGAGTTTGAACTGCAAACTTTAAACATTTGTTTGGGATCAACTATAATATTTCTCAGAGCAGGCATGTCAGAACCTGGGTTTGCTCATATTCTTAGTTTTAGAAGGCAAGTTTATGTGCACCCAGACTTAGAAAAATTCCCAAAATGCAGACTCACTTTCATGTTTCATATGTAAACAACCAGGTCATGTGGCAAAAGAATGTAAACATGAAGATGAACAATATACTGAATCATACACAAAAATATCGTAACCTTGAAACCTGATCACAGTACACCTGCTACTGAATTCTCTTTATTAAAGGCAGATAATCCAGAACTGTAGTTATACCTACACTGAAACCAACAAAACGTATACTCTCCCATTCTTCAAGTTGGAATATTACCAGTATAAATGATCAATCACATGAACCTCATGAAATAACACAAATAATTGCAAGCCCAGCTGTTGTAAGTTATAACAAACCAGAACAAGCAAAAAAGCGATAACAGGCCCTCCACTGAAGCAACCAAGCAACAAGGCTATAAATTCTAAACTTGCTACTCTAAAACAGAGTTTGTTGGATCCTTAAAACAGCTACCCGTTAAATTATATGCCACTCAAAAGTCTTCTGGAAAGGACTAAAGGAAATTCTAATCCTGTAGCTGATGTGTGGGAATATTTAGAAAATACAGATGTTCAGCCCCTGATTGACCTCCTAAATGCACATTATTGTCTATTAAAAGACAAAAACATGAAACAACGTTTCTCAGCCCTAAATAGAAAATTGCAGACATACACGGAAAGAGCATGCATTTCTGCTACAGAAACGGATGGCAGTGAGTAATTCCTTTTGCACACTATACTCATCTAATACAATTGAGTGAAAATAGTTTTAGGCCGCAGAAAGAATTCTATCAAGTATTATGCGCAAAATCTACTCCACATGTAATATGTTTGTGGCACTTTGTGGCACAATCAGAGCCCAAGAGACTGTGGTTTGTTTCTGGCCTGCCTCTAGACGTCCAATGATTCTACCCTTCAAAATAAGGTCCAGTTGACATCATTGTGGCATGTTGGTGCTATCTTATAAGCACTTTGCAGCACAACTACTCTCTATTCACAATGGAGGACAATAATGAATGAGCCTTTCACTGGTTCTGATACTCTGGTATTGGTTTGCTGTTCTGGTTTTGTTGACCATGTAGGGATATTTTCATTAATAAAAAAATATTCACCATTTACTCTCTGTATGTTTTCAGGACTATATTGTATGTGATAGAAAAGCAGAGCTTAACAAGGAATAATGACCTACATGAGTATAACACGAGGAGCAATTCTGATTTCCACAGACATTATGTAAATAAGGGTATCTCAGAAAAAGATGTTAGCATAAGAGGAATCAAGTTGTTTAATATGTTACCATCACAATTAAAAAATATTACTACCGTCTCAAAAACACAATTTAAATCTAAACTACAAGATTACTTAATAAATAAGGCTTTGTATAACTTGAATGAACTATAAATGTATAATAATGTAAAAATATTGTAAATAATTTGTATACTCTAGGAATAAGGCTGACATGTCCAAAGTCAATGTAAAGTTGATAAACTGATGCAACAAATTACATTACATTATATTACCTTAGAAGCGTGAACCTGCTTACCTATCAGAGACCACCAGTAAGGGAAGGCACATACTGATAACGTTTAATAGCGCTCACTTACCGTTTTCCCTTTCAGTTCTCTGTTTTCCAAATTATGCTTAACTTTTGGACACTAGTGTACATACATATATATGTATAGAAGGGTGAGGTAAGATATTTAATTCCTTAAATATTAAAATAAGAACTAAAGCTTTCCTGGCGACGTGTTAATTCAAAATCTTCTCGGGCTTCTAGCCAGGTAAAAACTTGGCTTGACACCAACGTTTCGAAGAAGTGCATCTTCCTCGTCTTCAGGGTGAACTGAAGACGAGGAAGATGCACTTCTTCGAAACGTTGGTGTCAAGCCAAGTTTTTACCTGGCTAGAAGCCCGAGAAGATTTTGAATTCCTTAAATATTGTTTTGCTTGATGTTTTCACAGGAACATGCTTTATTGTTTTTAATATTTTCTTTTGTAATTTAAAGATAGCATATAGATTTGTGGACATACCCCATACTGGAATACTATACATTAAAATGGAGTGCACATATCCAAAATACATAGATCTTAATACACTTGTGGTACACACTTTACTTGCTACTCTAAATGCATAGCAGATTTTGGACAATTTGCTGGCTAGATCATCAATATGTGTATTCCATTTTAGCTCTGAATCTATCCAAACTCCTAAGAATTTTGTTTCATTGCCTTTGTTTATGGGGTGACTATTAATGCAAATTTGTAGTTCTTTATAAGTATTACCTGGGTTGAAGTTTATAAAAGTTGTCTTATCTACATTTAAGTGGAGCTTACTTCCTGGTAGCCACTTATATAGGATTATGTTTTTTCAATTTATATCTTTGAGAGCACAGACAAGATTGAGATAGGTCTATAATTTTCAGAATTATCCCTGTCTCCTTTTTTGAAGATGGGAAGTACTTTAGCTATTTTGAATGCCTGGGGAAAAGTCCCATAGCTTAATGAAGCATTACATATATCTGCTAATGGCTCAACAATATATGCTACACAGTCTTTAATTACCAAATCTGGTATACTATCTGAGCCATATGAATATTTATTTTTTAGTTTTTTCACAACATCAATAATTTCAATTTTTGTTGCTGGACTTAGATCGAGTGGATATTTTCCTTGCCATCATAAGTGGGTTCTTTATGTGTAGGTTGCAGGGAGTATAAGTTTCCAGCCAAGTTTGAAAAATGGCTCATAAAAAAATGTGTAACATTATTGGATTCTGGACACCCTCAAGATTAATTTTCTCATTATTAGATGTAATTGTTCCTGTTTCTTTCTTTATTATGTACCAGAGAGCTTCACTTTTGTTTGGGGCATTTAGAATACATCTGCTATTATACTGCTTTTAGCTTCATTTATTACTTTCTTAAGTGTGGATGTGTATGTTTTGTAGTATTTTTTAAAAATGTCATTAGTTGAAGTTTTATTTATTTGGCTAAGCAATCTTTTTCTTCTGCATGATGTTAATGGGAGCCATCCTGATTTTTTTTGTTTTCACACTTTTTAACCCTTTTTAGCGGAAAGGCAAGATTGAAACAATGTTTAAATATTGTAAGAAACAAATCTCATTTTTCATTGAGATGCCTTGAACTTAATATGATTTAAAAATCTAAAAGCATTTTAAAAACAACACTAAAAAATTAAAAGACTGAAGTTGATAACAGTATCAAACATTTTAATTCAAAATTGTCCAAATAAAGAACTCAATATTCACTGAAAATGAAATCCCTCAAAAAAACATCACAAAACAAAACAGCTAATGTACACTGAATAATGCTTTGGCCTTTCAAATTTATCCAAAAAAAAACCTACTTCCATAAAATAGTCCAAATTCCTGCAAAGACTGCATATAGTGAGGCAAATTTGTTAATTGATCACTTAAAGCCCTAAAGTACATTCCTTCTCAAAAATGGAAGCATGAATGATTATGAATCTCCTCTAAATATTATGAAATGCATTGAGGCTATTAACTTAAAGAAGTTATTTCAAACATCTGTATTGTGTTCCATTATCTAGCTTTAAGTTTCAATTTAAACTAAATTTTCATTTATTTTTCTGTTCCCAATAAGAATTACTTAATAGATAAAGGTAATACTAAACAAATACTCTTTCATTTTTGGGGGTAGGTTTGGCACTTTTGTAATATAAATTTTAAAAGTTTAATATATATCAATTATTTTATGTTTTTTTCTAACATTTATGGTCGTTATTACCTGTTGAATATAATTTAATTGTGATATCTATGTTGCTGTACATAGGAAATTTATTGAAATATACCTGAAAATGTAGATATGTGCATAATTTAATCATACATGGTCAGGATGTGAAGGTAACCTTAAGCACATACATTAAAAAAAAAGCAACTTAAAATATCCCGGCTCTGTCACAAAGTAAACAATTAATGCAGTTATCTTCTGATAGTTTAAAATAAATATGACAATAATCAATCTCCTAAATATACACTGGTATGTAAAACCTAAGGATGAGATGGATAAATTAACATAAAGTATGAACCATGAATCAAAGTGCAGGAGCATGTTACCAGAGCTTTCTCACATGTATACACAGAAAGCTGCATGTCATATGGTGTGAGTTTAGCAAGACTATAGTGCCAAATGGGTCTGGTCCCGCAACACAAGACAGCTGAAGAAACCAGACAAGCAGTGTGTGGCAATCAGCGAGCTGTTATGGTGCACTGTAGTGGTAGTGTTCTTTACAACATGAACTGTGTGCAACATTTGGATGACTTTCACATGGGGAAGAATCTTCAGGAAATTGGACAGACAAACTGTGACAAGTGTTGCCCAGGAATTTGGTATTGCTCCCAATATTGTTTCATGTACATGATGAGCCTTCCAAACCACAGACACTGCTGTCCCAAGGAAAGGAGGTGGTCGATCATTGTCAAATAGCAGATTACCATTACATTGGGCAACAGCCAAGAAGGGATCCAGTCACATAACAGGTACAATTGAAACCACATTTAACAGGACTGCTAGGCATGCAATCTCATGCAACATAATGGCACAGCGACTGCATAGAGGTGGTCTCTTTGCCCAATGACTACTATGTTGTGTTCCATTGACAACCACACATCAGAGGACGTCTGCGATGGTCCCAAGAGCATCAGATTGAGTCTCAACATACCTTCATCTGGCAAGAATACACCCAGGAACATCTTTGAACATGATCATTTGGTGGTCTGGGTGTTACGGTGAGGGAAGGTATAATGTTGCATGGGATCACTAACCTTCAAATCTTTGAACACAGTATGTTCACTGGTCAGCATTATTGTGATACAGTACTCCTTCCCCATGTGCATCTTTTCAGGAGTGCAATTGGTCCTGACTTCATTATTATGGATGGCAATGCACGACCACATCAGTGCAGATGGAGGATCTCTTGGAACAAGAGTATATTCGGTGAATGGACTGGCCTGCTCATTCCCCCAATTTAAATCCCATTTAACATGTGTGTGATGCTTTGGGGAGATGCATCGTAGGACGTCCACATGCACCAACGGCCATCTAATTAAGCACCATCTTAAGCCCATGTGACTACTTTTGTAAATCTAGAGTACCATTCTATGTCATAGTGATGCTAGCGTAGCTTATTTTCTATGAATAAAATTATCATTTCATTACATATTTCATTTAGTTGCCTACTCTAGCATCCTGTAGTAGTTTTCTGTATGTACAATTCAAGTTTCATCAGGCTATGTTACTTGGCAGTGGTACAGCACACAATGTTACTTCCGTCCTTAGGTTTTGCACACCAGCGTACACCGCTGATGACCTTGTAGTTGAGCGCCCATAAACACTAACTAACCAGTGTACATGCACACTTTACCACACCTTGATTTGATATGACTAATACATGAAAATGAACACACTTTTACAGTAATTGTACTGATTTTACCTCAATTATGTTGTGCAGCACATTGCTCTGTATCACACAAAAATCATGTGCTGTTTTCTGATATAGATTTACTACCATTGTCAGAGCCTTCTCACCAAAAGGAACATAATTCATGGAAATGTAGTCATTCTGTGGAGGAAAACAAAGAAAAGAATGTAAGATTATATTTCAAATTTAATTTATATTGTTCTAAGTGCATGACTGATTGAGATTGTAGTTTGTAAGGCATTTTGTATTTCATAATAATAGGTAAAAATTATTCACCAAATATAAAAAACCTGAATCAGTATAAGCAATAATTAATTACTAAAATGATAAACTGACAAGTTATGATATAAAATATCCTTAGTTACTAATTTAACTTTTTTTTTTACTCAATACTTATAGTAACAGTAGGTACTTATACATCCACAAGTGTTAAAACCAGTACAACTGAAAGAGATGTAATATTATTACATGGAACTTATATATATATATATATATATATAAAAATGAATCACCAAAATGTATGTCCACGCATCACTTCTGAACAACTGTACCAAATTGAAGAATTCCTTTTTTGTTGTGCTCCTTATTGTCACGGCAATATTTGTGTAAAAGAAAATGTTTAAAAATCGTACAGGAAGGTTTATAAAGTGTTATAATATAAATCAGCATACAGTGCCAAGGGAAAGCAATTGATTAATATCCGCCAGATGGCAGTGGTACCATGGTTATTTGTTGCTAAATGGCAGTAGTTGTCTATTTTTCCTTCCCATTCAGTGTTAAGGTAATGCACCAGTTTATCAAGACAATGACATAACGCAGCAGTGAAATTCAAATACATTTTTATGTATTAACTGTCTTTTCCTTAATCCTATTGTTTAAAATAAAAAAGCAAAGAAGCTTTCCTGGCAATGAACACCTAGACTACAGAGCTATTTATCTGCCACTAGATGGCTGTAGTACTACTCTATTTTTCCTCCCAATTCAATGTTAACATAACACAACAGTTTATCGAGACAATGGCACAATGCAGCAGTGAAATTCAAATACATTTTTATGAATTAACTGTCCTTTCCTTACTCCTATTATTTAAAATAAAGAAGCAAAGAAGTTTTCCTGGCAACGAACATCTAAAGTATATATTTATTTATTTGCTGCTAGATGGTCGTAGTACTGTTCTATTCTTCCCCATTCAATGTTAAGGTAATGCACCAGTTTATCGAGACAAGGATGCAATGCAACAATGAAATTCAAATGCATTTTTATGTATTAACTGTCCTTTCCTTACTCCTATTGTTTAAAATAAAGAAGCAAAGAAACTTTCCTGGCAATGAAAACATAAATTAGGTACTTATGTATTTGCCGTAGTTCTGCTCTATTTTTCTTTCTTATTAAATGCTCAGGGTTATGGAGCCAATGACACAAGATAACAGTGAAAATCAAATATACTTCTTATGTATTAACTATCGTTTCCTTAATCATATCATTTAAATAAAGAAATCAGTATATTTTTGTTGTAATTCTATAAAATGAACAAGTATAAACTATGCACATAACCAATAATCCTTCTTAAAATCTGAAAATGGCAGAGATATAACAGGACCCGGATAGTAAACCTTTTTAGATTAACTTCCTATTCTAGATGTTGGTTATTTTAGGTTATGTGGTACATGAGCTAGCAAAAGGTGATTTCATCAGAACATGAAGATACCCCTATCACCATCACACTGCAATTGCAGTGCTCTTAATACATTTGATCAAGTAATGTTTTGGGTTAAATGGAGAAATTTAATACCCAAAGCTATTATCAATTAAAACCTTATCAATTGACCTACCAGATCTACTTGTTCTTTAGTTATGTCATTGTTAGCCTTAAAAATGACTATTTTGACACAGAAGAAAATAAAGAAAGAGATGGAAAACATTAGAAATAAAGGAAAGAAAGATATTCGGAAGAAGCATGAATGCTACTTAGTGACTTTCTCCTTAATGTAATTCATTATCTATTTCAGCATTTACCTGCCACACTATGGAACCACTGCCATTACTATTATAAGCCAATGGCATCCTTGGTTGCCCATGCTGTTAAGGGCATATGTCATCCTTTCCACAATACCTCATGGGTGCACTGACTTTGACCTTTTCGCAATAGCAACTATTTATGCTGCATTGTGCAGATCATTGTGTTTCATTGCACTTTTTAGATGTAAAGGCATTATTAAGACATTGGCAATGCGAACATTTCTGTTGACACTTCTACTGGTCCAATTTCATTTCCACCAAATTTTTGTCACCTCACAATGACAAAGGAAGAACTAATGTCAAAAGTGTTCCCAAACATTGGTGCAAACTAAAAACGATGCTTGGTAGAGCAAACGAACCATTTTAGCAGCAACTAATAATGTAGATGATTTGAATATAAAAATTCAGGGTAAAATTGATGGACAAATGCATTCAAGTCGATTGATTTCATTACTGATCCAAATGTAGTCATCAATTATCTAACTGAATGCCTAAATTCATTGGATTTACCAAGGTTGACTCAGTGATAATTATGCTATGCAATGTCAATCAGCCAAAATTGTGCAACAGAACAGACTCGCTGTTAAAAAAATTATGAAAATTTTGATTTAAGCTACTATAATAATAGGAAAGTTCAAAGGCGAGAGGATGTGCTTATTCCAAGAATACCACTAATGCCAACCGACTTTCCTTTTGAATTTAAACATGTTCAGTTTTCAGTGCGATTTGCATTTGCAATGACAATAAATCCCAAGGCCAATCGTAAGAAGTGTGTGGAATATACCTTGAATTATCAGTATTTGTAAGCTTTCATGGCCGAAGTCCAAATTATAACTAGAAGAATTTTCTGGGCTGAGAAGGCATGGTCTTCTGGAGTTTTCAGGTCCGGATGTTTCATTCACGACTGTAGTGAGCATCTTCAGTGGCCTGGTCTAAGTCTTCTCGGTTAAGGTTTGGTCGCAACTGACTTGTTGGCTGAAATAGCGGCAGTATTTATACTCAGGCTGCTCTCACGCAATTGGTCCAGCTGGAGCTGCATGTGCAAGGGTGGGGGTGATGGAGGGATGGGGTTATCCACTCCGGTGCTTTTGATTCCTGATTGGTTCGGATGATCTCGTTTGGTTTGTGCCTATTTGATGTTCTCAAGTAGCAGATGCCAGTTTTTGCTTAGTTTTTGAGTCTCTTCTTTTCTATTAAATTTATTGGGATGTTTATAAATTTCTATTGCCTCACGTTGTAATCTAGCATGGTAATAAGGCATAGACGAGAGAATGGCTGTTTCATGGTATTGAATTTTGTGTTCCCCTTCTGCTCAAAGTACATGTTCAGCGACCGCAAGCCTCTCCGGTTGACCTAGAAGGCAGCATCTCTTGTGCTCCGTAAGCTGGGTGTTGATGCTATGTTGCGTGGTACCTATGTATACCACATCACAAGAGCAGGGGATCTGATAGACACCAGCCTAAGTAAGCGGGTTCCTGTGGTCTTTGGTGGAGCTTACTTCAGCTAGCATCTATCAGATCCCCCGCTCTTGTGGTGTGTAAGACATAGGCACCATGCAACGTAGTGTCAACACCCGGCTTATGGAACACAAGAGATGCTGCTGTCTAGATCAACCCAAGAAGTCTGCAGTTGCTGAACATGCACTTTGGGCAGAAGGGGAACACATAATTCAATATCATGAAACTGTCGTTCTCTCATCTATGCCATATTACCATGCTAGATTACAATGTGAAGCAATAGAAATTTATAAACATCCCAATAACTTTAACAGGAAAGAAGAGACTCAAAAACTAAGCAAAAACTGGCATCCGCTACTTCAGAATATCAAACAGGCACAAACCAAACAAGATCATCCAAACCAATCAGGAATCAAAAGCACCGGAGTGGATAACCCCCTCCCTCCACCACCGCCACCCCTGCACATGCAGCTCCAGCTGGACCAATCGCGTGAGAGCAGCCTGAGTATAAATACTGCCGCTATTTCAGCCAACGAGTCAGTTGTGACCAAACCTTCACTAAGAAGACTTAGACCATGCCACTGAAGATGTTCACCGCAGTCATGTACGAAATGTAGGACCCGAAATCTCCAGTAGATTACAGCTTCTCAGCCCAGAAAATTTTTCTAGTTATAATACCTTGAATTGCCATGTTTTTTGCACGGGCAGTTGTACATTGCGTGTTCGAGTGTCAGCAAACAATTTTCTCTCTGGAAGGAAAATTGTACATTACAAGGCATTACAATAAATTACTGTCAAATTACTTATTTGTACTTTTATTTCATTGCATGGTCGTATTGTAAACGGAAGTATTTGTCTCAGTTTTTCCATTAAGTACACCATCCGTGCGAAGCTCAGGTGGGCAGCTAGTTTTATATAAAGCATCTATGCAATTTGTTATAGTGTAATATAACAAGCATTAGAATTAGCTTAAGTATAATACAAAAGAATAGTGTGCCTTTAGGAGATGCAAAATACTATAATTTTATACAGAAAAGTTTGTACCTTTCTATAATAACCTGAACTTCACTAGTGTCTAGATTGAAGTTTAAAATGTTAGATTCACCCATATTTCTATATACCCATTACTTCACTAAATAATTAAAATATTTGTTAGAGATATTTTTTGAATATAAGGGAGGAGGGCAGCTTTTCTTAGTTTTGCTGTATCACCTAGTTTGATACTTACTGTGGCTCCTTTCATTTGTGATAGGTTTTTGGTTTCTAGCTTTCCATATGGAGGAGCATGACATGCAAATTTGCTGAACTGAAGAAGCTGATGAAAGATGGCTGCTAGCATGTCAGTCTTCATATTCCCTGAGCCAGATAATACTTCCTGTTAAATTTATAATTGAAAAATATGTCATTAATCAAATGAGTATATTTATAAATAATAGACCTACATGAATGAAAAAAATTCAGATGTATTACATTCTCAAGATTTTCTCTACACATTCTTCAACAGACTATATCTTAGTATATATTTCAATCTACTTCTTGCTAATGGAGATGAATATTTGCAGAAATTATTTTATTACATATTTTCTTGTAGCTATAAGGGGAATAAGGGGATGCAGTTGACTTAAGTGACAGTCAAAGGCTTTAAGAATGATTCGCTGTAGCCAAATGGGCCCATGGCAACATGCTAGCACATTAAGTTCCCCCAATGACTGAATTTTTAAAGTAAACCACAGGGAGATTTCAAATTAATTTTGAAATGACATAGTTGACTTACAAATATCAAGTACTTTACTGGGAAAAATATGGTCAGTTGGGGAACTTAATGTCATACTAGTATGTTTCCACAGTAACTCAGTTGGTTAGAACAACTGGATGGAAACTGAAAGAACTGTAGTTCAAATCCTATGACATTGAATTTTTGTTTCTAATTTTACCTTTTCAACTTCATGCTACACACAGCTTGGGTCAAACAACAATTAATTACCATACATTATAGGTTTTGGGAATGATATTCTTGTGGCATTACACAGCTCTCAGACCCTTTAAAAAATCTAACTATACCATTCACATGTCTTTTTCTACCTGCTCTGCAAACAAACTATTCTACAATATGCTATTGAGATAAACATTAGCAGACATTGTCTTAATACCTGCTTCTTTGTAAAAAATATTTTCTTAGATTCAGGGGACCTCAAAACATATGTGCAGTGAAATCTTTGGATGGAAATCAAATTTTTGGATGGAAAACAATACCTTTTCTATCTGCTAAGTACATAGTGCGCGTAGAGAAAGTAAAAAGGAATGAAAAATTCCTCTTTAAGCAAAGTTTAAATATTTTAAAACTGAAAGCAATAACTAGTAGTATCTCAGAAATGGCTAAGTCCACAGAAAATGTGTAGGACATAAATTATTGTATGCTTTAATGAAATTCACATTTTTGGGTATCAAGCTTTTTTTCAGTTACAGATTCAGATTTTCATTCACCATTTGCAACAAATTTACAAGGCTTTGTCGATCTAAAAACTAGCAGCTAAAAGCATTGCATGTATACACTTTAAGATAAGTTAATACTAAGAGATATATATAGATGTTTTGCAGCTTACAACTAGCTACTATTTACATTTGCTGTTTTATATTCAAGTGAGTAGAAAGCACTATTTATCAGGTAAGTTTTATTTGTCCTAATTTTACACACTTCTTCACTTAAATCCTTAATCTGGTGAGCTCAATGATTGTATAATCTTTTGCAGTGTTTCCAATAAATTTTGTATACCTTAGTCTGTCCCTAAAATAGTTCAGTTTTGTTCTTGTGTAACATTTATGAATATTTACATTTTTTCTTATTTGTGAGTTGTTACTATATGCTAAAGGATTCAGTGTGAGAATTTTGTTCTTTTTAAAAGAACTTTTGCATGGATTTCTTCTTTGAATGTTTAAAATTATTTTTATTGCTCTTTTCGGTAGCCAAACATTTCTAATCTTTGTTTCATTTCTGTTGCACCCCATAAGATGATCCCATAATTTTGATTTGAGTGTATCTTAGCATAGTATATTTTTAGAGCAGTATCTTCAATCATAATTTCTATTAAATTTTTTTTAAAAAAAAATAAATAAATAAATAACACAAACCCTTATTAACTTAATTACTAATGTTCTCTCAATGTTTGTCCCATTTCAGATTTTTATCTTTCACTAGTGCTAAAAAATTTCTGTGTTACTTGGTGAATTTCTTCATTTTGGATTGCTAGTGTTATGTTGGTCTGTATTTTGTTATTTATTCCAATTTGCATCCATTCAGTTTTATCTATGTTGAGTATAATTCCTAGTTCTGATAGGTATGTACTAACTAAATCTAATAATCCAGCTGCCTTATTTTGTATTTCTGCTACTGTTTTACATGTTAACACTATAATAGTAACATCAGCAAACCCAATGGCTAATCCTCCAATATCCTGTATTTTTTTTTTTTTATAGATAGTTTATATACAGTTTAAATATAATAAAGTTTTTGTCTGTCTCTTAGCATTTACCAGTTAATCAAGTCACCCAGAACAAAAAGGTCTTTGGAGGCTAATCCCAGAAAATTCATAATATACACTTTCTTTGTCATGTATATATCTTAAATATGTAGTATTTTTTTTTAATTTATTTATTTTATGTCGCTTTAACTTACAAAGTAGTCATATCGCAACATATAGTATTTCAATCAAAATCATTAGAGCCATTTTGAGAAAATTTCCTTTTTAAAAACTTTTTTCTAAGAGTAATTTGAAATGGTGGGATTTTCTTGAAAATCTTTTTGTTTTCTGGCTTGTGGATTGTTGGTAGTCCATACATATCAAGAATAGATGGGTTGTAGACAACAATGAGATTAATAGTACACAACAACAATGCACCTGCCTATAACCTACCCCAATGGCTAAACAAAAGATTACTCAGCCTCCCAAAATTTGAAACCCTAAGCATAAATAATTCCACAGAGCTAATCAACAACATAAAGGACATAGAAATATCACCTAATTATAGACTTGTTTTTGACGTCAGCTCCTTATTCCCAAGCATCCCATTTCCATCCCATTTAAATTTGATGAAAGAAGAAATCAAAGAATATTCCAAGCTCATCCACATCTGCATTGAACAATCTTTCTTCATCTTCAGAGGGAAATACTATAACCAGAAATTAGGCCTCACAATAGGAAGTCCTCTGTCACCTTCCTGGCAAATCTTTTCATGAGCTTTTTTGCAACAAAAATCACCAAAGGATTCCCTAACATTTCCAAAACTTGGTTCAGGTATGTCGATGATGTATTTGCTATAGTCAGTGAAAAACTAATAGAAGGTGCATTGCTACTCCTAAATCTACAAGTCCCAGAGATTAAATTTACCATGGAAACAGAGAAAGACAACACTCTGTCGTTTTTGGACCTCAAAATTATCAGGAACAATAAAAAACTGGAATTTGGAATTTTCAGGAAGAACACACACACAGACAACCACATAAAACCTATCAGCTTCAACCCAACCAGCCATAATCATGCAATCATCCACAGTTTGCTAAACAGATTGCTTAACATCCCTATAGGAAAGATAGAATATGAAAAAGAGCTTAACCAAATAATAAAAACCGCTGAGAACAATGGTTTCAACAAAACACTTGTTCTAAAAAAACTAAAGACAATAGAGAGAAAGAGAAAAATAGCTGTAACCATCCTCATGGCCGAAAAAAAAAAAGCAGAATAATTTCTAAAAATTCACAGTACACCTGCAGGCCTCCAAAAAATTTCAAAAAATCTTTAAAGAACACATCTTCTTAGCCCCACAAAACAAACACAGCATAAAAAAACCTTCTAAAGAACAAGTTGAACAAAGCACCCAAAGCATCCAAAAAATAAGGAATTTAAAAATCAACAGCCAAAACTGTGATAAAAGATACATAGGACGAACTAGAAGAAACATGGGAACCAGGTTGAAGAAACATCTGAGATGCTTAAGAAACAACCAAATGGGAGAAATCAGCAGTGGCCTCACATGCTTGGGACAGTAGACATAGGATTGAAAATAATGTCCATTTGCTAAAATCAGTACAGCAACTACTAGAATTAAACCTATGGGAAAAGATTTTTATTTTAAAGCAGAAACCCTAGCCTTATGAATTTTGGAATTCCCACGATGACAACCCGCTCTACAAGTTCATCTATCAGCCACCAGAGAAAGGAGAGGAGTCCACAGAAGATACCAACAGCAGGCCTGCTAGTCGAAATTTGTTGATGATGTAGGCAACATACGCCTGCAAAACATGTCCATGTAATTTATTACTTAGTGAAGCAGTTCAAGTGCAAATTTGACTCATTTTATAACCAATGTGCTCTTCCTTTAAGTCTATACATGCTATTTCTATGTCTGCTATTATGCCTTCTGCCTATACGTGTTTTTAGGCCTTGGTTAAGTAATGAAATCTCTTTGTTGGAGATCATTATCATATATCATTTAAAACATTAATGGGAATGCACAATAAAGTAACTCATCAATTAAGAGTAAAAACACAGCATTACACTCAAAGTTCACTTGTTGAAATAAGTAACTTACTTCAGACATGTCGGCAGATCTTCAATGGTAATTTACTGATGAACTCGTGGTAGAGGCCTGTAGAGGTCCCTCTTCTGGGTAGATGAATTTTGAGATGATTTCATTTGTTTGTGGTATGTCAAAATTTATGACTTTGTTTTTGTTTTTAGGATTAATAGATTTTCCCAAACTGTTAATCCAATTGTATTCTGCAGTGATTTTAATAGCTTGGGTTCACTGTGAAAATTATGGTTGGAGCTGACTTATCCGTCTGTTTATGTTTTAAATACCTCATGTGTTCTTTAAAATGTTGTCCGATGTTTCTTTTTGTTCCCCTATATGCACCTTTTCACATTCCTTGCAGCTGATTTCATATATCTCTGATTGTTTCAATGGGGGGATTTTAACTTTTGTGTTTGCAAAGAGGAGCTTTTTTAAACTGTGCTTATTAACTGGGGCTAAGTTGATGTTCCATTTTGTGAAAATCTTTGGAAATTTTTGGTGTGCCAAAGGGTGGTAAATGAATTTTTTTGAAACTGGTTTCTGCTTTTATTCTTTTTAGAGTGCTAATTTCTTTTACTTTCTTATGTTTCATAGATATATTAATCATCTTCTTTACCAAATGTTCTGTGTAGCCATTCTTTTGTGAAATTTCTAAGAGTCAATTAATTTCTCATTTGTATTCCTTCTGGCTTAATGGCAGGTTTACCAGTCTGAATGCAAGGCTGTTGATCATGGGTGTTTGTGTGAAATTGGGTTGTAGTTGTTATTTATTCTGTAGTTTTTCGTCTGTGTTTCTTTCCTACAGATTCCAAATATTAGTTTGTTATGGCTTCTGATTATATTTAGGTCCAAGAAGGGAAGCATGCCATTTGTTTCTTTTTCCATTGCAACTTTTTTGGAACTATTCTGAAGATTTAGCAATTTAAGGCTATCCTCGACAACTTTTTTGGTTACACTACCACTATGTCATCTACATGTGTTTACCAGATTTTGTATATTTGTGGGAAGGCTGTGGTTATGTTGATTTCTAAATTACTCATATAGATGTCTGCAAGTATTAGAGATAATGGATTTCTCATGGCTAAACCTCACTTTTGTGAATTAAATTTGCCTCTGAATGTGAAATAGGTTTGGTCGATACATAATTGGGTGAGCTTTAGTAAATCCTCTGCTATTTCATCAGGAAATATATTTATATCATATATTATAACCAGTATTATTATCATTAAATATGCTATCATTTCCTCGATACAAACCCTTCATGCTGGCAGATCTGACTAACGCCACAGCGGTGCCCTTATCCATTAGAACCTAGTGCAGCTTCCCATGTATCCAGCCATCCATGATGAGACTATGTAGGTACGTAGGGTCACCTGAGGGGAAGGTGATGATAGCCCGATGTGCCCTTCACCATGCCAGTACTTACTCGTTTCCCATCTGCTCCTCAGTGTGATTGGTGTGGACAGTTCCTTCAACAGGTGTCCTGATAGGCCACATGTCACTAATGAACTATGTTGATGCCTCTGGATTGCTCCTCCACTCCCACTGTAGCAAATGCTTCTGGTCCTTGATGTAGGGACCTTTGCTACCCTGACCATGTCCATCCTCAGCGCAGCTGTTAATGTCTTGTGGATGGTGTTGTACTTGCCAAGCATCAGATGCTCTTGCATCTCAGCATCATGCAGCTCATCAACAAAAGAGTAGGCGGCTTCTCGGGAGATGTAACCAAGCATGAGGTTCACCAGAGCTTTGATTGCTAATTGTTTGATGGCCAACGCAAACTCCTGCAGCATCTTTCATGATTGTTGCTGCCTCAACTTGAGCTGACTATTGTAAGCTGTGGCCAAGCAATGGTTCCCAAAGCGGTTCTTAACAGCCTCCCAAATGTCTCTGGATGATGCCAATGTTGAGATTGTATTAAAGACTTCTGCCGCCCATCCCTGAAGTCTGCATATCAACTGTGCTGCTTCCTCTTCTACTGACTAACAGTTGTGGGTGGTAATGGCAGCAAACTGTAGGCAGAAGACTTTAAATGTTGACATACCACTGTACTTTAGTGATTTGACATGCACAGATGTGTTGCATCCAGGCATCTCAAACTTCATGTTCATAAGTTTTCTGCTAAGCATTTCTTTTATCATGGCATTCACTTCTTTGACGCTGCTGTTGACTCTTCCTTCCAGTGCGTTAAACCATTCGTCATGGCCTTCAACCTTTCTGACGAGCTCCTACGCCTCTTTCTCCACACCAACTTGTTATTTGTCTATTTTGGTCCACAACTCCATCATCATTTTGGATATCTCCAGCTTCATTTCCATCTGTACTTTCTCTACTTAGGAATTTACATTCTTCATTTCGCCTCTCATTTCTTGCATGCCAGAGTTCAGTTTTATGATTTCATTTCATACTTTGTCCATTCTGTAATTTATACTCTTCATTTTGCACCTCATTTCTTCAATGGCAGAGTTTATACTCTTCATTTCACTTCCCATACTGAAATTCTGGGCTTGTAGGCAGCAGTTTATTGGAAATTGTTTTTCCATAATCGTTGCTTTGTTTTTCTCAGTGATGATTGATGCAGAATCCTGGGGTTTCACCAACTTTATATGCATGGGCTAGGTAGACTGGGTGGGTGGCGCTTGCTCCTGATTGGCCTGCTTGTTGTTCTGTACTGCTCTGATTGTCTTGGTGGCTGAATAGATTGGACTGGAATGGGGAATGCCATCAGTTGCAGTCTGAGAGCTGGTGTTTATTGTAACCATGGTGATTAGTGGCATATGATTGTTGGTTTGTCTCTGGTCTGGTTACCTACATGTATTGGTTAATGCAGGGTACCAAGTTCCATTTAGGCATTTGGTTTCTTCCTTCCTATTGGAATTATCTGTATGTTTATAAATTCCTATAGCTTCACAACTAAGGCGGGAGTAATAGTTGACGGCAGAAGATAGTACATTTGTGTCAGCAATGTGTTCTCCCTGTGCTAGTAAGGTGTGTTCCACAACTGCTGATTTTTCAGGTGGTCCTTGTATATACAGAGCCATGTAAACACTGGATTTTTTAAACACCTGTAGAGGCAAGTGGTTCTTTTGGATCCTTGGCTGAGCGTAGCATGCTGCATATTTGTTGTGTAGGTTTATAGATGGTGTGAATGCCACGTTGTTTCAAGAACTTCCCAATGC
This sequence comes from Hymenopus coronatus, assembly GCA_030762935.1. Lineage (NCBI taxonomy): Eukaryota > Metazoa > Arthropoda > Insecta > Mantodea > Hymenopodidae > Hymenopus > Hymenopus coronatus. The sequence goes on from CM060900.1 coordinate 345,728,670, forward strand.
AATCAGTGACACCTTTATATCATCGGTTTGAGTAGGTGGAGAGAGAGGCTTCCTTCTGGGATGTATGGCTCTCTTAATTTCCTGCCTGGTGTAGCCATTGGCCTGTAATGCACTGTTAATATGTGAGAGTTCCAGGGGGAGCAGTTCTAGCTGACAAATGCGGTTAGCCTATCAACTAGGGTTTTAATGATGTTTCACTTCTGACCTGGGCAGTGACTGGAGGGTTTGTTTAGGTATCAGTCTGTGTGCACCTTTTTGTGGTAGATGGTGTGACTGAGCATCCCATCGGACTTTCTGGCTGCAAGTATGTCCAGGAATGCAAGCTGTCCATTATTTTCCGCTTCCATTGTGAACTGTATGCATGGATGAATGGTGTTGATATGGCTCAAAAGTTCTGTTAGGGCATGTTGCCCATGGCTCCAGATAGCAAATACATCGTCTACATAGTGAAGCTTTGCGTGACAGAAGCCAATGCGTGGAATCAAACTGTTCCATATAATAGTTTGCAATGACTGGACTACCGGGCTGCCCATACCCACACCATCTTTCTGTCCATAAAAGTCTTGGTTGCAGTGAAAATAAGTAGTTTATTACATATGGTAGAATAAGTTTGTGATGTCTTCAGAGAATAACTGTTATATAGAAAAGTGACAGCTTCTTTTACAGGCACCATCCTGAACAGAGAAGCAACGTCAAAACTCACAAGATCGCTGGGCAGCATGGTTAAAGATTTCGGTATTTCAACAAACTGTGATGAGTCCTTAATGTAGGATTCATTATTGTCAACATGTGGTTGCAAGAGTTTGTAAAGGTATTTAGCCAGGTTGCACGTAAGAGCTCTGATGGCACTGATTATGGGCCTATTGGTACTTCCGGTTTGTGAACTTTTGGTAGTCCATACAATCTCACAGGCTGGGCTTCTGTGCTCATGGGTTGCTGCTGATTTTCTGTGGGTATTGAAGACTGCTTGATAAGCTTGTTGGTTTTTCATAGAATGCATGAGGTGGGATCACTTGGAAGTTTGTTGTAGGTGGCTGGATCTAGTAATTCTGAGATTTTTTTGTTTGTAATCACAAACATTCATGATGACAGTTGAATTTCCCTTATCTACTGAGCAGATTAAAAATCTCTTTGTTGTTATTCAAGGTTTATAGGGCGGCCTTCTCTTGTCTGGATAGGTTGCTCTTGGGAGGTTTTGCCCATTGCAGAATTCTGGAGCACTCGCAGCATATCTCCTCTCCAACTGTAGTAGCAGAGAGATTATGGACACCAGCTTCTACATTAGCTATGATATCTTCTGTTGGTATTGTGTTGGGAGTGACAGCAAAGTTGTCACCCTTTGCCAGAACAGCAGTTTTGGAATCTGATAACTTGTAATCAGATAAGTTGATCACTGTACGCTTGATTTCATTAATGGTAGTATGCGACTTGGAGCAGTTGTCATACTTCTTCTTAAGTCTGGTGGTTGATTGGTTTTAGGTTAAGAGCATTTAGCAACATGAGATTCTATCCAATTTCTCCAGCCATGTCTAGATAATATATTGCTTACTTGTAAGTGTAGAGTCATCAGGACACTTTCATTAAAGGCCAAGTCCCAATGGCTTTGATGAACTCGTTCCCAAAGTAAGGTTCTTTCCATGCAATTGTAGATGTGATGTGATGACACTGTATTGAAGTACCACTTTTGTTGTAGGAAGCACAAGATAATACCATTATCCCGGCAATGAGCTGGAAACTTAGAGAGCATAGCAAAGATGCTTTCTTCTTGCATAGCAATCCCAGAAGGAAGCCTCTCTTTACACCAAATCAAACCAACGATAAAAAGAAGACGACAGCTTCTATTCTGTAGATCAAAGGGGTCGCTGACCACATTGGGAAAGTTCTTAAACAACATGATATTTGTGCTTCTACAAACCTACACAACAAATATGCAACATGCTATGCTCAGCCAAGAATCGAAAAAACCACCTGCCTCTGCAGGTGTTTACAGAATCCTATGTTCATGTGGCTCTATGTAGTATTTAGGGATCACCCAACGTTCTATAAACATGCACATTACTGAACACTGCTGCTGTCTGGGACTGCCTGAAAAATCAGCAGTTGTAAAACATGCCTTACTAGCACAGGGAGAACACATCATCCATTATACTGACACAACTATACTATCTTCTGCCATCAGCCATTACTCCTGCCTTAGTCGTGAAGCTGTAGAGATCTATAAGCAGGCAGTTAATTTCAACAGAAATAGAGCCTAAATAGACTTGGTACTCGGCATTAATCAACCCATATTGGAAACAGACTAGAGACAAATCAGCGATCATGCACTGCCAACCACCTTGGTTAAAATAAACCAGCCTTCAGACTGTAACTGAAGGCATTCCCACTCCAATCCAGCCTATGCAGCTGCTGAGCCAATCAGACAGAGCTGAACAACATGCAGACCAATTGCTCGCTCTGCCCACACGGTCTACCCAGCCCATGTGTATAAAGCTGACGAAACCCCAGGATTCTGCATCAGTTGTTACCAAGAAGGAAAAAGCAATAATTCAGCCTTGCCACTGATGATATTCAACACAGCTTCGGACGAAACATGTGGAAAAACAATTTCCAATAGACCACGGCCTACAAGCCGGAATTTCAAGTATTATCTCATTTTTTCAGTATTCCATCCATCAAAGCTTTTTCTTTCTATCCAAATTCTGACAACAATGTAACAAATGAGAACACCAATTTCTTCTAAACTCACTTTATTCATTGCTTGAGCACTCAACATATTACAATCCGTTACTCTCTTGGTACACAAAATAACTGAGTCACTGCTTCACCACCTTAGCATTCATCACTCAATAGATTGACTTTGTAACTACCTACTGGCAGTGTAGGTCTCTCTTATATAGTCCTATATCTGGGCTCTCAAAGTTCCAGATATAGAAATTACAGGAAATCATGTTTTATCCATTTAGAGATGGTTTACTCTGGAAATAGAGATAAAGAGCACTCGAGATGTCTTGCAGGGAAACACATAAAGGCCTTTGTTTGGCTGGCTATTGTGTCTGTTTGCTCTATTATTAATGCATGCCAGGCAGCTACCCTCGGACAAAAGGGCGGACTCAGCCATCATTAAGATATGCATGAAATTAATGCAATATTTGGTAGTGCAACTCTGTTAGCATAATTAGATATCAGATAATGCTTGCTTTCTTGGATCGTAGATAAGGTTGCAGGAACCACAATCAAGTGCATGACCAAAAAAAGAATGAATCTAGGTCTAAAATGTGTATGGTTTGTCATTTGTGTCAAGTATTTTTTATTCATGGAGATTGAAGCACTTAAATTACCACCCATGAAAGATCTTAATGTTGCATAAACCAAAAGTATAGAATTCATTAGTTTTTATTGTATGGTGACAACTTATGGGTTGGGTTACTACAATTTAAAGGAGTTTAAATGTGCTTTGAAAAATTAGTAGGGCTGAAGAATTCTGATGTAATCTAAAATGCCAAAATTAAATGTGAATCTATGATCTGCAAGTCAACAAAATCTAACTAGATATTTCCATTAGTAATTACAAACCTTCTGCAACAACTCCATGGAATGTAGCACACCATCTTGTAACTGGGTGAGCACTACATCATTCAGGGAAGGTAAAATGAATGGTGATGCTTCACCATGGACTGGAACTACAACAGCATTTTGTAATACTTCACAGAGCTTGAGCAGATCTGATGAGGAGAACCTGTAAGACAATGGTACTGCTTCAGGTAACTTTTAATATCTAATGGTGAAGTAGTAGTTTACACCAGTAGTCACAAAAATCTCAGCATTTGAATCACTCCTTGAATTTACTTTTTCTGAAACATAAATTACAATTGTAAACAAAATGACTGATCCCATGAGATTTATACATAATGTCCTTTTGCATCATATATTTTTCAATATCTCTGAAGGAAATTGTCATTCTCATGCACCAATTCAGCTTCTGAAATTTTGTCAATTTCATTCCTGATATTTTCTTTGAAATCCTTTGATTTATGAGAATGTTATGTGAGAACTTGCACTTTCTTCTTCAAATTTCCATTTAAATAAAAGTCACATGCAACCAGAAAATGGAATCATATGAGTCACATTCCTGTACAAATTAACCTGTATTTAAAAATATGATCCTTAAATGTAACAAAGTTTCAGATCTGTGGGTTGCGATAGTCTTGCTGGAAATATGAAAGTTGGTACTGAATTTTGAATAATTCTTTAAAGAATGCACATTTCAGTGACATTTTTCTGTACTGGTTATTTGCCCATAAAATATTTGCAGGTTAGATTCATAAATTAGTTCAGTTTAAATATGTCCACTGCCTGTTATTTTGTGCTAAAACAGGACCATTTAAATAAAAACCTCCTTCATCAATAAAGAACATGTGTGGATGAATTCCATTGTCCTCATTGCATTAACCGATACACATCATCAAGAAGATGTAGCTGTAATTTTGCTGGACAAATGTTTCTCTATAGCATTCAACTTTAGAGTTTGTTAACCCTTTAGCCTGAGAATTGTGTGTATTCTCTCTTTTCCATGTTGGCAATTGAAGTAATTATGGAGGGGATTTTACTAATATTACTATGAGGGTCGATTAAGAAGTCATGGCAACTATTTTTTATTTCCCAAACAGGTGCCGACATTGAATGTTTAGTATATATGGTTGAAGGTATGTTGAATGACCTGAATGTTGTCACCGGATTGGGTAAGGATGCAGGTATCTCTGGAAAAATAATAGGCCAAACATAACATTTTGACATCATTGTTTTATTATCATACAACCTGTTTAACATCACTACAAACTGTTCAGCTGTTTATCATCCTTCAAAATAGTCTCCTCGTTTGTATACAGTTCATTGCAAGCGATGGGGAAGATGGACAATACCATCGGCCGCATGAGTCTCATTAATATGCATAATCCCATGCCAAACAGCAATTTCAATGTTGTGTGTTTTGGCAAAGCATTTCTCACGCATTGGCTTCTTCAGTTTAGGTATGAGATCAAAGTCACAAGGACTAAGATTGGGAGAGTACAGAGGATGCAGCAGCACTTCCCATTCCCATCTCTGCTGTGTGAGGTTTAGTGTTGTCATGTAGGATTATAGCATTGTCCAACAGTTCCAGACGTCTCTCTCGTACTGCATGACGAAGATGATACTACAGAAATCTCAGGTAATACTGTGCATTTGCAGTTCGGTCCTGAGGAACTGAATGACACACTAACATACCTTGAGTGTCATAAGCCAATATGATCATCAGCCTTGTGGGTGATGGATTTTGTCATACCTTATGTCTCCGTGGTGATCCAGGATGATGCAATTCATTGGATTGTCGCTTCAATTTGGGTTCATATGCTCTTGTCCATATTTTTTCAATTGCAATGATGCAGTTCAGCATATGTTTCCTTCATGGTGAAATCTTTCCAGATTGATGTGACACATCTCATATTGCATCCACTTCTCTAACTCAGTTAAGTGATGTGATACCCACTTTACAGCAATCTTCTGCACATTTAAGTCCTGCCATAGGGTTAAGCGCACTGTGGAAGCAGAAATACCTGTATGCTGGGCTAATTCCAGCACAGTCCAGCACCTGTCATCTTCGAGGCACTTGTCGATAACAGCTACTGATACAATGTCCACTGCGAGGCAGGTCAGGAGTGGACTCCCTTCCTGCTTTGAAGGCCCCTACCCACCTTGCCACCATTGATAGGGTAAGGCCTAATTACCCAGTGCTTGCTGCACTCTATGTGGCATTCGCATGCATTGCATCTGCGGAGAACAACTATATGTATGAACCTTGTTCAGCATTGATTACCTTCATTACGCACCGCTATCAGCAAACGACTGATGCAAAGCAGCTGCGCATGCCCAAACCAGTGCATGCATACCCCATCTGGTGCCAACATTTGGAGGTTCATGTAACATACTTTCGGACGTATATACTAAATGTTCTATGTCGGCGCCTGTTTGTGAAATAAAAAAGAATTACCATGACTTCATAACCGACCCTCGTATTTCAATTTTTTTTCCCCCCTTCAGTAAGTATGTATATATTACCTAAAAAGAAATTATACTTTTTCCAAATCTGTTAACAAGCACATGCTAACTTCTAAGCAGAGAAGCCATATGAGGGAATGTTGCACAGAATCACCTTGCTGTTAGTGATTTATCACAGGGAAGTCAAGACCGCAGATTGTATCACCTGTCACTAGTCAAATTGCATCAATATGTAGAATTATATGAGGACGCCTATATAAAGGCAACCATTCCAAGTAAATGCTTTTAAATATTATTTTCAAGTTCTCTTACCTTGGTCGGATATGCTGAAAGACTGCAGGAAAGATTTGAATAAGTGCTGTCAAGAATGGCTGGGAAGGAACATATAGATCTTCCCTGTCTATGCTCTCAGGAGGGGTTGTGCTATCTGCACCAATACTCAGCCACACACGCCATGCGACTCCCCAAACACCATTGGCTTCTGCTTCTGATAAATTTGCTGTATCACCCCCATTCTCAGCTTCCTTGTTAAGGTATAATATTTCCTGGAAGGCTTTCAAAGCAGCCAAACTTACCTGTCCAGAAATGAAGGTTAGAGTTAGATGATTACTATGAGCTTGGCACCCCCTCTCACAACAAAAAAATCTGAATGTATCTGATCGTCAAAAAGTTTACCTTTATTGAAAACACATATCATAGTTACAAAAAATGTTAAATTCCAAAGTATCCTATACTATTTTGCTGCCCAGACAGAAAGAAAAATAATTATAGAACTGCCAACCTAGAATTTAAGCACGTGATTAAAACCAACTATTTGCATCTATAATGGACAACCACACCCACACCCACAACATTGCAATCTGTAGATCCTATTATGAGACTCAAAGCCCAAACTCTAGGATGTAGATCATGTCAACAATTACATTTATTCGTACTTATTAATACATTTATTTACAAATAATAACTCTGACAATGAATTTTCAGAGGTGTCAGTTTTGTATAATTTTCAATTACATGTCTGTTTCCAAAAGCCTACTCTTAAATTTGCATTCTTAGAATATTCATGTTTATTATATTTACAATGGTACATTATTACCAGTGTTTTTTGATTGAATGAAATCCTCCTCTGTATAGAAAATGTGAGTAATAAGGTATCTGATCTAAACTTGTTTTTGTGCATTTCCAATTCTTTTATAGAAGAGGGAAGTGAATTAAACAACACCATTCCTTTGTTGTAAACCCCAATGCTCATTGGTGAGACATTAACTATGTGGAGTGTGCCACACATTAATTTGAGTCATAAATTACAAACAATACAGTCAATGAGTTATCAAGTTCCACAGAAATGTCACTGTAAATTAAATTCACAAAAATTCACTCAGCACTTGTACACATACATTGTCCTGATCTCAATTACTTGCACCTGGTGACTACAATTAAGCCTGGTTACTTAGGCAGTTAATCAGAAAAGAGAGAAATATTTTGAAGGGTCTTTTTTAGCCCTTACTGATCTTTACTGTTGCTACATTGACCACCATATGCCCCAGGATGAATATCTTCATCCCTGTTTGTTGGCCAGGTGAGTGGAGGAGCTTCATCCTCCTTCAGGAACACCAACCTTGCCAGTTGAATATTGGTCTGATGATGAAGTCATTTCCCTTCTATTGAAGATTGCCCAAGCAGTCAGCAGACCAGCATTCCAGATGAGACACTGATGCTGTTGAAATATTTGCCAATTCTACAGTCATATTACTATACCTAGCAATCTAGCTCAGGGATTGAAGGTTTATGAACTAATAATTTACAGGTTAAAGGAAGGCATACTCTATAGAGAGAAATGGTAAGAGGAAGCATGCTTTTGAGTTATGAGGGCAGTCTTAAATTACCCAACCTGATGTACAGATAGTGGTGGTTGTTTCAAACAAATGCTTATGATAGAAAGTACCAACCTTGTAAAGCTAAGTTTGAAGTTAGACAATGCTATGTTGCTTGGTATTTGTTTGGCAGCCATTAATAATGAGCGTTCTCAGCAAATAACTGGTCATTGTTATGTGTTACAGCTGAGCTCTGTCCTTTCATTTACCAGTAAGAGTTACCAAGGTGAATATTGCAGTGGCCAACCAAATGAGGTGATTAATGCCAGAAATTGTGAAGAAAATCCACAAAATAGTATTGGAGGACCGTTGACTGAAAGTGCACAAGCCAGCAGACATAACGGTCATTTCAAAAGCTGTTGTACATTTGTGTACTAACTAAAAATTTGAACATGAGAAAATTGAATGCAAGATAGGCGCCATTTTATCGAGTTGAGTATTTTGCAATGTTTCACAGCAATAAAGTCAACTTTTGCATCAATTCATAACCACCAATGAAACATGAGTCCATCAGTTCACACCTGAGATAAAGGAATAGTGGATTGAAGGAGGAGAATCGGCTCAAAAGAAGACAGTTCCATCTGCAGGCAAAGTCATGGCAGCAAAATTTTTGGGATGCACTTGGGATTATTTTCATTGATTATCATCCAAAAAGAAAAGCAGTCAATGATATTATGCAAACTTAATGCAATGTTTCAGTGATGCCACATTTAATGAAAAAGAAAGTTTTGTTTTGTCAAGACAATGCAACATTTCACACATTATCACCATGGCCAAAATCAATAATTTAAGTTCAAACTACTTTCTCATACACCTGTTCACTAGATCTAGCCCCCTCTGATTATTTTCTGTTTCCAAACTTGAAGAAGAGGCTTAGTGGTAAAGGATTAGCCAACAATGCAGAGGTGGTGTCTGCAACTGATGACTAGTTTGCAGAGCTCAACAATTCTCACTATAAACAGGGTATTGAAGCTATTTATCATTGTTGGAAAAAGTGTATCAAGCTGAGCCAAGGTCATGTGCAGAAATAAAGATGTTTTTTCCAAAAACTCTTTGCTTTCTGTCTTGCGCCAGGTAGTTCTGGGCGCCCTTATATGTTAACACTGTGTTGAATCTTCAAAGGTGAAAAAAAATGTTACTCTCTGGAGGAGGCTTTTTATAAATTTGATTCCTGCTTACAATAGTCCTCCAAAATGAAGAGAATGAGGAGGAATGAGATACCACTATACACCTCCCTCTGCTGTAATGGTTGATGTGGCAGGTTGATGTTCCGAGAGCTCAAAAAGTGATACAATCACTTAGCTTTTATCATGCCCCTATGAACAAGTGTCATTGTCAGTGTAGATGTGGCTGAAGTGTCTTCACCTAAAAATGAACTTTCTAAAATCAGTAATGAAAGATTGCATAGTAAGAGCACGACAACCTCTACATATGCACTGCTTTCATTACCATGCACGCAGTGCATCAAGCTCTTAATCTGGGTTCTTTTTCATGTATAATATACATTAGACCATAGTCAACAACAAAATGGGAGAATGGTTTACTTGTTGTGATTCTAGTCACAGACAACTTCCCTATGAGCTGGTTGGCAGTTCTGGCTTATACTCTGAGGCTTGCATGATAATTCTTTATTTTCTGCCTAACTGCCAAGTGACCATTAATTATCCAGAATCTTTGCCTAAGTACAGCTAGGACAAATTGGCTTCTGGCATGGAAAATGAAATGGTGTTTTATTTATGGACGCTCTTTAACTGATGTAGTTCTCAGCATCCCATTCTATACTGAGCATGATAGTGTGTTTAATTTTGCTCAGGGGCCTCTTTATCAGGCTGAGTTCTTTTACGTGCCATAATCTATGACATGGAACCAACTGCTTTACTTCCCTTCCAAAGGAAGCCATGCTAAGAATTTTTACGCCCGAAAAAAATCTTTCCACATTTGGGTATATGGGTATATGAAGTTAGCATGGTAACCATTACACCACGGTGGGCGACTTCTGGCATGGAGTAGTAGTATGTTCATTTCTGATGAGTAGGTTTGTGATGTGTTGCTTAGGTGACTAAAGTAAAGGATGTTTCTTTGGGAAGAAAATCTCACCATTTTCCAGTCTACCGCACACTGTCAGGTATTTGTTGACATCTAGAAACAGGTTTAAATTTAACAGTTTGCTCACAGAATGCTCAGCCTGGTAACAACATGCCTCATCCTAATACTGAGGACCTTGCACACTTTTTCCATCAGCTAGCTTAAGAGTAGAGCACCACAGCTCCAACCTTGGTAAAGAAATCTGCTTTGTAAGGGCAACTGTAGATTTTGCAGCAACTAATTGTTCAAGGATGGTTTCACCAGCACCTGAGCAATATAAGTAAATACAAGCCCTGAAATCTCTTTCTGTGGCATCTGAAAAGCATGAAGTTCAGCAAGGAGTTCATGCCATCAGCTGTTATCCTTCATACAATACTGTCCACTGGATTTTGAGCCCTGAAGTTGGTACTGCATCCCAATCAATTTTTTATTACCACAGGACCTGAATGATTAATTTGTACTGAAAATTTATAGGCCTCTGCTGTTCCAATGGGTCATATAACATAGCAGCTATTTTAGCCAAAACTGTTGTCTCTGCCCACACTACATTCTCATTCTTGAGGCCTGTTATAATAAACTGTCATGCCAGTTAAAGCCCAGAATCTTCATGAGAATATTGTCAAAAGGGAGACTGCAAAGCAGCTTACTTTCACAAGATGATGCTGGAATGACTCCCATGATTTTGGATACTTGGAGTTCCATTTATGAAGAGGAAACCCTTGGTGTTTAAGAATTAAGTGGGATCTTTGTATAGGTGACAGCTCCTTCTTTTGTCTGTGTCAATCAAAACTATAGAAATCCTGTTCAACATTATCCAACTCTGTATTATGTGAGCAAAAACCATCCTGTGTGCCTTGAAGCAGGCAACATAAACTAGAAACTGGGGTGATTTAGTACCATTAGTCAGATTGGCTTAGTGCTGAAGTTGTTGGCTGTGGCAGCTGTGCTATAAAATTCTTTGAAGATTCCTAATTTCTTCATGCACTTGAATCTAGTGATACATTTTTTCATACATTGCAATCTGTGGACCCTGGTTTGAGATTAAACACAAAGTCCAACTCTAGGATGCAGATCAAGCCAGAAATTATGTTTATTGGTTATTCTTGATAATTGCTAATACATTTATTTACAAAGATTAACTCTGTTACTGAATTTTTCAGAGATGTCAATTTTGGATAGTTTACAATTACATGTGTTTCCAAAAACCAATTTGTACAATATGCATTCTTAGAATATTCATGTATATTATGTTTACAACACTGCATTAATTATTACTGGTATTTTTTGATTGAATGAAGTCCTTCTCTGTATAGAAGGTGTGAGTAATGAGGTATCCTTTTTGTCCTGTCATCATCAGATCATTTGATTAAACAGATGAAGTAGTCTTAGCTGAAGCATTAAAGAGTACCCTAAACCTTGTGGTGCTACAAGTACTTTGAATGTGATGTGGCTGATAATACCATGATTGATGTTCTTCAGAGGGAATAATTGATTCTATGTGTCCTAGCTTAAGGTATTTTTTTCGCAAACTTTATGTACTCCTCCCTTAATTCTGGTTTCACCTTAAAAAATAGCCAAAGCTTCAGCTAGTATGCACAGAAGTATGTCCCTGTTCACTGATCTTGCCATACAAGAGCACCTAATCTTGAATATGTGTTTATTGCAACATGTAAACCTTGTAAACTTTTCTTAGCAGTGCTAGAGAATAATGGATTGGGAGAAATTTGGAGAAGGAAGGAAAATAAGTAAATGGTTTTAGCAAACATACTAGGAGGAGATTTAAAGATAAAGAAACACAAAAACTGTTTAGCAACTTTGGGGAAAAAAATATTAGAATCATATATACCTACCAATAAAAATAAATGGGAGAGAGAAGTATACATGGATAAATTCAGTAAGGAACAAAGAGGGAGTATTGCTTGGGTACAAGCAGATGTTTGGAGACTAAAAGATTGAGAAAAGGCCTCCAACAGAATCAGTGCCATGCATGATGAATCATCAGTTCTACACAATGGATGAGTTTATGATAGCTTAAGTGTACGGCTTGTATCCTATCAGTATTTTTATTTAATGTTAGTTTGTATTTTAGTTTTAAAATCTTTGATGTATCACCTGCTTATGAGCATTGCTCAGTACTGTAAACATATGTGATGGTCTGAAACATGGCTCAAAGAGAGAAAAGTACATTTTTGATGGTGAAGTGACTTCAATAAAATGAGCATTAGAACAGATATACTATAGAACTGATATATAAGAAAATAAAGCAGCTGTTCTCACAGACTCAGTTTCTGCCATTCAAGCAATAGAAAGATAAGATAGTCCATGCAAATTTTATAATATTCAGGATGTGAGATCTTATTATAGATTACTCCAAACAAATTTTTAACAGATAATACAATGGATACCAGCTGATGTGGGAGGGATTGATAATGGGACTGCAGACTTTCTGGCCAAAAAGGGTGCAGTGCCACACTCAAAACCTAAAAAGTCTTGTAGATTAGATAAAAAATTAAAAAATATCAAAATTAATGTAGAACAAAAATGCTAACATAAAATTCAAAAAGAAATTTCTAATAAAAGTTACTGCAACGTAAAAAGAAGAAGAAGGAGGAGGAGGAGGAGGAGCAGAAGAAGAAGAAGAAGAAGAAAGAATGTCCCAAGAAAAGAAGCAGTTGCTCACTTCAAACATGACTGTTTCGCGGTACAGCTACATAGGTTTTAGTTTTGTGAATAACAACACACCTAAGATCTGCAATGTTGACAAGATTTTAAATGGAGAACACCTACTGGAATGCATGGAATTGAGGAAAGCTGTACCAGATGGGAAGATATATAATCTATATTGTCTGGGCAGTGAAAAATTCATGAATCAAAATCCTGCACATTAGATCAACAATACATTCATATGAATTTGCTGGCAGAACTACATCTCACCAAACACAATCATGGAAACTAGTATCAAATGAGCTCAAAGAGCTTTGATAACTAGGTACGGGAAAATTTTGTTTAGACAATAACACTAAAAAATATAAAAATTCAGAAAAAATTATTGAAATACTTTAGGCACATACTAAAACAGTGCAATTTGGCAACTTTAAATTGCAAAATAAGGGGAAATTTAGGTTTTTATGCAAAATGCTATTTTTTCCTGACACTTTCTAATAACAATAAGATTTATTCCAGAAGAAATATTAAATTTTGACTTATTAGTGGCTTACCAATGTCAGAATTTAAGTTTGGCAAGACGAGGTACAACAAACAGGTTGTGACTGATTAATGTACTATTCAACAGTTCATTGAATTACAATGCAACAATGTGGAATTCCATTGTGTAATCTGAGTATGACCTTGCCATGTGCAAAACAATGACAGTGTAAGAAGCATGTTCACCCTGATCCACTGGTAGTCAATTATTCCTTGCCACATTATAGGAATGTTTCTTCTATATTTCTCAAATGTGTAGACATGTAAGAGCACCCTTCATTCTATGCATCACTTCCTTAAATAGCAGAACACACTCATGCATTCTTACTACTCTTCACACACTGGGTGATTGACTACGACTGAAAACAAATATTGTACAGTGTCATGAAGTATCTCCTTTTGGTATCTGAGGCAGTTCATAACAGCTAAGTTAGCATAAACGTATGCCTTTGGATATGACTCTCCCTCAATGTTATGGCTCCAACTCTATGAGCCCAGTGACGGGAACTTTGTCACACTATAAGTCATTAGTTGTAGCTGATGTTATCGTTCTTCATCTATCGGTTTACTGCAAATTATAAACTCAATCTGGGTCCTCCTTCATATATGCTGTTCACTCACTTCTTCCACACCACACTGCCTCCTTCTAGGGAGCATTATTTTTCTTCATTCTTTGTTCTGTAATTTTACATGAAAGTGACGTGCATTGGATATTAATACTGAAGGACATTATCATTGTTGCTTTGCATATTTATGATTTGTATATTTCTTTATTGCTTAATGGTTCTTATGGCCATATATTCATAGCTGTTTGAAGATATTTCTTCCCACTAATTGCACAAATTAGCCTTTTCGTTGCCATTAGAAGAATTCTAATGGCAACGAAAAGGCTAAAACCATCTGCAAATGCTCTTAAATGAGCTCAGGAAATTTAGTCCTAAGACAAGACACAGTAAAACAAACATCATGACAAGTCAGCTATGTTGTGTAAACATTGAATCTGCTGAGTCATAAAGGACTGATGGGACATAGTATTGAAGAATATTAAAACTGAAAGCAACTGGGACAGAACCAGTAAATATGTGTCTGTATGAAGCGAGTTATCACTTGGTGCAAGTTCTGTAATCCCTACAAAATGAAGAGTATTTATCACCATCTGTGCGCAGAGAACAGTAAAGGCTTCTATAAAAATGAATGCACAATAAAACAAATTGAATAATAAGCTATACGTGAGTGAGTGAATGAATGAATTTATGGGAGATCAGTCATTGAACATAATTGCATGATGGTATGCAAATTATGATGTTATAAAGATTTTTATAAAATTATTTCTGGAGAAAGATATCTCTGTTCTTAATTTCATTTAAGGCCTTAGTGATCAAGATACTATGCGGCAAGATAATATGGGAGAAGAATATTCCAGCTTTCTGAATTCTGCAAAGTATCAATCGTGCAATAAAAACATTGATCTTTTGGCTCATTAAGCAAATCCCAAGAGAAGTTGTCATGTCTTTGCAACTTTATTAAAAACACTGACAGTGATGAAAAACATCAGTGCATCACTGCAAAAGAGAGCAGATTCTACTGAATATGTGCATGCTATAGTGCCTTGAAAAAGTAGGTACTATAAAGTATGATAATGTAAGATCTACTGTTGCTGATGACAACCAATATATGATTAAGTGTGTTGATTTGTTGAAGTTGATCATTGGGAATGTTATAACAGTGCTTTTAAGAAGGGTGTGTATAACCTCATCTTGTACAGTGCCTTGAGGAACCTAAGTTTCTTACTGCCCATTATCTATACTTAAAGCTTAACAATTTGAAACAGAATTACAAGTTTATCAATCAGTTATTTTTAAGGTAAAACAAGGAAATTTGTAGAGTGAATTGGCAAACATCTTCTTCAAGCAGAAAGTTAGGCATTCTCTGATGTGAGTGGTCATTAAAATAAACTCTCATAAATTTAGAATTCTGATCCCTCTAAGCTTGTATTCGTAATGCTAAAGAATGCTTTTTTTGTTTGTTTGTTCCAAGAACAGTTTGATAAATACTGTGAGTGAGGTTTTGCAAAGCTTTGTCAACCACTGCTTTTAGAATTCAGTCACTCTGTGCATCCAAAGTTTTAACCTACAAACAACTGCAAGATGGAGTCAACTTACTACTTCCAACCAGAAAGATTCAAGTTGTGAAATGTCTGCAATCAACAAAAGTGGGTCACCCTGAATTTGCAGCTATAGGCCTACAAGTAGAACTGATTTCTGATTTCAATGTGGATCATGAAAGACTATTTTTATAATACAGGGGGATTATGACTGACTGAAACCACAATGTAAGTGAATAATAATTGGTCTAACACCAGGATTGAATCCTAAACATTCCCATACTCCAAAAAAGGATGTATTTTCTCCTTTCTAGAGATGGGCAATCAAAGTATATGAAGTTGATTCCTCAGCTTGAGTCAACAAGTGGGATCTCCATGATATATCCCCACTGTACATAGATGTTTCCAAAAATGACCATGTCCAGTAATTAATGCAATCACTGTTTTAAGCCTTCATCTATCTAGCTGTAAGAGTCCTAGATAATACAACATTCTTAGGGTCCTAACTAGTCTCCTAGCTAGTTTTTCCTGAGTGAGTTTACCATCTAGAAGGTGGCTCTCTTTTACTTATGCTGTAACTGTTTTTAGCTAAATAATCTTTTTCATTTCCTTCAACCACTTGATGTCCTGGCACCCATGATTGCTCCAGACTATTTTTTGGTGCCAGGGACATTCAAGGATTAAACGCAATCCCAAACCAATTCTGATGTTACCTGAGAAAAGTTCTTTAAGAACACTTTGACTGTCTGCGAGGATGAGTATATGTGTGCCATATTCATGATCATGCTGTTACTTGAAGTTTAAAGCATCACTCAGTGATCTAGTTATGAAACAATTAATAATGAGCATGAAGAATACATTTTATAGTATTTGTGTGACTGTTAGAACTGCCAATTTAATATATACATAAAAAATTATCATAACTCCTACTACAATGTCCTTATGTAAAACTATACAAACGCCTTGTATACATGAAGAGTCTGTATTTAAAATGAACTTTTTAACAAAGTAATTTAAAATTCAACTCCAGGGTAGATTCTATCTTCAGTACAACCAAACATTCAAAATGCTTCCAAAATCAGGATAAATGCCCATTAACAATAACACCAAAAATTATTAAAAAAAATTGCACTGAAATGTGCTATAAAATAAAAAGAAATGTTCCTGTCTCTGTCAAAAATGTAATGAATATAGTGGAATCTTATTCATTAAGGAAAAATATAGATGTACACGTGTCCTTATCAGTAAAGAGCAACTGGCAGTAACAGTAAGATATTTTGCAACTCTAAGGAGTTTTAGGGATTCAAAGTTTTCTGCTATAATTTTGCAATCTACTATAAGCCTGGCAATTGTAGAAACTTGTGGAGTATTAGTTTATGTCCTGCAAGAGTACATTTCTCATCAAAAATAATGGATTGGCACAAAATTATAACTTCCAGAATCAGAGCTTTGCACATGCTCATTGAGCCAAAGTGTTGGTATATAAGTTACCACAATGAAACTAAATCTTTAGTATTCTACACTTTGTTTGTAGTTTTCAATGTGCTCTGCTGACATATATAGGTTTACTTCTATAAAGAATCACTTCAAATGCTAAGGTTGTGTTATGACATATTTTAGGAGATACCTGAACCTTCAGGAGAAAAGAAAGCTCTTTCCCGGCTAAACCATTCCTTTGCACTATTATCCTTTGAAATTGCAGATAGACAACAGCTACTTCACCAACTAATTGGTCTGATTCATGAAGTTCTCTGCATCAAAGGTGGCTGCAGTAATTGGAGTCCCACTAACAACAGCTAAAAGATGGACGAAACAATTTCCAAGTAAGGTGATGTTGTAAATAATCTCTGCACAGAAGTAGGCTGTCACCTTGTTGAGGCAAGAATTGCACCCTTTTAAGTTCAAGACAGTGTCCAACTTTCCCGGCTCCACACACACCTTAGGGAGACACTTTAGAGAGCATGGAATAAAGTCTCATTCAGCTGCAAAAAACAACACTTAATAGAAATACAGATCGTGGACCATCTGCATATAATACTATCCACCAGAACTTGACTGGAGAAATGATATGTTCTCCAATGAAGTAATTATTACAAATAACAATACAGTCCAATCTGTATTTACCATGTGGATGACCACACCATATTGATTATATCTTAACCAAACTGAGCTCTGCATGTTTTGCAATTTCGATCTTTATTTCAGCTTATAAATAAGAGCATACTAAAAACAGCTTATTATGCATATTTTCATTCATTGATGACCTATGGAATAACATTTTGGGGAAATTCAGTAAATGGAAAAAAGGGTAAGAATAATGGCAGAGGCAAGATGATCAACTCACTGCAAGCCGCTTTTCAAAATGCTTGGAATTTTACAATTAATCCTGTGAATATATTCTATCCATATTGTCATTTATAATAAACACAGAAACGTTTACAAAACAAGCAGGTTTTCATAACAGAGACCAGACATAGGCAGGACTTACACAGACCAATAAATAATTTGCAGTCATTCCAAAAAGGGGTTTACTACAAAGGAATAGTTTTGTTTAATTCACTTCCTTCTTCTATAACAGAATTGCAAATAAACAAAAACAAGTTGGGATCAGAATTAAAAAGATAGCTTACTACTCACACCTTCTATACAGAGGAGGACTTCATTCAATCAAAAAATACTGGTAATAATGTGTCATTGTAAATATAATAAACATGAATATTATAAGAATGCAGACTATGAGTAGTTTTTTGGAAACAGACATGTAAATTATACAAAACTGACACCTCTGAAATTTCTTTGTCAGAATTATTATTTAAAATAAATGTATTAATAAGAATGAATAAATGTAATTCTTAACATGATCTATTTCCTAGAGTTTGGGCACAGAGTCTAATCTCATAATAGGATCTACAGATTTCAATGTTGTATGTGTGTATGCATGTATGTATGATACAATGACAGGATGTTAAGAGACTTGGTAGGGGGTCACCATGGATTTGGACTTTTTTGACAATTTTGTGGGCTCCATGCCTCACAGAACGGGAGTAGTTGTTGATGCTGGTGGTTTGTGGACCAGATACTAGACCCACCACAGCCTTGGTTTTTAATTTTATTTATTTTATCCTTTCAAGAATAAGAAGAACACTTACTTATTGTATATTCTAACCCTTAATGTCGCTTTTAATAGCTCAAAGTAATAGGCAAATATATAATCATAATGTTGTTAGTATAATAATATTTATTACAAAAGCCATATTATAACATTATAGGTAAGCAGAAATTTACAATTCTGAAAAAAAAAAAATTATCTCGCTGCAGAACTTTGACATAATTACCATTAATTTCGAAGTAACAGATATTACCCCTACACCAATACATTCTAGAGCCCTACTCGCAAGAATATATTATAAATGTAGATTAGGTGGCCTATCTTTGACCAATGTATGCTGCAGCAACAGCAGTATGTCCTGCACATATTGTGAACTACTGTTTTTCATCCAAGAGTCAGCCTATTATTTTTGATGAGAAGTTTACATGGAGGTAGGACAATAATGTTGGTGTTGGTGTTGGTGTTGGTGTTGTTGGTGTTGGTGTTGTTGCTGCTGCTACTGCTGCTGCTGGTAGTATTACTACTACACTTACAACTAAGACTAGGACCAGGACCAGGTCTAGGACCGCAACCACAACCAAGACCACAACCATGACTGCTTACACTACTATTAATAATAATGATGATAATGATATTGATGATGATAATGATAATGATAATAATAATGATGATGATAATAATAATGATGATGATAATAATAATGATGATTATGATGATGATGATGATGATAATAATAATAATAATAATAATAATAATAATAATAATAATAATAATAATAATAATAATAATAATAATAATAATAATAATAATAATAATAATAATAATAATTTAATATTGATTTATTTAATTACCATATTTTTTTACAAAATATATTCTTTGTATGCAGTATTACTTATAGAAAGATACCTGGAAAACACTGACATATGTTCAGCAGAGCCTGCATATCTACATTACTGTAGAACCTTGACCTTGAATATAGTTAATCCCAGGAGGGGGAGGGTTTATTTTTGTTGATGTGAAAGGAGAAAGTCATGTAATGTTATAGGCTAAATATAATACAGTGTGCATGTCAGGTCTAAGTTGAAATATCTTTCATCTTTCTGGAGTCTGTACTTCCAAGTTCATCAAAATAGAATAGAGGAAGTCCAGAAGAAATTTCCTACGTATCTGTACTTTAAGAACACCATCATTCCAGCATTCTAAGCAGACCTACATTATAAGGACTTATTGACTAAACTCAAACCAATGAGGGTAAGTACCAGAAGAAACATTGCACTAAAAGTTCTGTTACAAAACTTAATAAATAGTCTATTAGATAAGGCAACATTTGCTCAATACCTGAATTACAACATAAAGAAATCTATTTTACCAGTAGGAATACAATTTGTGTGCCAAATTTCAAAGGTGTTAGACTTTAGGAATCCAGAATTATTAAAAATGTGTCCTTCATATTAGAAAAGTTTGATTAAATTTGACCACTTTAATTTTTCCTTCAATTACTGTGGATTTTTAGAGGAAACTCTCTTTTAATTTTGTTAAGTATTTGTAACTAAGTTTGTGCGCATACATGTCCAACTGCATGCGTGCATGCATGCCTGTGTGTGTGTGTGTGTGTGCTAAAATAATAAGCTTCTGATACAGGAGTATAAGAGAAAATGCCAAGAAAAACTTTAGAAGACCCTATTTATCTTGCTTTCATTTTCTTTAGGTATACACAAAAAGAAGATAGCAGGAAAGAATGATATCTGAAATAATAATTAATAATTCCTTTACAAATTTGATATAGAAGCAATAAATAATATATTAATCCTTTCAGCGATATGCAGTGATATGACATTCTGTACATGATTGTTAAACAAATAACATCAGATAACTCCATTAAATAATACAAAACTCAATGTCTGGACTTATGGCCATGTGGTCTAAGACACGATTAGGAGTGGCTAACCTATTAAAATAAGAATCACGGCATCGAATGCACTCTGCTTCGAATGTTCTGCTTCAAGAGAAATTGTGGTAAAGGACAAGGAAGGCCCAACTAAAGCAATCAGTGTGATGGCATGGTTGGATGCTGTTGGATTGCAGAGGCATGCATTTTAGCGTTTTATTACGTAAAATAAATTCACTCACACCATTACATAGCTTTATAAGATGCAGTTATCATGTTTCCAAATGGATGCATGGTGTAAGGCATAGTATGTGATAGTTGATCATACTGGAATGGTTGGAGGTTTGAGCACCAAAGGACCATTTTGTTGTTGTTTATTTTTTTTTAAACACCTCCCCTCCATTATTAGATATTCCTGAAGGGATTAAAGAAAACAGTAAATGAAAATGACAGATGCCACAGAACTGAAAGTGCAAGAACAGTCCACTTTTTAATTATGTTTTTCACTGATCAGAGACAGAAAATGATGAGAACTTCATTTGTTCTGGAAGCAACAAAGAATAAAATCACTGAATGAAAATTTAATTAAGAGCAGTGGCAATCATGAGTAGAGGCATGAGGCTTATTCATCATGTGAATGTTCTGGTAGTTTATCTGCAATGCATGGTAGAGCATGTGCTTAAGACAGTGTACTTTTTGAGATATGATAAGTACACACATTTGCTTTATTTTATACAAGTGCTGAGGGAATTTTTAAAAATTTGTATACATGTCTGAAATTAGATAATGATAATGGACTAAAAGAATATATAAAATATCAAAGTGATAGTGGGGGGACTGATTTGTGGAGGTGAAGAAATTGGTGGGATAAATTGCGATGGGAGAATTTGGGTTACAGGGTGAAACTAATACCATGTATTCTGCACGTTGAGGTAAGGCTGCAAGTTGAGAATGTAAGTAAACAGGAAATATGGGCTAGTTTTGAGGATAAACAAAATTGGAATTATATATTAAAATGAAAAGGAATTGGGTTAGGGAGAAATACATGGATAATTCCAACAAAGTGGGAAGAATGGGCTATGCTTTGATGGAAACAGGTCTATTATTTCTTAAAGATTAAGGTCAAATTTAATAAAAGGGTGCAAAAATTGTGCGGGAAATGTAAGGATATTTATCACTGCATAGTTGAACATGAAATGGTTAATAGGTAGAGGGATAGTATTTGGAATGAGAAATGGAAGATATCACTAAAAGATGTAACAACAATTAAAATATAAGTGGTTAACAAGAAGAAGAAATTCATAGGACAGGGGAATTACTAGAAAGAGTGAGGGATAAGGCAAGGAGCCCAAGGAGGTGCAACAGAGAGAAAACAATAATGGTAATGACGTCTGTTGGTGTTGGTGTTTTCTTTCTTGTGTTTAACGCCTGCTTTTACTACTTGTGGCACCGCAGGCAATGACACTGGAGATACATGGAATGAGATGGAGCACCGGTGGAATGCAATGGTGGGGGAAGCTGGAGAACCCAGAGAAAACCCGCCCCAGCGCTGCTTTGTCCACCAGAAATCTCACATGCAGTTGCTTGGGATCGAACCCGCGCTATCTAGGTGAGAGGCAAGTGGTCTAACCACCTGGCCATGGCGTGGCTTGGTGATGGTGGTGGTGGTGGTGGTGGTGGTGGTGGTGGTGGTGGTGGTGGTGGTGGTGGTGGTGGTGGTGGTGGTGGTGGTGGTGGTGGTGGTGGTTGTAGTGGTGGTATGTTTGATTTTTTTATCCAATAGCTTACATGTGACAAAAAGGCTGGTGCTCATTCAAAATCATTATATGTACTTACCTCATTGTTTTTACTCAGAGCAGAATTTTCAATGAACTCCAAAAGTAATGACCATGCACGTGGGAAATCTCCCAATGTCTGAAGCAAGTGACGCTTTGTATTAAACACTCTTGCTACCCCTGATAAGGTTAATACCTAAAAAGCAGAATGAAACTTATTGAAAACCAAGTTTTTGATTTTGTTTAAAGGTTAAGGTTAAGGTTCGTTGTTTTAATTAAATATATTGGAGGATAATTGCACAAATCTAGGATCCTTAATAAATCAACCAATTGAGATTTTATGTGACAAATTTTTCTGCCAATTAACCCTTTTAAGGACTAGTAAGACAAGTGATTCAAAGTACAAATTAGTAGTGTTGTTGCAAAATGTACTTGGTTATGAAAACATAATTTTACAGAAAAGCAAACAAATTATTTATTTTTAAACTTTCATATGGTTTTTAGACATTTAAATGACAATAAAGCTGAAGATGGCTTTAAAGTTTTACAAAAACAAAAACTCAAATACATTAACATAAACTTAGACAGTAATTCAAGATATAAAGGTTCATAATTTACATTTTGACAAAACAATTGATCATAATACATTTTGTGCCAACTTGAATATATTAATTACTATTAAAAACAAATTAAAATTCACAATTACAATTATTAATCCATCAGTGCCATGCACTGCTTTTAAGTAACAGAATTTGCTTTGTTTCTGAAACAATCTTATGTTGCCCGCAAAACATTCCGTAATGGAAGAAAAGCATTCATTACTGAAACAAGAACTCTCTTTTTACTTCAACTAACAACCCTTTATTTCTTCCACAAACTGATTACAATCAGAATCTGCTCATAAATAACTGTCTTTCTTTAATGCTTTCATTACACTCCTGGCAAATAGTTTCTTTAAACATTTGCTGCAGTGAAGAGGACTGCTCGCCACAAATTTCCCATCAAGACTGAGCTCATCTGCTGCTCCTTATCCGCCTCCAGTTGCAACTCAACTCTGGGCAGGGCTTCATTTACCTTTTTATATCTGTTGATCATGTGACAGCAAATTTCCAGAAATAATTGCACATGAAAACTATCACAGGTGTCACAAACTCACTCAGGTGTAACAATGCAGACTTTGATGTCAAAGACCTTTCCAACATCACATGTGTGCACTTGCACAGGTGTAACAATCATAGCTGCAATGTAAACAATCAGCTGTGAATTTTGAAGCAAGCCATTCACACGCATTTAGCAATTATGGCTGCAGGGGTAGTCACACTGTGCCTCAGGGCTGGTCATCTTGACCAGCACCACCATAATGAGCTAGATGATTCAGGTGAACCACTGGCAAAAATGATGTCATGGAGAATTAGCATGCAAGCATCATAAGTCAACAGTCTCATCACTGATTCCATGAGGCAATGGAAGGTGGCTGTGTTATAGAGCATGAAGGGCATAACCGTAAATTGCCAAAGCTCTTGGCCCATTAAGAATATGGTCCTTGTCTCTAGGATCAAGGAATCTTGCCAGTATCCCAATTTCAGGTCCAAAGTTGAGAACCACTAAGGATCAGCAAGTGTGTCCAGGGTGTCGCCAATCCATAATAAGAGGAAACTGTCCTTTCTGGTGGTGACATTAAGCTTCCTGTAGTCCACACAGAACCATAGCTTGCTATTCTTCTTCACCAACATAATAGAGGAGCACCAAGGGCTGTCAGACTCTTCAGTAATCCCCTGAATATCACGTCCTCCAGCATGTCCCTTATCTTTGCTTGCTTTGCCAGAGGAACACGTCTTGGTGGTTGCCAGATAGGTTAGGCATCTCAGGTATTGATATTATGGAGTACTTTGTCAGTGCAACCGTAATCTCTGTTCCCATCCCTGAAGACAAATTGATATTTGCTTAGAGATATCAGAGCCTCTCCAGTTGTGAAGTGGTCAGATGGTCTAGCCACCCTCTTCAGCTAATCTTTCGGCCAGCGCTCCAAGTCCTGCAACAATGCTGTCCAGTCAGATCCATCACATGACAATACACTCACCTCTGCCTCACACTTCCCTAACTATGTCTTGGCCTGAATGTACTGATTGGATGACCCAATTATTTCAGCAGCTTCACAAGTTTTTCCTACCGACAAGACAAGTATTCCTGGGCAATGCATAATCTATTCATTGATGTTTTCTGGTCTAATACAAGATTTCTTGACTGTTGGCTTTCCAGGTGCACCTTCACCACCACCTCATTTCTTGCAGGCACAACTGCATCATTCATCAGGATCACCCTGCAGAACCTCAAATGCTCATAGGGCTCTAGAGCAACTCATCTCGGCTGATTCACAAAACCCTCTAGCTGATGTCAACCATCGCTCATGCCTCCTGAGAGCATCCAATCCCAGGAACCATTCCTCACCCACACTTGCGATGAATATCCACAGGTCCACAATGCTCTGCCCCAGTATTAACTCCAGCAGCACCTCCTCCACAGGCAAGATGCTGATGCTGCCACTAGTTGGTAGGGGTAATTGAATGTTCATGTAAGCAAGCCTGTTATCACATTAGGTATGATTACAGTCACAGCTACGCCTGTGTCTAATAGTATCTGGCACAGCTTTTCTTATATCCTGCCATCTGCAATGAGCTTCTGCCCAAGGTATATAGCATTGCTCAAGGGGGTGGTAAAGACAAGCCCAAATGCCCCTTGACATGCTGGTCCTTACCCCTTTTCTGCCTGTTCGTTGGCTTAGTGTGAACAGTCCTTCATGGTAGCCTGGCTTGCCACACCCTCAGCATACACCACTTGAAGATCATCGCCATCTCTGGGTTTCTTCTCTCTCCCTGTCACTGGCAATACTCCTGGTCTTCAAAGTGGGCACAGCTATTGTATTGATTGCCTTCATTCCAAGTTAATGGCTCATGTATCATCTCTTAGGCGTCAAGCATCAGGCTCTGTCATATCTCGGCATCATGCACCCCATAAACGAAGGAGTAGACAGCTTCCTGGGACACGTAACTAGGTGGTATGTTTGTTCACCAGTTGTTTTATTGCCGGGTAAACATCAGCACCAACTCCCCTGGCTGTTGCAGCCTCGATTTAAGCTGATTGTGGTGGGCTGTATCCAAATAATGTTTCCTGAAGTGGTTCTTGAGTGCCCCCCAAATTTCTCCAGACATCACTGATATCAGGATTGCATTCAGTACTTCTGGTACCATCCCTGGAGGCCTGTTATCAGCTGTGCAGCTTCGTCTTCATACTTAGATGGCTTGACACATATAGATGTTTTTCATGTCCTGATGTCTTGACCTTCAAGTCCTTAAGCCTTCTATCGAGCATCCATGGCATTCAGTTTCTTAGTGCTGCTGTCAGTTCTTCCTTCCAGGGCCTGAAGATGGTCATGGTCTTTCATGGTTCCACCTAGCTCTTCCACCTTTTCCCCAAGTTCTTGCACTTTTTCCCCCAAGTTCTGCCAAGTCCTTCCTCACATTGGCCAGTTTTTGGTAGAAAGTTCCGCTTTTCACCGTAAATATTTCTGTTTTAATTTCTATCTCCATCTTCTGAATTTTCTCTATGTCTTCTCATCCATCTTCTGCTGTTTTGCAATTCAAAGATTTAATATTATACATATATGTAGCATTATTATATAATAAATCTAATTTAACTTTGTACTTGCACTAGTTTGATTTCAAACCACTATGCAAACCTTTATCTTCCTTGGAAAAGATCACGCCCTCATGTTCAATAGGTTACCTAATTTAAGAAGTAGTCAGAATCTCCGCTCCCTTTGTGACAATAAGGAAGTGCATTGTATATATGTTACAGAATATTCTTTGAACATTTTTAGGAAAGAGAGTAGGTAGCTAATTTAACACGGATATGATGAAGGGAGTAGCACATGCATTTAAACTCAACAAAAATCTTGATAAAGCTGAGGTAGCTGTAACAATTTTTTTTGAAACTTGAAGAGAAAAGGAAAAGTATCTCGGAGACATACGTTTCTTGAATCTTTGCCAACAACGTCAGCTCAAACAAAATTTCATCAGAAGGAACATAAAATATGACAATAATGGCAAGTATCAAAGACTCACATATAAAAATGTAATAGAAACTGAAAAGAAGAAACACTATGCAAAAATAGATAGTTTAGAGCTAAAACTTTTTGAGTTACACTTAGCATTACCAAAAAAGTTAGGCTACATACTTTGGAAAAATTTGCACTCAAATTTCTTACGGATCTTAAGCAGAAAAATGAGTAGGAAGATGCTTATCCAGAAAAAAGTATGAAATTATTGTAAAAAACAGAATAAAAATAAATCAATCCAAAAAAAGACACCTCCCGAAAACCATGTTGTAAATTTATCCAAAGAAACCTTCTGCAAATCTCAGTTAGCCGTACTCAATAAAGGCCTAAAAACATGTGTAGATGATTTCAATAAAACAGAATATGCAACATATATGGAAATAGCCACAACCACCTAAAAAAAATAGACTGAAAAGCAATTAAGGAGCAGTGTAACCAATTTTGGATCAGGTACGTTCACGAATACAAAGAAAAAATCCATACCGGAAAATCATAAAATCCTTAACTTTGAAACCAGTGGTATATACAAAATCAGACAAAGGCAACCAAATAGTAATGCTAGATCAAGAAGACTATAACCAAAGAGTAGAATTCTCACAAAATCCGGAATACAAAGAAATAGTCAATCCACTAAATAAAAGTATAAAGACATTACAAGAAACATTATCAAATTGTATAACTATAACAGAAAACAAAAATCCAAATTAAAGCCAGATCTACCAACCTTGCCCAGATTGTATGCCCTACCTAAAATACTCAAACCTGGTAACAAAATAAGACCCAGAGTAGATAATATCAATGCACCCACATATTAACTCTCCAAATGGTTCTCACAGAAATTCAACTCCTTCCCAAAAATTCAATTGAAAAAGTATAACAAATTCACCTATCTTCCTAGGGCACACAACAAATTTCAGAAAATCTTCAAGAATTATAACCTCACCTTAGCTCCAAAAAGCAACTACAGCATTCAGAAACTGCTATGCAAAAAATTAAAAGATTCTATCCCAGCAAACAAAAATCCAGTTATTTATAAAACTAAATGCTCTGACTGTAATTTAGTATACATAGGAAGGACAAAAAGAAGTTTCGAAACCAGGTTAAAAAACACATGAGAAACCTAAAATACAAGCAAACAGAAAAATCAGCAGTTGCCTATAATTTTTGGACATCCAGTAATGAAATCACACCTAATATAAAACTGTTAAAACCAGTGTATTAACACACAGAATTAGATGTTTGGGAGAAGACCTACAGCCTGAAGAAAAAGAACATATCATGAATTTTGATTTACTGCCATACAGCAACCTTTAGAAGTTCATAGATCCCGCACCAGATACCTCCACAAGTGATGCACCACCACCCTCATCTATATCAACGAAACAAAGTTTAGGCGTAATTAAAGGTTGAAAATGGGAACAAGCTTTCCCAAAACCAGTCCCAGTAAGTAATTACTTACTAAGTGATGTTTGTGTTACACAAACCAACTCAAATTCTTTTGTTTTAAGCTAATTTAAGTATTTGGTAGCAGAGATAGAAACCTAGACATCTTATTTACTCACTTACTGGCCAACATTAAAAATGTGATCAATATAAACATATTTAAAAGTAAACTGAAAGAATTCATGTAAATTATTGTTTTTAAAGCAAAGAAAAATATTTTGGCTGTGTAAAAATTATTTCTAGTTGAAATAACACATTAGAACAACTTGTCTGCTTTGATTATGGTAAGCACTGTAGATAATAACTACTTGTAATCTCTACTACTTATTTCCTATTTTTATGAATTTACATGCACAAATCTGACATGTCCCATATCATGTACTTGTTAGTTGAACTAAATAGATAAATAAATAAATCAAAATACAATAATGATGCTTTCAACCCTTTACATCATCACTAAATCAAATAAACATTCATACACTGCATTGAAAAATGCTGATTTGTATTTTAAAGTTTTCACATTTACACTCAAACACCAGTAAATGACTAGAAGTTAAGAGTGCAAAGAAGGACTAAACTTAAAATAATTGTATTGCCAGCACTAGCTTTTAGTGCATCCAGGGTTGAAGGAAAACACCTCCCTCTGTATTTTAAAATAACAGACTTTATACAATGAAAACTAACCACTGAAATTAGCTGCTTGTAATCAGTAAAAAAGGTAATTTTATCAAACTCAGTAGTGAATCTCATATGTAAAATAACAGGTCATCAAGAAGTCGCTCTGCACCTCCTGTGTAACCAAGATTCCCCTAGAGTCAGGAATTCTGGTGGCAGCACTGGCTGCAGATAAATAATATGCAACTAACCTGTTGAAAGAAGATGATGAAAATATTTACCATTTTCTTGAAGACACAAATTCACTCGTTTTAATTTATTTTCGAACACTGTAATTAATGTCTCCTTTTTACAGATGTTATGTAATCTTCTATTGCCGTTTTCAGCTCATCGATTGTTTTTGGATTGTCCTTATATACTGAAGCTTTAGCGGCTCCCCAAAGAAAATAATCTGGAGGGGTAAGATCAGGAGACCTTGGAGGCCACAGACCTTTAGAAAGTAATCTTTCCCAAAAAAATTCCACTAACAGTCCCATGGATTTATTTGATGTATGAGCAGAGGCATTATCTTGTTGAAAAATTGCACCGTTCCCTTCATCTTTATTTAGCTGTGAAATAAATGGAAAAAGAATATCCGAGTAATAAACATCTGAATTAATTGAGTTATTGTAAAAAATTAGCCCAATAATTCGAGAGCGAGAGATCGCACACCAATTTTTCTCTGAATTGCATTAGGATTTTCAGTAGACCATACTCACATATTTTGTGAATTTATGCATCCTGATAAGTGGAACCGAGCTTCATCAGTAAAAAATGTCCTATCTAGCACCTCAATTCCATGGTACAAAATAAACCTCTGAAGCCATTCACAAAACTGAACTCTTTTCCCGTATTCTGTGGGTTTTAATTCATGGATGACTGATACCTTATATGGATAAAAACCTAGTTCTTTTTTGACTGCTTTGTATGCAGAAGCATAAGAAATATCACATTGTTGGGCCAATTTGTTTATTGATTTCTGCGGACTTTTAAGCATTCTATCCGATACATCAAATAGTTTTTCTTCTGTTAGCACACTGGGTCTTCCACTTCTAACAGCATCATGCACGGAACCTGACTCCCAAAATGTATGAGTTAAATCATGCACAATATCTCAGTGCAGTAGTTTTGAGTTAGGGAACCTGACAACGAAATTTTGTTTCACTTTCCCAGTATAATTTCCATGTTCATTAAAAACGTTTTCCACTAGAAACACACGTTCCTCTGTAGAATGCATTGATTTCACTTCAGGCACACGTCAGAACTCACAGCATAGTAGACCATACTAACCAGTACAATAAACAACTCATGCGCTCGCAGCCGCTGATAACGCCGGTAATCATAACATCCCGTTGGATTCGAATGCAATAAACCCGGGGATGCCAAAACTTTTATCGAGCAAGGTGCGGAGGATGTTCTTGATGACGTGTTATAACATAACAAACATACAGAACTCAAGAAAAACTACATTCTTCCAAACTATGTAATTCTTATGCAAAATTATGTTTTCATCACCACATTGCATGAAAAAACTGAATAATGTGTCAAAATAAATATACTTCGCTTCTTAAACCATGTGGAGTATCATCAACTTACTTGAGTTTCAGCCCATTGCTTTTGTGCTGTATTCCTTGAATGATGAATTAAAATATTGCCTCCAGTGTCAACCTTCTCGTTGCTGGCTGAACTTGATAAACTTCGGACCTTGTCCAGTAAAGGAAAAAGAACCTGTAAATAATGTCAACAATAAAGATAAGACCCCTCAAGATGTAAGGCAGAAGATTTCAATATAGGTGAAATGCTTGCATTAAGTAAACATAATGGCAAAACATCAAATATGTATGCACTTAAATAATTTTTTGTAGCCTCTTAAAAGTCTTCATTTCTTTGTTTATTAAATTTGAGCCTTGAATACTTAGTATATCTTTTTCCTTTACTTAACTAAAATTTATTCCACTTCCTACAACTGCATACTATATCATTATGTTACTATTTCAAACAGTTGGTATTGGATGTTATTATGCTTTTGAAGAAAAACAAACGTTGCATTTATGCAGAAGCCAGTAAGACATTTAGTCAATCTAATAAACCTCTTTCTGTAAACCTTGAACTTTGGTGCTTGTTTATGCTTTAACTCCATTCAGAGATCCATTCTGGAAACTATATCAAAATGTCTGCTAAACCTAAGTTCTTTTAAGTTGATATTATGTAGTTATTATCCTGTGTTATAAAATGCAAACACATTAAAGATATAATGCCTGACTATAAATTGGAAGCACACATTTTATCTTGGGATAAAAGTTGATATAATATTGTTTGTAAAACAAAATAAACTGAGTAATAGTTGAAAACTGAGATTGGACTTTTCTTTTAAGGATTTGATTAAATAAAAGGCACAGCTTTATAAATTCAAGTGCTTAGGTGCAGTTGTGATATTTTTCATTCCAACATTAAACCTACCATAGAGTATGTTTCTAATTATTTTGAGCACTGAGCATGAAATAGATGAGAACCATTTGGTTGTTGGATGATACTATAAATGAAAATGTACATACTTATTGTTCTAACAATTACTCCGTCTTTCTCATAATAATTGTCCAGTATGCTGAAATAGCATTACAGTAATTACTGACACAGGGAGTATTTGGCATTTACATGTATGCAGAGATGCGCAGGTCAGTGAACACAATTGTGATGAGTAATCAGTGACCTTATTGTGATAATCAACAAAACTGCCAAGACAACTGACAACAAACTGATTATCGTAACAGGGGTATGGCGCTGTATGCAATCTGGTGAAGCAAAGCATCTGGATGAAAGATGTTGGTCCAAAGAAGCAGGATCTTGCCCTACAATGACTACAGCAACTGCCACTGCGAAAGCAGAAGAATATTCATTCAATTTCAGCAGTGTCAAACATTTCTAAGAGTACCCTAGATAGGTGCATAAAGGTGGGAGAGTTAAGAGTCCATATAAATGCACTGAAGCCATTATTGACTGATTACAACAAGACAAAGCATCTAAAATTTGCCTTATCAATACTGGACCCCACCACAATTCTGAATATGAAAATCCAAAGTTCAGCATAATGGAGACCATTCATGCAGATGAAAATGGTTCTAGCTGAAGAAGGAGGGTCAGAAAATGTACCTACTGCCAGATGAACCTGACTCACAGTGAACATGTAAAAGTAATTTGTTTATTCCAAAGATTAAGTTTCTGGCTACCATAGCTCGGCCTCGGTGGAATACTGGCCACAATCAGGATTTGATGGTAAATTAGGCATTTAGCCATTCATTAGCAAGGAGCTCAACAAGAGGAACAGCAGGAATTGTCCTGCTGGTACAATGGTCACCAAAGATGTTTACTGGGACATGCTTATCAACAAATATCCCTGCAATAGATGCTGTGTAGACCATACGCAATGAGAATTCAGGTGTCCATTCAGCAGGACAATGCACATCCACATATTGTTCCCAATGACTGCATCTGGTTGGATGCTGCAGCAGCCAGTGGAATCACTATGTATTTCATATGCCAACCTCCAAACAGCCCAATAAGAATGTTTTACATCTGGAGTTTCAGGCAATTCAGTCTCATGAGACCATTAGTTGGCCTCGCTACTATGATTATTATTATTTCCGTCAATTGTCAATTATTTAATGTATTTAAAAGTGTTAATTCTTTATCATTTAATGTACTTAAAAGTGTAAAGCTAGCTTCTAGCAAGCACAGCTCAAGGTTGTTTAACAAACTTGGCTATTGGAAAGGGGAAGGCTCTTTGTGAACAAGAACTCTTTTTTCAGTCACGTACTAGGGTGCATGTGCATGCAATAGAGAAATAAGTGAGGACGCAATTGCGTGAAGAACAGGATTGTAGAAAAATGAGTTTTTTTCCACTGTGTGATGATGGTCACAAGGGAGTTATGGTGCATTGTGGGTAAAGAATGATGCATTATGGGATTCCTCAACGCCAAGTTAGCAGTCTTTCTGACCAATCAGAAAGAAGCAGCCATGACAGTAAATCTACTATATAAGTAGTAGATTGTAGAATGTCAGTCTCAGATTCTTACTCTCACACTCAGATACACTCAGTCGCTATGTACGCATAATCGCTGTTAGGCAGTCAGACAGTCACTTAAGGTCATGTGCGCATAATTACTGTTGAGAACACTCACCGCTAAGTTCAAGGCATACTCGTAAGATTATTATATGGTGTGAAAGTAATCAGTTCAATAAGTGAAGTTAAGTTACGTCGTCAAAGCAGGAAAGCTCCTAGAAATAGTCAGAACTAGTTACATTGTAAAGCAAAGTGCTTGTCTATATGTCTTATTCCAGTCAAGAATAAAGCGAATAGATAAAGTAAAGTGTGTGCTATTTTGCAAAACCACTCACAAACTACCCTCATTGCCGTTACCACCCGAGTGAGTCAATCTTTGTGCAGGCTGAGCTACGCTGGATGCAACCAACGGTAGTGGATCTTCAAACCAGGTACATGGGAGATCTACTCTCTTGGTAGTGGAGTGAGTCCAGAGACACCCGTCAATGTAAGAGCAAAACCAATTTCATACTTGGCTCTTCAACGGGGTGTAAAAACAGTCACATACTTGACACCAACAACACGCGACATTAAAAACGTTCCATACTTCGCTACCATCACATGGGACGATAAATATATACCTTGCACTCTCCAGCATCAGACAGCTCAACAAACTGTTGACGAGTTGATCACTGCTGTTGAAATATCTTTTTCTGACCTGACACTGGAAAAACTA
Source organism: Hymenopus coronatus (assembly GCA_030762935.1). Taxonomy (NCBI): domain Eukaryota; kingdom Metazoa; phylum Arthropoda; class Insecta; order Mantodea; family Hymenopodidae; genus Hymenopus; species Hymenopus coronatus. Next base: position 345,761,728 of record CM060900.1, read on the forward strand.
AATAATATCTTTCTCATTTTGCAGCCCTGTCTTATTCAAATAATTCAAGTGCATGGTGGAAACTATAAGATTCCCTATACGTAAAAAGCATGCTTCGACTACTGCAATATCCTGTCATCTTGCTTGGAGTGTCCTCAATATATTTACAATGAGGCTTCAGCAGTAGATCTGCCAGGGCAAGGCAAGCTGTTGGATTGACAGCATTCCCACACTAACACAAGTCTACACTATGGTAAGAGTATTTTGTTTGTTTTGTTTTCAGTTTGAACTGATTCTGGAGCAATAAAGTTTTGTGAAACATACCCTTGTTTAATATTTGTCCTATATATTCCTAATCACCAATGTCCCAGTATGTGCATCAGCCAATTAATATGGGACAAAAGAGATACGTGTACGAACAATTAACATGGGATAGATGCATAACGGACAATATGGAACAAAAGATGTACATACATGTATTGGACAATTATTCTGGGAGAGAGGGTGTACATAGTATAAAAATAGCAAGCTCTTCCACAACATTAATAAGTTAATACACTAATATTAAAGATAAAATGCATGCTATTATAAATTGAAACATACATTTGATCTTATGTTTGTTAGAAATGTACACCCTTGAAGTCCATAAAGGGAAAAATGCATGGTAATAAACCTATGGTTAGGCAAAAACATAGATGGTTGGATGTCAGAAAAGATGTGAGAAGTATGCTGGAGAGTAAGAATTTGGAAAGGAATGTCTTAATTAGGGAAGAATAGAAGCAACGTCTGAAAGAAGCCGAGACCTAATTTGGTATGTAGTGCTAAAGAAGAAGAAAGTACTGTAGGAAGCTAAAGCAAGTAGAATGACAGCTGTAAATTAAGGTTAGATTTTTTCTTTTAAGTGTTTGAGAAATAAAAGGAATAGTTATATAAATTGAAGTACAAAGGTTTAACCATTATAACGTTTTCTTTCCATCATTAAACCTACCACAATGCTAAACATTTCTTATAATTTTGGCCAGTGAACATAAATATATGTGAACCACAACAGTTGCTGGATGCCACCATAGAAGAAAATGCACACATTGTTCTAACCTTTATATAGTATAAAAATTTCAACATTTATTTATGGTAAGAGAAAAGCACTTAAAAAGGCTGACAATATCAAGATATGCTCAGCTTTTATTCAATGGAGAGGCCTAATCCTACTGAATATGAGAAACAGGATTCAAGTGACTAAGAGTACATACTTTGATCTTCTTGTAAAAGTTGAATCATTCAAGCAAACCAACTTAAGGGTGTCCATTTCTATCTGTAATTTATAGTGCATCAATAGAGTAAGAATGACATCACAGTTAACTGATGAGCCTACACTGAAGCCATAGCACACTCTACTGTACTGTTACAATTAAAACCAATAAATACTGTAATTATTCTACAATAATTGCTTCTCAACTTTGGAACAAAAGTTTAAGCATGCAGACAACAAACACTCCTAAATTTCTTTTCCTGGGTGCTTTTAATAACTGTACTCCTTTTTTCTGTAATACATTCTGCTCTTTGTTTATAACTTTGTTTTATAACACACACCTATTTAAGGTTAATCACTGGAAAATGCACTTGTAGATGTTACATATGCGTCAGATTTCTTAACTTACAAAAACAGAAATCCACTGAGGAAGCATTCATTATCATTTCATTTAGCTGACATCACTTATCAGGTCCCTTATCATTCTCCAGAGCCTGACATCTAGATTTGTTAAGCTTACTACATTGCAATAGGATTCAAAATAAACTCATGAAAGTATTACTTCTGTGGATTCTCAAATGATTATAAAAAATGATTCACAACTGGCCAACTTTGCAATTTTAAGTTTCTATATTGACTTTTAGAGAGAAAATTAGCTTGTAATTATTACATTTTTATCACACTCATAGCAGTTTTAAGTCCTGTTTACATCTGGAAAGAAAAAGATGTTAAATGTATTGTTGAACAAAGTATGTAATTAAATTTTAAGTTTTCATGTTTACCATCATTTTCTTCATACACTTCAGCCTGAAATATAATTGGTTTATTTAGTCATATCTGAAAATAAGACACTTTGAATTAGTGGATTTCATTCTTACTTAAAAAAAGTATGGTCCAGGAGTCCATTTTCTGTACACAATAGGAAAACTGCTATAGTAATAATTCACTGTGCAGAAATTATGTCTTGTGCTTCTAAATACAGAGTAGATACTCAGCACCATTATGTATCTCTGCTAGCAAGGGCGCCATAGTATAAACCTGTGGAGGATTACACACCAGCAACTGCTTTATTCTCAAATCTTCCATAAGATCACATTAAGAAGTTACAAATGAACTAAAGCCTATCCACTCCATTATATCCAGGTAGCAAAGAGAAAATTTTATATCATTATCCTCTTTGTTTAGTTTATAACTTCTTAGATGCAGAAGTACACAATCTTCTTCTGAAAGGATTAAGCTCTCAAGAATGATAAGGTTATGCAGAAAATGTTTTAAGTAACTAATCCATTCCAACTGAACAAGAATAGTTAACTTTTAAATTTTACATTTAAATCAGAACCTCAACAGTGTATTGCTGATGAAATGAGTTTAGTGAACACATAAATTACCAGTCTCACACACAATCATCTCAACTAATAGTGTTCTTCATCTTCACTGAAATAAGACCAAATGTATGCAAAGTTTGCCTTTACCTTCTAGTAGCTCAATACAAGGGACCATTAATAGCTATAAATCTTGAAAATATACACAGGAACATAAAGCAATAAAGCTGATTGTTCATTTAAATGATTAACAACAGCAAAAAGGAAATTCATTTATATAATGAATTAAAATTCAAAAGAACCACAATTATAGAAACTGTACTGTATCAAGAAGTCAACTGCAATCATTGAAAAATCATTCATTCATTCTAGAGACCAATTATGTAGTTAGAAACCTGCAAAGTTATGGGTACTGCCATATGCATTGAAGTACACATTAAACAGTACAGTTTTGCTAAGAAAAGTGGACAAATTGTTAAACCAAATTGTGATAGTTATAATTCCTGTTGGTTGGGGAAAGGATAATCCTTTTGGTCAAGGATAATCCAAAGTGATATATTTTGCAATTATTATAATGAATTTGTGTAAACTCCAATCTGTAATATGTCTCAGGTTTCACAGTATTTAACAAATTTGATACATAAAGGGCAATTTAGTAAATATGCTTAATTAAGCAATTTGTACATAATTAGGAATTTTCTTTACTACAAGGCATCAAAATTAATTTCTGCACTTAATATGCTTTCATTATCTTCTAATAAGCATGATACTTAAACATGTTGCCCACTGCAAAATAATATGCTACTTCTGCAATTATCACGTTTAAAAGCATACCTGCCACAGCACTGCCTGCCATGTAGGCTGGTGCAGAAGTCGTCCATGAGCAGAAATTGTAGAAAACAGAGTCTGGCCTGCAGACTTTCGAACTGCAGGTCGGGAATCAACACACAAATCACCTAAAAAAAAAATAAATGCCAAAGTCAAAACATTATTCAGTAACAGCTAATCTCCTTTGTTTTTTCTCTATCTCTCACCTTCTCTGCTCTAGTGCAGAATTATTTTCATTTAATTGTTTGAAATATATTTTTGAATTGAAAATAGTAAACTATGCTTCATCTTCTGTTTTATCAAATACTAAAATAGTTGTAATTTCTCCCCCATTCACATTTAGTATAGATAGTGTCAACTTGGAATTTCAGATTACAAAGCTATCCTTTTCTACATTCAGATAAAGGAGCACATACAAACTATAAGAGGTCATTCAGTGAGGAAAAGTGAGGAAAAACAATTCACTTCAAACATTTATTAGAGGAACAAAACTTTGATAGATGTAATAAATAAATCCAACACTAATGTAAAAATATCAGAATTTCTAACCACCATTAACATTACTTCATTTTCCATTAAAAAGGTAGCTCCTTTAGTAAATTCAAGAAATGGGTAACAAAAGTCAAATATAATAATATAACGTAAACGAAAGAAACCATTGTGTGATTTGTGTAAAACAAGTGATAATGCTGGTCTCTGAACACACTATAAATCTTGCAGCAATATTTTAAATTGTGTCATATATGAAGCAAAATTAAAATCAATTGAAGAGCCAAAAAATAAATAATAAATTTATTTATTTATTAATAACAAAAGCTATGTGGAAAATAGTAAAAGATGAAACTGGAAAGAATAATACTAAAGAAAATTTTAAAATAAATAAAAATGGGAAGAAACAACAGACTCCCATAGGATTAACCAAGATATTTAATGAGTACTTAGAAATTGTAGAAGGCTCAAACATTACTGCAAACGCTCCTCCTCCTCCTTTCCCTCAAATTTTATGTGATAGAACTATACTTTTAATTCTAGTAATATCAGGTGAAATTAATTCTATAACTTAAGGCCTGAAAAACAAATACTCTAATTGAACTGATAATATGTCAGATGTACAAAAATCAGCACCCTATCAAACCCTTTGGTAAGATATCTCAAATTCTTCTTTGCACATGGGATTATTTTCAGGAGTTCTAAAACTAGCATACTTTAACACAGTTTTTAAAAAGGGACATAAAGAGTGTATGCAAAACTATTGTCCAACACCCCTCCTGATGTATTTGCAAAAATACTTGAAAGAGTAATGTACAATCAGCCAGTGTCATTCTCGAAGGCATGCAAGGCAAGTATTAGTTTGTTTTTTGTACAAGTAAAAACATTAGTAATGTTATACATGCACTCACCAAGTCAATATTTAGAATACTGGATGACAAAGAAAAAACTGCAAATCTATTTCTTGACCTCAGCAAAGCTTCCGACATGGTAAATCATAAAATACTGATTTATAAATTAAACAAATGCAGAGTGAAAGAAGTAGCTCATAGTTATTAACCTCATATTTGAGTAACCACAAGCAATATGATGAAATTAATTCATTAAACTCCAGTAATGATGTAAAACATGGAATCCCACAGGAGTCAATATTGGTCCATTTCTCTTTCTTTTCTCTTTTTTATATAATGTAACAAATGTCTATTTCAATTTCCATTTTTCGTCACATAGATGTTCATATACTCAGCTGTTCCCTGATTCAGCTGTCCCTGTAATCACACTGCTTGCTCCAAAGACTGTCGCAACTGACTTCCAGTGGTCCTACCAGCTCTCCTTATATAACTCCCTGTACATAACAGCAGGAAATATCCACAGCTGTGGGAAGATGTGCACAAGCATTTGTTATTAAAATTATTATTTTTTTCAGTAACACATTGTTCCATGTGTTCATTGATGTATGTGTCCATTCTCACAAAATTCCAGGGGGCTATGTAAAGCAACCCTCCATATATGTGTTCACCTCTCCAACAATATTGCGATTAGATAAACACTCTTCACACATATCTTCAACATTTTGGGGGACAGGGTAGAGGTGCAATATACACGTGCATTTGGAACATGGTCACACTGCTCCCTCCTCAGGGCTGGTCATCCTGACCAGCATTGTTGTAATGCACTAGATGATCTAAGTGTACCACCAGCCTCTTTCCACAAGGCAGCCTCTATGCCTATGGTTCACTATGTCATCAATCCTCTTCATAGCCCTTACATGGTTGTTGAAGTCTGAGGCAACACCACTTGGCCTGGGCAGTGCAATATAGTTACACCAATTCACTCTGCTAGAAATGTTGGTTACAGGCCTGCCAGTAGCACCATCTCTAAGCACCTGGCCATAGCCTCAACTGATAGTACCATTGTCGAAGAAGTACCAATCATAGTACCATTCGTTGCTCAGTTGGGTCCAAAATGTCCTCCCAAAGTCATCTCATATACTCCTTTCAGGACTTCCACCAGTGTACTTCAAGAGGGAATCAACTACTCTCTCTCAAGGTATTTCTGTTAGTGTTTGGTGAGTCCCACTGGGCCCAAAGATTTATAGACACTACTTGTTGGTATAATGTCTTCCCAATTAGGTCTAGTACTTTTCTATACGTCTCACAGGAGTAGCCCCAAGTTAGCATCCACCAGCTGCTCCCTCCTCAGGCCTGTGCTATCCCATTCATCTGCAGGCACTGTTGAAATCACATGCACAGCTTGGCATGATCCCACTCCTCTACCTTAGTGTGGTGGCCACATCCTTCTGAATAGTCTTTTAACATGACATCCATATTGGAGTGGGTCTTTCCTTTCCAATGTTCTGATGTGAAATTGCTTATTGGGCCTCTGGATCCAACAGACCATCTGACCTTCATGTTCTTGAAGCTCAGCAACCAGGTGAGGGTGGAGTGGTCAGTCTTCAGATGGAATGGTTTGCTATATAAGTACTTGTGGAAGTGTTTCTGTGCCTTTACTACTGTCAGGAGCATCCACTGTGTAACATAGTAGTTCTTTTCCACCTGAGAGAGTCTCGTTGTAATAGGCTTATTATCCATTCCCAGCCATGTTAGGCCTGGGATAGAATGCCTCCATTAATGGTGCCATTGGCATTGGTGTCCACAGTAAAATTACTGTCCTAAGAAAGGTGCTCTGAATCTGACTTAAGCACCTGGAAGATGCTCCATACCTCTCTGACCACATCTAAGATTGCTGCTCTTCCACCAGATGAGTAAGAGGTTTTGCAATGTTGTAGAAACCTCTGATGAACCAGTGATAGTAGATGCATAGACCCAGGACATTTCACAACTCTCACTTATCTTACAGGTGAGGACAATCCCTGAGCCTTCTCCAGGTCTGTGGTCACCCCAAATAACAGACTATGTAGCGCTTCTTCATGTTCAGCTTCAGGTTAACTCCCTGCAAACCCTGCAATATGGTCAGGTTCTCAAGAAGGTCTTTGAAGTTGTTGCTGACAACAATGATGTTGCTCAGATATAGAATCTTAACCCTTAACTTGGCAATGTATTCTACAAGATACATAGACTTGATTTTGCCAGTAATGATACTACCCATTAAATAGGTAGTGAAGGCAATGTCTGCCTAGATGGAACTATAAAACCATTGTCTCTGAATGATAGTTTGGACTTCATAATGACAAACATTTTATAATAAGACATCAAAATTACTGAAGAACTGCATGAACCATGTGCTTCTCACATAAGAAAATACAATTTCTCAAGAAGAAAAGTTTATATACAAAGAAAAGGATTTAATTATTTACCTTTATATCATAAAATTATAAGTTTATTTTGTATATATATATATATATATCATAACTATGTGAGGCTTCTAAAACAGTGTACTAAAGGAGATACATTGCCAAGAATTGGAATGGTGATGTGGATAATCTCACATTAATACTATTTACAATATATGCAATACATGAAGATTATCCTTTATTTAATTTCTTACAAACATATTATACATTGCTTTTATTGACTTATTATCAGTAGACTTAAGTTTAAAACTAATATTTTGCGACAACATATTAGTATGACACGTATATTACTAGTTCAATCATTAGTTTTGTACATATTTAATATAAGAAATATCTGCTTCAGTAGAATGCAGAACCTTAGGATGTATAAGCTCACATTGCATTCTTCAAGGCTACTTGCTTTGTTAAAAATAACAAGAATTTTAGAGCATCAGGGACACAAGTAACAGCCCCAAGTATAAAGGAAGGTCTTTTCTCTTATAATCTGGAGAAAGGGACTTTCTCATTGTAGAGAAGGGTCACGTGGGTGGAATATAAAGAAAAATCCCAGACAGTCATGTGACAACGCTACTTTTCACGCTTCTTTCCAGCCAATCAAAAAGGAGGGCAATATTAGGATATTTTGGTATATAAGTGATGCGCGTACAAGAAAACACATGCAGTGTAAGAAATACTCAATGTAAGAAAAGTGACGAGACACAATTTAAGAAATCACGTGGCACCCAGTGTAAGAAATCGGCTTGTTATAAGAAATCTGATGGCGATGAATAGTAAGAAATATGCATTAATTGTGAGTGTGAAGTGTTAGAGTAAAAGTTAATCTGACGGGCAACTATTACCATAAATGTTATATGCACTGTGAAACTTAAGATTATGGTGATGGTTGTAAAACTATACGAACTCAGTAAGAGTGGAACTGGCACTTATAAAGATTATGTCATCAAGTTCGCGGTCGTTTATGTCGTGAGTCGCTTGTAGGGTTAATGCCTCAAACCAGCAACAGGTAATCAATAAAAGAAGTCATCAGTGAAATTAAGTGAAATTGAGGGGGTCAGCGCAACAGTGGTCTAACCCAGAAAAATATTTGCATCACACTGATAAAAATTGTTAGGTATATCTCAACATTATGTTAACAGTACTCAATGTGTTGTTGTGTAATAATCTGGAAAAGTGTCAGTGAACAATCAGTTCGATTAAAATTAGGTTTTTGTTATTCTCAAAGAAACCAGGTGTGTTTAACTGAGTTATGCTCCATTTTTTAAAAAGATGGGTTAGACCACTGTTGCACTGACCCCCTCAATTTCTCTTTTATTTGAGTCTACTATGTGTTACACACCTTTGTTATCCTTTCCCCCCTGAGCAATAGACAACTCATGGTCTACAAGAACAAGCTTAGCCAGAGCAACAAATGGAATCTGCAAGGTATGTACATGCTTAATGTAGAGAATTTCACGAGCACTAACCCTCGACCAACTCCAAGTAGACTCACATGATAGGGCCATATTGGTGCACAAAGCAAATAACAGCGACAATTTTCAGAAAACCTTCATGTCAAAAGCTGAGAAAAGTGTCTCTGGCTTTGACAAGGTAACTAAAATAAATTGTAGTACCAAGGCCAATAGATAATGTCTGCTATGGTGTAACAGATCACATAGCAATGTTTGGAACCGAAAGCATATACAGATTTTGCTCAAAGGAACAAACAAGTGTAATGTGTACAAAATTTGATGTAAGATTGTGCTTTATAGAAAGTATAGAAATTGTTTCCTGACATAGCATACAAAATAAAAGTGAATAAAAATGAATAAAAAATATTAATTTGGTGAAATAAGGCCAGTTATTTTTAATATTTCTGCTGATATATTGAAACATTGCACTCTATGTGTAAGTTTTCTTATTCATCTAGTTCTTGGCAGGGTATCCTGTAAGTCACAACTCAGAAAGTATATAGGAACCTGAGAGGGAAAAAAACCACGCAAATATTACTTCTTTGACTGTTTTCTTTTGTTGTGGAATAAAAATGAATTTTTGTACCATTATTTTAATTTTGTCAAGTCAACATTTGAGTTAAGCCCCTCATCAATGACTCTGTTAGGCATCAGAAGGTGACTGGCCAATTACAGTGGCAAACAACATACTTCCAAAGCTCTTGGCTTATCAAGAATGCAGTCTTCACCTTCTCTCTAGTATATCTAGAGCCACTTGCCAGTATCCTGATTTCAGATTCAGTGTCAAGAAATCACTGGGCATCAACAAGAGCATCCAGGATGTTCTCAATCTGGGGTAACAGGAAACAGTCTTTTCTGACAACAGCTCTCAGCTTCTTATAGTCCATGCAGAAACATAGCTCAACATTCTTCTTCTGCTTCTTCTTTACCTAGACTACAGGGGAGCAACAATGGTTGTCAGACTCTACAATAATTCCCCTGGATTTTATGTCCTCCAGCATGTCCTCTACCATCCTGGTGGTTGTCAGATAGAGCCGGCATTTTTGGTGTGTATGTGCAAGGGTACTTAGTCAGTATGGCCATAATTGCTGTTTTCTTGGCTGAAGAGAGACTGATACCCTCTAAGTAAACACTGGACCCTCTTCAGTTGTGTCACATACAGATAGATGGTTGGTTGCCCTCTTCAGCAAGTTTTCCTGTAGGCAAGGTGTTTGCCAAGTCTATAACAGTCACAACTGAACTTGTGTCCAATAGTACCCAGCACAGCTTTCCTTGTATCCAGCCATCTGTGATGAGGCTGTCGTCCACTATTTTGCCTAAGCTTGCTTCACTTGACGGGGTGGTGAAGACAGTCCCATGTCCATTGCCATGTTGGTTCTTACTTATTTCCTGCCTGTTCCTAGTCTTGATGTAGAGTCATTCACTACATATTTTGGTTGCCGCAATCTCAGCATACATCACTCAAAGGTCATCATAATTTTCACTCAAAGGTCATCATTGTTTTTGGATTGTTTCTCTGTCCCTGTTGTAATAAACACTCCCGGTTTCAAGTTGAATGCACCTATTATCTTGCCTGCCTCCATCCTTAGTGCAGCCATTACAACTTGTGGTACTAGTCGAGCTTCAAGCAGTGTTATATCTCAATGTCATGCACATGATAAAGGACTAGGTGCCTTTCTGGGACATATGCCTAAGTAGGAGGTTTACTAGGGCTTTGCTTACCAGCTGTTTAATTGCCAGGGACAACTCCTGCATTGTCTCTCCTGGCTGTTGTAACTTTCACTTGAGCTGACTGCAGTGGGCTGTGGGCAAGAAATGGTTCTAGAAGGCCTCCCAGATATTTCCAGACGCAAGATTGCATTTAAAATTGCTGTATCTCATCCCTGGATTCTACTGTATATGACTTCTTTCTCTACTGAGCATTGGTTAAGGCAGTGAACTGTCAATGGAAGACTTTGAAGGATCATGCCTCATTGTATTTAGTTGGCTTGACATATACAGATGTTGTATCGCATTCTGGCATCTCGATCTTCAAGTCCTTATGCCTTCTGTTAAGCAATTTTTCCACAATGGCATTCAGAACCTTGGCACAACCATTGGCTCTTCCTTAATCATGCATCTCTGATGTAGCCCTTTTTCTTGAGACATTTCTCTAGTTATTGCCCCTTCATCATATGCACAAGGTGTTATCTTTATTTAATCCTTTCAAAATAGACACAATTTGATTACTAACCCTTTTTTTTAATAGTTTGTGACATAATAATTGTAGTTCTATCCAGTCAATGCTTTCTCTAAATCATAAAGGCCATATATATTTTTCCTTTTTTATTTCTCAAGTATTTGTCTATTAGTGTTTTTATAATGAAAACATTATCAAGAGTTCTCCTTCCTTTCCTAAAGCCCATTTAAAATTCTGATAGGATGTTATACTCTTCTACCCATGCCTGTAATCTGTCTGCCAGAATTCCTGTATAAACTTTTCCCACATTTGATAGTAGAACTATGCCCTGATGATAATAATAAATATAAAATGAAGCAATTATTTCCCAAGTTTGATTACTGAATAGGGTAGGCAAGGAGTTTTTTTTTAACCACAATTATTCTCTATCCCAAAGAATCTGGAAGTATGAATGTGAGTGCTAAAACCTGGTAAAACTAATGTTAAAATCAAATATTGTATTTCTTTGCTAGAAAGTAGAAGTTGATAGAAGAAAATCTAAGATCACCATATTAATCTTAATCACTTCACTTCTGCTACTCCTACAAAGTACTGAAAGGCAAGTGTCCCCCATTCAAGCTTTTAAGTTATGTTGGAATGTGATACAGAGTTTATTATAATATATATATCCAAACATTCTGTTGTCATGCACATTCTCTGTCCACCATTTAATAAGTGAGAAAAAAAATGAAAAATTGTGTAACCAGGATTCTTTTTCAGTACAGCACAGTAGGAAGCCTACACCATCCATTTCACTTTGTACAACACTGTCCTTCTGAATGCACTTTCAATTATTTCTGTCTCTTGGAGAGACATAATTGAAGTCTCCAATTTCTTGATACTGCCAGGAAGGCAATTGAACTGACTTGTGACGAATGAAACTGAATTGAGCACTTAAAAACTATTAAATGCTTACAGGATGAACTTGCAGACACTGCAGGATCAGAAAAAAGTTCTCCATCACTGACTTCATACCTTCAAAGTGCTTACTGTAGAAAGGGACAGCTTCAAAGTTGCCAAACTTGTGACCACAGGCTCTGGAGATAGAGGTATGTCAGATAGCATTGTACATGCTTGGGACTTTTTGAGTAAAGCTTTTTCCTTGCTGATATTAATGCTAAGCATTTTCCACACTTTCAACATACCTATATATGCAGCTGCATATGTGAACATCAATAGGAGTCTCTCTTCTTTAATGCTATCTGGCCATAGTACCTTAACTCAATTTTTTGACCTGGCTGTTGCCTACAAGGATTTATATGCAGCCACAAAGTTTAACTTCATACAATATAAATTAATAATGAAACAACATATAGCACCTGCTGTCTCATTAGCAGAAATACATATAGGTGATATGCCTAAGCCCAAATTTTTTTCTAAAATACTGACATAAGAAGAACCCAAGTAATTTTTCCAGAGAGTTGACTCTTCTGGAGTGTGCAGTAGGTTCTGTAGGTCTCTTTAGGCCAGGAAGTACTTCTGTAAGAAATGTTTAAATTCATATACCTGGAGTTCGTTCCTGGGTGGATTCTTCTTAAGTAAAGAATTATGAAATTAACAAGATGGTAAATAATGGCTGGAATATATTTCTGGAATCACAGGAAGTTTGCGGAGTTCGCAAGTAGAAATGAAACATTTAGAAATAAATATTTACTTCTAGTATACAATATATTAGTACAAAAGTCCCTCATGGGCCATTTTTTTTTCCTTTTATATAATAATGACTTATCCAATAATGCCTCAGCAGGTCATATTACATTTTAAAATAATACAAATGTATCAGTAGAAGTAGCAGTGCACAAGAGGCTGAATTAAAATTAACATTGGTCAATGAAAATATAACAAGATGGTTCTCACATAATCATCCTGTAATAAATAAAGATAAGACTCATGCAATTACTCAAAAAATGCCATTTAGTATAAACTCCATTAAGATATAGAACAATCAGCCACATAGAAGAAGCTAAATGTCTAAAGATATAGTTATATGCAAATTTGAGAGGTGCAGGTGGAAAAAATAGCAGCCAAGTTGAAGCAGGTATGTTTAGCACTAAGTATTTTAAGGGAAAGAGTTAACCAAAGTTCTGAGGATCTTGTACTTTGTATATTTCCATAGAATAATGTAGTATGGGATTATTTTAGGGATGGGGGGGGGGGAGAACGGCAGCATTGTTTTCAAAAGTCATAAAAAGTCATTAGAGCTATTCTGTTTAAAAGTAAAAGAGAATCTTCAAACCAGTGTTCCATTCATTAAATATCTCACCATTTCCATCTGTATTTTATTACAATTTTTATTAGGTATATGTTAAGAAAAATTGGGTTAAACATGGTTAAAGTACAGAAATACAGTTAACAAACGATCTCATTATATGAAGAAAGTGCTATGTACAGAGTAACTACATAAACTTAACAATTTATTACCAGAAGATATTTGTGAAATTTTTTAGAGTCATTCAAGTCAAACCAGAAAAATTCAAAGAAAACTTTACCATCCTATTTTTAATAAACCCTTTTGTTCCACAGAATGTTTGAAAACATTACATATTTAAATTTTTATTTAGGTTTTGCTGCTTTTTCTTCAACACCAAAGATCTTTTCTCCAAGAGCAACTCTTATCTTCTCAAATTTCTGCTGGGGAAACCTTTTCTGTAATAGTTTTTTCTTAATTGGCATTTCACCCATTGATTCTAAGCTTTTATTAAGTCTTTCCAATTATATTTCAAAGAATCCTAAACGTTCACTTTCCCAGTTGGCTGAACTTATTTCTTCCTCCTCATGTAAATTCTGATTATTAGAACAACCGGAAATTATATCACCAATTTTGACTGGATGGCACTGGATTTGAAGTCTGGTAGTAATGACATTTTCTTATGAAACTTGCATCACTTTCTCACATCATATGAGGTCTTGAAATGTTTTATATTCATTTTGTTTAGCATTGGTGGAGTGAGACTCCTAAATTGTTCTTTTTGCACCTATGGCCATGGTTACTTATGTTAAAAGGATTGAAGCACTGATGCATCAGTTGTGATGGTCATTCCAAAAATGTGCTGCCACTGCAGATTTGTAGGCTTCTTTGTTTTTAATGTTGCCGAAATGTTCCTTTAATCTAGTTCCAAAAATCGGTAGGTCATATGTCAGAATTAAATATCTGGGAAAAGATTTATATAAACAACACAGTGATTTTCTTGTGAACTTTGACATCCCATCAGAAGCTAACTCGCTACTAAGCCTCATAAAACCACCATCAGATATCTCTACCCCAGAGAAGAAAGATCCACAGAAGCACCGGAGTTCCAGCCAGTCGATGCCTACAATTGAAGGTGAAACGCATCAAACAAAGTTTTAGGTATGTGAAGCCATAGAGTGGTCTGGTCAACTCAACCTGTATTATTTTATGAATTATTACAATGCTTCACAGTGTAAATTCCAATTGGTTTTTAACTATTTTGTAACTGATTAGTTTATATTCTTGGTACCTAATATAGTAACAGATGTATTAAAACGGATATGTCCTACATCATGAATGTGATCAAAAGGCTGAATAAACCCATTACCACTAATACTATAGTCCTTAAAACCACTGTCATGCACATTTCCTTGTAACATTCACCATGATGAATTAGACTGTCCTTGCAACTGTGTAAGTGGTAAATGCTTCTTGGAGAGTACCTACTGTTTAGTCCTAATATTTAGATAGCTTTGTAAATGTTTTTCAGTTTCAGATTTCATTTTATACCTCATGTGTTTGTCACAAGTTAGAACGAGCTCTCCTTACCATCTGTTGTGAAAGCATTGTCAAGAGAATATATTGTTTTCAGTTTTGATCATAATGAAGATACTACTGCTGGCATGGTTAACATTACAACTGACTGCTTCAAATTATGATGTGTTTGGAGAACAAGAATGGAAAATGTTAAAAACAAGTTGTTGTTCACATCAAACCCATGCAATTTATCTTTGAGTGCAATAGAAATTAATGGGATTAATGACAACGTAATATAAAGCATTCAAATTATTTTTCCTTTCTTGCTACGGTATTGGATAATAAATAAATAATGAATACATAAATCAAATAATTTAATAAATAATAATGGTGGTGACGATTGTTGTGGTTGTTGGCATTATTATCATCATGAATAGAAAAACAAAATAAACATAAAAATTAATCACAATTCTGCAACAATGTTAAAAATATTTGAACTTATGTGGTAAAGTGTAAAATATGCATCATAACAAATTTGTAACATAGGTACCTTGTCAAAATGTGCATTTATTTTTACATAAATATGTAGCATTAGAACGTGTAATTATATATAATCTGGACTCTAGTAATGACTAAAGAATTAGTTCCTGGAAGTTGTTGACACAGCTCTACATGTGTATACAGAGATTTCACAGTCATCCTTTGTGGTCTAGGGGTAACATGCTAGCCTCGGGTTCTCAAGGTCATGGGTTCAAACCCAGTGGAGGGCAATGGATTTTCTCAGGTGTAGAAATACTTATCATTGCTTCCTTCTGGTCCAATGTCATAGATTTATGGCAAAAAAACCTCAAGCCTGACAAAAACGCCTCTAAGCAAACTTAAAAGGTCTTTCATGCTCAATATAGAACAGGACAGTAAGAATTGCAGCAGTTAAAAAGCATCCACAAATAACAATTTAATTTAGAGATTTTCAGTATGTTTGCCCTTTCTTGGCTATGTGTAACAAATGTTTTGGACATATTTTACATTAAGCCATGGCCATCGGTTCCCATTTTAATCAGGAAACCTCATCTGTTACAGCTAATTCCATGTAAATATTTTGGATTGTAATTTGCAATAGAGTAGAAAATTACAATTAGCAGAGTGATTAGTACAAGAGATCATGCTGATTGTTGCACTCCAGGTTCCCCTTCCTTTTAGATCACTTTGGTTCCCCAGCAGCTACCTCCTTAATGTGAATACCTCATCCCTGAAACCTCACCTGACATGCCAAACAAATTTTACTAGAAGCCTGGTATCCTACCTATAGGGTGATAGGTACATCAGAATATAATAGGGGCTGCAAAGCTGTAATGTAGCCTTTCATTTGTCTTATCACGTAAGTGTATAGAGTTTGGTAGATAGGTCAAGTGCTGATTTGAAAGTGAGTCTGGCAAGTGTTTTTGAAAGTTGTAGAAGGTACTTTGACCCAAAGCTATAAAGTTGTAAAATTCAAAAAATACCTCCTGATAACAATGATTAAAAATCTCAGTGGGAGATTCATTGTTATGATTATAATAGAGAACTTCCCAATGCACCCTCCATCCATAAACTCACTATTAAACATTTTAAGCCTCCACTATTCCTCCTTTGGCCTGGAAGTGGTAACAATCAGGCATATAAAAGCCATAAGAATTTCCTCTGAATGTGAAATAAATGGTATTGGACTTGATATGAATATGTAAATGCCCTCAAGCCTCAATTTAATTTTTTTTGTATTATAGTCCTGTCCATCAGGAAAATCAGTGCCTTTTAATAGTAAGATAATTATCAAAATCAGCTGAGTGGATTTTAAGATTAACCTGTACATACAAGATACCCACCCACACAATTTTTTTCTTTTTATAATACTGTTACAGATAGAGGCCTTATTATGGACTCACTATACTGGAAAAAGTGTCATATTTATATTTCTGCTGTTCTTGAAATAAAAATATATATTAAGATTATGCCTACCCACTTTTATACAAAAGTCTTAATTATGATGTCCAGCAGACTATTGTGCCCAGTTTATAAGTTAATTTATAAGGAAATCTTTTGCCGACTTCTGCATGTGGGCTCTTAGTGGGTTCTTGCCTGCCTGTAAGATGGCATCTTTTGCTTTGTAGTACCATTTTAAGATTATTAAATTCTGCTTTGAGATTTTCTGGTACCATAATGTTTATAGTTCAATGCACTAAACATTAGTTTTTTATGGCAGGTTCATGGTTTTCTATAATTGATATCCAGAGGCAGCCAAAATTTTTCTTCAAACTAAATAATATTAGGAAGGATGAGAAAAGCTTTGATTTTCATGGTGAATCTAATGCTTTGGTAAATTCCATTAAGGTGTAGTATACTTATAATTTTCTTACCCAGGTGGTATAAAAAAATATCTACATATCGAAAGCTTTCAGTTAATTTATGATGTTTTCTACAAAGGTTTTAACTGTTCAATAAATAAATCAGTATCTGCATGATTCAATGGTCTTTCCTTCATTATACCATCCTTTTGCTTGCAAAATATGATGCATTTATTGCACTGAAGTGTTAATCCCTTCCAAAAAATATATGATTTTGAATTGTAACCCATAGGTTCTCATCCATCAATTTGTACCCACATGTGAACTAGTAATAGAAAACTAATGTGTTAAGTGTTCAGGTCTCAATGCTCATATATTTTTTTTTTTTTTTGGTTCTTTTACTAAAAAGCATAAAATGGAAATAAAAACATGATTGCTTAGGAAAGCATAAATTGGTCTACATAAATCTGATTACTTACCCAACCTAGCATAAAGGCACATCCAGAGTTTATCAAATGGGGGCATATTTGGTGTTCCTGGAAAATCTGGAAAGACTGCTGAATCTCCAGACAAAGACTGACACAGCTTCTCTTGGTTTTGATAGAAATAGTCTGATATATTCCACTAAAACAGATAAAACGTAATACATATATTTTAAATGTAAAGAAATTAGATATCTATTCCTCAATATTATTTAACATTGGATTTATTATTAGTTGTATTCATTTAATTGAGTAAGTTTTCCACTATAATCTCACACAAACTGTGCAGAATATTCGAACTTTCCTTGGAATTACATATATTTGCATTATGATACAAACAACATAAATACTCTCATGACTAAAAAAAAATTATTCAAGTGTATTAATTATTTCTAATTTTTTATTTTTAAATAAATGTCACAGAAGGCATAGTTTTGTTCCAGGCTAGGCTGTTTCCATAGATAATAACTGACCATAGAGAATGCATTAATAGCAACAATAGATAAATGACTAAGAAATGATAACTATGATATGGTCTCAAAATTTCCAGCTTAAGCTAAAAGATTCTGAAGTCCTGAAACGGAAGTAGAGAGGAAAAATGCAGTGTTCAACATTCAGAGGTGGTAGTCAGTGGTGGTGGAAAATTCAAGAGAGACTGCAAAGATTCCAGGACTGCACACACTTTCAATACAATTTGTGTAGCACACAGATTTTTTATTTGAAATGATGGGCTAACAGTGTGATGCAACAGCCCTTCTAGAAGATTGTTATTGCTGGTCCTTCTAGTATTAAAGTTCTACTCTTTTATATTAACAGAGTCGGTTCTTAAGAGGAAAATCAGGCTGCAAGAATTTAAATCATGACACGAATGGCATTAGGCTCTTCATTTTATGCCAAGGCCTATCCTTTGTACTGACCACTGTGGACACTTCTATCAGAATCTACATATCCATATTTCATATTATCTCCTTTTCAGAAATAATTTCACTAAGCTTTCTTAAGTGTCAAATCCAAAATACCCTTCATACTGCACGCACCTACCATAAGTCCTACAGCTGTAAGTGAAATGTTCAGTTCTTGTGTCTGAGATCCAAATTTGGCTGCTGTATCCACACACAGAGGAAGGCACCTCCATGGCATTACAGGCAGAAAGTCAGTAACAACAAGTTGCAGACACTGGAATGCTATACGAATCAGGTTCTCTCTGTAATAAAATACATACATGTTAATTAACCCATTCAAGGATACCCAATAATGGAGGCAATATATTAAAATAAAAAAAATATATTTTGGTTTATTGGAGCACGAATCTCTGACTACCGACAACCCTCATATACATGCCTTATACTGCGTGGCCATTTGGACACATGATAGCTGCAGTATAATCTGTCGTATAATCCTATAATGTTGCATAATATTTGCTGAGATGTAAATTATGGTTGACTTTTACGAACACTTCATCCAAATGGTGCTCAATATTTTTATCTGCATTTTCTTAGAGCCTGGATGTATATATTATGGCTCATATAAAATTTATTATACATATATTAGTGATTTTAACAAAAAAAAGTGGTAAAATGTATCTGCATTCAATCAAAACGTGTCAGCATCCACCCACACCATCACACTGATTAAGTTGGGCCCTCCCGTCCTTTTCCACAACTTCTCTTGAATGTAGAACACATTTTGACTGGATTTGATCCTCAATCCTTGGTTTCATAGATTAAACACCAGTCTTAGGCTGCATGGCCATAAATCTACCCCTCAAGGAATGTATTATATAATGGAGTTATCCGATGTTATCTATTGGTAACATTTTTTATTTAACATTCATACACAGATCATCATATCATGTCAATATTGCTGAAGTGTTTAAGTGATTACCTTCTTTAACTCTAGAATGCTATTATAGCTGAAGTTATGCCTGAGAGAGTAGGTCTCTGATATTTCAATTTCACAAAAGTTGTTCAAGATTTTACACTTCACTTGACAAAATTTATAATCTAAAGTCCATAAATTCACAAAACATAATTATTACCTCAAAAAAGAAAGAAAAACATGAAAAGACATAATAAAACAAGAAATCATTTTGAGGATGCAGTCCAATTTACGACATAACAGTGCAGTATTGGACTTATACTGCAACTCCTCTTATGTTATCAACATAAATGCAAGAAATATTACCACACTATCAAAGTCTAATTGCAAATAATATGGAACATGGAATCCAGTGAGTTATAAAGCAATATGATTATTACCTAATTTTACCATAAATACTGTCACAACTTTTGAGAGTGACT
The DNA here is from genome assembly GCA_030762935.1 of Hymenopus coronatus. Lineage (NCBI taxonomy): Eukaryota > Metazoa > Arthropoda > Insecta > Mantodea > Hymenopodidae > Hymenopus > Hymenopus coronatus. The sequence goes on from CM060900.1 coordinate 345,781,383, forward strand.
ACTTCTGCTTCTGCCTACCTGCACATTCCTGAGTTGTGGTGTCTAGAGCTGAGTCATTGCAAATCCAGCTGCAGGAGCAGAAGGTTCTTTGTGTTAGTTTTCAAAAAGAATGGGAAGATTACAATTTTTTTTTTTTTTTTTTTTGTCTGTGGTAGCCTTGCACAAGGTATGCATATCCCCAAATGAGATATTGAAACTTCTCCAGAAGTTGAAAATAAGCAGGAGGTCTGTGTGCCTCACTGTCCAGTGCTTCCTTGAGACTGCAACTGTGAAAGACTGCCACAGGCAACGAAAACTATGCACTGTGTGCACTCCAGAGTTGGTGAAAGCAGTGGCAGCACCTATTCAAAGAAATCCTGTATGGAGACAGTCATTGATGGCTCAGGAGCTGAACATTTCTAAAATGTCTATGTCCCACATATTGAGCAAATATCTGGGGCTGTGTGCTTAAAACAGTGGAAAGGACACCTCCACACAAGTGAGCTGAAGCACCAGAGGCTCTTCGAATCAAAACACTTATTGCACTGTTAGGCAGCAAATGATCACAGAAGAATCCTTTTAACTGATGAAAAAATGTTCAGTTATGAGGAGACTTTCAGTGCCCAAAATGACAGGGTGTATGCCAGATCCTCTAGAGAAGTTGCTGAAAAGGTAAAGATGAGGTGTGAGCTATGGGGTGTGGATGTTAGCTTATGAAGGAACCACAGAGCTCCGTTTCTGCAGAAAAGGGGTCAAAACATTGGCCAAAGTGTGCCACAAGACAGTGCTGGAGAGTGCTCAAGCCCCTAAGCAACAAAATGGAGCTTTTATTGGGATTCAGCTCTAGCAAATAAGGCACAGGTGGCTCAAGGCTCATGTTCCTGATTTTATTTTGACCTCAGATTGGTCTTCTATAAGTTCAGAACTGAACTCCCTGGACTACAAATTGTAGTCCAAGCTTCAAGAGATGGCTTGCAAGAATAGACATCCAAATATTGAAAGTTTGAAGCATTCTCTTAGGAAGACAGCAGCAGATTTCCCATTCATTGGAAACATTGTGTTATTCAGTAGATGGGTGCCCACAAAGATTTAAGAACTGTGTGCATTCAAGAGGTGATCATTGTGAATAATTAATTATATGTGATTGTGATTCTTCATACATGCATGTAAGCAATATTATCAGGATATTAAAATATCTCAAACCACTTTAAGTAAATTTATTGAAAACTTTATGGTAAGACTAGGTACAGCCTGAATTCTTATGTAATTACAAATGTTATTTCTTTGTATACGGAAACTTGGAAACAGAAATTGTCTATGAATTGCGGCGCGATTTGCTCAAATTTCATTATACATATATCGTCGGCATTCAGGCAGAAATCACTAAGTCCAAAATATTATTTTCAAATACAAGTAATTAAACTTTAGAATAATCATGAAAAATGGCATAAAAATGGGTTATTCTAAAGTTTAAATTGACTATTTGAAAATAAGAATTGGGATTTAGTGACTTCTGGCTGAACCTCAATGATATTAACATTTTGCACAATCTTTTATACAAGCTGTCTTCCATGGTTTAGGGCTAACATGTTAGCCTCTGGTTTTGAGGTCGGGGGTTCAAATCATGTGGAGGTTGATGGATTTTTTTCAGGAGTAAAAATCCTTAGCATTATTTCCCTTGGGAGAGAGGTCAAGTCGATAGTCCAATGTCATAGATTTAAAGCACGTAAAATAACCTCAAACCTGATAAAGATGCCTCCAAGGAAAATTAAGCGGTCTTTCATGCCCAATATAGAAAGCCTGAGAACCATAGCAGTTAAACAGAATCCATAAATAAAACTCAATTTAATTTAATTTAATCTTATATTAAAATAAATATTTTGTTGTATGTTTAGAAATGCCATTAACAAATTAACGACTAAAGTTAAGATTAAATATTATTGATGTAGCAGAGCTGTGATGGTTTAGAATTTTCTCAATATATCAATATACAAAATCCAATTTAAACTGTCAAGAATGATCTATGATCAAGAGTTGCAGCCTAGAGTGGGCATATCTCTAGAAAAAATGATCGTATTGTGAAGTACGGTCCTGCGACATCTTGTAATGTTGAAAACACTTTTAATCCTTGAAAGAACATCTTATACAACAGAAGAAAGACATATACTCAAAAAATATGGAGAAGTACTTGAAATTCTTCTAAGTTGGAATTAGTAACACTAGAACATCAATAAAAGGTAACTTTACCTGGACATGCCTTGAAACATGTTCATGTAAAATTACCTTTTAGTGATGTTCTGGTGTTACAAATTCAAACTTGGGACCATTTATAATTCATACACATCACAGTTAAAGAGGGTCACTCCAAAAGTTTTGAGAATGGACAACAATGAGCAGTAGTAAGCCAAGGCAGCTTTTTCTAACTTCAGGTTGAAGTTCAGATAGGAACGTAGGAACATGTGCAAGTCTGGGTCTGCTCCAACAATGTACATCCTCAGCACCATATCTGTGTGTGTATGTATAGCAGGTGTTGCACCATATGGTACGATGGATCTCAAGTGAGGGCATTTCAATGATATGATTTTCTATGACTTTAAAGTCAGTTTAGGGGAGAGAGAATGCCTTGAAATACTTCATGGTGCATTTGTGAATCTTTGCTCTTCGCAATCCACCATTAATTAATAGTATGCAGAGTTTAGAAGAGGAGGCATTCCATCAAAGACAAAGACCAAGCAAGATGGCCAGCTACAGCAACAATGGATGAAAATATAGTGAAAGAGTGTATGCTGTGGGAAGTATGTTGCGCATCCAGTCTTATTCAGGAAGCCCTTAATATTGGATTAGCAGCAGTGAAAACAATCCAAAAAGAAAAACTTTTTAATCAGGAAGCTCTGCAGCCATTGGATCCCACACTACCTCATAAATGGGCACAAATAAGCATATTTGCAATGGTGCCAGAAAATTATTGAAAAATTTAATGAGGTAAAATCCAAATCATATTTATTTTTGCAACAGATGAGAAAAGCTGGATTTACTAATATGATCCAGAAACTAAATGATATTCATCAATCTGGATATTCCTGAGAAAAGATCCCCCAACAAAAGCAAAGCAAATGAGAAGTGTTAGCCTTCTGTGCCTTCTTCTCAGCAAATGCCCACAATTCCACATAAGGGACAAAAGACTGTTATTGCCAGATGGTATGCCACAAAATGTTGCCACAAGCATTCAATGATCTGAGAAAACAGTGTCCTAAGCACGGTGTCTACTGAATAACAGAAATTAAAATTAGTTACTGCTTAGCTACCTTCTGTCTCTGAGATGGATCATTTTAAATGTGTCGGCCAAGAAAGTGTTCCTAAAAACATTTCTGTTACTTTTGCTATGCATATAATTCCACTGCTATTTAAACAATCATGCAAAAAGAAAAGAACAATGGAAATACTTAGAAAGTTTATCATTAGTATGCTCAATGGAAATGAAATACAAATTAAAGCATATTTAAAAGACTTTTAAAAACAGAAATGATATTATGCACAAGCAAAAATAATTTAAACATGTTAAGATCAAAAATTTGACACAATAAAGAAAGTGAAAAAATAAGATTTTCCCTTGCACATTCTAAAAGTAAATCATGAAAATGTGTATCTACAGCATATTATGTAACACTATATCCCAACTTGTCTTTTACAAGCTCAACTTTTGTTTTCAGACTGTCTAAAAAAAAAGTCAACTGAAATAATAGCAGCACATTAGTGACATTTGATATTACGGTGTGAGCCGACCGAAGCATTTCTGCCCTTGTTACATTGCTAGAATTTAGTTAACTCAATATATTGCCAGGACAACCTGTACTAGCAAATGACTGCTTATACAGTTTGTATCTTTTGAAGACCAAGTATTCAGTATCTTTTGGTTAACCCATTGCATCAAATTGTAACTTATATTGTACATGTGATGTTATACTCTGGAATTGGGCAATGTGTTTTTTTCTGTTGTGTTGTGTATATATTCATAAGTTTCCGATATCAAACAGTTTTCTTCCATAAACTAAGCAACATTTATACAAACTATTTCATGTTACATGACAAGTGTAACATTATATGAAAGTACATTGAGTTTAATGGAAGCATACACTATACAATTAAGACAGTATAATTTGACATTAATGCATGATGTTCAGACAAAGCAATGAAGCCTTTTAGTAACAATTTTGTATGCCCTTGAACTCAGTTCATGCAACTCACTGTACTCTAGTGCTTCTTAAGAAAAAGAATCCATTTCCCTGGAGGTTGAAATCTTCTTAACAAGAATAGAAATTCTTATTTTGTAGATGACACCATGTTGTGCAGTAAGAGTTAATCCATTTCCAACTTTTCTTTGCACATATTTTAAAGTGTTTTGTTGAATTTGAAAAGGTCAACCATTTTACTGCACATGTAACATCACCACAACCATTGTAAATTTAGCATAATAGTGAACCATTACAAGAATGGTGGTAACTCCAATGTAATTGAAACTACCAAAGTCAATTAATTATAGTAATTTGTGATCTTGGTGTGCAATTCTTTATGACAAACAGGATGATAGAGGGGAGAAGTTTCACTACTATATGGGCAAATTCATTAATTTTTCATTAATTTCACTAACATTTGCTACCGACATTCAGCATGAAATTTTGTTGCACCTTGACAAAGCATCTGCCCACTCTGTACAAGAAACAACTCAATTTCAACAAGAGTCAAGAGTCAGATATTTTTCCCATCCTCGCCGTACTCCAGATCTGGCTCCATGAGACTTTTCTATTTTCCAAAACGAAAGAAAAAAATTCAAGGCAAATGATTTGAGTCACCTGAATCTGCAGAAGCTGCTTATGAAGACCGTATTTGCACTCTCTCCAAAGAAGAATGGATTTCAGCATTTTAGAAATGGTTTGAAAGAATGAGACAGAGGGCAGAATGTAATGATGAATATTTTGAAAAGTTGCAATGATCAGATCTATATTTTTAATATTTTATAATGCTCATTTTCAGAATTTTTGGAGTGACCTCCTACTAACTTCAGTACAACAATTATATGGAGAAGTCATATAATTTTGCACTGATCCAGGAAACAAACAATAAGTGTTTTGCACTGATCCAGGAAAAAAACAATAAGTCTTATGTATTCATTTTCACCCCTTCAATTATTGTTTATGAAGACAATGCTGCTGCTGTTATAAGCTACTCTACATGTTTTATGAAAAAGTTTGAACTGTTCACAAAATACGAGGTGCATCCAAAAAGTAAGTTCAGATCACGTCCAGAGATGGCACCACCAGTTGGTTAGGAATGCACGTGTGCAGGAGAAGAGAGGAAGTATATTGTAACAAAGTTTCAGTTTTGTGACGGCAGTGTTTACCACTCTGTGCTAGGAGAAAATGGCTGCTCCAATATTGTCTCCCGCCACATGTAAGGTTCGTGCAGTCATCTGATTTTGCATGCTCAAAAGCAATCTCCAGCAGAGATCCATGGTCAATTGTGTCACGTGTATGGAAGGACATTATGTGTGACAGTATGGTGCAGGCAATTCACAGAAGGAAGAACCAATATTCACGATGAAGACCGTAATGGCCGATTGTCCCTGGTGATGCCAGAAGTGTTGGAAAGTGTGTGGCAAGTAATTGCGTGGAACCGGCGCTTCACAATTTCAGACCTCTTTTGTCAGTTTCCCCAGATGTCCCGCTCGCTTGTGCACGAAATTGTCTCCCGGTGGCTTGGTTTTCACAAGTGTGTGCAAGATGGGCGCCTAGACAACTGACAGATGAACATAAAACTAAACGTCTGGCCACAGCATTGACATTCCTACAGCAATACGCAGCGGAAGGTGACAAGTTTCTCAACAATATTGTCACTGGAGATGAAACATGGGTGTCACATGCCACACCAGAGACAAAACAACAATCAATGCATTGGCGGCATAGTGGTTCACCTGTGAAGACCAAATTCAAGCAGACAATCTCTGTCAAAAAAATCATGTGCACTGTCTTCTGGGATCGACGTGGTGTCCTCTTGTGCAAATTTTTACCGCAAGGGGAGACTGTAAATGCTAATGAATATTGCCAGACGCTGCATAAACTTAGGTGGGCAATCCAGAACAAGAGACGTGGAATGTTGACGAGAGGCATTGCGCTTGTGCATGACAATGCAAAACCCCATACAGCCAATGCCACACAAAATGTGTTGAATAAGTTTGGATGGGAGGTCTTCAAATATCCACCCTACAGCCCCGACCTCGTTCCAAGTGACTTTCATCTCTTTCATCTCATGAAGCGTTTTCTGGCAGGAAAACGTTTTCACAGTGACACTGAGGTGCAAAATAAAGTGATTTTGTGGCTGCAGACATTGGCGGCAGAATCCTATTACTTGGGCATACAATTAATGGTGCACCATTACGATAAATGCCTCAACAATAGTGGTGACTATATTGAAAAGTAGCCAGTGAGTCTATGTAATTATACAAAAAAATATTTCTTACTTAGTGATGTTCTTGTTCTCTTTATCGGTTATCGGGACTTACTTTCTGGATGCACCTTGTACTATGAAAACTTTAAAATTAAGTTCATGATTGTGGTTGTGATTATCTGATTGTGGTGGCGGTGATGCACGAGCCATGCTTGGAGTGCAGCCGTAAACTGTCTATGCATCGATACATAAAGTCTCTTCATATTCCTCATGGGTATATTAAGTAGTGTAGTAAACTATGGGTGAATGTGCTTTCAGCTAGTTGGGTTGAAGGGCTTGGCTTGCATATGGTTATATGTAAGCATGTCTTTTCTGAAAATTCCAATTTTTTATTGCTCCATATGATCTTAATGTGCAAAAATAGAAGGTACTTTCATTCTTGATTCCCCATGGTGAATTTTATTTCCTTAATTTGCATGTTCAAGATATTGAGTAATTTTTTTGGCTAGTTTTCTGCTGACAATTCAAAATATTGTTGACACACCTGAACCATGTTTTGAAGATGTGCTGAAATGGTGTTATTGTTTGGGTTTCAAAGTTGCACTCTAAAACATACAGGAATTCCCATTTTGAGACTTGAGTTGTCTTTTTTTTTTTTTTTTTTTTTTTTTCCAACACAGATATTTTATTCATCCTGTAAAATTATACATTTAAACACAGCTAGGCCACACTGTGGCCAGGTGATTAGACCATTCACCTCTCACCTAGATGGCCCGGGTTCGATCCCATGCGACCGCATGCGAGATTTGTGGTAGACAAAGCGGAGTTCTCTGGGTTCTCCGGTTTCCCCTGCCATCGCATTCCACCAGTGCTTCCATCCTCATTCCATGTATTACCAGTGTCATCAGCTGTGGTGCCTTCGTAGTATAAACAGGCCTTAAATACTCTCAAAAAAAAAAATATACACAGCTACCATGATATACGACAAGTAAAGAAGTGTATAAAAATCGCAGTGTCAATTATTTACAAAAATCTCCTAATCTTAATTATTTGCAAAATTTGATTTTGGATTTAGATTGAAATGATAAGGACTTACCAAATTACAATATAAAAGATACATAGAGAGACACAATGATTAGTTCACTAAAATTTAGTAGATTACAAAAATTTATTGCAAAAAATAGGTAAAGAAATAAAGCTCAAACTATAAAAATCATATGTGCTCCATTCACATGAGTTTTTCTACCTGTTCTATGAACAAACTACTTTTACAAAAAATATTTTTTTATCCATGTCATGCTAATCAAGGTAAACATTAGCAAGAATTGTTTGTCACTTGCTTCCTATCGAGTAGAAGGAAAATAAGGAAATATACTAGGTTAAAGCAACAGTCAGATCTTTAAAAAGCTGATCGCTATATGAAACAATTGAAATCCTACTCCCTTAACATGGTCAGAGGTAAAACAAAAGGTGACTTCTCATGTGAGAAAAGTTTTAGTAGTTTAAAATTGAAACTAACAACATGGAATATCTCGGAAACAGTTAACACTACAAAAGAAATATGTATGACCTAAATTGTATGTTTTAGCAAGCTCTTTATTTTTTCGTAATAGGACTTTGTCTATCTCTTAGTTATCAGTTATACTTATGTGGAAGTCATCCAGAATGAAGAGGTATTCAGAAGCTATTCCCAAGTAATTCAAAGCACATGTAGAAACCATTAACAATTTTTCAGAAAATAAAAAGTTTCGAAAAATGTTTCACATAAGGGGTAGTTGAGGTTGAGCAGATTTCCTGAAAATCTTTTGTGTTACATCCTTGGAAGATACTTAACTTAAATACTAAGTTTTGTAATTAATCAATTTTTTATTTTTGAGTACACCCACACTGACACACCAACAGACATTTTTCTAAAGTTTTTTTTACCTTCAGAGGATCTCAATGTATTGAGATCCTCTGTATTTCTGGTGAAATATTTGTATTGAATTTTTGGGCACAATAACAATACCTTCTCTAACCATCATGTACATTGTACATATGTGATCGAGAAATTAAAAATGAAAAAGTATAATACACTTATACAGTCTTATTAATAATAAACATATTAATTTAATACAACACATAAGTAAACATTGGAGACAACAAAAAAAAGTAATGAAAATAATTAATGAGTTCCCAGATATTCATTTAAAGAGTAAGACAAGAGTGAAACAAGTATGCCGTAACTACCTTTTTAAAAATGGAAAGTTTGCATATGGTTTTCTTAGCTATGTCCAAGTCATAAAAAATATTCCTAAATTTATTAGAATATTGCAATGAGCACCGGTATTGCTTCTCTGCATATGATTGTCCATTCTCTGTCTTGTGTTGTGTTTATAATTATATCTGTAAAAGTTAAGTAATCTCTTCCATTGATTAAGTTTAATTTGGCAATATCAGAAATTAAAAACTAAAAACCTGATGCATTCAATTCCCATAGCTTTCTCTACCCGTTCCACAAATAAGCTATTCTTACAAAAGATAATTCTTTTATCTACATCATGCTAATCAAGATAAGCAATATCAGAACCAATCTTATTACTTGTTTCCTTGTAAGCAGAAAGAAAATAAGGGAATACACTAGGCTAAAGCAATAGTCATTTCCTTTAAAAGTTGGTTGCTATATGAAACAATTGAAATTCAGTCCTCTTTGCATGACCAGGAGTAAAACAAACGAGATGAAATGAAAGATGACTTCCCATTTGAGAAATGTTTCATTAGTTAAAAATTGAAACCAATATCAAGGAATACCTCAGAAACAGTTAATTCTACAGAAAATTGCATATGACATAAATTGTGTCTTTTTGTATAGTAGGTTTTTGTCTATCTCTAATGGTTTACCAGTTACGTAAAAGTAATTCAGAATGAAGAGGACTTCAGGGACTATTCCGTGAAATTCACCATACACATTTTATTTGCCACATAAACATTTTTAATATACAGCATTTTACTCAAAATCATTAGAGCAAGTTTTTATGAAATCAACAATTTTGAAAAATACTCCATGCAAAGAGAAGTTAGAGGTGGAGGGGATTTTTCTGAAAATCTTTGTGTCCCTTCCTTGCAAGATAGTAAATTTAAATTCTAAGTTTGGTATTTAACCAACCTTTTGATTTATGCACACGTGCACACGTGCGCAAGCATGCACGCATTCATAGACATTTTTCTATTATTTTTTTTTTCTTTTTGCATTCATCAGGGACCCTCAAAACATATTTGTAGTGAAATATCGTTAAAAAATCTTAGGGTAGAATACAACACTTTCTCTACCTACTATGCACATTGTACCTATGTGCTAGAGAAAGTAAAGATACAAGGAAGAAGTATAATTTAATTTTTTTTAAATAATGGTCTGCATGAAAATCTTGGATTAGCTTTTCCCATTATTCTTAGGATCCTCTTTTGTATTTTTAATAGTGAGGTGCAATGAGGTAGACACCCCATAGTTACACAGTTTATTAGAATGGAATGAACATGTGCAAAATACACATTCTTAAGCATTTCTAAATTGACTATATGTGCTAGATGTCTAAAGTTACAGCATATTGTCTCATCTTTTTATTCAGTGTATCAATGAGTGTGTTCTATTTTAAATTGCAAAGACAAGGAATTTGGTGGTATATGCATATTTAATTACTTGATTATTGCACATAAATTGTATTTGTTTAGAACAATTACTTTGGGCAAAATGAAAATTAATTAAATGTGTTGAGTCAGTTTCGACAGGAAATTTGTAGCATGAGGTAGTATCCACCACCACAGCAAATGTTGAAAGGACACTATACAGCAGAATAGTTGTGAAAGCATCGAATAAAAGCATTTATTTGTGAATAGATTTTCATTTGTAATCAGTGGAAGAAATAAAGAGTTGACTGATGTTTGGAGGAATTTAGTGACAGTGACAGTCAAATTATATGTTTTATTAATTTGTTGAGTTGGTTTTTTAACACTACGTCACTTACATTGTTATTATGAGGGACTAGTTTCGAAAGCCTATGCTTTCATTTTCAACCTCACGGGTCCAACAGTTGTTAAAAAACCAACTCAACAAATTAATAAAACAAATAAAGAGTTGTTTTTTGGAGTAAAAAAATAGTGTTTGTTACATTATGTAAAACATTGAAATATGAAATTGCCTTGATTGCTTGTAAAATGGAGAGATAAAGCAAAAATGTTTGCTAGCTGATAAAACCACTATCATCATCAAGAGTATTAAATAATAATGAATGGTGTATTATGTATTTAACTTATTTTCAAGATCTTGAAAAATGGATATATGTACAACTAAATGAAGAGTGCATTAAGGAGACTAAAAGTTTTAAGAAATTATACCTCATAAGCCATATGTGAAGAAAATGAAGATTTGGAGGTTTGAGTGCAAAGGAACTGAAATCTGAAAAGAAGATTTATAAATCAGAAATGGTTTAAAATGGATAGAAACATAGTTTTAACTGAAAATTTTGTTAACAGCTAGCAATATACTACGCTAATTAAAGTGAAGGATAAAAAGATCTGGAAAGTGAAGAGATAAATAAGCAATACAAATATAAATTTATGGTAGATTGGAGCTTTTGAATAAAGAAGCAAACATAATTATTACTGATATATGGTAGACTTTGTGACAGTGATGTGTTTCAACAATTGAAATTAATTAGTTGAGCTGATTTAATAACACTACATCACTTACTTTTATTATTGGAAAACATGTTTCAGTACCCATGTGCTTCCATTGTCAATTCCTTTAGTTGACTGCCAGCATTGCTTGCAGTGGTGGTGTCACTGTCCCTGGTGGTTGTTTGATGATTCTCTGCATCAGTAGTCACCTGGCAGGATTTCAAAATTGCAAACGCTGTTCTTGTTTTTCCAAATATGTATGTTTTCCCAAACTTTTAATTCTGTCTTCCTTGTGATATGTTTTTAGTATTTTTGGGTTTCTATTTATGGTGTGTTGCTTTTTCCAAAAATGCCAAACTACCATGGATTTGTCTTCTTGTTTAAGTTTAAGATTTCTGTGGTGTTCTTTTGCTCTTATTTTTATGTTTCTTTTTATTTAGCCAATGTAGATTTTTTCAGTATTGCAGCTGAATTGATATGTTCCTGGTTTGTTTTCTTGTGGGATATCACTTCTAATTTAGAATTCAAAATGTTTTTATGGAGTAATTGTTTTTTGGGGCCAGAATGATGTGTCATTTGAAGAATTTGTAGAAAGTTGTAGGGTGGTATGTAAACATCTTATGGATCTTGTTTTCTTTCTGGTTTGTAGTGAGTGTACTGACTTCTTTTATTCTCTTCCTATTTTTGGACCTGTTAACTTTTTTGATACCAATTCTTCCCGGAATCCATTTTCTGCAGCTATGTCCAACATTTTTGCCAGTTCACAGTGGTATTTTTTTTTTTGCCCATTGGTACATTTACCAATCTGGGTGTAAGGCTGTTGAGTACTGTATGCTGATGGGAAATGGGATTGTAACTCTTGTTTTATATGACTGTTGGTGTGGGTAGATTTTTGTAAATGCCAAATTTTAGTGGTTTTCATTTTTTATGATTTTAAGGCCGAGGAATGGTATTTGTCCGTTACATTTCTTCTCCATTGTGAAGCGTATGGATTTTCTTGTAGATTTAGCAGTTTCAGTGCATCTTCTAAGTGTTTTTCTGGGACTATTGCAAAGAGGTTATCTACATCGTGATACCATACTTTGAATATCCAAGGGAATGCCTTTTTTATCCTTGTTTTCAAAATGCTCATGAAGAGGTCTGCTATTGGTGATAGTGGGCTGACCACAGTTAAACCAGATGCTTGTAATATTTCCCATTGAAGGTGAAGAAATTTTGATCTATGCCAAGATTTGTTAATGCGATGTATTCTTGGACTTCTTCTGTTGTTTTCCCTAGAGCAAGTAACCAGTTTTTGATGTGGGATTGTGTGCTTTCTGTTGATATACTTGGGAAAAGAGCAGTAACATCAAAGGAAACTAACGTAGCAGTTTTTTCTAATTCCATGTCTTTGATTTTATCAATTAGGTCTAGAGAATTTTTTATGCTTGTCATTTCAAATTTAGAGAAAGAAGAGAATCTGTGTGTTAACCATTTTGCTAGGTTACATGTAGGTGCACTCATATTATAATTAGCCTCATTGAAAAAATTGTTACAAAATGGATTCAACTAATTAATTTCAAGCAAATATAATTTTCATAAACATCTTCATAGTAAATATGAATTTGGTTGGTAAGAAGCTAAATGCCAAGTCATGTTCACTAGGAATTTTGTTAATATATAAAATAAACCAAACTTACTGCCTATTAATAACTAACCATTGTATATTTCAAATTTTCAGCTATTGAGTAAGAGGTTCTAGGAATGTTTTAGCTTACTGAATATGATACTGCTATGCTCATAAAAAGTACCCTTTAAAATGTATTAATATGTGCCATCATATTGTAGAAACTAATGCAGTGGCCAATATAATGATTCATTAATATTTTTATGGATTTTGTATTTAACATAAAATACAGAAAATTATAATGTATCAATCAATCCCCTATGCAGATTTTTTGTGTTAATGTGGTAGCTCCTTTGCACTTAAGGGTACTTAGAGAGATGTTAATGTGTGGATATAGTTCATTAAAATGTTCTGTACTTCTTTCCATTAATATTGCTCTCTTTTTTCCTTTTATTTGTGTGCATGAAGAAAACAGTAGGTGAAAATATATCCATAAAGAGTTTGTGTTATTATTTCTTTCATTTTGTTCACCATTTAACAGATAATACTAAAAGAATACATATCAAAGTGAATTTCTTTTAAATCCTTTGACTTGCATCTGCTTGCAAAGTCAGTGCTCAAAAATGTGAACATTGAAACAAAATGCAGAATCACCTGAAATTGAAATTATGACTTGGAAAATCTGGAACATAATGCAGAAAAATAGTAAGTGGGGGTTTCTAAATTGAGGATTTAATTTTACATATTTGCTAACAACCCTGCATCACAAAATACATGTAATAAATAGAGTACTTGCCCATGATGATCTGATACTGCACCAATGATACCCAACACTAAAGGCCATCCATGAGAGAGTGTTTCACCAGCACCATGCAACACCTGCAGCACACACTCTAACTGCCTTTGTCTTACATCACCATGCATTACTGAAGACAACTCAGACAAAGGTCCAAGAAGAAGGGTTTGAAGTTTCTGCAAGTAAAATACATTTGGTAGTAATATTGCAGTTGAAGTAAGACAACATAAAGTGTCCAACAATCAGAAGAATATAAATGTCAACAGCGAGTGTGTTTAACTGTTTATCTGCTTATGTTCATGGTTTGAGTTTGGTTTTAGCGGTGGTGTACTCCTGCACTAAACAAGCAATCCTAAAAGGGATTTGCAATTTCATTCATTGAGCTGAAGGCTTTTTCACTTACAGCCATAAACAGTGCGACTTTTTGACAGCTGAATAAAGGGGATAGATATTTTCTGTTTTTCCTCCTTCATTTTTGTCTTCTTTGTACTGTCTAAAAGCACAAACTATTTTGCTTGAGCCCTGAATATTGAATTGATCACACATATCCCTGACACGTTCCTTTCCAGACAATGCATATAAGTCTTCTGGCCATTTAGATAATTAAAGCATGAATAAGTGATCTTAAAATTGTTATAATCATTCCTTAAATTGTCGCAATTTAATCCTCTATAAGATGAACATACACTCAAATCTTATTTCTAAATAAACACTGGGCTTCTAGAATTGTCTCTGATTAATGGGCCAGAGTTTGTTGTCATTACTTAAAGAAACAAGTTTAATTTCACACCAGAATTTCTAGTCATTTTGGTGCAGCATCTGGACCTTTTGCATTTCTTCAAACACTTTTATTGACTTCCTTATATCTTCATCAGCTGAAGAAAGTGTTATTTTTTGTTTTTGAAGATACCATGATAGATGACTGAAGTGTGTTGGAGCATCAAGCACAATTCCCAGATTTTCCACAAATCTAGCAGATAAATCATTTTTGAAAACAGTTAACTTAAAATGTTGTTTTGTCTCTTAACCTACCATTTTTGGCTTTAGTAAAGTTAGAAAAAATGCACAAAGTTTTCTCAGACTGTTAGAACAGTACTTTGTCTAGATGAAGTCCATAAAATGGTAAAAGTTTGCTAATTTTAGATACTCTTTTTGTAGTTATACAGCATATTCCCATTTCTGGTGATACATGCTCCTTAATTTTTCTACAGTTCTAGCCCTACTCCATTTTTCTTACACAAAATTTTACAAACTACTCCTCTTGAGAAATACAGAAGACCTCAATTAAAATTTGTTAAAGTCATGCTTATTAGGTATTTCAAGAAGAACTGCAATAATTTCAAATGATGTTCTACTCCTTAATTCAATGAGTTCCACAAATATGGTGTGACATATACCATCATTTTTCCTGGAAAAGCCTTACATGTTTCTGATGTTGACGATTGCTCAAACTTGAATCATTTATTAAAATCCTTATGCTTTATTTCATTTTCAAGAATATATTTTCCTCTTTCTACTGTGCAGTGATGAGTGATATAATGTTAGTGCAGGAGAATTGGAATGAAGAATCCTTCCCATATGCAATTCATTAAGTGCCTGATGATCTATAGCTATGGGCATGTCTGTGATTTTATAAGCTGTCCTAAGAACATCACATGTAATTCCTACCTCCTCTTGTAATTGATGCCTTTTGTTTGTTTAAAAAATACCTAAAGCAGAACTATGAGCTCTGGTTAATTTATCATCACAATTACTTTTTTTTTCTCCAAGTTTTGTTGTTTAGCATGGGATGGTCCCATGCTATGACTTTTTAAGTCCAATATTGGATGCTAAATTTTATTTCTTTATTTATACAATTTGACATCATGATGGTAACATACGACATAATTATATAAGCTAAATTCATGAATTTGATGGAACCACTTGTCCTGCTGAACTAAACAAGGTAATGATGAAAATCCAGTCATTAGTGATGGTAAAACAAGTAAGTAAATAATGAAATCAACATTATGCACTAAAATAAGAAAAATTAAGTTTCTTAGAGCTCCTCTACCATCAACAGTGAAGCCAAAATCAACATGTGAACAAAAGGTGATAAGGTCATAAATAGAAATTTATATATTGAATAAGGATCTAAAAATTACACAGGATAAAATTAGAATGTTGAAAAGGGAAAATGATGAGCTAAAATCACAATTGCATTAGGGGGACAAAAAAGAAACTTTCCGTGATAAACAGTTGACTGAGATGACAGAAAGCTTAATTGAAATAAGGTTTAAAACAGCAGAAACAGTAATTTTTATATATGAGGTATGCTCAAAAAGTTCCGGAACATTTTTAGTTTCACGCCAATGGAGTATTGGAGCGAAATGCAGTTGGCACCCCTGCACATGCTGTGTTTGATGTATAACTGACGAAAGTTTCATTGTTGTATGTCTGACATTTATCGTTCAGTGCTGTATTGAGTAGAACGTTGTGTCGCACAGTTTGCAAATTTCGAGATGGCAGAGTTAGAGGAGCAACACGTCTGCATTAAATTTTGCGTGAAACTCAAGAAAACCTTTACTGAGACACATTAAATGATGCAGGAAGCCCATGGTGATGAGTGCTTAAGCGTACTTGGTGTTACGAATGGTTCACACGGTTTAAAAATGGATGGGTGGAAGTTAAAGATGACCCTCATTCAGGATGCCCTTCGACGTCTACCGACGACGCTCATGTGGAACATCAAAGAAATTGTGCGTGCCAATTGAAGACTGTCCAAAAGATTGCAAAAGAATGTAACATTTCAGTTGGATCATGTCATGAAATCCTGACACAGCATCTTGGAATGTATCGTGTTGACGAGATGTTCCTTAAGAGAATCATAACTGATGATGAGACGTGGATCTATGGTTATGATGTTGAGACCAAGGTTCAGTCTTCACAATGGATTGGCAAAGATTCTCCAAGACCAAAAAAAGCTTGTCAGGTCAAATGCCCAAGCCATGCTGATAGTTTTTTTTTTTTTGACTTTGAAGGATTAGTTCATCCTGAATTCGTGCCAGAGGGACAAACTGTTAACCAACGGTACTATTGGGACATGCTGCGATGCCTGCAAGAAAGTGTGAGAAAAAAACAACCTGAAATGTGGCGAGACAAATCATGGCTCTTGCATCAAGTTAACGCACCCACACATTCATCCTTGTTGGTGAGCGACTATTGCACAAAAAATGATAACACTGTGCTGCCTCATCCTCCGTACTCTCCAGACTTGGCCCCTGCAGACTTTTTTTTTATTTCCAAAGTTGAAAACTCCATTGAAAGGAGAAGATTTGCAGTAATAGACAAGATAAAAAGAAAATTTGCAAACGGCACTTCGCGCGATCCATAAAGAGGCATATCAAGACTGCTTCCGGAAGTGGAAACAGCATTGGGAGTGGTGTATCAATTGTGGAAAAGAGTATTTCGAAGGAGACTATGCATAATAAGTAAAAGGTAAGCATAGAAGCATTTTGTGGACAACGTTCCAGAACTTTTTGAACAGACCCCATATACATATATATAAAGGTTTAAATGATGAGAAAAGGTGTCTCAGTAATCACGATTTTGTATCCTTACTGAGAAACAGAATGGTACCGGCAATGACTGATTAGCTGCAAGCAACAATGAAGTAGATAAACACAAAGCAGAGATGTTGATTTTGTGACATTCTATGCTAAAATTTGCTAGGGAAACATGCAGAAACAATGGATATGATGTTCGTTGCTACCCAAGGATCAGATTAATCAAACTCAAGCACAAGTTGGAGGTTAGGAACCTGAAAAAAGAAAAAAAGGCAGCCTGAAATTGTTCCAATACATGCACATACAAAGCAACTTTTAAGATGGAGTAATGGCAGAAGAAACTATGGGAGAAACTATGGATTAGATGGATATAATTACAAATTCCTTAAGCTGAAATTTCTATTATAGTAATTTTAGGAAGATATTAGGTATGTAATAATAACATCTAAACAAGAAATTAAGTAAGAGGTTGCATGAAGTTAGGAACTACATAATGGTAGATGGTAACAAGTGGATAAATAGTATAGGTACAGCTAGATATTTAGGAGTTCATTCAAACGGAAATTAATATCATAAATTGGGAAGAATGTTATGCAAGTTATTAGCATCAGTTATCAAGGGAATCTATGAAGTATTAAAATGAATGATTATCAAAGCACTAGCTGCTGCAGGAAATTAAATCTCTCCAAACACAATCATCATTTTAATAAAACAGCACTCTTAGATCATCATTTTAATAAAACAGCACTCTTAGGGATATAATAAATTTTTAAGACAAATAACATGAACAGATCATTGGGAGTTCATCATGATACTCAATATCTAACTAATAAATTTGATAACAATTTTAATGAAAGGGTGTTTTGGAACAGTAATACGTATGAATAGAATATTTCTGAGTTGGGTTTGTAACACTTAAGTATCAATTACAAATATTTTTTTCCATACCGGTTTTGAAGCCCCGTGGGCTTCATTTTCGATGGTTTCGAAACTGGTCTGTAAAAACTATACATAAGTGATACTTAAGTGTTACAAACCCAACTCAAAAATATTATAATAAACTTGAGTTTATTAATGTAATGCTAAAACAACAAAATTGTGTTTTATTTATGATAGAGCATGGTATAAATAGTGATCAAATAGATTAACTACTTAATAGTATATAACCTAGCAGGTACATCTTGTAGAAAACATCATAACGGAAAACGTGTTGCAATTTATGTAAATAATAATGTACTATTAAAGCCACAAAAACAGAATAAACTTAGTTGTATTGAATTAGTTCTTAGAATTACCACTATAAAAGAAAGATACAGCATTATAATCCTAATAAGTACATAGGTGACCAAAATTAATAGCCAAGAAATTTTAAAAAGTTTCAGTGACATAAATAAAGAAGAAAAACCTTTAATCCTGGTAGACATGAATACTAACTCAAAAGTAGATAGGAATATATACTAAGGTCTATGTTAAATATATCACAACTGCAAACTGATGTAATAATACATTTATTGATGACATACAGAAAAATATTAACTGCAGCAATAAATAGCATGCTGTAATAAATAAAATGCTGTAATAGATAACATGCAACTTTTTGGTCTGTTCTTGGCAGATCACTTGGCAGTGGGTTTCATTACTTAAATAGTTGAAAATTATGTTTACAATAAATAGATACTTTCTGTGCAGAATAGGGATTAAAAGTAAATAGAGACAAAACACAAACTGTAGTGCTTAAAAGAGGAGGAAAATTTAGTAAACATGAGAAATGTAAAGCAAGTACATGATTATAAAGTGATTTACATTTACTTAGTAATTAAAATAGATGCAGGAGGTAAATGGCAGAAGCACAGGAGATCAGCTTTGGCAAAAGAGAAAGGTTTCTCTATCAAATGCCAGAGACAGAGTTAAAATGTTTAGAAAGGGTCTACATCTCAGTGGTCGAGGTTCATATGTTATATTGGCTTGAAATATGGGGTTTTGAAAATGGATGGGAAGCTGTGGATTTAGTAAATAAGATATTTTTAAGGAAAAATTGGGGTTGCCATTAGTAACAACTAATGAAGTAGCTCAAACTGAAATAGAAGCTGGAGCAAGAAAGATTGATCATGGAAATTGCTTTGAATACTGATATAGGATCATGAATTTAGGAGAAGATAATTTGTTAAAACAGTGCTTAAAATACCAAGAAATGAGTTCACAAAGCACAGATTGAATAAATGAATTAAGAAATAGCTTAGAAAATAAGGGATTGAGGGATATCTGGAGGAAAAGAGAAACAAACAACAAAAGTTTGAGGAAAAGAGAAACAAACAACAAAAGTTTCTGAAATGAATGGCCATTTGTTAAAAGGGCAGATATCTCAGTTTTTTATTTTTTTACTTTTTCACTGATTATTAAACTACATGGGTAGATACACCATTCTATGTTGAAAGGTCAGTATTATCATACCTGTAAGTACCTGATTATTTGTTAAAAGGACATGTCCTGGACATCTGCCTTTTTAACAAGTTTCTAGTAAGGTTGAGTTGGAAATACATGCCAACAAAATAAACTAATCATTGTGCTTAGAGGGAATTGCATTGTTGTGGATTGTAAGAATTCCTGGATGAACAAAGAGGTTCAATAAGAATATACCTGTCCAAGAACTTTTTTATCTGAGGCAGCTAACTGTTAACGTATTCTGCATTCATGATATAAAGAAAAACAGAGCTGTGTGTTATTTATATCATGAGAGAAAAGCTAAGAAAGGTCCCAACAAAGTGTGTTCTTTTTTAAGGGATTATTTACAAAATTATGTACCTGCTCATATTGAAGAAATCTGTTTGTTCAGCAACAACTGTGCAGGACAAAATAAAAAGCATCCTCTTTCCAGGCTCCTTCTAACATTAACTGATACAAAAAATTAAAAAGATCTAGCACTTCTTTCCCATAAGGGGGCAAATTTTCCTCCCTTGCGATCATGATTTTAGTATTATGAAGAGAAAGTTAGGGAGAACTGATAGAATTTATTCTGTACATCAATTAACAGAACGTATTATTGGAAGTAGCACCACAAATAACTTTATAGTGAAAGAAGTAGATAGTTCCACTGATATGTTTAATTACAGAGATTGGTGGACCCATTTGTATAAGAGATCAGCTGTCTCCATAGAAAATTCATCAAAACCAAGAGATGAGAGAATTCAGTTTGGTATCACATCTCTGTATCACTTTGTATATGGCTCAAGTGCACCTGGTTGTTGTGGCAATGCCATTCATCAACAGTCTAGTGAAACATACATTCAATCTTAGCCTAAGAACCAATGTTGAACTACCAAAAACTATAAGCTATCCTACTGGCAAGGTATCCTTAAAAAAGGAAAAAAGTGGAGGACCAATGCAAAATTATCCAGTATGTTGACAACAGTCACCAGGAATTTTACATGGGCTTTCTTCAGAGTCCTGTTCTCATCCACAAAGAGGCAGCTGCTACAGAGTTTGCTGTAAATTATGGGAACTAAGGAAATTGTACATTTGTTCTGGATCGCTTTAACTCATAAGTTTAATCTTTAAGTAATTAATATTGATTTTTTGTTTTATAGATAATACAGCAACAATAAATAAAATGAGCAATGTCTTTGATTTGCAACATTTTCCAACATTTGTTAAAGGGGCAGATGTCTGGAGTTTTAAAATGGCAATAAAATTTAAAATTGTTAAATTTAGGAGATTTTGAGTCACTGGCCAATATCAGAAAGATGAATACTTTATTTAGAATTAGAAAAGAAAATATAAATTTGTAACATATTCATAGAAACAGGTTTATTGTTAATACTGAAAAGTATAGTCAATTGGACATCTGTCCTTTCAACAAATGGCCATTCAAATGGAGTCAGAAGGAGGTTAGAAGATACTAAGATACAAAAAATGTTGTCACATAACTGAGAAGAGGTCATTAGTATTTTATGATACACTGTAAAACAAATAGGAAAGAGAGAATTGTATAGAGTATACCAATAAGGAATAAAGAAGGGTGACAACATGGTTAAGAGCAGGAGTATGGAGGCTAAAAGGGCAGTGAAATAAATATCTGCAAGGGAAATGTTCACTATGTGTGGGGGGGAGATAGACAACGCATTTTATTGAATGCAGGGAAACAGAGATTTGGAGAAGATAAAGTATATTATCCAGAGTGAATAATATTTCTACTAATATAAATAAAATTTTAGACAAAAATTGTAAGAATATATGGCAATATTTGGAAAAAGTATAAAACAAATGCACTGCAAAAAATGTAAAGGAATAATAATTCATAATTATAAATATACAAATTAAAGGGTATTGTAATATTTATTGTTAATTAAGAGGGCTGCACTTCTGAAAAATGGCTAGGGCCAAATTTAGGGAGCAATCTAACATATGTAATAACTTAGTAAATAAATAAATTGATGATGATAATTATATAAAACCAAAACCACCACCAACAACAACAATAATAATAATAGTAATAATAATAATAATAATAATAATAATAATAATAATAATAATAATAATAATAATAGTAATAATTGTATAACTATCACCCACATTAAAAATCATATAACAAACCTAAAACAAAGCAGTTTTTCTGCTTTTATACATGAAGTTCACACATCAGATCATTATATTCAAGCTATTCATACAGTATTCTTGAATTAGATAGTAAATGCATTTGCTGAATAGTACTGTTTTAGATAAACACAAAATGAGGCTGAAATTGGAATAATGGTACACAGTAGATTATAATAAAATTGTTTCAATTACTGCAAAACAATTTCATTACCTCATCGCCATTCACTCGTTGCCCTGCTACTGTAGCCTGTATCTCTCAAGTGCTTCACTAGCTCCAATAAATAAAGCCTCAACATACCTGGTTATCACGAAGTGGTGGTTTGTACTTGTGCTGCAGAGCAGCTTTTACTAGATATGTGATTGCTTCAACACCCCATTCTCTCATTCTTATATGAGGATGCTGACAAACTTCTAACAAATGATTGGTCAAAGGCCGCCATAACACTTCAACGCGAGGTAAATTTACCAATCCAGTCTCAAGCAGCTTTGCCACAGCAAACAGTGATGGTTCCTGTAATAAATATTATTTTAGATTTTAAAGTAAATTAAGATTTAATAATAATTTAAAGCCACAATATTCCGCAAATTATCAATGAGTCGATGATGATGATGATGATGATGATGATGGTGATGATGGTGGTGATAGTGATGGTGATGGTGATGATGATGAAGAAGAAGAAGAAGAAGAAGAATATGATGATGTGGTCATTTTCAATTTTAATAATTTAGATGACATTAGATCTGCATTAAAACTGTATATGATGTACATAAGTTTATTTAAATAACTTAATTTTAAAAGTTGCAGTCATAAGGGATTCCACCACCCATATTAGGGAAGAAGGTACAAAATTATATAAATAAATGGTGTTACTGATTAGGGATCCCATGGGCAAAGAGACCTTCTATGGGAAATTAAAGAAGATAAACTATGTTTAAAATAAAAGAGCAATCACAAGATAAGTATATGAAGTGATTTATACAGTGAAACTTTTAAATTATAAACATTTTTAAATGCATCCAGGAAAAAAGTTAAGTGAAACTGTAGTGTCTATAATTAACTCAAATTGCTTTCATAATAATGTAAATGCAACATCATTTAACACTATAAGGACTGCCCTGGTCTGTCTACCTATAAGAACTGAGGGGTCATTTTGAACCCCATAACCATTTTTGCATGTACAGTTAATAGTTTTACACTAAGTGGCAGGTCTAGAAATAAAAATACATATTTCTTATTGTTTTTTTTTTTTGTTTTTTTTTTTAACAACCTCTGCTGTTCATATAAAGCACTTTGGAAAACATTGGAGTTATTACTTTACAAGTATGAAATTCTGTGTAGTAAAGCATTAAGAAAACAATTTTTGTAAACAACTGAATATTATGCTTACATTAATTTAGGGAGAGAGTATTTGAACACCACAATTTCAATAAAAGAGGCACATCCCACTCTGCATGATTCACAGATACAACTAAACTGACTGAGTTTTTAGCTCATCTGTGAGTTTCAGTGCTGTAAAGAAACTGTCTGTAGTAACATTTAGATCTTTACTTGCGTAATGACCCAGCAAGTGGAGAACTACACTTTCATCAAGAGATTCCTCAGCAGGTCATCTTTACCTGTTAGGGAAAGCAATTGTACATCTACTTGGTATCCATATCTACACCACCCAAACTGTCATTCCAAATTTATCATTTATCATTTATTTTTATACTGTAGAAGTGGACTCCTGCATTCGGATGGAAACAGTTATTCATCTACACTACTTGGTTGGAAACACAATGCAGTTCTGTATAAAGGGATTCCATATTTCAGATGCAAGAGCAAATTTGTCTGTAGTCAAATGCTGTCTATGGGTTGCCTTTAGGTCAAACCTTAGGTACTTCATGATTTCTGAAAATTGATCCCTTGCCATTGTTTCTGTGAAGAAGTATGGGCCCCAAGTCTAACTACACAGGCTCCTTATTGAATTTGATCTTGTCCCATACACTCCACAAGCATGTAATAAGGCACATAAGGCATCTAATTATTCCAGTGTGATGATCCATGTTGCATCTCCTGACTTCAAGCAGGTTTCCTCTTCTGTAATTCCATGGACAAAATATGAATGATGTCTGGAATACCAAATTCACCTTAGTCCTACATAGCACAGCGCATTGTATGCCCCATCCATGATACATTGTCTAGCAAAGCTACAATTTGTCACAAGTTACAAATCTTAATATTACTAACCTATATAATCAATAATCATAATCAAATACATAACTGAAGCTTCTCAATAACAAACTATCAATATTAACTGAAAATATTAATGTCACAAAACATGACACAGTTTGTACTGTGCAGCATTACTGCACCTCCCCTGTGTATTCACTGTAGCTCTGTGGCAAAACTTAAAAGGTATTGTTAAGAAAATCAATGTTTTGGAACATTTTTAGGAATCCAATTTTGGGCAAATTTAATTTTTTGGGGAGGTAAAAACTTTGTTTCAACTGGAATAATGAGATTTCTCAGACAAGATGCCATTTTCTTCCACGTGATAAGGAAAGGTGATTGTCTATTGTCCAAAGGGGTCCCAATGCAATGCAAAACACATGGCTTCACAATTCCATTGTGGTTGCCTATCTATACCATGCTGGAGCCGGATATCAAGGGACGATCTAGGTGTGCTGTGGCAGCTTGATGATAGTCTGAACAGTGTGCCGTACACAGTAATACTTGATAATATTTTGATTCCCTCTGTGAGAATGAGATATCCCAATGGAATTGTTGAATTTGTACAGGATAATCATCCTGCCCACACATTTCAAAAGGTTTCAAATTGGTTTTCAGAGAGGCAGGATACCAGAGTGGAAGACTGGCCTCCCTGTTCACCAGATTTGAACCCTATTGAAAATGTGTTGCCTGAGGTAGAAAGGGAGCTGCGCTCCAATTTACATCTATATAGGCAAACACACCCACCCACACCCACACACACACACACTCTCTCTCCTCCTCCCCCTCTACCTCTCCCTCCCCCTCTCCCTCTCTCTGTGTCTCTATGTCTCTGTCTCATGTCTCTGTGTCACTCTGTCTCTGTGTCTCTGTCTCTCTCTCCTGGGATCAATTGACAAAAAGCTGAGGTGTAAGCTTTGAGATGGCAGCCCTATCAGCACCTTACTCTCTGCAGTGCCAGCAATGTGACTAAGAGACATCAAATTACTAGTAAGTCATATAACAAAATGCTGAATAAACCAAAATTTTGACAAATTAAATTGTTTATCTTTCCAAATATTGGCTAGGTTGAAACTTTATAACAGCAACTAATTGAGAAAGCAATTAAGATAAGTTGACTGAGAGCACTTATTTGTCAGCTGCTGGTGACAAAGGGCTGCAAATACCTGAATGCACACATTAGTGTAGATCTGAGAGTGAACAGAATGGAATCCTGACTCAAAAAGCAATCAAAGATGTGAATCAGTTCTCTCCAAACTGTGAGATATACAGTTCTTGAATAATCAAACCAGTTTACTATCATCCTGAGCTGCTTATTCTCCTTATTCTCTACAAGAATCAAGATAGAGGGATTCAAGCTTCGCATGAACACTTTCTACCGGCTTCCACATCACCTTTCCTGTTTCTCTATAATCAGTTTTACAGGCCACCATCAGTAAATTTCTAAGTGGTGAAACCTGAAATGTCATGAACCAGGATCAAGAAGCTATTAACAAAAAAATAACTGCAACAGCTCACTCCTGGTCTGATCTATAAGACTGAATTCGTCTGATAACAAATGGCGCTCAACCTGATCTGTGAACCGTTATTGCTCATATTCTACAAATGGACTTTGGGCTAAGGAGGAAGAGGGATGAAGTTAAAACAAAGGTGAGAGACAAGCATATCCTAACAGTTACCATCTGTTCACTAAGGTTCTGCAAAAGGTCAATCAACTCCACAATTTATGTATCTTGAACTATAATTCTATTTTATCCGGAATATTGTACTGTTGTTATGCCAGAATTTTGGAATCTTTTGTATATTTTACATTGAAATTGTATATTTTATTGAAAAAATTTCAGAATTGCTCACAACTGCAAAATTGCATTTCACATAAAAGGGTAAAAAATTATGCTTTGTCCTAAACTTACATTATTTGGATAAAGATCCAAAATTTGTGGAAAAATGAATTTTATAGCAAATGCAATTTGTATGTCCATATATCAGCAATAAAATTTGGACAGTCCAAATTAAATTTTAAACGATAGCCAACTCCAAACTTAGTTGGAATTTTAGTTTAAACAGTAATGAAACAAATTATTGTAATGCTAATGATGAAGGATCTACTCTTTGAGATTAACAGGTAAGAAAACATGGTTTTTCTTCTGTCATGAACACGGCAATAAAATGTCATTACACTTATAGATTAAGACATTAATTTAGATATTAATATTTTCAGTTACCCTATTAGAATATGCAAGTTCCATAGCCTCATGTGAAAGTTTGCACAGGGCATCAATTAAATGATGCAAAGCCACATCATCCAAATACTGGCTTGACTCAAAGAGACGACTTAACATTGTAGATAAAACAGGCAGATCAGCCATTACTGCAGTTGTTATAACAGCATTTGAATCAGCAGTTGTGCGACCAGCTTTCAGGCTTCCACCAGTAGAAGGCTTTAAGCCCAGTATCCACACCAAATGCTGCAAAAATGAACAATATTAATATTGCAGTGTGCAAAAATGAGAAAAGTACACTGATCACTTCCTATGACTTAGCTATATGCACTATAGTTTAGCTATTCATTCCTGATAATCAACTATGAACTCTGTAAATTAAATCTCGAAGAACTACACCCTATCAGAAACCTTGGCTTTTCTTCAGTTGATAACCATCAGTTTTATATTTAACATCATGTATCAATGCACTAACTGTCAACAATTTGTTAATGGTTGTTACACACCAGATTTATAGGTTTTGCTTGAGTGTTAGATCACACACATGCTTCTTGCTTCAGTTTCACACTAACTACCAAGGAAACTAAATTAATCAACGCCCTAGATCTTAGATTTGTTTTTAAATAAAAGTATTGATATCTAAAAATACACAGAACAAGTCTATAAACAATATGTTATCTCAGAATTTCAAGCAATAACTTGTATTGTCATCTTTAATTGATTTATGCGCACTGAGTATAAAAGTAGCATTTTAGAAATATTTGCCCGTTACTTTATTACTAAGGAGTGAATGAATTGTTCAAAATTCTGATAATATAAAACACATTAGGTCCACATTAGTTAACAGTTTAAATATTTTAATTATTCTCCAGATTTCTGATAAAACTGAATAACAGCACTTTAGCAGTGTTAACTTTTCTCACAAGTTCTGTTATAATCTACATGTGTCGCCCTCTGTGATCCAGGTTCACAAGGTTGTGGGTTCAAACCCAGCGGAAGTCAATGGATTTTTTAGGCATAAAAATCCTTAACATGGCTTCCTTTGGAAGTGAAGTAGTTGGTCTCGCATCATAGATTTGTAGCATGTAAAATAATCTCAAGCCTAATAAAGAGGCCTCTGAGCAAAATTCAGTGGTCTTTCATGCCCAATACAGAATGGGATGTTAAGAATCACAGTAGTTAAAGAGTGTCCATAGATGACACTCAATTTGGTTTAATTGTTTTCTCACACAAGCTGTGTGTAGGACAGGAGTTGGATAGGTGGAGTCAGACTGAAAAATTCAATGTCATAGCCGGGATTTGAACCACGGATCTCCCAATCTTTAGCTGGTTGCTCTGCCAACTCAATGCTATGCTGGCATGTTGCCATGGTAGCTCAGTGGCAGAGCAACTGGCTAGAGATATCCAATCATGGCTATGGCATTGAATTTTTCAGTCTGACACAACCTATCCAACTCCTGTCCCATGGCTTGTGTGAAAAAACAATTAAACCAATACCATTTGACCATAATAGTTGGCTATACTATGAATTCTGGGCCTTAAGTACTTACAACATTGTAAGTCACCATTGGGGTTGTCATCTCAGAAAATAATTTGAAAACATCTTGTGGTTTACCAGGAAACATGTGAGTCAGTTGAGAAATTCAATGCTATGCCGGCATGTTACCATGGTAGCTCAGTGGCAGAGCAACTGGCTAGAGATCGAGAGATCTGAGGTTCAAATCGCAGCTCTGGCATTGAATTTTTGTCTGACTCTATCTATAACACCCAATTTATTTAATTACTTCAATCTACACGTACTGCGCAGGTATTGAATTACTCAAATTTTATAAAGTTAATGAAAAAAGGATCTAGGAATGAAAAGATTGGACTGCAAGATATTGATTTCTTCCAATGATAATGTGTGCTGATAATAGGTGGAAACAAAATGCATTCTGTGCTGGAGATGGATGAAATGATGTAAAACTAAGAACTTTAGCAGTGGATATGATCTAGGTGAAAAATACAGAAAAGGGTATAATATATGGGATGACAATTAATACTCAAGAAATAAAAAATTCTGATCATTAAGTCGGAATAAGAAATAAGGGGGAAGCTCATTGAATTAGGTAACAAAGTGACATATCTGGAAAATGTGGAGCAGGCTAGAAGAAAAAGGAGCCTAATTATCTGGCTGTAGAGAAATGGAAAGAAGAACATGGCAACAAGTGGAAGAGATTTTATGGGTGAAAATAGGATTGGATCTGCATGGTGGAATTTAGCAGACTCCTTCAGAATTGGGAGAAAAAGTGGAAATCAGCTAATGTTAGTAAAAATGGTTACAATGAATTTTAAGGGAGGGTCTTGAATAATATAACAAAACTATAGGGAGTGAGAATTTTTATAAAGCATGATTATGGATAAAGAAAGGGAATTAAGAAACATTCAAAACTTGCAAATATGCATAGAAGCTTGTGACAGTGATGTGATTAAATAAAAAATAAAAGAATTTGAGTCAGAGTTTGTTAAAAAAACATCACTTATTTTTACCAGTAAGTAAAAATATGTGATATTTGTGTAACAAAAACCGACTCAGAAGCATGTTGAAAATATGAAAAGCTAAATAACAAGGTAAGAAGATTTTTGTAAGGGGACTCATTCTTCGGATTGAAGGAAAGAAGGGGCCGCGCCGTGGCTGAGTGGTTAGACCACTAGCCTCTACCTAGACAGCCGGGGTTCGATCCCAAGCGACTGCATGTGAGATTTGTGGTGGACAAAGTGGTGCTGGGGCGGGCTTTCTCCGGGTACTCTGGTTTCCCCCACCATCGCATTCCACCGGTGCTTCATCATCACTCATGTATCATCAGTGTCACCGCCTGCGATGCCATTAGTAGTTAAAGCGGGCGTTAAACACTACCAAAAAAAAAAGAAGGAAAGAAACAGGATACAACTCAGCTCAACATGACACCAACATCAGCAGAGAGGATGAACCAGGAGGGTGGAAGATCCAGTTTCATAGTATAAGACATATCTCATGATTTTGACTGCATAGAGGGGAGAATTGAAAAATGTCATGAATTGGAACAGCTGTCAACACCTGCGAGATGAGTGGATCTTGCAGGTTATTTAAGTAAACAAGAAGATAAGCTAGGGGCACTATGGCCAGTCTGGATGTATGGAAAAACTAGGGAACAAGCATTAAGACATCACCAGGCAGGCTCATATTGGAAGTAGAATAGGAGTGTGACATGGGGAAGGATCTGCACAAGCAAGAGTTACAGGAAGCAAAGCAAGATTAGATCAGTTTACGTTCAGGAGTAAAGAGTCAATGTAGGGAAACACTTTGGGTCTGCTGTACTGAAATATGGAGGACCCATTGGGAAAAATCAATAGTGAAGAAATTGCTAGACTCAGAAGTTTGGTAAACATTTTCACTGTACTTCAAATTTGGCTATGGAAAAGTGTACCAATAGAACTAAATGGTTTCAGCTATGGAAAATCTGCAATGAAGGAAGTGCAAGGCTGTGCACCAAGTGGAATAAAATAGAAGGGACTAGTAATAAAAATACACAAGAGAAGCAATCATTATATAATGTGATTATTGGTGCATGAGTTTTTGAACGAAAGGAACATAATGGGAATAGATGTGGGATGGAATTTTGTAATAAAGCCCTATTTAATAAGTAAAGCAAGATATTGATGAGATGAGTAATAAAGAATATCAGAGAGAATTAAGAAAAGAATGATAATTTGATATAGTAAGGAAAACATGTAATGAACAGGTTTATGGACTTTTTGACCTTTGTCAGAAAAATACCTTACTAATATATGTCCGAGTGAAAGAAAATGGTGTTTTATGAGAATTTACATTTGTAAATAAAAATGGGCAAGGTGGTGTCGATTATATGTTGTGTTCAAGAACATGGAGAATGTTGTAAATTTTGAAATATTAAATATGGGACACTGAACTAGTAGTAATTTTCCTGTGGAGGCAAAATTAACATTGGGCAGTGAGATGAATACAGCTCAGCAAACAGAAGGGAGAGGATGTATTTACAAGATAAAGAAAAGAAGAACAAACATTTGTGTAATTTATAATTGAGTAAATTAAAAATATATTTGGTGAAAGTCAATGGGAGGAAATAATTGAGAAAATAATGATAGTGAAAACAGAAAGGGATAAAATGAAAATAAACGGCAATACACAAATCAAAGGGGGATTGTACAAATAGGAATATTAAATGGCAAAAAAGAAGTTGGAACTTGAATTAATATGTTGAAATCAGGAAGGGGATCAAGAACCTAAAGTGTATTTCCTGACAGATTTTATGATACAGATGCTTACTACAAATTAAGGAAGAGGAGTGAGGATAGAATATCACTTATGGGCTAATGGAGAATAAATAAAACCAAGGAAAACCAAACGGTATGGGAAATTATGTGTAAAATGTAAAACAGCAGGATCATGAAAAACAGCATCTTTTGTAACTTAAGTAAAAGTAGATTAGAGTACAACAGAACAGGAAAAAATAGAAATGAGTCAAATGGAATATCCAGACATGGAAATTACTGATGAGGAAATATGGGAATAAGTTAAGAACTTTAATAATGGATATAGAATTTATGGAACACCAAGAGTGAGGAAACTTTGTATCATGGAGCTGAACAGTAAAGAAGTAGCTAAAAAAAGCTTGAAATTACATATTTGAGGGAGAAAGGATTCCAGGTGTAATAATAGCAATCATCATAATCATAATCATCATCATCGTCATCATCATCATTCATTATCATCATCATAAAAAATAGCTATCAGTCTAACCAGATCTACTTGTTTTTAGTTATGTAATTGTTAGCCATAAAAAAGGTTGTACTTCCATAGAAAGAAAAATGTGGAAAACATTAGGGATGAAGGATAGTAAGAGACTCAAAAAAAGCATGAATCTTACTTGTGTGGGAAGAAGGATGAAGGTGAAATTTTGAAGGAAAATAGGATAGTTTTCACAGAGTGTAAAGACAAACCTCTGGAACACTCCAATTTGGACAGTAACACCTGTACATGAATCCATGTAGATACAACACAAACAGAAAATTTCCCTGTTTCTCCTCCCTCCTATAACTGTGCTGCCTCTGCTCCCTAATGCAGATCAATGCACATTTATTTTCCTGTTTTCTTATAGCCGAGTTAAACAGTGATATAATAGTACCAATTCTATATGCTCCCAAACACAGATCATTGTGCTTTTCAGCCCTTTTTTTGGTGCATAGATTGCCTGCCTGACATTTCACTGCAAAAGCACCCTCAGTCAGGATATATAGAAGGACGTATAAATGTGGAGCTGATACTTTGAATGTTTTGCAGGTTAATTATGGGGTCTACATGCACACCACCAAAACGGATAGCACTTTTGAAGTTGAAGATTTCTAAGTATTTGTCTCCGGTTAGAATCAATGGAAGAACAGAATATTGCAAGGCAGTGAATGGTTATGAAGAAGAAATAAAGAAATGCTCAATAATTGGATAATGGCATTAGGGGTATTCTGGAGGAAACTGGCATGGGCAATTTATGGAGGAAAGAGAATTTCTAGAGGAAGGATTTTAGAAAGAGGTCAGACAAAGAATAGAGGATATTGATAATCAAGACATTTTTAGCTGTATGAGGGATAAGAAAACCTCAGTGCTACACAGAGAAATTAAGCAAGTGGGGCAGGGAAAAATATGCAGAAATTAGGGAGGGTTGCCATGGTTTAAAAGAGGGGTAACAAAATTAAGAAGTATGAAAGATGAAAGGAGCATACAAAAATATTCAGTATGTAGAGGTACAAAAAATTACCTCCACTTTATTTTACAATGTGAAGAAGCTAAACTATGGATGGACCATTTATACAAGAGAAATAAATGAAGTTACTGAGAGAAATAATTAAAATGAAATTTATGAAATCTAGGAATACAGAGTAGATTAGAAGGATAGTGAATTATTGATAAAAAACAAATAAAAATCTAAATATCTAAACTTTGGAGTTAGATATGATAACTAAGTAGGTAGCAAATCTGGTGTATATCAACAACCGAGATGTTAGATATGTATTTGTGCAAGAGGCAGCTCAAGAATAGGTGATCTGTTTCGATAACAGAAAAGAGTTGGTGTATGGAGGGTAGTGAATCTGGCACATCTGGAAAACCAGATGAATGTTTGGTTTAATTTATCTTTTCCTCGTTAACAAATGAAACTTTTATCAATATTGTAAAATATTGAAGGTTTGGGAATATTGATAATATCAAGATTTGGACTATTGTTACATAAAAGCTTATCTGCATTTTGCACATCAAATGCCCAAAAAGAATCTAAATTAAACATATAAAAATTAAATATAATAAATAAATAGACATAGTCTATACTTTAGAGAATTTGCTATTTAAGTTGTGCTCACTATTGTAGAATCCAATTAAAATTGGTTTATTCATCTGTCCCTCCCTCTACTTGTTGTCTGATACCAAGCAAACCACCATGTATATCATTGAAGTATTTTCTATACAAGAGTTGAAGTAAATTTGTTAATACATTCAAATTTGGTTAATTATGTAAAAATTTACCCATTTAAACTATATGGATATGTACAGTGATGCCCATTGTAAAATAATGGAACTAAATGATATGAACATATTCAGACATCCAGCAGCAATATAAAGCATTTTAACTCTTAATTTTATTGTCTTAATACATTTTTATATAAGATTTAAATTTTGTAAAGTGATCAAAGTTTATATTTATAAGCTGCATTTGAAATCATTCCTTAAAGCATGGGTAATGACTAGGACTTGGAAATTGAGAACTGTCATCTTTTTTCTGAGACATTGCAGAGTATGGTGAATAATATACACATTAATTTTTCCTCAAGAGGATGGTGTCTCAAGAATGCCTAATTTTATTTTGAATTTTTTTGCACTTTTCGTCATTTATTTTCTACTGATCATATTTTAGGAATTTTCACACTTTTATTGCATTTTTTTTTTCCTTCACTATCAGAATAGATTTCTTTCAGCACTGCCAAAAAAGAAACCTCACAATTCCCCAACTATAAGGTGATATAATTTAACTCATATATTACCTCTAGCTGCATTCTCATAATTCTGACTTTGGTCTTGTTACATTATTCTGAAAATGTTGTAGTCAAATCAGGCATTGACATTTTTGATAGGGAAACTGCTGTAGCAATAGCAATTTGTCAGGACTTACTGGTTGATTCTGACTTGAAAAGTCTGACATGAAATAGTAGTAACTTTTCTATTCTTACAAAATTGATAATGTGGCTACAAAATCAGATGAGATATGCACTCAGTTCTTGGAAGGTACAAAGAGTTGATCAGCATTTGGGACATTGGGGAAAAGTTATCAAGATAGATCAAGCAAGAAAATTAAACATATACTGTAAAAGAATGTTGGTTACCAGAAAAAGTGTAAAATCCATAAAGTACTGCAAGGCGAAAATATTTACTCTGATGTACTTATCCAAGACTATAGCTAGGAGGCATTGCCCATTTCAGGTATGCAACCAGGACATTAGTTGAAGAGGAAAGAAGCTTTTCAATGTACAGAAAAGTTTATCAGAATAATTGGCAATTCTTCATGTTAGAGAAACTGTGAGTATCTAGGTTTCTTAAATGCAAAGCTGAATAAAGTGCATCTACAGTTTTCAATAAGTCATTTTTTTCATATTTTATGCCATGCTTTCAGACATTTAAGGTCGTCATTAAGAAGTTATTTATCAGCAAACATGTGTCATAAATTCTGAAATTTAAAGTTTAAATTTTTCAGTAATTTTAAGGTCATTTTACAGTAATTTTAAGTCATCAAATTCTATGTCCTAGTAATGACATAAGGACACATCTCAATTACTGTCACAGTTCTGTACACAGCTTGATTTTCATTGACTCCTTCACTTGCCTTA
Source organism: Hymenopus coronatus (assembly GCA_030762935.1). Lineage (NCBI taxonomy): Eukaryota > Metazoa > Arthropoda > Insecta > Mantodea > Hymenopodidae > Hymenopus > Hymenopus coronatus. The sequence goes on from CM060900.1 coordinate 345,815,356, forward strand.
TTCAAAGAAAAAAGTTGAGAAACAAAGAACTTAAAAACAAAATACAATATCACACAACAAGTATTATTTCAATTAATAAAGTTTAAAAAAAATAATTATCCGACTCTGGTACCCATAACCTCAAATGACTTTTATCATCTCACAAAGGCAAAAGGGAAGTTGCCAAAGCTGCAATGCTTCTGGGATGTGGGTACATCTGGAATAAGGTAATCGCCTGTACATGTTGTGGTATACCCCATTTGGTATCAACCTTGAGGGAAGCTGATGGTGGTTCCTCTCAATCAGCATGCTCCATATCATGAAGCTGTTGGACAACCAGCTCTGAGAAACAAGTTATATGATGCATAAAGTTACTGCATAAAGGACTCACCAAATGAATAGTTAAAATCGACATTGTAAACATCAGAAATGCTATTAAGAGATAACAGGATTGCTCCAAAATGTATTTTTCCCCACCTCCTTAACATTCTAGAATTATGTAGAAAATTTTCGCTTATGTATAAGCGAGTGTGATGATAACTTTACTTCTCATTTGGTAACTACAATAAATACAACAGACTTTGTCAATTAACCTATTAATTATATAATTGAGCCAGTTAGTGAGTACATTTTTGGTGTAACAAAGTGCTGGCTATTCATTACATTCCCTGAGTGAAGTTGCAACATTTGTGGGACATACATTGAGTGGTGCTACAGCAAAAGATTGAAGAGGTCTTGTATTCTACTCCCCAGCACGTGAAACACCCAAAGAAATAGTTGCAATGTGTGTATTCCATTATGACACAATATTACAAAGAACGTAATTGAGAGAGCTAAAAAAAGTGATAAGAAATATTGAACTAGATCACATTGGTGAAATGACAGGGAAGCTGGGTGTCACAGCATTATTTACACCACACCATTAATGCACTTGAAGTTTAATGCTACACATAACCTTCAGTTGTTTTTGGGATGGTGGGAGGGGGGGCCTTGAAGTTTAGCATCCTTGAACTGATAGGTCATGTCAGACAATGAACGAATGAAATGGGTGAAATGATGCCCAAATGAACCCAGATTCATAGACCTTTAAATCACTCTACTTCATCTTCTCAATATTAGAGAAAACCCCAGGAAAAACCTTAACCAGATAATTCACCATAACCAAGATTTTAAATAAGGAATTTTTGAATGTGAAGCAGACACACCCCCACATCATAGTAACAGACATTTACGAACTCCTTTTTACAATGTTGTTGTTTCTTTGGTTTTTCCATAATTCTAGTAAGCGTATCCATGTATAAGTATACTAAATTAGTTATGTGTAGTTTGATCCGTACCATTAATTGGGGGGGGGGGTGCAAGAGAGCAATTCTGTACTATTTCTGGAAACACATAAGCAGAAATCAGCAGAACAGATGGTGGTGGGACCATAAGAGGCAAGATGGAGAAATTTGCAGTAATGCAAGTGAAGCTCTGGGTAATGTATCTAGGTATTCTTAACATAGGCACTAGCTTTTGGTAGCTAAGAACAGTTACACTATCATTCTACTGATAAGTAAATACAATGGCTAAAAGCAATGGGTTGTATGCCTAAGCATTCACTATTTAGGCCCTGGTTTAAAACAAAGAACAACTACAGCTTCATATTTTAGGAGAATTTAAGTGCAACTTCTTTAACAGCTGATACATTCACACACAGTGGCTAGACAGTTAAAAGCCAATCGTGAAGAGAGCAAGTGTAATAATTAACATCACTAAACCTGACTCACCCAATAATACTAACATGTAATTGAATCAAGCAGTATTTTGGACAGAAAAACACAGTGACATCTTCTTTGGGATATGTGTAATAAGATGTGAGTTATTCTCATTTTCCAATAAGCCTAATGAGGCACTTTTAAAAACTGGCATAAGATATAATATACTCAACATATTTATGTCACTATATCATAGGTCCATTCTATTTGGTTTGGTCAGTTTATCAAAAGTTCTCTTACAGGGAAATTAAGTAATGATATGGAACTTAGGAAAAAATATAAAAATAACATATGCAAAAAGCACATTTCTTTTATGCCCATCATTATTTGGGCTAAGTGTTACTTTCATCACACACTGTGTTATACAGTGAGTCTCAGAGTAGACAGGACGCTGTAGCCCGCTGGTCTGTGGAACTGCTGCGACGGTTCCTGAACTTGCATGCCATGGGCGCACAATGGCAACTGGACACAGGATATTCAAAAACATTATACATTACTCACTTTTATCATAGAAAATGCTAGAAGTGACCATCTCGTCTTATACAGATTTCAAATCATCCGTTGAAATTATCCTTCACATGAGTCAGTTCTTCCATACTAATGGACGTAGGTAACTTGCCTCACAATGTTTTGTTTAAGTTCTTCAAGCATGTGAGGATTAGTGGCATACACTTTATTTTTCAGTGTTCCCCAAAAATAAAAGTAATTTGTGTAATTTCATTGCTCTATGACCTGATGCTCCTGAAATTCCTATTTGCCATCCTATACGCCTTAAAGATTTCCTAGGACTATGTTCCAACACAGCTCAGATTTCATCAAGTTTTTCCTCAGTAAGAACGTGATGGGTTTGTTGCCTTTTCTTGTTATTCACAGAACCCGTTTCGTTAAACTGGTCCTTGAGGTGCAACATTGCATTCCTACAGAGAAGTGGTCTAGAGGAAATTTAAGCCCAAATTTTTGTCTAGTTCTTCTGCACAAATTCTTCGTCCTGAAAAATGTTTTTAACATGTACACATGCTCGCATACTGAATATGCAACCATACTGCAGTACACACATGTGTAAATAGACCCACTCACTACAAGGTCTATTCTCTCAGTGAGTGTGAGTGTGACTTCTAGCAGAAAAAGCATGATAACTACTGTGCTTGCAGTGCACAGGACCAGGAATACTCGCATCGGGCCCCAGACCAGTGGGTGACAGTTGTCCTACCAATGTTACCTGAGACTCACTGTATTATTGACTACACTTGGATACTACACACGGAGCTAGCACTTACTATTTCTATTTTGCCAAATCAAATAATAGATAAATAACAAAATAAAAATCAAGAGTTTATGCAAGAGAATGCGCAGACATGGCCTCTTTACTTTTTATGACTTTATCCAAAAAAATTCTAGCATTACCTTTGCCATCGATACATAAAAAGTATCCTTATGATCTTAAATATGTTAGAAAATTAATCACCAATCTCTACAGTTAGTATATTTTACTGCTTCCATTTGCTTTTGGACTGACAGATGAATTAATGATAAAGTTGAAACACTGAATAATTATGTAGCAGATGACATACCTGTAAAGTAGTGAGAACAAGGTGCCATGCTGTGCCAAGGATGCTGCCATGACAATGTGCCAAACTGAGAAGAGCTCTCATACACTGCAGATTCTTTGCTGTTAACATTACTGGTCCTTGTTGTGTACCTAATAAAAATAATTCATACAGTATTGTTACTGTGGAGGCATATATAAGCATAAACTCTGCATGGTTGAATGACAAAATTAGTTACTTCCACCCTTTTTGAACCATTTCTTCTAAGGACCAGCAAAGTTTCCTATAGGTTACACTATTAACAGGCATTTTAACCCTTTACCAAGACTTTATTCCCCTAAGTGTGAAAATATGTTACCGCCGCTGCCGCCGCCACCACCACCACCACCACCATTAATATTATTATTAAATTATTACTTGTACTAAACACCACCACCACTGCCCCCGGCCCCGGCCCTGCCACCACCACCACCACCACCTCCAGTATTACTATCATCATCATCATCATCATCATCATCATCATCATCAAGCATTAATGCTGAAAAATTGCTGTATGGTAATATGTCTAACATATTAAAGTTGTTACTGAGCTTTCAAAAATTATGCTGGAAGTTTGACATCATTGCTTAACTCTATGTAAAAGTACCACATTTACAACAATACTGCAGTCAATGCCATGACTACGAATAACATACCAGCTATTTGAAAACTGGTATCGTTAAATGTGAAATGGAAATGGACATCCTATTCAATTAAGTATATTACTTTTTCTAGCACATATATACAATGTGCAAAGTAGACAGAGAAGGTATTCCACCCAAAAATTTAATAGAAGTGCATGTTTTGAGACCCCCGACTCCTGAAACATCTGTTAAGATGGAATATTTTTCAAAAATTTTGATTTTCTAAAAAATGGCTCTAAAGATCTTGATGTAACTACCGTATGTTTAATGACTTTCATGACAAACTAAATGCAATATCATTATAACATACAATTTATGTCATATACATTTTTTTTTGCAGAGTTAACTGTTTCCTAGGTATTCCTTGTTATTGGTTTCAGTTTTAAACTACTTAAATGTTTCCCAATCAGGAAATCATCTTTTGTTTCATATCTCTCTCTGTCTCTTTTTTTTTTTTAAGCCAAGTAAACTAAATTTCAGTTTTATTGTTTCACATAGTAATAGCTTTTAAAACATTTGGCTATTGCGTTAGCCCTTATTTCCCTTCTGCTGACAAGGAAGCAAATAATAAGACAATTTATTCTAATGTTTATCTCGATCAGTATGATGAATAATCTCTTGTAAGATAGTTTGCAGAGGGAAGAGAAATTCATGTGAATGGAACACACAAAATTTTTTTACATACTAGTTATATGGATTGTTTCTTAGCAGTTTTTCTTTGTACATTCAATATATATTCTCTAGGAGTTTCACAAGATGATTCTGCTAAAACAGGTCAACTTAGGCTTCCTTATTTTAACGTTACCATGTGACAACACTAGGCATTTTTGCTTAGTAAGATACAAATATTTTGTGATGCTGTTTCAGGAGGGGGCAACCATTTACTGAAGCACTGGAGATAGTTTACACTGAAGATATTGGTGCTGATGGGTTTATTGAGCCACCAAAACCAAATGCACGCACTGACAAGAATTCTGGAAATAAGGTAAAGGACAGATTAGCTGACCTCACATCCTGTCAATTACTGGCTAACACTGAAATAGGGTTACCAAACAATGAAAGAACAGCCAGCCACCTGCAATATAGAAATGGGCCATGAAAAGGGAAGCATCAAAAAAGTGACGGGAGAAAAGCTGAATTTGACATAGACAAATTTAGTGTTTTCCCAATCCAGATTATTCAAAATATGAACACATCGATAATAGAAATTCCCAAATTGTTTCTTGACCAAGAACTCATTGAACATTTATTCGAGGAAACCAATTGCCAAACACTACTTTTAAATATTCAAGATCCAAAGGTAATAGAAGAAATATACTGCTTCATTGTGATTCTATAGATACTGACTATAATATGTTGCCTTCTAAAAGTAACTTCTGCAATTCAAATTATGACATGAAGAGCCCAGCAGCATCTCAGTCAATGAGAAGAAATGGATCACTTCAAATCTGTAAGTCTCTGTACTTTATAGAAAACACTAGAATTAAATGATAAGATAGGAAAATATGGTCTATAAACAGAAAGTTAATGAAGAAATACGAGGTACGTAAGTTCCGTTTTAATTTATCTCCGCTGCAGTGCTGCGATCGCAGTTCCGCACATGTGCGGTAGATGCTCTGTATCAAGGAGAAGAAACGTGCACCATTTTGAGATTGCTCTCAGCCACATACGCTTTGTTGTGCTTGTTTACAATGTCGGTGTTGATTGAAAATCCTGCCGCTTGTGAAATCAGATCTGTGATTCATTTTCTGAATGCTAGGAAAGTGAAACAAATTGAAATTTATCGGCAAATTTGCGAAGTTTACGGACAAAATGTGATGAGCGATTCAATGGTGAGAAGATGGGTCCGACAGTTCAATGAAGGATGTAGTGAAGTACACGATGAAGAACAAAGTGGGCATCCATCTTTGGTTACAGAAGAACTGGTTCACGCGATTAATGACAAGATCCAGGAAAACCACAAGTTTACAATTAGTGCTCTCGCTATGGAATTTCCCCAAAGTTCACAATCACTAATTCATGAAATTGTTACCAAAAAACTGAAATTTCGTAAACTTTGCTCACGTTGGGTACCAAAGATTCTTACTGAGCAACACAAAACAAAACGGATGGGTAATGCACTTCAGTTTTTAACCTGTTATGATGAAGATGGCGAAGAATTTCTGACACAGATAGTCACAGGAGATGAGACTTGAGTTTCTTACGACACCCCTGAAAGTAAGCAGCAATCAATGGAATGGAGGCACACTTCATCCCCAGCAGAGGTTAAGCCGAAACAAATCTTGACACCTCGAAAAATTATGTGCACAGTGTTCTGGGACTAGAAAGGCATCTTACTCATTGATTTCTTACCGCGTGGTCAATCAAAGCAGATGTTTATTGCGAGACACTTAGGAAATTGCATCGCGCAATACAGAATAAGCACCAGGGATTGCTGTCAAAAGGTGTTGTTTTTCTTCACGACAACGCACGACCACACACTGCAAATGTGACGAAAAACTTTCTACTGGGATTTGGCTGGGACGTGTTTGACCAGCCCTGATCTCGCTCTTAGCGACTTTCATCTGTTCTTACATCTCAAGTCTTTCCTTGGCGGTCAACACTTCAACAATGACGAAGAGCTAAAAAAAATGTTTCCAACTTTTTGAAGACACAGGCGGCAAACTTCTATGAAGAAGGTATACAAAAACTTGTGCCACGCTATGACAAATGCCTGCAACATTTTGGCAGTTATGTGGAAAAGTAGTTTAAGAGTTGTAGAATTTTGTGCAATAAATAATTATTCTGTATCTGTAAACAGTTTAATTTTAGTACCAAACGGAACTTACTTTCTGGACGTACCTCGTATACTGACAGTTTCATATCCAAGGATCATCTATCATTTGATGAATGTATGGTCAAACGTTTTGGCCATCATGGATGCAAGCAGTTCATTCATAACAAGACCACTAGATCTGGCTACAAGATATGGAGCCTAAGACCAAAGATGAATATTTGGTGAATTACGAGTTGCACCATGGTAAAGGACCAAACTCTAATGCTGACTACAACTTGTTGGCGTTTACTCTTATGCTTGACAAAGCTCTAGATGAGAAAATAAGACCAAGTTACAGTTTCTTCTAGGATATTTATTTTCTGGTGCACCACTTTTCTCATTGCTCAGGATTTGTTGCTGTTCTGCCATTGGTACCATTAGAGAAAATATAATTCCTAAAGAAAGCCTGCTGAAAAACAAGCAAGTATTTTCTAACAAAATGTATATTTATTTTGGGTCTTCTGAGACAGCATTAGAGAAGAATGATGAACTAGTTTCATCTCCCATAAGGGAGGTACTGAATAGGTGAACCAAGATGTCATCTGCTATCATATTGGGATAGGTGACATACTGGCCTTTGTTTACATGGATGCTAAATGAGGCAATTCAGAACAGTAGGATTTTGTACAATAAGGTCATAACACAAAGAACAGCTCAGTTGGATTTAAAAACAGAAATAGGTACACTCTATCTCAGGAGACACTAGACTGTGCCAAAAGGAGCCAGAAGACCAGCAGCTTCATGGATATCTCTTAGCAGTCACATGTTAGATTCTGTAAAATTTGATAGAACTGGTAACCTTGTCCAAAAAACAAAAGGAAGAAAAATAATAGAAGTGCTAATGGCAACCACAAATTTAGTGTGAGAACAATATGCTTGAAGTGTAGTGTTGGATTGAATATTGACTGGTGTATTTCATTTCATATTTGCCAGATTTTGTGTGATTTTACAAATGCAAAAATCATTGATGTATTCATATCATATGTGCATTGAACCAAGGGCTAAATTTCATTATTACTGCAACACCAAGCAGATCAGTGTGTACAAGGCAAGTGATGCTAGAGAGTTGTAGTGTTTAGTTCTCTCAACCCCTCAACCATGTATTTCAATTCTTTAAGTTTGAATAAAAACACTGTTAAGATGGCGGCATGTGGTATGACAACGAGAAGCCGGATGCAGAAATTAAGCAACTTTTGACAAGATAATTCCAGTAATGTGGTAGGAATCAATGGTAATATCAAGTGCAGATGCAAACAATGGAAATGGAAATAGCAAGAATGAAATGAAGATAGCAAGACGCAAAATAAAGGCGTGACAAAAAGCAAACAAAACAGGTACACCGGGGCATCAGCATACATGAACCGCAAAACAGAAGCTCTAGCATCGTTGCAAACAATAATTGGCATGCTAAACAAGGATCTTAAATGAGCACAGGATGAAATTTTTATACCAAAAGTAGAAAATAACAACATGAAAAAGCAAATGCTAAACCAATCAAATGGACAAACATACGCCAAGGCAGCAATGGCTAACCTTAACAATGCCAAGAATAGTTGGCAAACACTGTGACGAACGGTAAAATCTACACAGGTGGGTGTTAAGAAAGATGGAATCAATACAAGAAATAGTTTTTCGTGCCCTTCGGAAGGAAGCAGTAAACAAGGAGACCAACCAGAGCAGGATCAGAGGGAACCCTCGACAAACAGCGGGAAGCAGCTGACAAGAACACACGGAAAAAAGAGGAAAGTGAAAATCCTTGCAGACAGCCATGGAAGAGGTTTAAGTGCTTTTCTAGCTGAAAGACGACCAGATCTAAGTGTTGAAAGTGTAGTGCAGCCAGGTGCACCGATTAAACAAGTGAATGTGCTAACCTAACCTCAAATGACTATGTTGTAATTCTCGGTGGTACAAACGACGTTTCAAGAAATGTGAGTAATAGGTTCAAAAGAAATCTGGTAAATTGTTTAGTGAAACTTAATCATACCAATGTGATTGTGGCTAATATACCAAATAGGTATGATCTAGACAATAATTCGGTAGTAAATAAGGAAGTGAAAAAGTGGTGCAACATCAGCATTAAAAAACTGTAAGTGTTTTCAAAGATGTAAATTTACTGGACATAAGTGAGATGGGTAGAGAATCTTATACCAAACATGGTCTATATCTAAACAGAAGAGGCAAGTTCAAACTGGTAGAGAAATTAATAAATGTAATATGTAATAGGACTCCTAAACAGGCAACTCCTCTTGGCTTTGGGACTCTGAAAGAAGTAGGTGTGAACACTAACTCAATATCACTCTGTAAGGCTCCTGTAGAGATCGATATAGATGTGAAAGCAGCTCCAGTTTTTTTAGGTTAAATGATTTAGATGTAATGCATTGTAACAAAGAAAAGATCAAGCCTGTTTCTCACAAACCATGTAATAACACGGATATTAAAATAGGGTACATTAATGTTCAAGGCATGCAGAATAAGCTTTTACTAATAAATGAATTTGCAGTTGAAAATTCTTTAGATTTTCTCTGCCTAAGTAAGTATTGGTGCAATGATAATGAGATTGGCTCTGGTAAGCTAGATGATTGTAAGTTAGTAGGTAGTTATAACAGACAAGATCATAAACATGGGGGAGTTGCAATATATACCACTAACTCTCTCAGTACATATTGTAGGATACTTCAATTTGAGTCATTGTGCAATGAGCTAGATTTTGAAGCAACAGGAATTCTGGTCCAAGAGTTGAAGTTAATTATTATAGCATTATACAGATCTCCCAAGGGAAATCCTAACATTTTCCTTGAAAAACTTGAAGACCTCTTTAGTTCTCTCTTATTCCCAAAATGGAAACAATTCGATGTGTTATTGGAGGTGATCTAACTGCAGATTTTGATGTAACAGTAGACAAACAAAGTGTAAAAGATTTTAAAAACCTCCTTAGACAAGTGGATTTCAAATATATTAACACCAAACTTGCTAGAGCATTGGCCTGCCTGGATAATATATGTACCAATATTAATTTAAAGCAAATAAAGTGTGACATAGAACTTTCCCACATTCAGACCATGACGCAGTCAGGCTCACAATAAAAGGCTTCTTGCAAAACAACCAACCTGTATTGGAGACCAAAACAAAAATCATCATCACAAGGCCAATAACAGATAGCAATATTTCAAACTTTAGAATATCCTTATGTAGTATACAATGGGACAACTTACTATATGAATTGCAACTTGCAAACATAATGTCAGCTGATGAAATCTTTGAAAGATTTTTCACTACCTTGAAGAACACGTTTGAACAGTGTATACCCGAAAGAAGGTGTACTGTTAAACTTAACCTAATCCGCAAGAAAGGTAGAAATAAATCATCAAACAATTGGTAAACCCCCCAACTAGCCAACCTTAAAAGGAAAACATTGCTGTACTTAGATTATTTAGGAAAGGAATGACGGACAAGGCCAAGCAATGCTATGTTACAGCAAGAAATGTATATAAAGCTGCCATAGATGAAGTGAAAAGGCTTCATAACTTTAAAAGTATAGAATTGTCAAGTAAGGAATGTAGGAAAGCAGGAAATCTCATCAATTTCGTGGCTAAAAATCACAAAGAAGACACTATAGAAATCATCCCTGATGACTTTAACAAATTTTTCATTGGATCAGTTGAAGAAATTAGAGCCAAAATCATGCATCCCCATAAAACAGCAATAGAGTTAATAAAAGAAAATAATGAAAGTCATCACTCAGAGTTTGTATTCTCGCCGGTAACCCCAGAAACAGTAATAAGAACAGTGATCAGACTTAAACCATCAGATAGCACTGACATCTATGGTTTCTCTAATAATTTACTAAAAAAAATTATAGACTGTATTAAAGAACCTCTTACTTTCTATCTAAACAAATGCCTGGTTGAGGGAGTCTTCCCAGACACATTGAAATTGTCTCGAGTTATTCCAATCTACAAAAGGGGTGACAAACATCAGACACACAATTACCATCCAATATCCCTTGTACCCATTTTTAAAAGGTGCTTTAATCTATAATGTATATCCAACTATATAATTACTTTGAAACAAATAACATTATCACCAAATCACAATTTGGATTCAGCAAATGGAAATCAACCTGCGACGCAATAGTTTCATTAACTAAAGAAGTACTTGCTGCATTTGAACAAAAAAATTGTGCACAGGCCACTTTCTGCGACTTAAGTAATGCATTTGATTGCGTAGACCACAACTACCTACTTAATAAACTAATTTTATATGGATTAAAAAGTCCTGTAATTGAACTACTTAGATCATACCTAGTTAAGCAGAAGCAGGTGGTTTGTATAGGGAATGAGAAGTCTAAAATTGCAGAAACTAAATATGGCATCCCACAGGGTTCAATTCTTGGACCTCTGTTGTTTTTATTAATGATCAATAATTTACCAACGTATGTAGACTCACACACAATCCTGTATGCTGACGACACACTTTTTTTAACATGAATAAAGATCTACAGTTGCTTAAATCGACAGCAAAAATCACATTGAATAAAGCTGATAAATGGTTCAAAGCCAATGGCTTTTTACTTAATGAACAAAAGACACAGCACATGCTTTTTTAATTATAGAGAATGTTATATAACTAATGGAGCATTGCTAAGCCAGCAGTGATAGAGGAAGGTTGTGTTTTGAGAGGTGCTCCTGCGGTGAAGGAAGAAGGATTTAAGTCACGATGGGAGTGGACATTACAGTGTATAGAGCAAGAATTGGACAGTTTAGAAAAGTAAAATTGGTGAATAGTAAACACAGTTTTGGAGAGAAGATGACAAACATATTGGTTTTAGCAAGTGTTATAACTTTGTTGTTAGTGATTGGAGGAATTGAGGTAAACCCCGGCCCTGCAGATATAATAACAATGCTGGAAAACCTGACTGAGAAAATGAACAAAATAGAAGGTATGGAACAACGAATAGGTAAACAATTGGAAAAGATGGCAACAGATATCAAAGAAGATGTTAGAGTTGAGGTGCAGGAAGCAAGAAGGGAAGTTGAAATGGTTAAGGAAAGAATGGAAAGATTGGAAGAAAGGGAGAGAAGATTTAATTTAGTGTTCATAGGAGTTAAGGAAAGAAGGTATAAATGGCCAGCAGAAGAAATATTAGAAATAACGAAGGAAAAGCTGAATTTGGAATTGTATAGATGGGAAATTATTGAAGCTTATCGAGTTGGAAGACAACTTGGCAAGAGAACAATTATAGTGAAATTTGCAACAGCCCAATTAGTACATGAAGTACTTAAAAGAGCCAAGAAATTAAAAGGAACAGACATTTTTATTAATAAAGATTTATCACCCAAGAAGAGAGCTCTGCAAAGAAATTTGGTACAAAAAATGAAAGAAGCAAGAGCCCAGGGAAGAAGAGCTTATATTAGAAATTTCCAATTGTGGATTGACGGAGAAAAGACATCGCATCTGGACAAGAAGGTGCTAAGAGTACCCCAATCAGGCACAGAGGAAATTACTCAGCAGATGTCAACGCCAACTTTAGGAAGCACAACAGGAAGATCAAAGTCCAAGCAAAAAGGAATGGATGTGGGTGAAGACAGGGAAAGTGTGTGTTTGAACCGAAATCTGCCTGTCAGCATGGATATGAGAACGGCATATGCAGATAGGACGTCATCCAACTTCCTTACGAGAGAAGTAACAGCTGACGAAGAAATGACGTCAACAGAGGAAGCAACAGGAGGAGGAGCCACCAGAGTGACGTCACCCAAGAAAATAGTGTCACCGAGAAGAGGGGAAGTAATAGCAGCACGTAATTTGGCTTCGAAGGGAAAGAAGGCGTGGCAACAGAGTAGCGGGGAGAATACAGAAGGGGAAGAAGACAGCATTATATCATCTGAACATGGCAGCATTCTAGTTTTAGACAGAAATAAAACTATTCCTTCCGGAGAAGGGATACAATTAAGGAGTAAAAGAACACTAGAAACATTTAGATTTAGATCAGGCTCACAATAGGGAAGGGAGAATATAAGGAGGCTTGGATTCTGGAATTGTGAGGGAGTTAAAAACAAAATATATGCGGGGAGTTTAAATCAATTATTGACAAAACTTGATTATCTCGCGGTAGCTGAAACATGGCTAAAAGAGGACCAGGTTTACGTAAAGGATTTTGATTTTGTAGGGATAAAAGGAGATAAGGTAGCAAGAAAGGGGAGGGCATCTGGAGGCATAGGCTTTTTTGTAAAGAAGACGTTAAGTAAAGGAGTTAAAGAAACTTGGTCAAGGAGAAAAGAAATACTATGGATTGTATTAGAGGAGAAACAAATAGTTGAAAATGTTATATGTATAGGCATAGTATACAATCCTCCTCTTCCTTCGCGCTTTCATAATCTGGAACTCCTTAAACACCTAGAGATAGAAATAGAACATTTAAAGGAGAGATATGGTAATTCTGAGATTATATTAATGGGAGACTTTAACATTAGGATTGGCGAAAATGATGTTATTGGAGGGAATAGGTGGATGAGTAATGATACATTAGAGAAACCTGAGAAAATTAGATACAGCAAAGATAAGATAGTTGACAAAGGCTATATGAAATTTATAGAATTCTGTGAATTGAATGCCTTTGATATTTTGAATGGGAAATATGGAGAAGATGTGAATGGAGAATATACGTATGTTAGTAATAATGGTCAAAGTGTGATTGATTATGTATTATGGCCAATTAATATGGGGTATATTTTAAGTAATTTTAAGATACTAAATTTAAGTTCCAACAGTGGGCATTTTCCATTGATAGTAGACATAAAAACATGCACAGAGCAAATAGTCTATAATTTAAGGGAGGAAAAGTGCAACATAGAAGAATACAGTAGATACAAATGGAAGGAAGAGTATTGCAATAAATTTATGTAGATATACTCGATGATATAATATGAAGTGAAGAAATAATCCAACAGGTGAAAATAATGAAGAGAAATAAAGCAACGGGAATAGATGGAATCCCTTCAGAGTTCCTTAAGGAATGGTGCACTGAAATAAACAGAGTTAAGGTTTTAGTAGACTTATTTAACACAATTAAGGTGAAGGGTTATATACCAGATAAGTGGAGGAAAGCAATCATACATCCAATATACAAAGGCAAGGGTAGTGTTGACAAACCAAACAACTATAGAGGCATTGCATTATTATCAAATGTAGGAAAAATTTTTACTGGTATTATGGCAAGCAGGATACAAACATGGGTTGAAGAATATGATATCCTCTCGGAACTTCAGATGGGCTTTAGAAAAGGGAGGAGGACAGTTGATAACTTATTTATTATAAAAACACTGGTAGATAAATACTTGAAAGACAAAAGAGGAAAGTTATATATGGCTTTTGTGGATTTAGAGAAAGCATATGATAGGATAGAGCTTCAATTGCTGTGGCATAAGTTGTTGACTAAAGGAGTGAGTAAACAAATGGTGGACACCCTTAGAGCATTATATAAGGAAAATACTTTTTGTATAAGAGTGGAGGAAGGGGTTGTAACAAGAGAAATCCAACAAGAGAAAGGCCTTAGACAGGGATGTAAGTTAAGTCCAGTCCTATTCAATTTATATATAGATGATGTATTAACAGAAATTGGGAGAAATAATAACTCGATGCCAGTAATTAATAATATTCAGATTCCAGGATTACTGTTTGCAGATGATCTAGTTATAGGTGCAATTACAGTGAATGGCTTGAAACAATCCTTGCAACATTAAATAATTACTGTAAAGAGTGGAGTTTAAAAGTGAACCAGGACAAGACGCAGATTGTAGTGTTCAAAAAAGGGGGAAAATTGAGCAAATATGAAAAATGGAAGAATGAGAATGAAAAGGAGTACAGGGTAGTGAGAGAATGTATTTATCTAGGAGTTAAAATTGATAGTGGTGGCAATTGGGAAAAGCAAAAGAAATTTGCATTGGCAAAAGGAAAAGGAGCTTTATCAGCTATTAGAAGTTGCAAATACAAAGCACCTAATATAAATATTAGATGGTTAGAAAAAGTGTACAATATGGTGGTTGAGGCAAAAATGCTATATGGGATAGAAGTATGGGGATTAGAAGGAGGATGGGAAGGCATAGATGAGGTGCATAGGAAATTTTGCAAAGAAATACTGGGGTTACCAAATGCAACTGTTAGGCAGGTAGCACAAATAGAGCTGGGTAGAGTGGCAAGTAAGGGAAAGATTATGGAAAGGGCATTGAAATTTTGGCATAGGATATTGAAATTGGAAGAAAGGAATTTGTTAAAACAGTGTTTAGTATATCAAGAGAAAAGTTTAAAGAACAAGGGATGGGTAGAATGTCTTCGAAATAACCTGGAAAGTAGTGGGTTAGGGGAAATGTGGAGAAGAAGAGAAAATAATGTGAATAACTTCTGGAAGTTGGCAAGGAAAAGATTTGAGGACATAGAAATACAAAAAATATTTAGTGAAATAACTGAAAAGAGATCTTTAGTTTTCTATATACCAATGAAAGTCTCATGGGGAAGGGAAAAGTACATTGATGTGACAAATAAAGAGGAGCGAGAAGGTATTGCATGGCTGAAAGCAGGAGTATGGAGATTAAAAGGTTTAAGGAAAGGTATTCCACAAAATCAATGTCCTATATGTGGCGGAAATGAAGATATAGAACACATTTTATTTAAATGTAAAGGAACTGAAATTTGGAGAAAAAAGTATATTAATAAGAAATGGTTTAAAATAGATAGAAATGTAGTAGTAGTTGAAATGTTTCAAAAAGATAGTAAGAAGATTGGACAATTCTTATGCAAAGTGAAAAATAAATGGATATGGACAGTAAATAGACAAAATGGTGTAATAAACTAGAATTAATAAACTATTGTAAAATATGAGTATGACCGGTAAAGAGCCAGGGCTGAACACCGGTCATATTCACCTGTATAAAGCTTAGCATAAATAAATAAATAAATAAATAAAAATATAACTAATGACTCGGTTAATGTTAAATTCTTAGGCGTTATAATAGACAATAAACTATCCTGGGCACCTCATATAGATTATATAGCATCCAAATTATCAAGAGTTCTTCATTTGATTAGAAAACTGAAAATGCATGTACCAGAGGTATATATTAGATCTGCATACTTTGCATTTTTTCACATTATTATAACATATGGCATTTTACTTTGGGGTAACAGTACTCATGTTAATGAAATTCTTGTATTGCAAAAAAAAGTTATCTGAACAATGTCTGATGAATCAAAAATAGCTCAATGTAAGCCATTATTTGTGAAATTAGGAATTTTTACTGTAATTAATCTATACATCTACACAGTGTTATTGTTTATTAAAGAACAAGTATGCGAATTACAAAACAGACACGACATTCACTCCTATAATACCAGAATATGTAAACAGATTAATGTTCCATATTGCAGATTGACAAAAACTCAGAAGAGTTATGCAGTACTTGGTTACAAGTTATATAATAAGCTACCAGCAGCGTTAAGACAAAGTCCCATACTTAGCTTTAAGAATAAGTTGTATGACTGGCTTGTCACCAATCCTGTTTATTCACTACAAGAATTTTTTGATAAACAGGTAGGTACATCTTAGTACCAATAATAATGTAATTGTAATTTTGTAAATAATCTGTATTATAATATCTAATGCTGTCTACTGCTGTAAAGTTTAATGACAGTAAAATTATTCTATTCTATTCTACTGTCTTTTTGTATCCTGGTGCATACTCATAATTCCCCAGTCCCCTCCAGACTCACCTCTTTGCCATCCTTCATCCTTGAAGGTAACTAACCATACCCATGCTAGCGAGTAATCCCTCTATCCTGATCTAATGTTCCCCCTGGCATGCCAGCAGGGGTGAAAGCTGCAGTACCATTGGGTATGTTACAATATTTTCAAAACTCAGCAAAGAATATTCATAAGCATTTTATTCAGTAGGTTTGTATTGACTTGACTTAAGACTGTTCTAATGATGGAGTTGATTTGTAACTGTCCAGCACTGAAACCTAAGGATCATTGTATTATCTCCTATCACTGTTGCCTTTGTTAAAAAAATCCTGCTCCTTTAATCATGGACAGTGGCATGTTAACTAAATTTTTTAAGAAGATCATCATTTGGGTTTATTTGGCTGAAAAGTTCATATCATACCCAGTGCTTCATATTTGAAGATTATTTGAGAGGCCGTTTCATCCTCTTTGTTACATAGCTTGCATACCATAAAGATTTCCACTGTATGTAAGTGTTAGCATAATCTACAATGTCCCATCAAGAGCCTGGTTATCCAGTTTATTTCAGATTTATTGAGATTAATTATGTACATCTTCAGTGACTGAGGATATATTGCTGATCCTTCTCTTACTGTGCTTTGAACCCATCACAATTGGTGAATTGGTGGATGATGGGCATCCCCTGGCTGCGGATACCCACAGTGTTTCTTCACACACATTAATGAGAATCTTCCTGGCTTCTAGTCTAATTTTTATCCACCTGCAGCAAGTGTTACTTACCCTTAACCTTTTTGCAGCAAGGAGTATAGATTCATTATCAAAAGCATCTTCTAGATCAAGAAATGCTCCAAGAGCAATGCTTTGATGGTTCAGCGAGCTTTTAATTCTCTTGATCAACTGGTGAAGAGCTACCTTACATGATTTTCCTTGTTGATAGGTATACCAATTTGGGTTAAGTGCCTCTCTATTAGTGAGGTTTCCCTAATGTGTCAACCAATAAGTGATTACTAGCCGGCAAAAATGTTGTAACCCTCAAAATGCAAATTTTTCAGGAGAGAATAAAAACAAATAAATTTCTGCAACTGAGCGAACCTCAGCAAAGTTAAAACAAAAGAGAAAAAGCGCGTAATGTTCATGTTTGCCAATATAACTTCACACATGCCTCACTCTTTCCACATACAATGTTTATATGCAAAAATCCAGCATTCTATAAAAGCGAAAGTTACAACGTTTTTGCCGGCAGGTATTCAAGTATTTCCATCATTTTTATGATAGATGATAAATTAATTGGTCTAAATGATTTTGCCTTATTATGAATATGACCAGGTTTGAGTGCAAAGACCACCCTTACTTTCTTCCAAGATGTCAGTACATATGAGAATGCTAGACTGATTCTAATTCTGCATAGGTCTGGTATGATGGAGTCCTTCCCTTTTTCCAATAGGGCTGGAAAAACCCTATCTGAACTAGAAGAATCGAATAAGCCTATGGCCCAAAGGATTTTTATGTAACTCTCTAGTCTTCCTTAGATGCTTTCCTACCAAGATTCGAGGTTTGATGGAAATAGTCATCTTAGGAATGAAGGACCACTGAAACTGGGAAATGTGCAAATAAGCTATTTCTTTCACATTTATTGTGCAAGTTCAATCAGGTATTTTAAGGTCCCTAATGGGTTGCTTGTTTCTTTAGCCATGATCTTCTGTAGGTGCACTGTGACAGAGATATTGTCTATCTCTTGGCATAGCCTCCTCCAAGAGATTTCTTTGGCTTTTCTCATCATTTTAACATTTACAGGGTTGGTTTGTTTACATTTTGTCCAATTACCAGTTTTTTTTCTTCAATTATTAAACAATTTTCAGAATTTTCCCCTCACTTTTTCCAGATCACTGTTCCACCAAATCTTAGCCATCTTAGCAGAAACAGTGATTTGAGGACAGTTATGATACAAGTTTATGATGGCCTTATGATATATTAATCTCAATATAAATGTATTTCTTATTGCAGGTTTTGACTTTATATGGCTCTTAAGTGTCCTTGCATATTGAGCCCAAATAGTATGCTGTGGATTACAATATACCATTGATGTCTTATTAAGTGAATTGCTTTCCATCATGATGTATCTACGATCTGAGAGGTGCATTTCAACAGGTGCATGCCACTTCTCTGCAATGCTCATGTTTGGAACCCAAGGATTATTTTAATAACCTCTCTTCATCTTATGTTAAAAGTGGGTTCAGCCCCTCTGTTTATTATTACTAGATTTCTTAATATTATGAGTCTAGTAATCACTTACTTCTTTGGTTTATATTGGTGCTTCCATATGCTGTATGGTGGGAATATGTATCTGCACCAGTAATTATGTGTAGGGTAGATAGCCTACTATATCCTCAGAGGGTGCTGGGTGCATAGAATCATACAGCAAGTAGGAAGCAAGTATTGCAAGTACTACCACCCTCGTGGCTCCTGCTGTAATGATATTTTAATCTTACCACTGTCAAATCTCTCAAACAAATTCATTCCTGGTAAGAACTTTCAAGTCATGTTTAACAAATACACATGTTTTCTTTTCCAGAGTGTTTGTCATATATTATCTTACTTCTGAGATTAGTTAGTCCTGATACTTTTCCCTTTATAAGCCAGGGTTCCTGTATCTGGGATACATCTACACTTCAGTAGCTAGGAGTTTCTGCAAAGAGGCTGAGGCACCTATACTGTGCTGAAGGTTTATTTGTAAGGCCTTCAACTTCTGCAAATCTCTCTGCTGGTCCCAATACTCTGAAGGTCACTTGGCTAAATTCAAGATAGTGTTTGAATCCCACTTGGCTTAATGCCTTCAGAGATATTTTATCACCAACCAAGACTAGAGTAACTCCTGTCACCTAAGCCTTGCTATTGATAAGGATAGAATATGAAAATAATCAGACTGCAGAAGCCTGTAATACAAAATTCCTAGGTCTTATGATTGATCATAACATGAATTGTAAACACCATATTGATTATATCTTACCCAAAATTTACTCTGCATGCTTTGCAATCCGATCTTTAATTCAGCTTATAAATAAGAGCATACTAAAAACAGCTTATTATAAATATTTTCATTCATTGATGACCTATGGAATAATATTTTGGGGAAATACAGTAAATGCTAAAAAAGTATTCATTATGCAAAAAAAGGTAATAAGAATAATGGCAGGGGAAAGACTATCAACTCACTGCAAACCACTTTTCAAAATGTTTGGAATTTTACCATGAGCCTGTGAATATATACTAGCCATATTGTCATTTGTAATAAATAACCCAGAAAAGTTTACAAAAAATACAGATATTCATAACAAAGAGACCAGACATAGGCAGGGCTTACATAGACCAACAAATAACTTGCATTTATTCCAAAAAGGGGTTTACTACAATATTTTGTTTAATTCACTTCCCTCTTCTATAAAAAATGAACAAAAACAAGTTTAGATCAGAATTAAAAAGATACCTTATTACTCACAACTTCTATACAGAGCAGGATTTCATTCAATCAAAAAGCACTGGTAATAGTGTAACATTGTAAACATAATAAACATTAATATTCTAATAATGCAACTGTACGAGTATGCTTTTGGAAACAGACATGTAATTGAAAATTATGCAAAACTGACACCTCTGAAAATTCATTGTCAGAGTTATTATTTGTAAATAAATGTATTAATAATTATGAATAAATGTAATTCTTGACATTCTAGAGTTTGGGCTATGGGTCTAATCTCATAATAGGATCTACTGATTGGGGTGAGGTGAAGCGCGTGGCGTGGCGTGGCGTGGCGTGGCGTGGCGTGGCGTGGCGTGGCGTGGCGTGGCGTGGCGTGGCGTGGCGTGGCGTGGCGTGGCGTGGCGTGGCGTGGCGTGGCGTGGCGTGGCGTGGCGTGGCGTGGCGTGGCGTGGCGTGGCGTGGCGTGGCGTGGCGTGGCGTGGCGTGGCGTGGCGTGGCGTGGCGTGGCGTGGCGTGGCGTGGCGTGGCGTGGCGTGGCGTGGCGTGGCGTGGCGTGGCGTGGCGTGGCGTGGCGTGGCGTGGCGTGGCGTGGCGTGGCGTGGCGTGGCGTGGCGTGGCGTGGCGTGGCGTGGCGTGGCGTGGCGTGGCGTGGCGTGGCGTGGCGTGGCGTGGCGTGGCGTGGCGTGGCGTGGCGTGGCGTGGCGTGGCGTGGCGTGGCGTGGCGTGGCGTGGCGTGGCGTGGCGTGGCGTGGCGTGGCGTGGCGTGGCGTGGCGTGGCGTGGCGTGGCGTGTGTTTCTTTTGTTTTTTCCCCCTGTATTTAGCCTAGAGTTCTGGGTTTTTAGTAGTTTCTTTGCTTCTGTGTCCTCAGTTGGGCTTTTGCTACTACTTTCCTTCTGAGGATCAGAAACTGACGATGATGAGGCTTAATTAACTGAATCTCCCTCTATCTCAATAGTGGCATTTTGCTTCCCACATTCTGAGGTTTCCTAATTCAAGGGTTCCCTAGCATTTTATTTTTTTTTTCTTTCTTGGTACCACATGTGTGTGGGAATAACAAAGTCCACAACCATGGAGCCCCTAAATGGACATAAGGCTATATATTATAGGGTTTCACACAATTAGATCTGCATCACTTAGACATAATAAATCGAGATTCCAGTTGCAGGTTCTGTGGGCAGCGAGAAGAAACCACCAGTCATTTGCTATTGTATTGCGAGGCCCTAGGGAGAAGAAATTGTCTCTTTGAGGCTTTAAAATTGGACAGATTAAAAGATCCTATCTCTGGAAAAGGAGTCCTAGAGCTGGAAAAAGCCAAGGAGCTCAGATTCCTATGACAGAAAAAAGGATTGCACAAAAGATCCTTAGGTCGAAGCATGAGGGCTCTAAACTGCTCTTAAAACTACTACTACTACTACTACTACTACTACTAGACATAAAAAAAAAATTTAAAAATTATTAACAAAATAATTTGGGCATTAAGGGTTTCAGTGCATTAGCTACATATATCTGTAAAACAAATGCCTTGAAACTAAAAGACACCTAAAGTCGCAAGTCAACTGGTGAGAAAAAACATACCCCATGATTTGTAAGACTATATTATGCTTTAATATAGAATGGTATCAACAATACAGCAACCAGGTGCACATGTTTCAAAAAATAATGTAGCATTCAGTCTGGTTTCATCTATTAATCTATTACAATGAGGTATTGACTCCATGCACTTATGTCTTAAAATGTGATAATGATGATGAGGGTGATCAAACTGAAGGTTGGTTAGAACCAGGATGGAATAAAGAGAGAGACCACAACTCTACCACAATGACTGGGTAGGATGAAATAGTGGTGATTTGCCAGTGCCTTCTGTGGGCTGGAGTTAAAGACCTGGGAAGCAACAGGGAAGGATCCTGTTAATGGAAAAACCCCTTGCCCCACTGAAAATCAAACCTGCATCCCTCATGCTACTACTGAGTGTTCCAAGATGGCAGCCACAGGAATCATGATGCAGGCTAAGCTGCAGAAATTAAGCAATACTCACTAAGAAACTTCAAATAACGTGAGAATATCTGGTGGTACCACCAATAACAGAGGTGAAGAAAACTACAGAAATGAAGATAGCAGTGTGCAAATTATGGGTGCAGCAAAAAATCAACATGAGAACATGGTGGATTGGGCATCCAGGAACCGGGAACAGAATAGCATCTCTACGAACTATTGTAGGCTTGATAAATAAAGGCTTAAAGAGGGCACAGGAAAAATCAGAGCTTTAAAAACAGAAGAGAAAGCAAATGCAGTATATAGCAGGTAAACAAACTGATGCCATCACAACCGATGCTAACCTATCCAACAGTAAAAAGGTTGGCAAATTCTGCATCGAACAGCAAACGCCACACAGGAAAAAGTTCATAACATTGAAATTGAAACCAGCAATAGTTTTTTGTGTCTTTCCGAGGACAACAGGGAACAGGAAGATTGAGCTGAAAGAAGAATGCGTGACAAAACAAAATGAAGGTGCCACTAAGAACAATCAAAAAAAAAAAAAAACAAAGTGAAAATCCTTGCTGATAGCCATGGTACAGGTATCAATAGTATTTTAAGTGACCTACGACCAGATATTAGGGTAGAAGGTTTAGTGTTACCTTGAGCATCGATAGAAGAAGTGTTAAGAACATATGAAAAGGAATGTGCAAACCTAACCTCCAATGGTATGTAGTTATTCTGGGCGGAGCTAACAATGTAGTAAGAAACGAGAGCATTAAAGTTAAAAGAAACCAGGCAAAGTGTTTGGTGAACATTAATCACAGTGATGTAATAGTGGCAATTATGCCAAATTGTTATAACTTAGACAAAAATTCAGTGGTAAATAAGGAAGTGAAAAAGTGTAATTTAGGCATAAAAAAGATTGTAAGCATCTTTAAAAATATAACCATGCTGGATATAAATGAGTTGGATAGGGACTCTCATACTAATCATGGTTGCATCTGTACAGAAGAAGTAAAGTAAAGTTGGTAGATGAAATGAGTAATTTAATACTCAGTAAGGGTTCAATGCAGGTGATTGCTCTTGGGTTTGAGCCTAAGGGCCTAAGAAGAATGACACAAGCACACATTTCAGTGCTCCTGAAGAAGT
Source organism: Hymenopus coronatus (assembly GCA_030762935.1). Classification (NCBI taxonomy): domain Eukaryota; kingdom Metazoa; phylum Arthropoda; class Insecta; order Mantodea; family Hymenopodidae; genus Hymenopus; species Hymenopus coronatus. The sequence goes on from CM060900.1 coordinate 345,838,475, forward strand.
TTCCAACAATGGTGTGGTAGTGCCAGCTTTTTTATGTTAAATGAACTTTGTGAAAGTCCAGTAAAGCAATACAATAGGGACAAGGTTAAGTTACGTTCTTCCAAACCTTGTATTAGCTTGGAGACCAAAATAGGATATATAAATGTTCAGGGCATTCAGAATAAACTCCTATTAATTAATGAATTTGCTATTGAAAATTACTTTGACTTTCTGTCTATGTGAATATTGGTGCCAAGAAAATGAGATAGTATTTAATAAGTTAGAGGATTTTAAGTTAGTAAGCAGTTACCATAAGCAATATCATATACATGGTGGAGTGGCTACATATGCCAGTAAATATTTCATCTATAATTATAGTAGACTTCAGCTAGACTCATTTTGTATTGAACACAATTTTGAAGTGGCGTGTATTTTAGAACAAGAACGTAAACTAATAGTAATAGTACAGTATAGGTCTCCCAAGGAAACCCTACTATTTTCCTTGAAAAACTTGGAGCTTTTTAATTTTCTCTTAACATCTAAATGGAAGTACTTTTGAGATTTAAATGCAGATTTTGACATAACAGTTGATAAACAATGTGTAAAAGATTTTAAAAACCTTCTCAGGCAAGTCAATTTCAGTTGCACAAATAATAAAGCCACAAGAGTCTCAGCCTGCCTCGATAACATATGTACAAATACTAATCTAGCTCAATTAACAAGTGATACAGTAGCTTTTCCTTATTTGGACCATGATTAGGCTGGCTCTAGATAGAAGATCTTATACCACGTAATCAATTGGTGTCAAAGACTAAAACAAAAGAAGTGATCTCAATGTCTATAACAGACAGTATAATCTTAAAGTTTACATTGTCTCTATGTAATATAGACTGGATGAAGGTATATAAATCACAACTTTCTAACATATTTTCGGACGAGGAGATTTTTGAAAGATTTTTCACAGCCTTTAAGAATACTTTTGAACTGTATATACCAGAAAGAAAATGCATTGTCAAAATTAATTCCAGTCTACAAAAAAGAAAACAGTTGGTATACCCCACATCTTGCAGATATGAAAAGGAAAATGTTATTGTAGCTAGGTCTATTTAGGAAAGAAAAGGTGGATAGGGCCAAGCAATCTTAAGTAAATGCAAGTAACAAATATAAACTTGCAATAAATGCATCAAAAAGGCTTCATAACCTTAAAACTATTGAACCGTCAGGTAATAAATGTAAGAAAGCTTGGAGTTTGATTAATTCTGTTGCGAGAGGTGGCAAGGATGATGTTTTAGAAATTGCTCCTGATGAATTCAATAACTTCTTCATAAATTCAGTAGAAGAAATAAGAAGTAACATTAGGACACCTGGAGAATCTGCAATAGGTTCAGCCGCCCTCCGTGGTGTAATGGTTACCATGCTAACTTCATACACCCAAGGTCGCGGGTTCAAACCCAGCGCAGAACGATGGATTTTTTTGGGCGTAAAAATCCTTAGCATGGCTTCCTTCGGAAGGGAAGTAAAGCCATTGGTCCTGTGTCATAGATTTATGGCACGTAAAAGAACCTCAGCCTGATAGAGAGGCCTCTGAGCAAAATTAAGTGGTCTTTCACGCCCAGTATAGAATGGGACGCTGAGAATCACAGCAGTTAAAGAGTGTCCATAAATAACACGACATTTACATTTACATTTTTTGCAATAGGTTCAATAAAAGATTGTGATATAAAGCATAATAATTGTGAATTTATTTTCTCAGAAGTAATTTCATAAGTAGTACTAAGTACAGTGAGTAGATTCAAACCATCAGATAGCACCAACATCTATGTTCTGTCAAATAATATATTAAAAAAGGTTATAGATTGTATTGTAGACCCACTTACCTTCAGTGCAAACATATACCTTGTTGAGGGTGTATTCCCAGATATATTAAAAGTGTCAAGAATTGTTCCAATTTATAAAAAAGGAGATAAAAACATCACAGCTAGTTATCGTTCAAAAGTACTTGAGTCGCTTATGTATGCTCAATTATATAATAATTTTGAGACAAATAATACAATTACTGAATCACATTTGGTTTCAGAAAAAAGAAATTCACCACTAATGCGACGATGTGATAATTCATTAACTCAAAAATTGCTTACAGCTTTTGAAAAGAAAAATTGTGCACAGGCCACCTTCTGTGACTTAAGCAAGGTGTTTGATTATGTAGACCACACTTCTCTGCTTACAAAATTAATTTCCTATGGAATAAAAAGCCCAGCTATTGAACTACTCAAATCCTAATTGGTAAATCGAAAGCAGGTGGTTTGTATTGGAAATGAGAAATCTAAAATAACCAAGATAAAATGTAGTGTCCCACAGGGTTCAATTCTTGAACCACTGTTGCTTCTAATAATGATAAATGACCCTCCATCTTTTGTTATCTCTCACACTATTCTATATGCTGATGATACTATCTTTTTTAATATGAATAAAGATTTTTAGACATTTTAATGTACAGCAGAAAACACACACTAACCCAAGCCAATAAATGGTTAAAAGCTAAAGGGTTCGTACTTAATCAGAGCAAAACACAACATATGGTTTTTAATTGCAGGGATACTCCTTTAGCTAATAACTCGATAATGCAAAATTCTTAGGTGTTGTAATTGACAACAAATTATTCTGGGCACCACATACTGATCATATAATATCTAGGCTCTCCAGAGTCATATATTTGATTAGAAATTTCAAAAAGCAAGTGCCTGAGGTATATATTCAATCAGCATATTTTGCTTTTTCCAAAGCATTATAGCTTATGATATTTTACTTTGGAGTAACAGCTCACATGTTTCCAAAATACTTTTACTACTCCAGAAAAAGGTTATTAGAATAATGTCTGATGAATCAAAGCTAACTCACTGCAAACCATTATTTATTAAATTAAAAATAATGACCGTAGTAAATCTATATATGTACACTGTGTTATTGTATATAAGAAGCCGAACACCAGAATTACAAAATAGACAAAATATACATTCCTGTAATACAAGATCATGCCAACACATTGATATTTCATATTGTAGGCAGACTACAACTCAGAAGTTTTGAAGCACTAGTTTCTAAAATGTATAAATAAACTATCTTTAGACTTCAGACAATGCCCTACAGCAATTTTTAAGCATAAATTGTATAATGGTTTGTTGCAACGCCTTTTTATTCTCTTCAAGAATTTTTTGAAATATAATAAGTACATCTGCTGTACCACTGTTTTTCTTGGTTAGTATATATTAGAACTTTGTTGTAATCAGTATAGTTATTAATTTTTTTAACATGTATTACTTTGTATTATATTGTATCTTTCATCCTTGTACATATTTTGTATTGTGAATGTAATATTATTTGTAATTATTTGATTGTATCACTTTGACTGTGTATATTGCTGTATGAGCTCAAAGACAATAAAGTTCGAGTTTATACCTTTATGTTTATGTCCTAACAATTTTGCATTTTTATATGCAGCTGCTTGGTATCAATCTCAAAATTTCACCACCACAATACTGGATTTATAAACTTCTATGAACCCCTAATGACAGTTTTACAACAACTCACTCTCTCTTCACTGTATGTGACGTGGGGTGGGTGGGTGAGTGAGTGAGTAGGTGTATTTCTTATAAAAAACTATAACTTAATTAACCATTTTCGTTAACACCATCCTGTTCCTGAATAATTATAATATTTGAAGAATTAAACAATCTAATGGCACTCAATTTTCAAGCTGATTCAATACACATGCAATCTATAAAGCCAGGGATACATAAATAAACATAACCAAGCAAGGTACAACAATAAATACCAATGGGTAGAGATGCAGTCGGAAGGGGAGTCCCAACTGCTACAACTTGTTGCCGATAGTCACCTTCACCATAAGAACTCAGGTTGTACTGTGCACTAAGGTCCTGACTTCCAGTTCTTGAATGATCTGCAAGGCATAAACAAAAGTTTTGTTGACAAATTAATTTTGACAAACACTATGCCTAAGCTATATGAAGGAAGACCAAACTTGTAGGAAAAATACTGTGTGTTCTGCTGTCCTTTTTTTCTCCATGGCATCAGATATGACCTCCCCAATATATGAAAATATAATATAAAAAAAAAAAATAACTCATTTTCAGTTTTGTATGGATTCACAAACATTCACTTTAAATGAGAGATTTCATATATTTGGGGCTTACATATTTTGGGTAAGAAAATTATCAAATGTGTGTCACATAGCTTTAATATTGGATACTAAAGTTCTTCCACTGCATTAGATGCTGGGCTGCAAATCTTTGTATAAAAGACAGTATCCGTGGCAACATGTGAAAATACAATATTTAGGTGGTATGAGTGCATGATCATAATGCATAAAGCTGTTTTCCTGTTGTTTACAACACTTTTTGCTGGTCCACTCAGATTTCCTATGCTCACACTGTATTAAAATCCTCAAATTTCTGTTTTAAGCAGGGAAAAATCGGAAGTAAAATAGTGTTGCTACCAATTGGAGACATTTGAGCAACTATTGTATGCCTTTCAACACAAAACTTCTGTGTCTTCTCATGGCCATTTGTATGATGATGTAATCACCCATGCCTTGTAAACTATAGACTGCACCATTCATTCTTTGCAAAGTAAAGCTACATTGGTGTTTGACAAGCTATTTGGTGTGCACCTTGCCAAAGTTTTTCATTTCATGTTTACCATTTTTGTTGCTGCAGTTGTATTTGTTCATGAATTTGTTATGTTTATTTATTACGTTTTTCTTGTTGAGTTTATTTCTCATTATCCAAGTAGAGTGGCCAATTATTTGTCACGATCTCTCTGTTGTTTTCAATAATTTTTTGTTAATCCTTCTTTGTTATTGTTTTATATTTGGAGATTACTTTTGTGTTGGTGATGAATAAAAAGAAGAAAAGAAAGACTTTAACTATTGAAGAGAAGCTTTGGATTTTGGAGTAGGTAAGATTTGTACCAGAGAACATGCATTGCACTTGCACGTGAATTGCAGCTTCTGTGTCCACATTAAATTTGATGGTAAAAACAGAAAAACAGAACAATAGTATCCAATGCTTCAGAATGTGGGCCAAACTCCAAGAAGCAAAAATGTGCAACAATTCAAAATATGAAGAACTGGAAGAGACATTGAAAAGATTGTTTTCAACAGCAAGAGCTACAAGCATCCTGGTTGATGGAGAGCTTCTATGAGGAAAAAGCACTAAAGGTAGCAAACATTCTTGGTGTTGAGCATTTTAGTGTGTCGGGTGTTTGGATTGACCACTTCAAGAAGAGATGCAATGTATCATATAAAACGGTATGCAGAGAATCAAATGCACTGAATGAAGAAATTGCGGAAGAGTGGGTTGGTGGAAAATAGCAGGAGCTGACCAGGAAATACAAACCCAAGGACATTTTTAATCTGGATGAACCTGGACTGTTCTTTGGTGCCTTGCCCAGCAGAACATTGGCATTTAAGGGCAAGAAAGCATAGCAAAATGAGACTTACAGTTTTGCTGGGAACCAATGCAAACTGAAGGCTTTGAGAAGCTCCACCCTTTTATAGTAGGAAGGGTTAGAAAAGCCTTAATTTATAAATGTGAGATCACTGCCAACTTCATACAATTCCAACCATAAAGCTTTGATGATATACAATCTTTTCTAGCAGCAGTTGGCTGCTCTGAATGAAAGAAAGGTATAACAGAGTAGGAATATCCTTCTTTTTGTTGACTGTTGCCCTACACACCCAAAAGATGTGTACCTGAGAAAGTGCAGCTAGAATTTCTTCCTGGCAACTGCACCAGCAAATTACAGCCGATGAACTTGGGGGATATTCACTCCTTTAAGGCTCTTTACAGCAAGGCCCTGGTTTGGTGAATTCTGTGCTCAATGGAAGCTGGGAAGGATCCAGCATCTTTCAAGGTTACAGTCTTGGATGCACTCCATTTTATAGCTAGATTTTGGAAGGCTGTGAAGCACTCTACAATATCCAACTACTTCTTGAAAGCAAGGTTTTTCGAGAACAGCACCAATTCTCACCTGCCAACAGAAGAGGAGGAAGAGGAGGAGGAGGAGGAGGAGGAGGAGGAAGAGGAGGAAGAAGAAGAGGAAGAAGAAGAGGAAGAAGAAGAGGAAGGGGAAGAAGGTCTGCTTCCTGCTACGTGGGAAACATTGTAACCAAACTGCACTGCAGGGGCAGCTGAGCAGATACCTATCATCTGTTGAGGGGAGTGAAAATGATTTTGACAATTTGTATGAACTTGAAAGTCAAATGGAAGATGTAAGAAATAAGAGGTGCAAACAGAAATTGATTTTGGACTATTTTGGTATGAAGTAGCTTGATTGTTTTTCATATGATGTAGTTAAAGCTATTTCTATACAGTTATTAAAATTTAAATGTTTCATGCAGAGTAAGAAAGTATATTGCTTATTAAGTAATTCATAACCATACTATAAAACATACACAAATTTAAAGAATATTGATGGTGTTGAACAGCAACCTCATATTTCAAAATGTCAATGTTACCAGAAACCTTTCAGAATCTATCAAATTAAACCTATCATGTTATTTAAAATTATTTGTAATGAAATTTGAGACAAGTTAAAGTTGACTGGAATCAAGTTAAATCTTATTCTGTGTGTTTCTGACATACAAGGGTGGTGTTCAACACTATTGATATAGTACACAATACTTGAAACTACCTTTCTCCTAACCAGTGAATAAGCAGAATTACATAGGCAGAGTAGTGTCAGCAGTTAATTTACATAGTCAATATTTGAGGTGAGTACTCGCAATAAGAATAAAAAACTATAACAATATGCATTTGGAAAACTGTTGCATCTTTTGCAACTCATTTAAGTGGTTTCCCCCTGTTTACACCACTATTCCTCTGGTCCCTTGAAATGTTTCCCTTCACTGTATAAAATATTAAGAAACTTACTTCTTCCTGATCCAACTCCCTGAGGTGCATTGTTCAACACTGTAAGTGCATAATGTGGTGGTAATGATGCCTTGCAGATAGCTGTAATAAATGCATCTCGAGGGGTATGAAGATCCAAACAGCCACATAAACTGGCGAAAGTCTGAATTGCTTTCAGGACATTTTCAGAAGCAGATTCATCAGTGCTGTAACAATAATTTATTCTAATTATTTCCATTCCCAGCTACATTTGAGTCCTTTTATTTATTTCATAGTTGGAAATAAGGATTTACTGCATAAATAATGAGAATGGGTATTACTTCAGAAAACTTCAGGAATGAGTCAGTCCTTTTACTCATCATATTCCAGCTCACTGCATCTTTCTGATAAGTTTATTTGAATGAAAAGAGGGTAAAATTATGTTGGCTAAGGTGCTGAGCTTTTAAAACATCAGCTTACTATTTGGTAGCCATTCCAATGAGCATGGATCAACTGCAACTTGGTTTTATGTATTTTGGTGCTTGTGCTTGCTTATTATACCATTACAGTGCTTATTTATAATTTCTTACACATTTCTGAACATGCAATGGTTCAAATACCATATATATGCTCACTAAAGCTTAAAGCAAAGGAGCATGCCTCTAAATCAAGTTGCCCTTGTATCACAATAACCATGCTAGGCTGGCCCTGCAGCTCAGTTGGTAGAGCATCTGCCTGTTGTGCAATGAATCTTGGGTTTGATTCCTAGTTGGGTGTAAGAATTTTGATTTTTTTTCTGTATTCTGCCCCGTCTAGTAGTATAACAGAGAGAGAGAGAGAGAGAGAGAGAGAGAGAGAGTGTGTGTGTGTGTGTGCACGTATCTTTTTTATTTCTTTTTTTTTTTTTTTTTTTTAATAACAAGCTCCATTACATTAATAGTAGAAGTAAGCTAATCCATACATTGAATGAGCATCCACCAATTCTGCATTTGAGTACATATTGCTGTACCTAAACACTCAATAATCGCTGGGTACACTACTGTATAACCTTTGCCAACCCGTTCATTAAATGAGAATCGGCGAAATCCAAATGTAAATGTTACTGCACCTGAAATCACAGAACCAACACTGTTGTGCTCGGCATTATGACAAGCAATGAAACTAACAAGCAGACTATACTGCAGCATAATAACACAATGGTGAAATGCATCACCTTCACTCAATTTAAGCAGAAGTAAAAGCGAATATTTGTTACTTACAATTAAACAACTGTTCTGTTGTAGGTTATGGCCACAGTACAGCTACATATTACACATCTCACTAAGTGAGCAGAGTTGTAGAAAAAGAAAAAGAGCTCTAACATGGAAATAAACAATTTTTTGACCTATGTTCATTTAACATTTTTTTATTCTCTATATCCAAGAAATGCTTTCTCAAAGTTTTGACATACCTTTTTGTTACACCCAGTATATTTTATATACTATGCACCATCCTTTTGTCATTTGCCAAATTTCTGATCCAAAGACCATTTTTGCTTCCACAACCATTTTATTAACCCTTTCTTTAATATGCATTTCCAGTATTTTCTGCAAACATGATCTTATGACATTCACCTCTTAATTTTTCCTTAGCTAAAATACATTCTGTTCATTCCATTTCCCATTAATATTATGATGCAAAATAACTCCTAAACAATCAAATTTCCTTGCTATCTGTAACTCTTCCTCTTCTACCTGCCACTTTTCCTCCTCCTGCAGTTTATGGCCCATTTTCAATACAATTATTTTCTACTTATTATAATTTATTGTCAACCCCCACTTCTTGGAGAGTGAATGTAAGATTTGAAGAACTCTTGATAGGCCTCCAGTTGAGATAAAACCTACCACTAAATCATCCATGTAGAGTAGTTCTATATTTTGTTGTAGTTTATTGTGGGCAAATACAAGTTCTCTTTATGTATATGGCTGAGTATACAACTTTGTCTTAACCCCAAATTGCTTACAATATTTCCAGTTATTTCAGCTCCATTTTGCATTTATACAGAATGTCCTAAAATTTGACCACACAAATTGGCAGGATTATAGGGATATCCAAATTAAATAGTTTGAGATAGGGAACCTATAGGTTATGGGTTCTAAATTCTTTGCTACAGCATAAAATGTACTAAGAGTTAATAGGCCACTGGTCAAACTGCAATGGACCATGATATGAACACCCAGATATCAGAGAGTGCAGACATAGTAGCATTATTTAGTGCTATAATTATCATGAGCACACCAGGTTAATATGTTGCGGGAGTAGAAGATTCAAGCCTTTGTATGTACTTTATTTTTATATTGACTCCTTGTTTGTATTTCATAATGAAATGTTCATATTTTGTTGTGTTACTCAATATGATTTATTTGTACTGACAAATAAACTATATCAGTGTTTGATTAGCATGTTAGTGCAATGGAAAACATTTCAGTAACAATTGCATTAAACACCTGAAGAGGTACAATTCTCCACACCCTCAAAGGAATTTCTAAAATAAAGCATGTCACACATTGGCATGTTATGTACATACATACACCTTACAATTGTAGGCAGGGTTCACCATTTACAAGACAATATTATCATTGTGTCAAATTAACTTCAAATGAAATACAAAATGAACAACCATTTCCATTGTAAAACAAGGCTACCTGGTAAATTCTAATCAGGAGCCAAAGTCGTCTGAACCCAAAGCCTGTACCTTAAGAAGGAGCAGCAATCAATGCATGCTAAACTGACTGACATTCAATTGCTATTGATTGGGTACCAGTGGACGGTTTTCCCTCTTCCTCTGCATCTTTGTCTTGCACCAACATCTGGTCTGAGTACCATTAAGGATCCAGTTTCCCACAAATGCCAAAGTGCATTCTGGAAGGTTGACCTGTGAGGATGATGTTTGTCTAGAAATCTACCCCTGTACAGCTGTTCAGCTGTAGATCCATTACCTTTTACTTCCCCATAAATCAAATGCATTTCAGCAAGCTCAGCAAATGAGAATATGTTCTTCATGGTTCACAGCAACTGTAAGCAATGTGCAGCGGTGATAAACGAATCAGTTAAACAGGCCCTTAATCACTCGGGTTGATACTTTTGGTACCTTGTGCATGTGCAATTGTACCATGTGGCACCAAAGAGCACATGAAATCAGAAGTTCGTAGCTTAGATTATATTAAGAGATCAATCTGTGTGGTCCCTGTTTCACACCGCTGGAGCAATTTATTTTCGTTCACAATGTGAAGTTTTACAATATGAATACACTATTTAGTGATTCATGGTTTTCATGGTAGTCATGTGTAGCAATTAGACAAGGCTTTCAGAAGCACAACTACATAGGACCACAGAAGCTTAAGTAGTTAGAATAGAGGTCTGAAGCTACAGGGGAGGTCCAAAGTTACAGGTAAGTTACAGAGCTTGGGTTCAGCTTGTACTCGGCAATTGTCAATTACCCCTGTGTGGCGCTTGTCCCAGGAAGTCTCAAAAAACTTTGTTATGAAAAACAAATACAGTCCTCTCACAATAAGCCTAGCACTATATGGAACACCATTAAAAAAGAGACTGGTAAATGTCACTCGAAAATTTCGAAAAATGATATAAAAGAAATTAAAGCAAACCAAGTGACCACAAATGATCCCCAGCAGATAGCAAATGCATTTAATGAATATTTCATTCAGGTGGCAGAAAATTTACTGACAAAGAAACAGCCTAGGAGAGATCCAATTTCGTAACTTCAGGAATCCTGTATGGAAAATTTTACATACTTAGAGATAGTACCCACAAGTGCAACCCAAATAAAAAAAGTAATACAATCCCTGCAAAGCAAGAATTCATCAGGATATGATGAAATAAGCACAAAAACATTACAGATATGTGCTGACATTATTTGCAAACCTTTAAGCCATATATGTAACATATCCATGTTAACAGGAACATTTCCAGACTGATTAAAATATTCAGTTGTTAAGCCACTATCCAAAAAAGGGCAAATCTCAGAAATGTCAAACTATAGACCAGCATCTTTACTTACAGCTTGTTGGAAAATCTTTGAAAAAATTATGTTTATCACCATCTAGATAAGTATAATATTTTAGCAAAAGAGCAGTTTGGGTTCAGGAAGAGCATATCAACTAGTGATGACATTTTCAAGATAACAAATGAAGTTCTCAAGTCATTGGATGGCAAACTTTACACACTAGAAATATTCTGTGATCTATCAAAGGCATTTGACTGCGTTAATCATGAAATGCTTCTATCAAAATTATTACACTATGGAATTAGGGGCAAAGGGTATCAATGGATTACATCTTACTTACCAAAAAGAAAGCAAAAGGTTATAATAAACACCTCAAATAATAGCAATGCATATTCTGAATGGTGGAAATAAAGCATGGTGTCCCACAAGGTTCTATTCTGGGTCCCTTATTATTTTTTGTGTATAAAAATGTTCTACCTGCAGTAATAAACACAACGCCTATCCAGTTCTTTTTGCAGATGACATAAGTATTATAATTAAGAGCACAATGTCAATCAGCTCCCAGATTCATCTAATAAAATCTTCAACACACTAAATGATTGGTTTGAAAGTAACAAAATTCACATAAAGCTTAAAAAAACTAGCTACATTAAGTTTTGCACAAAGCATTAAAACATCACAGACTAAGGATAGAATATGAAAATAACCAGATTGCAGAAGCCTGTAATACAAAATTCCTATGTCTTATGATTGATCGTAACATGAATTGGAAACACCATATTGATTATTTCTTACCGAAACTGAACTCTGCAAACTTTGCAATCCGGTCTTTAATTCAGCTTATAAATAAGAGCACAATATAAACAGCTTATTATGCATATTTTCATTCATTGATCACCTATGGAATAATATTTTGCGGAAATTCAGTAAATGTCAAAAAAGTATTCATTATGAAAAAAAAAAAAGGTAATATGAATAATGGCAGGGGAAAGACGATCAAATCACTGCAAACCACTTCTCAAAATGTTTGGAATTTTACCATTAGCCTGTGAATATATTCTAGCCATATTGTCATTTGTAATAATTAACCCAGAAAAGTTTACAAAAAAATACAGATATTCATAACAAAGAGACCAAACATAGGCAGGACTTACACAGACCAACAAATAATTTGCAGTCATTCCAAAAATGGGTTTACTACAAAGGAATAGTTTTGTTTACTTCACTTCCCTCTTCCATAAAAATAAACAAAAACAAGTTTAGGTCAGAATTAAAAAGAGACCTTCTATACAGAGGAGGACTTCATTCAATCAAAAAACACTGGCAATAATGCAACTGTAAAAATAATAAACATGAATATTCTAAGAATGCAAATGTAGGGGTAGGCTTTTGGAAACAGACATGTAATTGAAAATTATACAAAACTGACACCTCTGAAAATCCATTGTCAGAGTTATTATTTGTAAATAAACGTATGAATAAGTATGAATAAATGTAATTGTTGACATGATCTACATCCAAGAGTTTGGGCTTTGAGTGCAATCTCATAATAGGATCTACAGATTGCAGTGCGTGCGTGCATGCGTGCGTGCATGCGTGCGTGCATGCGTGCGTGCGTGCGTGCATGTATGATGCAATAGTTAGACAAAACCAAAGTACCACTGTTTAAATCCTAGCAATAGCACATTTTTTTTTATTCCACCACTAAAATCATAGTTCAGTTTCTACATCTGAAGGCACACATTACTTTGTGTTCAACAAACCTAATTGTTTTAATTCATTAATCTATGCAAGATAATTGACAAACAATTATTGAGTTTAATAGTTAATGTTACATAGAGTTCATTCAGTCTTTTGGAATTAATTTGCACTGAATAATTTAATGTCCCAGCTTCAAAAAGGTAAACTAAGCATATTAGTGCTGGTCAAATTGTGTACCTCTGTGAGAAAACAAGAAAATTAAAACACTAAAAAATGGAACCTTCTTAGTATAATGATATTCAATGGCCAGTGCTATACCGACTTGCCCACCAGTATGTTATAGAGGAGTGCTTTAGCTAACTACATATGATATGAAATCAACCAAACAGTTGCCAGTGGCAAACATACCCTCAAAGAACAGGCAATTTTGCCAAAATTGCAAGTCCAATAATTTTAAATATTGTATTGATTGTGCACCAGTACTGCATTCCTTTGTCTACTGGCATACAGTGAGGCATTCCACATGAAAATGGAACACAAACATGTTCTTTTAATTTACGGCCACTGGTGTGTGATGCAGCAAACATGCCGTAACTTTGACATTTGGCAAAAGGGGCAATAGGTTTCCTATCTCAAGCTGTTTATCTAGGACCCCTTTACAATTGTGTCAATTTGTGCGGTTGAATTATGGGACACCCTGTTTATATATATTTTATATATATATATATATATATATATATATATATATATACTTATGTATATTTATTTATTTTCTGAATTGATGTGAAATACTTTGAACTAACCCCTTATTTCTCAATTTATTCCAAAGTGCTTTTTTATCTAAACCTTCAAATTCTTTCTCTAGGTCAATAGATGCCAAATATATTCTACATCTCTTAATGCTCAAGTATTTTTCTAGAGTTGGTTTATTAACAAATATGTCCACTGTTTTCTTTCCTTTTCTAAATCCCACCTGAAATACTGATAATGCATTTTCTTTCTCTGCCCAGCATTTTAGTGTTCTTGCCAATATCCCTGTGTAAATCTTACCCAAAACTGACAATTGCCTGGGTTCCTGACCCTTTCGTTTCCTTTACAAATAGGTACAATAATAATTGTCTTCCAGCTACCTTTCCTTTAGTATGCATTACCTTATTCCTTTCAGTATCCTTTTTTCCAAATCTCCCCTGAAAGCCATCAATTCCTGAAGCTTTATTGTTTTTTTATCTTTTTGTTTCTTCCTGAACTTCTGTTACAGTTATTTGCTTATCTAGAATGTTTATATAACCTATATTTAGAATCAAGGGGATTGGGTTTGCTGCTTTAGTTCCCTTACCTAGTAAAACTTTGAAATAATTATACATAGGGACTCTTGATTTTCATGAAATATTTTTTCGCAAAATATTTCTTCGCGAATTTTGGTAAAATGAAAGATACAGGCCAAATTAAGATATAGTTATGTTTGTTGCACAATTTTATGCAGTTTTAAGCTCGAGACATTTTGCAATTTTTTTGTTTCAGGTTTATTTCGCAAATTAGCTCATAATTTACGATTTTTCCAGGAAATTGGTCACCATTTCTGATGATCGCAACAAAAAATCAAAAAAAGAAGCGTTTGTAATCTGCAATCATTCTACTTTTCATTGTTTTTGAACGTTAATAATGTACAAGACACAACTGCAGTTCCATCTGGAGAAAAAGAAGTGCCTATTTTCCGACGTCCAATCGCTTTCCTTTCTTTTAGTTCAACAATGAATTCATAGTGCGATTGGCGTTGCCACTGGTGCTATTACCAAGTGAGTGAGAAGTTGCGGTTCTTCTTGAATTGTAAGGTGTTATTATTGTTTACATGAAACAGTGGAAATGGTCCAAGACAAGAATTTCTTTGAAATTTTGATGGAAAAAAAGTCTGCGAGTGCGATTTCTTTTTCCAAAATGCCCAAAGTTGTGATGGTCCATAAATAAAGCTCAATTTAAATGTTCTATTTCTCCTGCTGAGAGACCTGGCACAGGGCTCATTCAGCCTTGTTAGGTCCCTGAGGAGCTACTTGAATGAAAAACTAGCAACTCAATTTCGGAAAGACTACATTAACTGGCATGTAGTGGGTAGAGGTGGGGCACCCAATGGCAGGCTATGGTTTTCCTTGGGCTGTCACACCATGGAGTTAAATTTCTTTCAAGGATAAAGCATGAAGTTAAAAAGAAAAAAAGAAAAACTGCATCTTTTAAAATCTCAATTCTGGACGAATGTACTTAACTGAAAATTCCTGGAATATCATTTAAAGAATTCTAAAAGAACTGTGGGTACTCTCAGCTGTCAGCACAGAAATAAGGCAACTTCTTATTGCATGGGAAATGTTGCAACCTAACTGCACTTTAGGATACTTTCTGGAGGTGAAAGTGGTTTCATGTGATTTCCCTTTCCTTGTTTACACCCTGCTCTTCTGCTCCCTTGTAAAGGAGGGGAATACTGAATTAACTCTGGCAAATAAGTGGTTTTAAAAAAACACATTTTGGTCAGTCTTTCTTTAACTTTTTTTTTTTTTTTTTTTTTTTTTTCCCGGAATTGCCGTTGTCCAAAGAATTTACTGAGACTCTTTATTTCTTAGGTGCTGGGGATCTTCCTCATGCTGATACATTGCGCACCAAGTATGTTCCTGTTCTTGGAGAGGAAGATACACAGGCTCTAGAGGAGGCAGTGAAGGACAAGCCAGTGGTGATCCTGAGCGATGAGACTACAGACCGCAAAGAGCAATTATTTGCGCTGAAATCACTAGAACATATGTGGGTGGGATCAAAGTCCTGGAAAATGCAATGCCAGCAGAATATTAAGTGTTGTTATGTCTTGCAGTATTGAATTTGATAATGTTGTAGCAGTTGTTTCAGACTCAGCACGATATATGGGTGTGTGTGTGGATTCACTGCAAATACCATTTTCAGAATGTATGGTGCACATTCAATGCTGGGTGCACAAATTGAATAATAGAGTCAGTATGTGGTCGAACCTTCTTGCTCAGCTCAATACCTGTGTTCCCCAGTCAAAGGCAATGTTTATGAACACAAGAGAAAACACCCCTTCCTTCCCTAAGGCAAAAATGTGTAAATGATCAGAGCAAGTGCACCCTGTTTCCAATGCCTGTATTAACTCGCTGGAATTCATGGTTCAAATCTACAGAATACCTTAAGAAACATGTTAAGATATTAAGGAATTTTCATCATCACTGCAAGAGGAAAGTCACATATTTCAGAAACCTTACACAGAGTGATGTGAATGTGATAGCGGCCTCAGCTTTCTTTCTTTTAGAACATTGTAAATCATAATCGATCTAATCCAGGTTCTTGAGGGTAATTCATACTATGGATTCCACTATCCAATGTTGATGCTGAGCATACCTTTTCCCACTGTGGAAATATACTATGAGATTTATGTACTAATTTAAAGCCACAAAATGTGGAAATAATGTTGGGGAAATATTTTGAAAAGTAAGTAATTGTATTACAAATGTTAAAAGAGCATTTCACTGTATATGTTGTATTGTAGTTTAGCTTTATTTAGTGTTTATCTTTGATAATATTAAACACCATAAATATTAAAACTGCCTCAAATTATTTAGTAATTTTATTTACCGCTTTCCATATGTATGAGCTTTTTTATATTGACTTTTTTCACCGTCATCCACCATTTTTTTTAGCGATTTTTAAGAATTTTATTCACCATTTTCTAGGGTCCCTATTTATACCACATTTTTGGTGCTATAACATTTTCTCTTTTAGCACTTTTATACACTCCTCTGATTAATTACTAAACTATGCAATTATTGCTTTTACTGGCTGCTTCAGGTAAATTTCTACTTATTCTTTCTCCCCATTCCTTCCCTTTCACTTCAATTGAAGATTTATAGCTCCATTTATAGCTCCATTTCATTAATATAAAGCTCTTTCTCGTTTTTTTGGTTCTCTTGTATGTTCCACCTTTTCATTTGACATTCTTTTGTTTTATTCTAAACCCTGCTTTTTTATGTACCTACTCTATTTTCTCAGTTACATCATTTGATTCCTTCATTTGTAACCATTAATTTATTCTATGCTTCATACCTTCACCCATAATTGAATTTAACCTGCCTAAATATAGCTCCTCCTCTTCACTTCACCATTTAAATACTTCTATCTTCTTTCCTCCTCTAACATGTTGATCATCCTCTTTCTCAAACTTAATTCTAAAAGTAGTTTTCAGTGGAAAATGAAAACTAATGAAAACTCCCTGTACTGTTTCAAAATTTATCAATGGATCCTCAAAATCTAGCAAATAGAATAAATAATCCAGCACACTTAGCCCTTGTAAATGGATGTAATAATGAAAGATGTAAATAATATTGACTTGTTAAGCAATAACTCAGTGAAGTATAGATTAATGGAAATGGTGATAAGGCAGAATTTGGAAATTGCATAAATGAACCCACATAGTGTGACCAAACAAGTGAAGACTTGCATTGATAATGTATTTACAAAACTAGCTGAAAATAAATGGGAAGCACATGTAATAAAAACTGGGATCTGAGACCATTATGGCCAAATTTTAAAAGTGCAGGTAAAACGAGATATGAACCAAAATATTTTTTAATACAAAAGACAATTAAATAAGTTAAATGCAACCAAACTTGAGGAATTCTTTTCATGTGTGAGCTGGGATAATATAAATATGAAATGTTTAATAATATACAACAGTAGGGGTAAATACTAATGTACCTTTAAAAAAGATAAAAATGAAGTCAACTGGGACAATACAAATATGAAATGTTTAATAATATACAACAGTAGGGATTAAATACTAATGTACCTTTAAAAAAGATAAAAAATAAAGTCAGATATAAAACATCTTAAAGATGAAAAATGAATGACAAAAGGTATAAAAGAATCATGAGAAACAATGAGATTTCTAAACTCAATAAAAAATCAACACATGGGAGAGGTATCATTAAAATACGTAGAGGAATACAGCGCCACTTTTAGAAATGTAATAGAAATGGTTAAGGAGTCACACAATAGGGAATTAAGTGATAAAATCAGACAATAAGCCAAAAGTAATATGGAGATTAGCAAATAATATAGATAAACAAGGGAAAAGTAAACAGGATGAAAAATTATTTATTACAATTGGGGAAAAGGACAGTAAGATTCCAAATGGGATAACCTTTAACAACTACTATATTAATATAGCAAATCATATAAATGCACAAAAGTCATGTTTTATCACTTCATCAAACATATTAAATACATTGAGACAGATATATTCCATGGGAATTTTCGAAGTAACAGAGGAAAATGTAATAGGAAATAAACTATTTAAGGCAAAAATAAATGTAGAGGATTGGATAAGGTAACTAATGAAATGCTAAAAAACCTTAAGTAGGAGATGGCGAAGGTCATGTTGTAAATACATCACTAAATTGGTAAATTTCCAGAAATATTCAAGCAATTAATTGTGAGACCATTATATAAACAAAAGAGAGATAAGATGGGTACAGAAAATTACAGGCCATTTACACTATGTTATACCTTTTCTAAAATATCATATATTTTAAATATATTTTAAATTTTATATTTTTAAAGCAAATCCAAGCATATTTTAAAAAATCAAATATATCAGAGTGGCAATTTCGTTTTCAAGAAAAACAACTACAATAAATGCAACAGATAAAGTAAACACTATTGTGATAACAGCACTAAATAATCAAGAAAATCTAATTGCCATTTTTTTAGACTTGTCAAGAACCTTTGATTGTGTAAATATAAATATATTAATAAATAAACTAGAAAACTATGGTTTAGGGGATTGGCAAAGGATTGGATCAGTTCATATCTAAAAAAACAGAACTCAATGTGTCAAAATGAAGTACAGAAAAAAGATGGGACTGCAAAAAATAAGATTGGATTATGAAACTATCAAACAGAGGGTTCTACAGGGTTCTACACTAGATCCATACTTATATTTGGTCTATGTAAACAATATTTTTGATTTGATACAAAAAATGAAAGTTTAGCCATTGATAGGGATGGGAAAATTTGTTTAATCGATAAGACCAAAAATCGTTAAAATCATGAAAACATAGTGGGAATACATTTTGGACATCCGAAAATGGCAGAAATTGCCAATTTTAAATTGCAAAGTAACAGAAAAATTGGAGTTTTATGCTAAATACTGTAATTTGCAAAATATTCTAACGATATGAGACCTATCCATGAAAGAAAAAAAAAAAAAAATTGAATTATAGTTTGTTTACCAAGGTGAAGGATTCAAGTTTGGTGCTGATATAATACTACAAATACTTTCTGATGGAATAGCACCATATACAAGCCTATGATCTTTTCCAAAATATTAATGTCCAGAACCGGGATCACCTTGCATTCACGATATATGTTTTCTGAATAGCATGCTGCAAAAAGTAAGTTTCAAACTCCAAGGGTACAGCAGTGGCAAACCCTGGGGGAAATATACCTGTACTGCTTACCACCAAGGCCATAACCAATGCAGCAGATTTTATGGCTTCATTTTGTACCAAAAATTTCGCTGCTTATGGGCCTATAAACACCCTCATTAGAAAAATGATTTTTCTCCAGACTAAAATAGAGGTCTTTCTTTTCATCAGAGGTTGCACATAATGTTGACTGACAGCCAATGTCAAGCACAAAGAGAGAGGTTTAGCTGTGTATTTCCCTCCTCCTGCTGCAAACATGCACACTGGTATATTTCTGTTCAGCCCTTTATTTCTCTCTGCCACCCGCAACATGAATTTACATGCAAATTCTAATTAGGTAAGACAATAGTAAAACTTATAACAATGGTGTGTTATATTAGGTTATGTGGTCTAAATAGAAAATCATATTCATTATCATTATAGCTAAGCTGCTGCCCTCACCGCCATGTGCAGACATAGTGGTACATTTCTATTCTTCTCCATCTCCCCTGCTCACAATGTGGTTTCTGCGCAACCTCGAATTAGATGTGTTATATTCGGTATGTTGACTAAATAGAAAGTCATATCCATCATTGTAACAGATACGCTACCACTACTACCATCATTGCTACACTCACCCACTGCACACATACCATACATTTCTGTATTTCCCTCTCTCTCTCTCTTGTGCCCAAAACATGAATTTCTACGCAAATTTGAATTATTAATTTAGGTAAAAATATTTGCAATGGTGCGTTATATTAAGCATATTTCTAAATAGAAATCTTACCCATTACATTGTTAAATAGTTGTGCTGCCATTGCCATCACCTCTGATCGCACACATAGTTACCAGTATATAATTTTGGTCTTCCCTCTCCCACCCACCATGTGAATTTCTGCACAAATTCAAGTTAAGTAAAAATATAGTTCATCAGTTTAAGTGTCCCCTAGTTTGTTCAAAATATAATGCAAAACATTACATTTCATTTCAAAGTTAAGGTATCTTCTTTTTATATAAATGATATGCTTAATTCCAAAACTCAGTTTTGAAAATTGGGGATCGTCTTGCATTTGAGGACTTGTATATGGATAAATACAATACACATTCAACAGTTAGCTGGCTGTTTAGCAACATAGGTAATAATGTTGCCAATTTCCTCATTGCACTTTCCAGTGTTGCTCCATATTTAGCAATGTGTTGCTAAGGTATTTAGAACTAGTGACAATGTTTGTAAAACATGATTTGTGATTCTTCTACTGAGTTTTAATTTTGTGACGTTTTTCTTTTAAGTTTAACGTTTCAACTTAAGTTTGAGCTTTGACTTAAGTTTAACGATTTGACATTAACATCATTCAAGTTTAGGCAGTATTTGTTAAGGTATGTGCTCGTGACCTCACAGCACTTGTACAGTATCTTGAGGGATCCAAGTCCCCTACTGCCCATGATTTATACTCAAGGTTAAAATACTTGGAGCACAGTTTTAAATTTATCAGCCAAGGTAAGTCAACTTTTAGAAAATGTTGGCAATCGGCTGCTTCAAGCAGAAGCTAAGCATTCTCTTATGCAAGTAGGCTTATATCTTTAAAATAAGCTCTCAGAACTGATCCCTCAAAGCTAGTGTTCACAATGGTCAACACATATTTTAATCCTAAGAACAATGTGGTAAATGCTGTAAATGATCTTGTGAAGACTGGGTGAACTGCTGCTTCTAGATTGCAATTACTCAGTGCAGTAACAATTCTTAAAGCATACAGACAACTGCAAGATGCAGTTGTTACAGCTTTCAATTGATAAAGTTGACATTGTGAAATGCCTACAGGCAATGAAATTAGATAACCCTGAATCTACAGCTTTCAAACAGTATGGATTCTGTGTTCCAACATGAACAGTGAACAATTATTTTCACAATAGGGTGAGATTCTGACTGACCAAAGACACAATCTAAGCGAAGAAAATTTGGACCTCATGACCATGCTATCATTTGAACTGTGGCTCAGGGATCCACTTGGTAAATATGTTGTGCAGAATGCATTTTATGGTGACTGACAGAAGTGCAATTAGTATGCAAATAAAACTGCATCATAATTCTTGATAATTTGTGTACTGTTGTAAAAATATCATTGATTCCATTACTGGATGCATAAAGTGTTTGTATTTAAAATAGCTTATTAGTTAAGTAATTTTTACTTATAAGCATGCTTTTAAAATGATGCATCACAAATGTATCTCTAAAATCAGCTTTATTACACTAAAACCCACTGAACAATACCACCAAAAACCATGAAAAATGACACCAAAATGTTGTAAAAATTAAAACAAAATTCTCCTGTCCCTAGCCAATGGTTACGCAGATGAAATGACATTGATAATTAAAGGCAAAACAATAACCGAGGTGGAAGCAAAAGCAAATTCAATACTGAAAATAGTGCAAAAGCATTATTCTAGTTTAGATGTGAGACTAAATACTAAAAGACATCCTGAATAAACTTTGAATTCAAAAAGAACTCAACAATTAGTAATAAAATAGAAATAAATGGAGTAACTATACCAGAAACGAATTATAGCAACTCTGTAGGAGTGGTAATCGATAAACTATTAAATTGGAAACCCTACATAAAACATATAATAAAACAAGCAAGTAATATTATGGATAAAGAAACTGTTAAGCAGATCTATGCCTTCATTTATTTACACATAAAATATGGAACTACTCTTTGGTGAAATATCACAGAAACAGACATGAAGAAAGTATTTATTTTGCAAAAAAAGAGAAAGTAGATACACAGCTTTCACGTAACAAATTTTTAAAAATTATAAGATTATAATTGCTCATATTTATATATATGAACAGTTAATATATATAACATTTTGTATTAGATAAAGTGCCAAAAAATAACAATAAAACAATAATGAATATTTTAGTTCTACTCTTAGGGGTACCTTAAATAATTAAGAAATAAGGGAAACAACTATTTAATATCATTTAATAAGTTACTTAAAGGGAATATTAAAATTTGTTATGGGTGGGTGGGGGTGGGGGTGGGGTGTGGGGGTGTGGGGGTGTGTGCGTGTGGGGGTGTGTGCGTGTGGGGGTGTGTGCATGTGGGGATGTGTGCGTGTGAGGGTGTGCGTGCACGCATGCGTGCGTTCGTGTGTGCGTGTGTGTGTGTGTGTCTCCCTGTTGTTTTAATGTTGAATAAAATGAGTTGATCTAGAGCAAGCATTTGAAACTATGGATAGAAAAACACTATGGAATAAACAGAGAAATAGGGGTGCAAGTTCAAAATTTATTACATCAATTCAGAAAAAAATAAATATGTATATGCAAATTATGTTTTCATTAAGTTGAATGGGTCCGATAAAATTAGAAATATTGTAAGCACTATGGGGTTAAAACGGGGTTGTAAACTCAGCCCTATACTATTTAATTTATTTATAGATGATATGTTAGAGGAGTTGCATAAAGAAAACTTATATATCCCCATAGTAAACTACAATAAAATACCAGAACTACTCTATGCAGATGATTTAGTGGTAGGTTCTATCTCAACTGGAAACCTATCAAGAGTTCTTCAAATCTTACATGCGTTCTATAAGAAGTGGGGTTGGAAATAAATTAAAGCAGGTAGTAAATAATGGTATTTAAAAGGGGCCATAAATTGCAGAAAGAGAAAAACTGGAGGGTGGAAGGGGAAGAGTTACAGATAGCAAGGAAATTTGATTATTTAGGAGTTAGATATTATAACAAGAATAAAACAATAATAACAACAATAATAACAATAACAACGATGACAACAACAAGAACTATGATGATGATGGAATGACCAGAAGTTAGTATTTTAGGTATGGGAAAATTAGAGGTGAATGCTTTAAGATCATGTCTGCAGAAAATACATAAATACACATTAATTGGTTAGAAAGAGTATATAAGATGGTCATGGAAGCAAAACTGGATCAGAGATTTGGGAAGTGACAAAGGATAGTGCATAGTATATAAAACATATATCTGAAAACAGATATTGGGTTTACCCATAGCATCACCAAATGATGTGGCAATGCTGGAATTGGGAAGAGCTATGACAGTGGAAAGGCTACTGAAATATTGGCATAGAATAAGATCACTGTATGATCAAAATATCCTGGGACAATGTTTAATAATGCAGGAGAAAATCAGTCTCAGGATTTGAGGAGGATTTAATAGAAAATTGGAATGGGTAGGGAAGGATGGGCAATCTAGAGATTTCTGGAAAGAAGTAAGGAAGAAGAGTGGAGGATATAGAAAAATATGAATTATTCCAAAGTCTTAAACGTGAGAAAAGTTTAACACTATACATATACAAATTAAGATGGACTGGGACTGAAACAAGTATGTAGAAGTATGTAATATTTTAGGGAGAGAAGGTTGGGTATGGACTAGATTAAGCATGAATAGGTTAAGAGGAGACAGGAAAGGAGTGAACTTTGATAGATCCCCTTTATTCAGAGGAACACTACACAGTATAATGTGAAAAAACTAAGTTATGGAGGGAACAGTATTCAATCAAAAGATGAGAAAATACCAGTACAGAGGTTTTAAATATTAGATACTCAATCTAAAGAAAAAAAAGGAATATAAAAATGCTAGGGGAATTCATGAGCAGAGCAAGAGAAAAATTATAGAGAAAAATAATAAGAACATGAATTAAGCTGAGATTCACTATGCTTAAATAACTATTGTGTTAAAAAGTATGATGGACAAAGAGATAAATATTGCAATTCAAAGTAACGTATAGAGAAAATTGTTAATGTACAGATTATGGAAATAAATTACTCAATCATCATCTTCCCTTTATAAACTTCTACTAGAGAAGTCTGACCTATTATGTGATACATCAAAAACTTAAAGACTTTATAATCAGTATCTCACACATTTGCTGTATTTCAATACTTCCACTCATCCAGCAGAAAAAGCTTCTTCAAAACTGATATCTGAATGCTTTGTATGGCCATCCATACAGAAGGTCAACAAATCCTAGGTTTATCGGTGCCATTTGTGTGTCACCAAATATACCACCACCATGAAAATTTGCATGCATTTTTTTTTCTTTCTTTTTTTTTTTTTTTTAACATATGAATGCTCTATCCATTTTTACTTGGATGCTATGGACCCACTCCCATCACCTCAAGAATTCAGATACTTATTGGCTTATACAAAGAACTGATTTTGTCGAAAATAAATAATTAATAAATGACCTTTTAGCTTCATTTGCATATTTTAATTTAGTTTTAATTTTAAAATACTAATGAGTTGATCCTCACACTTAAAACTTCATTTAAATCATGATTTTACAACTACAGATAATTTGTTTCAAGTATTTTAATGTTCCTTGAACTTCAATTTAGCAGGTTAATTTTGACCTTTACCGTATAGTAAATCAATACAGTAATCCTTTATTTTGCTCTCTTGTTAACTCACAAAATTCTCAATCCATAGTTTTCATCAAATATGATAAACTAATAAAAAAAATTCTCTCTCTCTCTCTCTCATATGTGGTGTCTTAGGATTCCTAATTTATTTAAATAAAAACAAAATATTAAACCTTTTTCCTGTAACTTTCTTCATCCTAATTCAAAATATTATTATAGATATTAAATAATGAAAATATGAGCTATTATATACCTTGCATCAATAAGCGGACTTAGAGCTGCTAACAGTCCACACCAACTGGAATTAATAAGCTGTGCATGTAGTTTTCGTTCATCCTCAGTAGCTCCATACATAACTGTTTCAGGCTGTTCCTCTCCAGTTGGGGAAGTACCTTGAATTATGAGTGCAATTGATCTGATGATATCCAGTAAGCATGCATAAGCAACAGAAATACCGTAACCATCTGGTATTGAAGGAGGTTCTATCTTGTCTAACATTTCCAAACTGAAACAGAAAGAAAAGAAATCTTAACCAACAATGTTTCTGCCATGCTTTTCAACAACTGAAAAGCTGATTGCTTGAGGCTTTAAAAGACAAAAATTTCATCATTTATATAATTTCATTACTCCATTTTATTCCAAAGACTGACAATATATTAAACCATTATATTATTGTTGTACCTATGAAGCCTGGTATGTAAAGATTTTTCATAAAATCATTTATAAGGCATAAAAGAAGCAGATAACTGCCATGGATTGATTGTAAAAGGGTGCTATGTGTACATGAAATGATTTTTGTGATATTAAGAAATCAATGTAGTCTATCATGTGTAGTCTTTTATGGAAGACAGTCTCTAGGACCATATAAACCATTTAATCAAAAATCTAGTTATAGTTCAAATAGTTAACCATAAAATAATAATGTAAATGCTTCTGTACATAAGTTTGTATAGCTTTTGTAAAATGTATCATATTTTCTCTAATATTTTTGTTAAGACAATAACATATTTATTCAGTTGGTATGGTGAGCAGAGAGAGGCTTGTGAAAAATTATCCTTGAAATCTTTGGCAGAAACTGATCAAAATTCAAGGAAAAGTACATTTCTGTTGGAAGAGTTCGTCAGAATAGTCAAGTCTGATTGGAGGCAAAAATGTAGTATAGCAACTGATACCATTTCCAGATGACAGGCATTTGAGACTTTCATTTTATGCAGTTTTATTTTAATTCTAGGTAACACTAACATAAATGTGCTACATTATAAATATGTTTTGTTCAATTATTACGCCTTTTTTCACTAATATTCCAGTTTAGAATAACTTTTTCTTGAGTGCCTGTTTCAAGAAACTAATTTATTTCTTTTAACAACTAAAAATATGAAATTTGGTTTCCAATATAGCAACAGTTTCACAATATCATTCCTTTTATACAGTGTCTACTAATATTGATTTCTGGTACGCCAGTTTTCTGAAATTATGTTTTCTGACATTATGTCCTTTGGAAATTATTTCAATCAGGTAATGTCTCTTTTGTACTCTTTCCTTGAAACCAATCTATTTGCTGCAGTTGCATATTTTCACTCAAGAAAAAGCAGAAAACATTGTATTTAAATATGTCTGCTAGGTTTAATTTTGAAATTTACTCACAACATTTGGGTAGATCAAAAGTTTTAAAGTATTTAAGATGCCAATAATAGGGCTCATTTTGTGCATTACAACCCTTTCCTTCTTTATCTTTCCCAGATCAAAGTTGGATAATCCTACTGCAAGACCCAGTTAGTGATAGAATTTCTGATCAAGGATGCATCAAAGAATTAAATTTGCCAGTTACAGACATCACTGCAGAAACAAAACTGTCTATGGATGACTCAAATAGCAGTTTTCAAAAGAAATAGGAGGTCTAAGTAATAGTTGTTTATTAAAGAATAGATAATTTTGTGAATGTCAGGATTGCAGATGTCAATTACCTCACATCAAGTAACAACAGAGAATAAGAAGAGACAGTAGTGAAGGAAGCAGAGGGGTTTCAAATTGGTTTCACTGTTTCAGAAGCCACTGAAGTCACAGAAAATAGCATACACGAACCTAAGCCATAAAGATTTATTAGAAAACATAACTGAGATCTAAGATTAAAGGAGAAACAATATCAAGGAGTGAAACAAATTATATGGGCTGTGAGAACAATACTTCCTCATACCTGCAAGCAGAAAGAAAGTAAATCAGCTGGATGTTTCAGATGCAATTATAACAATGAAACTGCAGGACATGAAAAGTTATGGTTCATAACTTTCTGTTAGACACGCACTTTGGTAGAACACAATTGGTTACATGAGTCCTAGATGACACTGCTATATTTTTGTGCTTATGTGTGTGTTTATTTTTCTTTTTTCTTTTTCTATCTTTAGATTTTGTTACATATACACACCTTTATTATTATTTTACTGCATAAAATGTCAGTTTAAATATAATTTGAATACAGATACAAATTAATTTATATTAAAAAATTTAAAAAAATATATACCAACATTTTCAGATATACAGCTTATACTAAATTTGAAAAGTTCTATTACTCAGAACTCGTCTTGTGTTTTCCCTGATTAAGCAACTATTGCAAATAATTTTGGCATGTTTACTCAAACAGCAGACAGTAATGCATTTACCCAAGATACAGAATGTCCCAGAATTCAACTGCACAAATTAGCAGGCTTGTAGAAGGTTCCAGGATAAACAATTTGAGATAGGGAAGCTATGGGCTACAGGTTCTAAATTCTTAGCTACAGCATAAAATGTATTAAGGGTTGGCAATACTGATCAAACTGCAGTGTACTGTGACCCAAACACCTGGTTTTGGAGAGTATAAATATAGTGGCATTATTTAGGGCTATGGCATCAGATTAAGATTTTCAGGGAGTTGTTGGTTCAAGCCTCCATAGGTACTTTTATTTTTATGTTGTCTCCTTTGTTTACATTCATATTTTGTTGCATTACTCAATATGATTTATTCACATTGACAAATAAAATAAATGTAATGCACAATTAGTATGTAGATGGAAAGAATGTTTCAATAAAAATGACATTAAACACCTGAAGGGGTACACTTCATCGTACTATTTAAAGGAATTTCTAAAATACAGTGTATCACACATTGACGTATTATATATGTACATACACATTACAACTGTGGGCACATTCACGAAACAATATCCTCATTGAGTCAAATGAACTTCAAACGAAATATAAAATGAACAATCATCTCCATTGTAAAACAAGAACCTACATAAAATTAATTAAGAACTATGTACTAAAAGCGAAAGTGGATTCTACCTTTTCATCTCAGCACAAAAGGCAAATAAAAAGAGACTGAGAAATAATACAATATCCAAATTACAAAATACAACAGGTTACCAATGTGAGGACCTGCAATATCCCTGCAGAGATTTCACCTACAAAGAATGGAATCTTGTACCCTAACCAAAATTCCAGGAGGGTTGTGAATCTCATCATATAGTTTGTGCCAGTAATTGTTCATCTGTATTTACAGACATCTGATGACCGAGGCTCTTAAGATATCCCCATATGAAATCCAGAGGAATGAGATCCAGAGAAAGCTGTAGGCCAGGAAACACATCACTGAGGTAACTCCTCATTTCTACACTCAAATGAATAAGTGCCACATCATGTTGCAGCCACATAAGGTATCAGATGTTTAGAGGGTTATCTTCCAAAAACAAGGCAAAATGTGGGTCTGGAACTGCAGACAGACATGATTGTTTAACTGTCTCAGAAGTAGATGTGGCCCAATTATGTAATTTGACACGATTCCTGCCCATATACTAATGCTGAACCTGTGTTGATGGGTTCTCTCCATGATGGCATTAGGTTGTTCATATTCTCAAACATGGCTGTTCCTTTGGTTCAGAAGTAAACCATCTCTTGTGAATATGGCCTTGTCTGTGAAGAGAGCTGTGGAGAAGTTGTGGTATTCATTCTGCCACTCCAAGACCCAGCTGCTAAATTCTAATCAGGGATTTAAGTCCTCTGGCCCCAAAACCTGCACCTTAAGACAATGATAAAGCTATAGCCCTATAGACCTACTGACATTCATTGCCCTTGCTATTACACAGGTGCTGGTGAAAGGTTATACCCAGACCCTGGCAAGTGCCTCCTTCTCAAAGGCTGGAGAACAGCACCTTTGTCTTGCACCAGCATCTGGTCTGTGTACCATTAGGAATTCAGTTTCCAGTAAATGCCAATATAAATTCTGGAAGGATGACCTGTGAGGATGATGTCTATCTGGAAATTTATTCCTATACAGCTGTTCAGCTACAGATCCGTTTACCTCTTGCTTCCCCATAAATCAAATGCATCTCCTCAGCGAGCTCTGCAAATGAAAATACATTTGCCATGGTTTAAAGCAACTGTAAGCTAGAAGCACAATGATACACAAAGCAGTTAAACTGGCCCTTAGTCACTCGGGTTGACACTATTGGTACCTGGTACCATGTGACACCAAAGAGCACATGAGCTCAGAAATTTGTAGCATAGAGTACCTTAGAATGTCAGTCCGTTTCACATCTCAAAACAATTATTTCCTTACACATAATATGTATATTTTTACAACATGAATACCATATTTGGGAATTCATGGTTCTTGCAGAAGTCACATGAAGGCATTAGACATGATTTTCAAAAGCACAACAATGTAGAACCACAGTAGCACAAGTGATTTGAACCTAGACAAAACCAAAGTACTACTGAGTTTAAAACCTAGCAATAGCAGAGGCTATTTTATTTCACCACTAAAATCATAGTTTAGTTTCTGTTCCAAAGCACACATTACTAAAATGTTTTCAATAAACCTAATTGTTTTATTACATTAATCTATGCAGGTTCCTTGACAAACAATTACTGCATTTAATATTCAATGCTACATAGATTTCATTCAGTCTTTTGAAACTAATTTCTCCTGGAGGATTTACCATCTTGACTTCAAACATGTAAACTAAGCATATTAGTGCTCATCAAATTGTGTGTCTCTCTAGAAAAACAACAAAATTAAAAAACTGAATAATGGAAACTTCAGAGTAGTGTGATCTTAGTATCATAGGATTTGATGACCAACACTGGTGATTCACCCATCAATTTGTTATAGCGGATCAAGCTAATTGCATATGATCTGAAATCAACCAAACCATTATCACTGGCATGCACAGCTTAAAGAATGGGCAATTCTGTCAAAATTCCAAGTCCAATTATTTTAAATATTGTATTGATTGTGCACCAATACTGCATTCCTTCCACTACTGACATGTGAATTAGGCATTATGAATAAAAGTAGGACACACCTATTCATGTTCTTTTAATTTATACCCATTGATGTGCATCCAGAAAACATTACCTTTTGTAAAAGGGTCAATAGGTTCCCTATCTCAAACTGTTTATCTAACACCCCTCTAAAATCTTTCCAATTTCTGTGGTTGAATTCTGGGAAACACTGTATAGTTACTTTTGCGATACTTTTTGTCTTTATTGCAGGTTTTACATCATTTCCTTTTCAATGGATGGAATGTATTCAGCAAATCATCTGTGGTAGACTCTTCAGGTTTATATTTTGTAAGAAGTTCTTTCAAATCACCAGACAGTTTTGATACCATTTCTCTCCTTTGTTAACTATTCCAAGAACAAAGCTAAAGCCAGCATTTTCAGATATTCCTTAGCCTGTGAAATATTTGTTTGGTTTCCAAAGGGGATAACCCTAGAATTTAAATCTGCAATATTTGACAAATGATAAAATTACATAAAAATGCCAACAATATGTAAGAGTAAATGTATGGGATCTGAATGGCCTGGTCCTCATGCTGATTAGTCATTCTTGCAGACAAACAGATAAACAGGTAGGGTTGCCACAGCAGTAAACAATTAAGTAAAGTGTAATATTAAATGTCCTAGCCAGGCAATTGCATAGGTATGTTTGTTCAAAAATTAAAACATTTACATAATATTTATGGGTCTCTGAGGCTTCTAGCAACCATCAGAAAGTTAAATGATTACCAGTAAAAAGTCATTTATAAATGGGTTTGTGGCATTTAGGTAATTTCAAAAAGAACAGACAACAGAGATGAAATTATTAAGCAACACGGTTATAAGTGCTACCTACATCGCGAAGATGACATAAAAATTAGGGTAATTAGAAATTCTTTACGCACTATTGGTCTTAAAATATGCTTTTGCTGTAAGGATTAAAAAGTTTAATGGTGATAAAGAGGAACTAAATGATTCCAGTGAAAAGAAGTGTACACAACATGGTGATGGAATTCCTAAAAAGAAACTGAAATCTGATTCTGCACAAATATGACTAAAATTAATTCCCAAAGATGTCAAGCCATTATTGTACAGCATCAAAAGCCAAGTCTTTGCTGAACTAAATTTCAGATCAATTTGTTGCATGCTTGAAGTATACAGGGAGTGGTGCATAGAATCTAGCAGTGATTCTGTAGAAAGAGAAACATTTTGTGAAGTAGTGATAAGTAAAAATATATATATTTTTATGCTGAGAAAAGACCAATGGTACCCGTACTTCTTACATAGAAAGCAACACATCACTATATGGCAAAAACCTTCACATAAGCAAAAAAGCAGCCTATAGAATGGAGAATAATGCCATATCCTCTCTGCCTCTGATAGAATTTTGGGGATGATACCATGGATATCTCATGAATAAAGGAGTGGTACAACCACTTCAAATATGGATGCACATGAATGGAAAATGAACCACGTTCAGGTATGCCCTCAAGAAGCTAAAACAACAATGCCATTGAGCAAGTGTGGATTGCAGTCCTGCTAGACCACCATATCCAGACCAAGAGCTTTTGAACAAGATAGGGGTATGCAATGGATCAATACTTCAATTTTGACCAGGGATTTGGGCATGAGGAGAGTGTCAGTGAAATTTGTATCACAGCTGCTAACAAAGGAGCAAAAGCCATCACATTTGGGCATCACAGAGAACAATGCAAACTGGATCCCAACATTCTAAACAGCATGATCACAGGCGATGAGACATGGATTGATAGGTACAACCAAGAAAGGATACTCATCACAGTGACCAGATCTTGTTATCCCTGGGACAAAAAGAAGCACAGCAGGTCCACACCAAAGTAAAGGTGACACTGACTATTTTCTTTGTCCCCCATGGTGTAGTGCATCATAAGTATGAAAAATGCCAAAACATCACAAAGGATTACTACCAGGAGGTCCTTAATCACTTTTTTGAAGTGCGGCATAAATTATCGGATCTGTGAGCACCAAAAGCTTGAGAGCACCATCATGATATGAGAGGCATTCAATAAGTCCTTAAAAGAAGATAGAAAAACAAATTATTTTTGGTAATTTTTTTTTTTTTTTCCCTCCCCCAACATAATCTCCTTTTAGCTCGATACAATTTTCCCAGTGTTTCTCCAACTGTTTTAAGCCTTCCAAAAAGTAGGATTTTTGAAAGCCCTCAAAATAGGCTTCTGATTGGGAGATGACCTCCTCATTAGATGTAACTCATTTTCTGCTGAACCACTTCAAGTTTGGAAATAAAACAAAAGTCACTGGGGGCCAAATCTGGAGAATGTGGTGATGTAGTAATTTGAACCTTAATTCTACAATTTTCACCCCCGAAACTGTCCAGGTGTGCACCCTTACATTGTCTTGATGGAAGAGAACCCTTTTCTTTCCCAGATGAGTGCATTTTTTCTTTATTTCTCCATTCAACTAGTGCAATAATGATGCATAACACTCTCCATTTATCGTTCTTCCTTTCTGCAAGGATTCAATGTAGATGATTCCGCATGCATCCCAAAAAAACTGAGGCCATCACCCTGTCTGCAGATTTCACCACCTTTGCCTTCTTCGGAGCCATGCCTTTAAAAACCCATTGTTTCGACTGCACTGTTGTCTATGGAGTGTAGTAATGTATCTATGTTTTATTCACAGTTATGTATCGATGCAGAAATTCATAGGATTGTGATGGAAAAGTGACGAACCAACTTCCAAATTGATCACACAATTGTGTTTATTCTCTATTGAAAGCAAATGTGGCACCCATCTTGTCGAGACCTTTGTCAGAACTAATTTTTGGTGCAAAATTCAGAACACTGTAGCTTGTGCTGTGGCTGTGCCCTCTACTATTTCACAAACGTTTATTCATTGATCACGCTAAACCATATTATGGAATTTGTCAATCATTTCAGAGGAAGTCACTTTTGCTGGATGTCTGGAATGATGTTCTCATTTATCCAATTGTAAATTGTTGCAAATACAAGAACAAATGTGCCATGAACTTTATCCAGCTCGGCTTTTATCTCTTTTGGTGTTAAGCCTTTTAATTAGAAGTTTTTAATCCCTGCATGAAGCTCGTTTTTTTTTTTTTTTTTTCCTTCTAAATAATCACAAGATTGTTGATTCAATCGCCTATGGTATCAAAACCATGTGATGGATATAGCTGAAACTTTAACTGTCATTTAGTAAGAGACAACAGTTACTAAATACCAACTTTTTTTAATACTACAAGTGTAATTTCTTGGATTTTCTAAGGACTTATTGAATGCCCCTCGTAATGAACCTGCCCATTCATGCATCTGATTCAGGTTTTCGTCACCAAACACTACATTCCGGTAGTTTGTCAGGATCCCTACTTACCCAACATGGCTCCATTTAACTTTGGGCGATTTCCAAAATAAAAATGCTGCTGAAAGAGACCTGATTTGAGTCAAGAGAAGATATCAAAAAAAATACAAAAGCCTGGCTGCTCAATATTCCAAAAACTCTGTTCTAGAAGTTTTCCCAACAATGACAGGATCACTGGGAGAAATGTATGCATAGTCAAAGAAGACTACTTTGAAGGGGATTAATGTTTTTGAACATGAAATTAATAAATGTATTTTTGCCAACCAAACGTCCAATACTTTTTGAACACATTTAATTAGATTTAAGCATTACAGTTTAGCACCCATACTGGTTTCATCCTTCAGGAAAACACACTTCTCGACATCTACAAGAAAATACATATTAATTTTATTAATGGCAAAGCAGGAAATAACACAGTGAAGGCATAACAAATGTTATTAAAATACATAGTTATATTTAAAAAAACAAAGCTTTACCTATTAAAATATTTATAGAACATCTTTTATGAAACATTGTCTATATCGTCATCTGCCAGCTGACCAGTTGGTCCTATGAATCTAAAGGTTAGCTCCCTGCATGCATTGCTGAGCCCTTTGTCATTTTACTTTTAAAGAATATTTTAAATAAGAAATGCCATAGGTAAACTTTATTCCCAGTACTAGCAGATACCTAAGGGTAACCAGAGCCCTGTTACACAATATTTACAATTTGCATATAACAAGGGAAAGAATACAAATGTTTGTAAACTCTTGTTTTTCCATAAAAGTGTAACTTCTAAAGTTTGAAGAACTTTTCAAATTCAGATATACAATTAATAAAATTTGTGAACATTATGTGCATTCTGTCATATTACCATTTCAAAGCATCACAAACTACCTGCTACAGAAAGTACTAAAGAGCTAAGTTAAGTCTCCATATGTTAGCACATTCAATAAGTATTATGTATTTATTAAATTTGAAATATACAATATAAAGCTATTTAATCACATTTGAAGATTAAAAGATGTGAAATATTCATAGCACACAATTAAAACATCTTGCATATTAGTTTATTGACTGTACTGATAACTTGCAATTTGATTATTCATTTGCAGAATGCACTTTAGTACACTGTACATGTCACTGATTGGTCTAAACAGGAATGCAGAATTTTCTACCCTAGGTATATCATGCCACCATTTAAGATTACAGTCAAGAAGAAAATAGTTATTTTCATAAAAATTAGGGAAGAAAAATCTGTATCGTTTGGTGGATTTTTGGAAAGAATCATCAATCAGTCAAACTCATCAAATGGAAAGAAATTCACAATATGGAATATGCCATAGGATTGTAAATAATGAAAATAAATGGACATACACAAGAGATATCCTCTGGCACAATATAAAGAGGTGCACAATGATAAGTGTTCTATAGGAAAAATAAAATGGCGTTTTATTTATGGACGCTCTTTAACTGCAGTGGTTCTCAGCGTCCCATTCTATATTGGGCGTGAAAGACCGCTTAATTTTGCTCAGAGGCCTCTCAATCATGCTTGAGGTTCTTTTACGTGCAGTAAATTTATGACACGGGACCGACGGCTTCACTTCCCTTCCGAAGGAAGCCATGCTAAGGATTTTTATGCCGAAAAAATCCATCATCCTCCGCCGGTTTTGAACCTGCGACCTTGGGTATATGAAGTTAGCATGGTAATCATTACACCACAGAGGGCGACATTCTATTGCAATGTTTTTACGTTACTATTTGCCTTTCTAGGTCAATGCTGATGGTAATTAAAGCTGGTGTAATTTACCAGATAAGAGAAAGTTATTTTTACACATAATTTTCATTTTTGAATTTACAAAATTAATATGTCATATTTCAAGACATTTTCTTCCTGTGTAAGAGTTGTTTGAAGAAAACCTTCCAAAAATTCAATTAAAAAAAAAAAATTGGTCATATGCTAACATGCAATGCAAATAATAAAATTGTGAATATTCAGCTATTTATTTGCAAATAACCGTTTTAAATGAAACTTTTGTACTACTTCTTATGACTACTATTATCTATCATAAACTTCCTAGTATATTTCAACTTAAAAATGAAAACTTGTTCAAGAAAGCTCATAAAGCTCAGATTATGGGCCTAAAACCATTTTTATCAATTTTATGCCCATTACAAAAAATGAGTTCCATATATAGACCAATGTGACTGAAATGTAATTAGTTGAATATAGCTCACCATTGTTGATCATATAAATGATATCGATAATCAATTAAAAATAGTTATTTCTGTACCTGTTTTCAGGATAAAACTGATAATCCCTGAAAAACAGGACCTGAAGGAGGAACAAACTTGACAGTATAGTTCCAGACATCTTTGGAAATAATTCCAATATAATTCATGGACTAGGTGTAAAGGAAATATGGGAAGATGTAGCACGGCCCTCAAGTCAAGTTGAAGAGCCCAATCTAGTGTCTCCTGCTAACCACAGGAGTTAAATTAAAGCTGTTAGGCCTATTTCAATTGTGCCAACAGAAATTGTAGCACCAAGGAGGATAGTAAATAATAAGCCAGGTTTTTTGATATGACATTTATTATCTTCAGTATGATTGAGTTTTGAATTTCATTGAACAATAAAGAGATTTTTCATTTAATTTTAACACCGTGTATGTCAGATTTCAGCTAAGCTTATAGAAATCAAAAACATATTATTTGTAATCTAGGTTAACAAATGACTGGTGGCAAACATTATTTTTAAAGAGAACAATGAAGAGGAGGAAACAAAGCATTAAAAAAAAAAAAAAAAGAAAAAAAATGAAAACTAATGGAGTTAAATGAAAACCTCAAAATTAAAAACCCTCAAATGTCTCTGTTCAATATTTATACACTGCTGCAGTCAGAAGTAAGTAGTGAGCATTCAAGAAAATGAATAAATTTTTCTTAAAATAATCTGTAAGGTTGAATTGTTTTGAACATTATTAAAAATAATTTGTAACATGGGAGCTGAGGAGTGAAACTGTTTACTTCTAATGAAAATTAAATTTTTGGATATTTATATTTTAAAAAATCTTATGTGTTTCATTCACATGACTTTCTCTAGGTATTCCACAAACAAACTTTTCTTACAAAACATTGTGCTTTTATCTACATCATGATAAACATTGGCAGAAATGTCTTATTACTTGCTTCTTTGTAAGTAGAAGGGAAATAAGGAAATGCACAGACCAAAGCGATAGCTAAATCTTTTAAAACAAATAAATAAATCTAAAACAATGAAATTCAGTTCTCTTTACTTGCAGGGAATAAACAATGTAAAGAAAAATGCTTTCCATCTGAGAAAACTTTAAGTAGCTTAAAACTGTAACCAATAACTTGGAATGTCTAAAAAATGGTTAAGTCTACAAAAAAAAATGTATAGGACATAAATTTTTGTGTTTTAACAAGATCTACATTTTTTGTGTTGTAAACTTGTATCTGTCTCTTAAGGTTTACCAGTTATACAAAAGTTATACAGAAGTCATCTGGAATGAAGAGGTCTTCAGAAGCTATTCCCAGGAAATTTCCTTTGTCTTGAAAATATCTTAATATATGGCATTTCAATCAAAATCATTAGAGCCATTTTCGAGGAAATCAAAGTTTTTTTAAAAATGTTACATGTAAAGAGTAGCTGGGATAGGGCAGTTTTCTTGTAAAGCTGTATATTGCATCGTTGGAAGATAACTTAAGCA
The DNA here is from genome assembly GCA_030762935.1 of Hymenopus coronatus. NCBI lineage: Eukaryota > Metazoa > Arthropoda > Insecta > Mantodea > Hymenopodidae > Hymenopus > Hymenopus coronatus. The sequence continues at coordinate 345,875,307 of CM060900.1, forward strand.
CCAAGTATGATACTTAACTGACTTTTCATTTTTGAGCTATGAAAGATAGCTCAAAGTTCGACAAGCTCAAATCCTATGAAAGAGCATAGAAGATACTTAAATTAAATGCCAAGTTTGATATTTAACCAACTTTTTGTTTTTGAGCAATGTTGCACATGTGCATGCACTCACATACATAAGAACATGTTTCTAAAAATCACTTTTTTTGGATTCAGGGGGTCTCAAAACATGTACTTCCGGTAAATCTTGGTATAAAATTTTTGGGTGGAGTAGGTATAACACCTACTCTATCCACTATGTACATTGTACATATGTGCTAGAGAAAGTAAAATTGGTATTTCAGTTTTCATGTACATACGAGTATTAAGGCACTGCTGTGTTGAACTTGCACTACTTATGCCACATTTAAGATGTGCTCTGTATTTACTATGTCCGTGTACTCATTTTCTAAAAGTATTCTCCCTTTCTTAATTACACTAAAATTGCACACACTAAAAACTAAATTGAATCTGTAAATTAGATGTCCAACAGCAGAAATGCTCATTGCATAACCTGTATACTATGGTAGGAAACATAAATCAGGAAATGTACAATTAAATCACTAGTTTTTAAAATAAACTAAACATGTATACAGACAGTTGCTATTTTTTTAATTCTGGATATATTAAAATATTTATATTTGGCTTATGTTAAAAGTCAACCTGAAATTTTTCTAAACAGAATTCTGGTTTTGTATAACATTTGCAGTCACTTTCCCATAAAATTATAAGAAAAGCTTCATTTTGAATAAAGGAAAAAAGTTTAACATTATAACAACTCACATTTTTACATAAATCTCTGTCAAATGATTTGTCTTATCATAGATAGTTATGCAAACAACAAAGGCATAAAGACATATAACTTAAAATATGTACAATATAAAAACTTCTCCCTTATCATCATCAACTCTTCATGGATTAGGAGGATTCTCCTGTTCCGGCCTCATAAAGCTATGAAAGAATAATATGTCATACTTCTCCCTTAATATCCCTTAAAAGTGACAAAATAAAAATCCTGAAAATGTTATATATATAAAGCTTCTATTTTGATAAACATTATGTGCCACACTTTATTCAATTTAAGCATTGGAATTTTTGTCACATAACATAGAGCAAGATTTAAAAAAACTATCGCAGTATTTCCTTTTATGTGCAAATCATTTTACACGTTGCAGATTAGATCAATCCACATTTCATGCTGTAATTACTTACTGTAGGTACTATGATGTTTGTGATATATCACTTCTTGTATAGTGAGTTAATAATAATCATAAATTACCATTAGTCTTATCATTAGTTGCTCATAATGATATGTTACTTTTAAACTATCACTTCTGTATCAGTCACACACATGGCTTGTTTCACCACTACATTACTGTATACATTAAGTGCATAATTTTGATCAGCTAAAATAAACTTAAAAAAGATCAAGTCCTAATACTTTATGTAATAATGATGATGATGCTGCTGGCAATGACGACAATGACGATGACAATGATGATGACCATAATGATTTATTGATCTAGTAAATAATTTGTACATTGCACAATTGACATTAAACAGGTCAATTTTTAAGATACAAGAATACCTACTACATAAGCATAATTATATTCAGTGTATTTTATTATAATCCAACTAGATTATACCAACACTTATTAATGAGATATTCTGTTTAGCTTATATGCAAGAATATTTTTTTAGGTGTTGACTGAATTTTATAGTGCTGCTGGTAATCTATTAAACAAAATTGTTCCTCTTGTACCAAGCTGCTTTTCAGTGAAACTTTTATTTATAATATGTCTAAAGAGGTGGTAGTTGTTTCTTGCATATGGCCATACAATGGATTGCTTCTTTTTATCAGTTGCTTTTCAAAATAAATTTTTGCTTGCGTGCATGCGTGTGTATTTTTTAGTACTATAAACATAAGGAGAATAAACAGTTAAAAACTTATTGTTGATAAAGGCAGTTCTACATGATTCCTGTGCTTTCATCTCATATATCAATCTATTGCTATTTTCTTTCACAAAATAAAAATTTTGTTCCTATTGATTTTGGTGGCCCTCTCCATATTACTACACAATATGTTTGGTGAGCATATACACATCCAAAGAATTCTAATTTTAAAATTTGAACATCAAAATTATTTTGGAAATACATCAGTAAATATACCGATCTACTGAAAACACTGCATATATAGCCCATATTGTAATAAATGTCTTTATTTAGTTCAATATTTGTAACAAATAATTATGTAATTTACTGCTGCATAACTATTTTACCGACACTTCAATGCATAGTGTGTTGATGGCTCACTCACACCACTGTAAACTAACACTTGCAGTCGTAAAGACTGACTAACCTAGCTTTCAACTCTTCCTTGAATAGCTGTAATTGATGTCATTGGAAGCTTGTGGAAGCCAAAGCTTCTGGCATGTGTCTGTTGTGTTGATGTGTCACATTCCAAGGCGTTTGGTTACTGGCATGTCATACTTCTTGTATTTACCAATTCCAAGACCCCCAGCCCTGACACTGTACATAGGTAAGTTTCTGTGAGGTTGAGAACAGCTGCAATCATGTGCAGAATTTTATGAGCCAGCAAAGCAGTGACACTGCTCCCTCCTCAGGGCTGGTTGTCATAGTGGGCTAGACCATTCAAGTGTGCTACCAATCTCCTCCTTCAGAGCAGCCTCTGGTTGAGGTAGACAACCTCATTTATCCTCTTCATTAAAAGGTATGGCACTTACCACGATAGTTTGTGCTTGGAGCAGCACCCCTTGGTTGGATGGGTGATATAGCCATACCAGTTCACCCTTGGAAACTTCAGCTGTTCGCCCACAAGTCATAATGGGTCTTCATTTGATCACCTGAATATTTTGATGGGCCACCTCATGCATCTCATGAAGTCAATCTACCAGATGCTGCATGTAGTTGAGTGCTGGCTGTTCTGCCCCAGGAGGTCTCCCAAATATTAGGTCGTATGGTAGTAGCAGCTCTCTGTCAAAGATCAAATTGGTTAGTGCCTATCCAGTGGTGTCATGGGTTGAAGAGCGGTAAGGCAGCAAGAAAAATGGCACCCTGACATTACAGTCTATCTGGTGATTGACCACAACCTTCCTCAGATGTTCTTCTAGAGACTTGATGTACCACTCAACCACACCTTCTGACTGTGGGTGAAGAAGTGTTGTCCATGCCGAGTTGCTCCAGTGTTTCCTTCATGAGGTTGGACTCGAAGTTGGTGCCTTGATCAATGTGTAGCTCCACTGGTATCCCAAAACAGATCTTCTTTGAGGCAGTTTGTGATGGTTTTGGCCTCCTAGTTAGGGATGGTATACACATCCAGCCACTTGGTGAAGTAATCTATGGCAACTAACAGACACTTGTTGCCCCTGTCTGACAGAGGGAATAGCCCAGCTATATCAATGGCTATTTGTTTGAAGGATGCTCCCACATTATACTGCTGCATGTGACACCAGCTACTTGTGTGTGGGAGGTGACTTGCCACACATGACATTGGTGGCACCACCTCTCAGCATCTGCACGTGGTCATAGCCAGTAGTACCAATGTCAGAGCTTCTCGATGGTTTCATTGGGTCCCTGAGTCCTTAAAAGTTCCTACATGTACTTCCTCTGAGGGATGATCTCCTTCTCTCTCTGGGTCTTCCCATCAGGTGGCTCCCATACTCTGACAGTATTCCTTCCTTGGTTTTCAATGGGTCCCTGCCTCCATTTCACCCAGGAGTGGACCCAAGTTGGTGTCTACCTCAACCCTGCACTAACCCATCCAGCAACAGGTACCACTGAAATAACAAGGATAGCTATGACATGATCCTTCTCCTTAACTTAGTGGAGTGTCCAAACTCCTCTGGACAGGGTCTTCTGGATATAGCATCCACATTGTAGCAGCTATATCATGTTCTGACATGAAGTTATACTCTTACAGACTCTGGACACAATGGGCTGTCTGGCCCTCCGGTTTCTTGAAACTTAATAGCCAGTCAGTCTTAATAGGAGTGGTCAGTCCTCATATGGAATGGATGATTGTATAGATACGAGGGCGATCCAGAAAGAAACCGCCGTTTGTGCATAGCGCAGGTAGTGGTGAGGGTAGCGCCATTTTCTACACATCAGTGTGCACATTGGTCAGTATGCTTCTAACTGTCTAAGGAAGAGCATTGTACTGTCACGCGTTTTAGAGATATAACCTCAAAACATGAGCGCCACAATAGAAAATCCCGCCAAGTGTGAGGTGCGCAGTGTTATAAGATTTCTTTTGGCAAAACATCACTCTGCAGCCGAAATTCATCATAAATTGTGTGCAGTATATGGTCCTAGGTGTTGTCCGTCAGTGGGTACGATTTTTTAAAAATGGAAGAACTAACATTCATGAAGAATACAGGAGTGGTAGACCTACTCTTGTCAATGATGACCTGGTGGTCAAAGTGGATGGAAAAGTTTCTGAGAACCATCGGTTCATAACGGAACTTTCCAATCATTTTCCCGAAATTTCTCGGAATCTTTTGCACGAGATAGTGACCAAACACCTAGGCTATTGCAAGTTTTGTGCTCATTGGGTACCAAAACTGCTGACTGACGACCACAAAACCAAAAGAATGAGTTCTGCCATCGACTTTCTTTCTCGGTAGCAGAAGCATTTTTGAACAAAATTGTTACTGGCGATGAAACTTGGGTGGCCTTCGTGAATGTTGAGATAAATCGGCAGTCAATGCAATGAGGACATGCCACTTCTCCAAGCAAGCCAAAGAAAGCTCGTCAAACTTTGTCCGCAAGGAAAGTCATGACTACGGTTTTTTGGGACGCTAAGAGCATCTTATTCGTTGAATTTATGTTACGTGGCATGGCTGTCAATTCTGAAGCCTACTGTGAAACTTGAAAAGACTAAGAAGAGCAATCCAAAACAAGCGTCGTGGTCTTCTGTCATCTGGTGTTGTGTTTCTGCATGACAACGCTCGCCTGCACCCAGCTCGAAGAACAAATGAACTTTTGGCCAGTTTCAAATGGGACATTTTTTATCATCCCCCCTACAGCCAGGACTTAGCTCCCAGTGATTTTCATCTGTCCCCATACATGAAACAGTGGCTTGCATCTCAGCGCTTCGGCAATGACGAAGAGCTTCAGCACGCCGTGATGGAGTGGCTACATTCACAGGCAGCAGAGTTTTATGCAGAGGGTATTTCAAAGACTGTTAAAAGGTATGGCAAGTGCTTGAATTTGTTCGGAGAATATGTAGAACAATAGAAAAAATGTTGTACTTTTCATGTATAATAATAAAACTTTTATATCTCAACTGGTTTAATGTTTATTTCCAAACAGAGGTTACTTTCTGGACCACCCTCGTACTTGTGGAAGTGTTCCAGTGCTTTCACTACTGCCAGGAGTTCTCACCGGGTGTTGCAGTAGTTCTTTACTGCTTTGGAGAGCATCTTGCTGTAGTTAGCAATTATCTGCTCTTCTAGCCACCCTGGATCTGAGATAGAATGCTGCCAATGCCAGTGTCACTGGCATTGGTGTCCACAATAAAGTAACCACCAAGTTTTGGAAATTGTAAAAGAGGAGCACTACAGAGTACTGACTTTAATGCCTAGAACATTGTTTCTGCCTCCTTTGACCTCATGTAAGGCTGGTGCTCTTCTGTCAGAAGTGAGGGGTTTTGCAATGTTGGAAAAACACCTGATGAACCCACGGTAATAGCTGTAGAGGCCAAGGACACTTTGCAGCTCTCATTTGTCTTTCGGCAGGGTCAATCTCTCACTGCCCAAGCTTTCTCTAGCTCCATTGCCACCCTGGATATTGAAATTATATGGCCCAAGCAGTTCACCTCCCTGCAGAAGAGTTGGCACTTCTTTGCATTCAAGTTAATTTCCTGCAGCTTTCACAGTATCTTGGTCAGGTTCTAGAGATGTAGTTACTGCACACAATGAAATGTCATCCAAATAAAGCAGGCAGGTGTCATAGGTCAACCTTCTCATCACTGATTCCATGAGGTGCTGGAAAGCAGCAATGCAGAGGCCAAAGAGCATAACTGTAAATTGCCAAAGTCCTTGGCCAGTCAAGAAAGTCTCTGGGACCAAGGCACTTGCGAATATCCTGATTTCAAGTCAAAAGTCATGAACCACTGAGCACCGGCAAGTGTGTCCAGATGGCTGTCAATCCATGGTAAAGGAAAACAGTTCTTGCTGGTATTGGTATTCAGCTTCCTGTAGTCCATACAGAAGTGTAGCTCACCATTCTTCTTCTTCTTCCTCCTCCTCCTTCTCTTCTTCTACATCAAGACTACAGGAGAGCACCAAGAGCTTTCGGACTCTTCAATGATTCCCCTAGATTTCATGATCTCTAGGATGTCCCATACCTCTCTACTTGCTTCACCAGGGGAACGCATCTTTGATGGTTGCCGGATAGCTCAGGCATCTCCAGCATTAATGTTAAGGAATAGTGGATCAGTTTGACCATAATCAGCATTCCCTTCACAAAGACAGACTGGTATCAGCTGAGTAGACACTCTTCAATTGTGAAGTGATCAGATGGTTGGACATCCTTTTCAGCAAGTATTTAGCTAGGGATCCTGGTTCTGTAGCAATGCTGGCTGGTCAGACTGTCACATAGATCTGTCACAGCTGGCTTGCACTCAAGGAGGTTATGTATAATTTCCTTGGCAACCACAGAACTGATAAGCAACCGGTGCAAAATGTACTGACTGAACTCCAGTTCATTCATTCTCATTTGGATTACTTGTGGTGATGTTAGTGATAAACATGACTCTTCCATCAAGAAATATTCACCATGGAAAGAAGGAACTAGGGAACAGCTCAGTAGTCCCCAGCATGTTGGCAGCTTATTGCTGGACTATAACACATATTGTTCTTGATGTGAGGTATAGCAGAAAAAACACAAAATGTAAGATCTAATCTACCAAATAGGGATTGAATGAAACTTATTTATTGTATGTTAATTGGATTTCACTATAAATAGGATTTACTATATTTTTCCTACTAGGTACCCAACTAATCTATTTGCTTGTTATTTTCTCATTCTGGATAGCAAAATTAAGCAACAAACACATCAAAAGTGTTCAGCATAAACAAAAAATAAAAAATTGTGCCACAGTGTAATACGCCAAATTCCAAGTTTAATGTCTGTATCAACAGAGAACCTTGCACTTCTCTACCATTATATTTTCAGTTTGTATTAAAAATTCAATCCTTTTTAACTATACAACTGCAAAACTAGACAATAATTTCAACTGCAAGATATTTTGCATATCAATTCTTTAAATTCCTTAAAAAGTATGTTTATATATTATACTTGGGCTTAAGTGTTGCACACATAACAGTAGGTTAAAATGTTGTTTGCCATAATGTTGATGACAATAATATTCTTTTATACTCACTATGTTGATTTTGCTTGGCCACTGGAGAATGTAACAACAACAGGGAGCCACACTCCCCTGGAAAAGAACCCAGGCTGAGGAGATACACCAGGTCCTACTGGCATGCCAGCTAACAAGGCTGGAGGCTGGCCCTGGGCTGCTGTAGCATTACCACCTAAGCATTGAAAGATAACATAAAATAGACCTGCATACTTTGAATAAAAATTATGATACTGCCCACCATGACCAGCAAAATTAAATGTTGAGTATAAATTATAGGCAATAACACAGGTTTTCATCAATTTAAATATTTGCTGGACTTATTATATATCAACTTGCATTGCAGCATAATACTCATTCTGGGCTCTAGGAACTCTGTTTACTCTCTTTACTTTTTCCTAATATTAAAACAACAGACAAAATGGTTTTAATGATTATACAAAAGCATTGACATTTTCCAAATTAAATAAAATATTAAGAGTATGAGCATATATTATAATGAGGCTTAGTTACATTAAAATTACTTTAAAGTCAAATAGTATCATCCTCTATAAAGCATTATTTTACACAAAAAATACACTATGTTAAATCTCTACTCCAATATTTCATTACACTATCAACTTGCATGTTTTCTGCATAAGCTTGATGGATATAAAGAAATCAACAATGATCATCATGAAGTTGATCTACAGCCATAAGCTAGATTCAAGTATAAGTAAAAAACTTATTTCATTAGAAATGTTGTAAGAAAATTGGCATCTTAATCTAAATTTATGATTAAAACATATTCCCATTTCTGTTGTTTATTTTTCTGCCTAACTTGAGTCTGGGCACCTCTTCAAACTTGAGTCTCTTGATTTACATTGTAATGCTTGAGCAGTCAGTTTAAATGCTGAGTTATAGAATTCCACCCTTATTTTTTAAATGTCAAACACAACTTCTCTGTGTTTAATTCTCTGATTTGTCTATGTAACAAATCAGGTGTCCCACAAACTGATAACATGATATCCATAAAACCCAACTTATAAAATGTAAGCTTTATATTACTCAGCATTTACAAAACAACAAAAAATAAATATATATATCTGATTTGTTATATTCATATAATTTTCTCATCTAGTATCACTCATTTTTATACAGCTTCTACATACTATTCTTATGCAAGCTTATTTTTCTGTATCTACTTCATGTTAATCAAGATAAACATTTGCAGATATAGTTTCATTATAGATTTCACTGTAGGCAGAAGAGAGATACAGGAAACCAAATTGATTTTTATGAGTTTATAAGCAGCTTGCTAAGGTAATAATGATGGGACTTATAACATTTTTGTATATGTTTTATCTTTTGATGTTTATCAGTTGTACATGATTACAATGTTTTCTTTTTGATGTGGATTTTACAGGATGTAAACATATGCTGTTTTAGTCAAAATTAGAACCATTTTTGAGAATAGAAAAAGAATTTTTAAATGTTCTGTGTAAAGAGTAGTTTGGTATGGGGGATATTAACCCTTTTATTGCTGAAGTATTGATCACATTTTGGGTAGAATACAATACTTCCTCTATTTAAATATATAGTAAAGTAAAAAGAAGCAAGAGTTTTGATATTATGATCCAAATTTAATACTTTTACTCTGTCACTTAAGTTACTCTTAATGTGTTCCAAACATAAATAAGAATTTTATAGTATGGTACTTAGTGTATTATGTATTACCCTATAAAAGTTGCTATTAAACTAAAGGTGTTTTAGTTATTATAAATAACTTTGCAAAAACAACTTCATCATGAGTTAAATTCACTCATTCCTTTACTAGGTCATATTAACACTCAAATTAAAGTGATGCCAACATACTAAATACTATGCTCTATAACTTAGTGTATCGCATGTAGTGTAGCATTCACCACAATGTAAAAATGCTTTAATATTTCATTCAGAAGTTCAGAAAAAATTAAGTATATGTCAATGGTGGCAACATTTAAAGTTCAATTATGTGTTTTTGGACTAAAATGTGTAAACTTTAACATAGGACAAGGGTAAGTGCTCCCAAAACATGTTTGGATCCATAAATCATAAATGCATTAATGCAAAATCTCCTCTCCCATTCTCGATACACTCAGGTATGGGAAGAAAGTTTAAATTCATGCACCAATATGTAACAATACAAGTCTTCATTAGCTAGCAGGCATAATGGCACTTCAGTTGGCACACTATTATAAAAACTTCCATTGAATTTTCAGACAAGAGGAACTTAATTTGTGCAGGCTGTAACAGAGGTCTTCTTCACTTAATCAGATGTATGAGTGAGAAATAATTTTTAAATCATCATTGCAAAGAATAAAATTGTTTACAAAATCCATCTCCACCACATCTTTCGTTCATGTGTTCAAAGAAGGTATGCTAATACTGCATCAACTCTCTGCATCAAGAACATGAATGAACTGATTTAAACATTGAAGCAATCAGTCACACTGCAAGTGATAATACTCATCTTGTACAGTAACAGTAATTGTGTGGTGTGAATAAAATGAAAATGCATTCAACATCTCTCAAAACTAAGGTGCTTTCCACTTTCACATGGATATAAATATTTCATCTCCAGTATTATCAGAGTCCAAAGAGTCTACTATTGAGTTGAACCACACATGTGCATTAAACACAGTTCATCTTGGTCTCACAAGGTCAAGAAGTATCTCTCTGTTTCCTGTGCTTGTCTTGAACTTCGTTTGAAGAAGTGATGGAACAATACCAATATTTCTCAATACTTGATATCGGTATTGATTTTTGAGCACCATTATCAATATTGAATATTTATTTTACAAACAACAGTAATAGCCTTTTTTTTTTATTTTGGAAGTTGATGGCAGTGTTGTTGAGATCAAATTAAAAGTAAACATTGACTTAATCAATGACACTAAACAACACTCACATTTAAATTTCCCAGAACATGTTTCGGATGTTAGCTTCCTCCATTGTCAACCAGACATTGACTAATCGCTGGTGATGAAAATTTGTTTCCAATTTGGTAAAATGATTAAACAAGAAATTTATTTCATTCCCAAAATTCAATAGTCTAGGCGTCAAAAACTCTCTGGAACTTGTAGAAAATATTAAAGATTTTCAGTTACATGAAGACAACATGCTTGTGTCATTTGATGTAAAATCTTTTTCCAAGCACACCAATAATGAAACTACCATCCTTAATTCAAAACTGGCTTCATTCTATAGAGATACTCAATAGAGAAATTTCTGAATACATTGACCTAACAAAATCATGCATAGAGCAGAATCACTTCCAATTTCAATCTAAATTTTACTGCCAAACATCAGGTTTGGCAATGGGCAACCCACTTTCACCATTGCTTGCAGATCTTTATATGAGTTTCTTAGAAACAAATGTAACAAAAGGGTTCCTGTGGATCTTTAAAATTTGGCAAAGATATGTGGACAATACTTTTGCAATAGTTCCAAAGAAGCATATTCAGGATGCACTAAAGCTTGAAATTTGCAATAAAAAAAAACACAACATTCACACTAGAAACTGAAAAGGATGGACAACTTCCATTTCTGGATATTAAAATCATTAAAAATGCACACAGAATAAATCATCACAAAATGGTCAATTACATAAAAGCCAATGGCTTCAACCCAAGATCTCATAAATAGGCAGTTTTCAATAGTTTAACACACAGGCTGGTGAACATACCACTTGCAGAACATGAATATGAAACAGAATATAAAAAAATAGTCGAAATTGCCAACATAAATGGCTTCCAAAAGTCACTAGTAGACAAAAAAAATAAAATGCAGCAAAAAATACAAAAAAATTTAAAAGAAACTACCACGCTCCATACAAAAGAAGAGAAAAAGTGTTTAAAAAAATGCACATTTCACCCACATATACAGGGTTACTACAAAAGAAATAGACAACTTCAACTGCCTGTAAAACAAAAACTATTAGAGATAGCAACCTAATTATTTTGGAGGTATGTTGAGAAACTCTCAAAGTTTCGTTTGTTACTATTGGTAACGCTGTAGTGTTTTGTTTGTTGTTGCAGAAGCTGAAATGGTGGAAAATCCTGTGGAAAAGGCATATTGCGTGTTGGAATTTGCTAGAACGCAATCAGCAATTGTTGTCCGACATTTTAGAACACGTTACCACAAAACGCCACTGACTAGACAGTCAATCTACGACTGGTATAGACAATTCGAGACAACGGGATGTTTGTGCAAAGGGAAGAGCTCGGGAAGACCAAGAGTTTCGGAAGAAAACGTTGAACGTGTTCGTTCTGCCTACATAAGAAGCCCACAGAAATCGACATCTAGGGCAAGCATGCAATTACAAATTCCACAGCAGACTGTATGGAAAATCTTGCAGAAGTGACTGCACATGATGCCTTACAGATTACAGATGTTGCAGTTTCTGAGTGAAGAAGATAAGGTCATACGGCGTGACTTTTGCATCGACATGTTGCTAAATGATGAAGACGATGCTGGTTTTTGTGAGCACATCATTTCATTTTTGTGGTAACGTGTTCTAAAATGTCGTTGGACAACAGTTGCTGATTGCGTTCTAGCAAATTCCAACACATAATATGCCTTTTCCACAGGATTTTCCACCATTTCAGCTTCTGCAACAACAAACAAAACACTACAGCGTTACCAATAGTAACAAACGAAACTTTGAGAGTTTCTCAACATACCTTTAAAATAATTAGGTTGCTATCTCTAATAGTTTTTGTTTTACAGGCAGTTGAAGTTGTCTATTTCTTTTGTAGTAACCCTGTATTTTACAAATTCAAAAAGATTTTTAAAGAACACAACATACAATTGGCACCTGTTAATAAATACACCAGAAAAAATGTACTTGGATCCATCACTAAAGACAGCATTGCATCAAGTAAAAAATCCGGAATAGTTGCTACCCATTTTTGGACAGAAAACTTTGATATAAACCCCTGATATAAACACATAGCCGAAAAGCAGTAATTGGCAACTTGGGAACAAATTTTCATTTGGAAAAATATAAATAGGATTATCAACTTTGATATTCCCCAGGGCGACTCTTTGTACAAATTCATAGAACTACCACCAGGGCAAGCGATGGATCGATCAGCGTCACCACCAGCAATTAGTCAATGTCCGGTTGACAATGGAGGAAACTAACCTCCGAAACATGTTCCGGGAAATTTAAATGTGAGTTTAGTGTTATTAATCGACTTAGTGTTTACTTTTAACAGTAATAGTTTTTCGTTGAATTGTGTTCTTATTAATAGGTTTTTGTGCAACCAATTTTGTTTTGTATGCTAATTCTGAAATTGTTACCATTTGGCATTCTCCATCTGGCACCAATGTTTTCAGCTTAATATGACCATAGGTTATATATCCCTTATTGTTAATCAAGGTTGATGATGATTATGATGATTTATGTCCCTTTTTATATGAATTGTCATTCTTGTTATGAAGTGAGGACAACATAGTGTGTAATTGCTCTACAATTATAAAGATATGATTTAGTTAGAGTGAGTTTAATTTAAATGCCAGCTGGTAACAAGTTATATACACCTGTCAGATATATAACTGAACATTGCACTGCCACATTTGTTAATTTATGTTTACCATCTCATATTGCAGGTGGAAACACTTTGGCAGTTTAAATTAACTATAGGGTACAATGGTGGAAAAAGAGAGCCCTTTCCCTCCTATAATAACAAGCAAGGATAGGAATCTACTGCAAGAAAAAGAAAAGAATGCTATTTATACCCCTAAACAAAGCTATTAAAATCACCAGTACGACAAAGGAGGAAAAGAAAATAAAACCATAGAAGCTCACAATTCAGCATCCACAAAATACATAGAGATATACACATAAATACTCATAGAATTAAACTTGTAACTGGCAAAAAGAAAGAGGTCTCTGCCTTCCTGCCAAAATTAAATAAATGTTACAAAAAACTGAGTACAAGAAACTTAGAACAGAAAAAGAAAGTATAAGAGAACTAGGTCAAAATAAAATGGCAGAAAAAATTCCCAGAACATTTATCCAAGTTGCTGTGATGCAACCACTGAGTCAAAAACTGACCCAGCTTCAGAAAACAATGGCAAATAACATGCTCTCTCTTTGTAAAAGATCAATCACCAAATGCAACATCAATGAATTACAAGAGACAGTAGCAAAGAATCACAAATCATCACAAAGGAAAGATTAAAATAAAGACACTAAAAACCAGAGGCAAGATCACTCTATAGGCAGCACAAAATACCAATAAAATTTTAAACAGTAAAAGTTTCAAAAATAAAAACTTTCAAGTCAAATCATATTTATTCGCAGTAGCATTTGGTTACAGAAATATTGGCTTACACAAATATAAGCAACTGAAAATTACAAAATACTGCTTGAAATTACATCATTTGAAAGGTTTAAAACAAACAGGAAATAAATTAACAAGATAAAATTAGTTACAATTGAAATATAAGATACATTATTGGAAAAATATATATTATGTACACCATTATACATCCTAAATAAATTTTAAACAATGACCAATTTAATATAAAATAGATTTCTTAAAGTGAGCTTGTAGTGCATTCTTCATCCTGTTTAATTTATTCACCTTGTAACAGACCCCATAAAAGTAATGTATTAGTATAAGTAGTTATTACATGGTACAGATTATGCAATTCATATAATTTCAAATCTTACCTATTCTGTGGTCCTTAAATTCATTGATTGAATAGAACTGATCATAAAGTAGGAATCTATGGATTTCATTTTATAATTGTGTTATGCAACTTTTATGAGTTATATATAGGAAGATGATTGTACAGTTTGATTCCAGTATGTTTAAATGATTTCTCAACAAGACTGGTTTTATGAAAGCTCACATGCAGATTATTTTTATTTCCAGTATTATATGTATCTCAGCATTGGTTGACAAACATGATATGTTTTTCTTAACATGAACTAGTAGTTTGTTTATGTATAAACATGGTAATGCTAGAATATTTAATTTTTTAAGGTACTCACAACAACTTTCTGTGTTAGATATTCCCATGATTATTCTTATGGCCTTTTTTTGTATTTTGAAAATTAATTTACTATTAACTGCGTTATCCCACAATACAATCCCATATGATATCTATGAGTGGAAATACGCAAAATGGAACTGTCCAGAAAAGGAAATGTGTTGGTCATTCTACTTGCAGGAAACAAAGAAGAAGACTTGAAAACAATATTTATAAACAAATTTTGATTACTATATCAGTAAAGAAGAGTTTGAAGAAGAAATTATATTTCATTTTAGGATAGGATCACCTCCCACCATAGGGCAGATGTTTTAGTTAGATAAGACATTTAGTTATACAGAATGTAAGATTACATATAGGATTCCAATCTGTTGTTGTTAAGGACTTTATATCTATTGTTAAATGCTGAAGTGTTTTGACATGAGCTTGTGGCAAAACTTAATAACAAGGACAAAATAGTCTGTGGTCACTGTGGTGAGCAGGATCATGAATGGAAAAATTATAAAATAAGGGATTAATTCACAATCCTGCAATAGGAAAAAAGCAAAAAAAACAAAAAAAAGTACAAGAATTAAGGTTTACCCCACCTACAGAGATATGTGGGAAAGGTTGGCTTCAAGATTGAACTATAATTGGTGCACCGATAAACTTGCATAATAAGACAAAATCAAAATAGAAGAATACACCCTACAGAATAGACAGAATCTACAAACAATTATTTATAATAAATCTCTATTATTAAAGCAGGCTACAGATTCAAAAGAAATTTGTGTAGACTGAAATTATACAACTAGATGAAATAACCAATAGAAATAAACTACAGATGTCAACTTTACATAATACATTAAAGAAAAAAATCAGTAGAGAAACCATATTTGCTACCGAAAACAAGAATATGTAACATAGCATCAACATTTGGTATGGAACAAGCCAGAAAAATATAATTATCAAGTGCTAATTACAGGAGACATACTCACAGAAGAAGCAGAAGAAGAGAAGTTAAGTAATGATGTACAAAAACATTTAAGTAGTGGATTTTTACTTCTAAGAAAGGGCAGAAATATATTTAAAAACAAAGTAAATCCAAAAAGTGCATAAAAATATCCAGAATAACAATATAAAACTTAGTTGAAGGAGAAGAAAGAAGAAATTTGAAATGAGATGGGGAAAAAAAACAGAACAGCTAAGAAACAAAAGAGATAATTTTATAATAACCTTATGTATTGATAGTTACAGAGGAGAAAAGGAGAATAAAGAGGAAGTGGAAGAACGAAATATGGAGATTTGAAAAGGGAACCACAATCCAAAAATGCACAAGATTACAAAATTTTGATAGCACATTGTAATTCAGTAGATTAAATAAACAGACCATAATCACTACATTAAGATGTCATACGAAAACTTCATATAAATAGTTATTCAATAATTTTACCCGTAGTGTATGCCATTGAATAGATCCAACTCAGGGTACCGAAATCACAATTAATTCACTTGAGCTAATGACCTTGATTCACATTGTGTTCCACAGACATGATGTTGAATCAGATCTGGACAAGATTTATAAATATTTTGTGCTTATTTACATACTTTTTTTTTGGGAGGGGGGGCTTGTTAACAATGCTGTCAACAATCATATCAGCACCACCAGTGTGCCAGAATTTCATCCCACAGGAGTTATTTTACAGGCAAGTAAATCTACTGACATGGGGCTGTTGCTTTTAAGCACACTTAAAAAGCACTGAGGATCAGAAACCCGGAAACCCGGCACCTAACCATCTGAGCCACCCAAAGCAATTTGTTTTTATTATAATCAGGATTAACCCAGTTGTTACATTCAAATCAAACAATGGAGTGCCCCATCTAACAACTCTAATTGCAAAAAAAATATATGTACATCGAACTGCCATAAGTTCTGTCAGTAAAATTTAAATGCACTGTAGTATGGAAATTGTGAATGAAGAAATCTGACAATGCTGTATATTGTTGTTCGCAAGGTCCACCAACACACAAAGCAAAAACCACACAGTAGTGGTTGGCAACCAATGTCCCACGGTTCATCACTGCTGCTGACTGGCCCAGCGGAAGTCCGAACCCCAATCCATCATTCACTGTGGCAGAAGCTTGGCGCAATAACATGTCAAAAGAGCACCATAATATTGAGAAGCTAAAAAAATGATTCACGTCAGCTATCAAGAAATTTTCACTGAACTCGATCCGTGCAGCTATCAATGAGTAACCCAACATCTTTGCCCCTGTGTTGCTGCATGTGGTGATCATTTTGAATGAGTATATGCTCATTTTGTAGCACTTTTTATGTTCTTTCAGAACATGTTTATATTAATGGATTTGCATAATTTTATTTAGTAGTATATGCATTGCAATTACTGAAAGAACTTATGGCATCACTGTGTATAAAGCAATATAGCAACTATAAACTGCCATACAAAGTCAACACAATACAAGCAATTAGTTAAACCTGCTAAAGAGAACACCAATAAAAATAAAAATTTAATTGGAACCTTTATTTCATAATTCAGCAAAAATCCTTAATGCAAAAACTTGCAGTGTTAACAAAACAGCATTAACAAACAAAAAACGCACTAACTGTAAAGAAATTACAAACGTAAATGGTTAATGCAAAATCCAGGTGGTGGATCATTAACCAAAGGGATGAGAGCAGAGAAGTTGGAAGAATTAATTATAGAACTACAACTGGAAATTTATAGTAAACCTAATAATCCACCAACGTTTGAGAACAGATTAGAAGCCACCTAAAAATATAGATTTAATATTTAATTAATATGAAAGCAGTGGGGAAAATCAGCAAATGGAAAGTTGGTCAAAATATAGCAGATTAATATACAGAGTAAGTCAAAATGATGGATCCGATTTCATAAATATTTTTGCGAAATCTAATAAATGTATCATAATGCGAGATATGCGCAAAGGAAGGCAAACTCTAACAGTTTATTTTCCAGCATGTTTTCATTTTTTACCACTACCACTACGAGGGCTCAAGAAGCAGTTATAGAAAATGGCAGTGACCGGAGAACAGCTGTTGTTCTGCAGCTTGATAACCATGTAAACAACTCAGTGATCAATGGCATTCCGGTACCAGGTATAGAAGAAACTCACAAACTGGAAAGGCCATCCATAAGTGATATGCAAATTTCAGAGAAATGGGCTACATATGTAAGCGAAAATTGACTGGTCACCCTTCAACCGGGAAGAGACAGTAAAACATTTTCACACATGTTTCGTGCAGAGTCCACAGAAGTCAACCTACTGGTAGAGAACTTGAGTTTCCACAGAAAACTGTGTGGTAGATTCCGTGGAAATGTTTCAAAATGAAACCCTACCACTTGCAACTGGCACATGCTTTAAAAGCCGTGTCAATTGTCCTTCTGTGCTGATTTTCTTGCATTAATGGAGGAGGATGGGTTCTCCCAAGGGTAATTTTCACCTTTCTGAGATTATCAATAGACACAACGTAAGGATTTGTGTAACTCCTAATTGCATTAAAGTTGTGGAACACCAATACGATTCTCCCAAAATGAATGTGCTTTTTGCCATTTCCCATGTAAAGATTTATGGGCCCTTTTCCTTCCTTGAATATTTTGCGACAGGAAATGTTTTTCTTGATATGCTGTGACAAAGCTCGAAGAGGATAGCGCAAATTTCATTCTTCAACTAAATGGTGCCCCTCCGCATTACCATGGCAGTGTTCGGAACCATCTCAATGAGGCATTAGAACAACACTGGATAGGCCATGCATATCAGGAAGATCAAAATCTTTGGCCACCTCATTCCCCTGACTTGACCCTGTGTGATTTCTTCTTGTAGGGTTATGTAAAGGATCATGTTTATGTACCACCACTTCCAACAACATTAGGTGACTTTTGTGCCCCCCATTTCAGCAGTCATTGCAGAGATTGACCGCAACACACTACACAAGGTTTGGCAGGAATTAAGACTATCAGCTCGATGTGTGTCATGTTACACGAGGTGCTCACATAGAACACTTGTGATATGACAAAAAAACCTTTGAGAATTTACCTTTCTTAGCACATGTATCACATTATGATATGTTCATTAGATTTCGCAAAATAAAGTTATGAAATCAGATCCATCATTTTGACTTATCCTGTATTTTAACCTAAACTTAGACAATGTTTACATTGCAAACAGAATTAGAGGAAATAAAGTATATACTTTTAAGCAAGTCAATTGGAATAAAATGAATGTAATAAAACTATAACTAAATTATGGAGGACTTAATGTAAATGAGGAAGCATATAATATAATAACAGCTGTGCAGAAGGTTACTGCCAAAACTGTGTGCAAAATTAGACATCATTATAAAGTAAAAATTTGGACCAATTCTCTTCTAAAAACTACAGGAGAGGATAGTTACTTTGTTATTACAGAACTGTAATTGCAGATGAATAGGGAATGAATTTAGAAAATTGTAGAAGAGTAAAACAAACTTATGCACAGTTATTAGAAGAAAGAAGCAAAAACTTGTGGTGAAAATATATGGAGGGCACATTAAAGAGTAATATATAGGGCATGCTTTATAAAATAATAATGGAAAAAGTTAAAATGCCAGAAATGTTATCAACATTGAAGAAAGGAAATGAAGAATTAACAAAGATTGGAAAGCATCAATAGATATATATTTAAACATTCTTTTAACTGAGGATGAAGCCAAAAAACATGAAGATGTACACATACCTAAAAGAAAAGAGATGAGAAGGCAATAGATAAACGTTGAAATAATTTATTCATTTGATATTATTGAAATTAAGACTTGTAATCACAGGCAAGAAGAAGATATCCAAAGCAGATTGCATTACAAATGAAGTTGTTATGTGTTTGGAGGATAACTTAACATACTTGCCCAAAGTTTTTAATGATTGAGATTTCCACATTGCTGGAAGGATGCCAGTGTAATTTTACTCAAAAAAATGCATAGACAAAGATCTATAAGATTCAAAAGCCAATGGAGAAATTTAAAAGTTGTAATATGTAAGACATTAAATGATTATAGAGTAATGATTGAATGAATGATAGTTTGCAAATTTTGGAGAGGGCAGATCAACAGAGGATACAATTTATGTTCTAATAACCATAGAAACATTGGAAACAAAATATGTCCTATGTATTCTAGTGGATATTTCTGGTGTGTTTGATAACCTCTGGTGGCCAAATTCTTTGACAGAATAATGTAATAAAGTTATCCTACATACCTTTATAAAATTTTAAAAGACTACTGCAAAATCACATGTGTGAAATTTAAGAGGAGTAACAATTATTGTGGGCTATTAAAAAAAAAAAACAAAGGAGACCCTCTAGGTTTCAATCCAGGGACTGGACTTCTGAGTTATTGCAATGCAAATATTTTTAGATGATTTACAATTTGAGACCTATGTAAAGAAAACTATCACATTCTCCAATGATACATTATTTGTTATGGAAGTCCAAAATATGAGAGATGTTGAACAAAAATGTAAGCCATTAACAACAAAATTAGAAGACTGATGTAGGGTGACCAAATTACAGATAGCACCAAGCAAATTGAATAATGAATTTTATTCGACATTAATCACACTTCATTTTTGGGCTACTCTTTGAACATCCTTTGGCACTCCCACAACAATCTGGATATCATTTTAACCACTGTAAGGACTTTTAAAACTTCCTGACTATCTGAGCAGATATGAATATCATTTCATCTGCCTGGCATGATGGATGAGGGAAGAAAAGTATACAGTGTTTTTCTGAGCACTAAAGAAAAAGAAATTTAAAATGTGTACAACTAACATTATCTAACTTGGCACAGTCCCTATAAGACCTATTGGCTTAACATTTAAAAAATAATTAGTACTATATACATCCTATAAAACATAGTAATGCCAGAATAATTATTTTTAAATGCCTAAAATATAATAATGAATTGAAAGAAGAGAGAACAGCACTGGGTCAATTGAAAATGGAAGAATTATAAGTGATGAAATATTATACAAGTATTTCATTATTTAGTAAAACCAATAAGTAAATTAGCAACACCATTAACAATCACAACATTAGAGCAAAAACAACTAAGAAGATCAAAGAAGTTAAGGTTGACAAGAACTATTGAAGTGGTAAATGAAAACTACCAGTATTGACTGAACCTGAACTGCCATTGCATTGAGGGAGAGTACAATGATATCAACATGGTCCCCTTTGCTCCTCTTTCTGCAGCTGCCATCATGCTTACGTACTGAGTAGGCAACCTCTAAACTGGTATACTCAGTATTTGAAAACAGCTTCTCTACTAGCCAGCTAGATTGCAGTACTACTGACACTGAAGTAAGAAATCCCTTTCCAGGAGCCAGGGGACACACAGCTGATGAGGATGAGCATATTTAAAACATGTTCTGAATGAAACCTTAGTAAACTAAACTAAAATGTCACCAATGCAATCACAATTTCAAAGTGTTCAAAAGTTTCAATGTCTATCATCACTTTTAGTAACTATTCTAAAAACTAGTATGTTAAATAAGAAAAACAAATTTCTTTTACATTACAAAAAGGTGAAATGAGGCTTAATTATGTAGTCATGAATATCAAGAAGTTGCTTCACATTTCACAGACAGAGACAAATGACTTTCACTTATTGAGAGCAAATGTAGAGTATGCTAAAATTAGTGCATGCAAAGATGATTATGCTATGTGCCACTATCACCATTTATATGCTGCAATCATAACAGGTGCACATGAAAATTAGGTTTAGGTTTATTGAAGCACTAAGAAATGCATATATTGTACAATACATATCTTGTGCTGCCCACTAGAATTTGGGCCAGGCCACATGAAGATTATACAAAATAAGAGTATCTAAATGCAAAGGATGCAAATCAGCATGCAAATATCAGCCTAAATGAGCAAACAAATATTAGCCTAAAGCAGTATGTTAACAAAGTATGTAAGATGTGAAGTATTGATACTTATTCCAATAAGAAAATGATACTAATATACAAAACATTTTGACTGCTGTTGAGGCTGCTGCTGCTACTGCCAATGTGATAGCCAATTTTCTATCATTTACTTTTCTGTAAAAAATCTTCACTATATTATGCAAAGAAGTTTTGCTACCTTGGAATAGCTTGGCTTCCTTTACAGACACATTCATTTTAAAACAGTAGGATGTGCTTTTCTCCTATAAGAACAAGCATTTCTCAACGTAGCAATCTGCTGAAATGAATCTAAGTTTGTGCCATGTTTACAGCTTTTTCTCCTCTTTCCAAGAGTTTATCTTGACAATGTTTGTTGATTCTCTTCCTTATTGTGCTTTCCTTTCCCCTATCTTAACCACAGCATTTTTACTGATTCCTAGAGCATGCAAGATTCTATCAAGTACCCTGGTCATTGAAGTAAGAGTCCCCTCACCTGTTTTCATTTCTCCTATTCAAAATAACCCTAAAAGAATTATTTTCTACACATGTCCTGTACCAAATGAATTTTAATTCGGTATCCAGGAATACTTGGTTTTGCTTTTGGCTACTTAATATTTATTGTCATTTTTTATTTTACATACATTCATTAAAAGAGCTCTAAAATTGTAGATGCTCAGAAAACGCATACACAGAAACACAAACCTCAAACGTAAACATATGGATCCAATAACCACATATGAACGAGATGCAAAGTTACTTCTTACTACAAAGAAACTTCTAAACTAATGCAAGCATGCAGCAGGTGCTATAGAAAAGTATTATTTGTTTATACCATAATGACAGTAGAAACATAGAATTCCAAGTTAATGTAACTAATGGTAATGGAACTGATGCAGGTCAAGTATATGCTAATTACATGTTGCATATTGGTTAGGCAGCCATGGCATACACAGTTACTATGGAAACAATCATACTCAAATTGGTTCATATGTAGGTTGCCAAGATCACTTTGATGTTTCAATCCTCCCCTCTTATTTTAAATCTCTGTCCCATGGGTTTCCAAACTGACAATTACTTTCTCAACATGCACCTACTGCTTACAAATGACATACTGAATATACTGGAAAATATGTTATTACTTATTTGTTCTAAATTTGTGTTGGTTTTCAATCCTATTTTTAGATTAATGATTTTTGGCTATACTAGTTTCTTTATGACATGTTTTCTTCTTTACATGGATTGTTTCCCAGGGATCAATGCTTAATTTTAAACTAGGATCTCAGCATGATGCACTTTGCTTAAGGAAGGGCAATTAATTCAACAGAATTGTAATAAGCTACTCAATAGCAACTTCATGAGATGCAGCCTGCTTTTATCCACACCAGCAGAAGGTAACCAATAGTCACATGATGTTAACAATATGCATAATGTAGTTTCCAGCAGCAAGTTTCACTTGATTTGCCTTCAACATAAGCAAAAAGCAGTTGTCATATGCAGTATAACTGATTGTTTCAACTTTTAAGTCAGTTTGTGTTAAGTGCATCAGAGAATCAAAAAGATAAATTCTGACATTGTATAGCTACTAACATTGCTCAAGAGCCTGCTGAAATAAAATAGTATTTTCTCCTAATATACAGAAAGAGGGATTGGAATTATTGAAAAATAATGATGGAATTTATGTAATATGAATGACAGTACACTATTCCTTCTTTAAACTTGCACATTTTTTTTTTTTTTTTTCAGGATGAAAGAGGGAAGCAGATAATAGTTCCAGTGGATTTGAATAATCCAGTGATTCTCAAAACTATGGAAACCACCTGACACTGTAAACATTCAGGTAACATTTGCCCTACATTAGCTGCAACAGTCTGTGTTGTATATTCAATTTACATTCCCGTGTACTGGGTCATAATAATTTTTCTATATTAAGTTAAACAGGGGGCACATAATTATTCAAGGTAAAGAAGTGGATTGCAAAAGTTTCAGAATTGCTGGGGGGGGGGGGGGAAACATGCACACCCACACACACATACTATCAACCGAAGTCGTACATTTGTCTTGTATTACACAAGTTGCATGACTGCTTCTGAAAAGAGATTTAGTCTGATTGAGCAAGAGACAAAAATACCACTGCCTTTCAGCAGTATCACTAAAAATTGTTTATTAAGTAACATATCTTTTCAACAAGTAATTTTATATTAATATGTACTGTTTCAGTTAATTTGGAATATTTGAATAGACAGTTCTTAAAACTGAGTATTCTTAATAAGTATATCAGAATAAGTAGTTCAGTATTTATTGGGTTTATAGGGAAAAATAATCATAGAACTCTTGGTTAAAGTCCACTTTCTGTTTACTTATTTACTTATTTATTTCTAACAGCCAACTTGGGGAGAGGAGGCTAATAGAATGTATTTACTGCAAGCATATCATTATATCCAAAACTTGTGAAGAAAACCAACTTCTGTTCTGATTAGTTGAAATTCAGTTTATGTAACACTGATCACTCTTAAAATATAACTATATATGATTTGCATGCATCTTATAGCTCCTAGGTTTCTCACCTCCACTGGCTGTCTGTCCCATAAGTTGAGGGTTCACAAAAAGGGACTGTACATAGGCACCTAGAGAATTAACAATATCCTGGAAAATGTTTGTGGCATGTGCCTTCAAATCATAGCATTCACAGAAAGACTTGAGTAGTTCTGGTTGAACAGTCATCTTGTGCAAGACTTCTAATGCTAAAGACCTTTGCCACACTGGTTTATCTGGATCCAAAAATTTCACTATGAGGGAGAGGAATATTTCACATTCTGTTACCTGAAAAATTATAATATACTATTTTAGCTCCAACATTTAAAAATCTTATTCAGTGTAAGTACTTTATTCTAAAAAGACTATGTTTTACCCAATTAAGAGTCATAAGACTGATAACAATTTTTGATACTCATGATTCTTTGAAACATTAAAACTAAAAAATAAATAAATAAACAAAAAAACAATAAGTGACTTCTTAAGCCATTATAGTCAAACAAATTAATTTCTGTCTTCACTATTTTTTGCAGTGTACCATTGTGTCAGATGACCTAGATACATTTTGTACTGAACCAGCTTTTCATAAATGAGAGAAGGCATCTTGAAATAAACAAAAAGCTCAGTGGTGACGCTACAGAAAGAATTAAACTTAACTGCTTCAGTGTACGTACAAGAACATTATACCTAATAAAGCAACATTATGGATGATGACACTTGTGCAGGGATGGAAGCTGTGTTAGTTTAGTGAACACATACTCTACCATAACATAAGCCTAAAAGAATGCAGTATCATCTTGCATATCACAAGTAACTGATACCCTTGTCAAGAGTAATGTTTTGTACAGCTTTACAGTTTACTCCTCCTCCTTGTACTTTGAGAGCAGCTCCAATTAGATAACAGATAAAAACTCCACTTGCTTACTCTAAATCTATTGGAATAAGTATAACATTTTACAGCCATTATGTAGATTGAAAATTATTTCAAAAGAAAGCCTTTCGCATCGTGGCTTCCACAAGCAGCTACTGCAGAAATTTGAGTAAGTGAAAAAATTACTATATCCAAAATTCCTCAATTTTTCACAATGTACCATAAACACAGAAGAATTTATTCCTCATTTATATCTGATCAAGTAACTCTTCCATGTGGTTGAAGTAGTATATTTAGTCAAAAATTGTGGACAATTGACACAACCTTTAAGTATGTGCTCTGTTTTTACTGGTGTCAACATTTATTAAGTATTTAACACCTCTTTTAACAACTCAGATCTGCAGAGATGGTGAATGATGCTCAACTGAGTACATGTGTCTTATATGGAAAACTCCAGAAAAATTAATCCATATGTAACTCATTAGAACCAAGATTCAAACTCAAGCCTTTTAAGTTTGAGAGCAGAAGCACTACATCCATACTACAGACGTGGGCATTGTTGGTAAGAAGAATCTAATGACCGAGCTCTCACTTCCATTTAGACTAAATATGCAGTCCACAAAAGTAGCAACCAACTTCTTTGTTTGTATTATGCACATAAACATTTCATGGAAAAAGCAAATTCAAATCATTGTGTTACAAGCACAATAGTCCATATCTATGTACCATTATACATATTTTAACATGTAGTATAATTCACTTCATTCAAATTTCCGGAAATAAGAATTATCTTTGATTTGACAAATATGCATAAATAAACCTACTGTGATTTAAACCAAAATGTTGCACATTAATTTACATTTTATAATAACCTTCACATTAGGTTTGCTTTCACTGTGCGAAATATTGTGCAAGATAAGAGATTACGTAATTTCTAGCTTATTACATAGAAAAATCTTAAGCACATCCTTTTCTATTAAAATTCTACCCCTACAAAAAAAGCAAGCTTATATTAACATGAGAGGAATAAACATTGTAATCAAACACTAACCTTGTGCCAATATAATGAGAGTTGGTAAAACTAGTAAAGTAAAATAGATGCTATTTTAACACACTTAAAGTGTATTTTTTCAAGATGACTGTTTAAATATGCTTGATGAATAAAGGAAGAATGAAATAGCATGTGAGGCACTGTTAGCTAATTGGAGTGATGAAACAAAAATTTGTGCACTCAGTAATAGCATTTTGTTTTCCCACTGTCACCAGTGCTGGAATATTGTCCACAAAATACTTTTGACACTCTTCCTTGCTGAGATGGAGGGGAAGCATGATGTAAAATCTTAGCCCAAAAAATATAAAATATATTTATGTAGATTTGTTTTCAGTTCACACCTAGTGTATAGCAAAAGAAGTTACTCCAAACAATTAGATATTTTATGGGGAAAATTTGACCACTGAACAGTTGTGCTGTGGCCCTAGTATTTCAATTTTAGCTGAGAGAGAAGCAACATAATTAACAGCATAGAGTAGGAGTTTCTACTGTTTTGATGCAAGTTTCACTAATTTATATCAATCCATAATTTTTTCCATAACTTTTTCTGAATTTTCTTTATGGTTTTTGCTTTTAATAATGCATTTTAAAGATATCAGATGGCATGGAGATTTTACTGTAATGTTAATGTATGCCATCAAACATAAGTAGGTAGGTACTTATTTTTATTAGTTCTATAGAAATGCTCTTGCAACTTAACAATCTTTGATTAAAATTATAATTGGTATGTGAAAATATACCCATATTATCTAGTATTCGTCAAGTCAAAGATCAAAGTAGAAAGAAAGGTTAGCTGCTCCAGTTCTATTATCTGGGTAATGTTTTAACTTGGTAGGTCATACTGGATGATGAATGAAATGAGTGAAATAATGCTGCTCAAATTAGCCCAGGTTCCACAGAACTTAGAATTACTGCCACTCATCTTCTCAGGATAAGGGAAAACCATGGAAAGAAAGCTTAAAACAGGTAACTCACCTTAATCAAGATTAAAATTCAAGATTATTTTTAATGTGCAAATTAATTAAGTATAAATTTTCACTTATACTAGTCTTGAGTGTCCTTAGTTATACTTATACCATCAGTATCAATACAAATCTCATTTTCTATGGTTATAAGAAGCCAATATATAGCTTTGTCCTTGCCACTTCTTTTAGTAGATTTGAAATATTATGAAAATAATCCTGGGAATGAAAATGTAACACCAATATCTTAGAGCCCTAAAAAGTACCCAGTTCTTAATTTTAACCTAAAATGAAGCAAATGTATTCATGACTATTGAAAATCAATAAAAAATTACTCTCTATTTAAGCCTAAAGTTCTTTTATTAACAACTACAGCTTTTTATTACAAAATGAGATTACAACATTTTGCTATTATAATTTGTATCTTAAGGGAGCATCAGCTACCAATGTGTTTCACAGAACTTTTGCTTAGCGAAGCATAATCCATATTTTGTATTTTATGCTATGTGGATTAATCACACATTTGATAGTTAAAATGCTAATTTTATCATTCGTTTCCTCTTACCACAGCATTAAAATTATGTCTATGTAAATCTACTGGCAACAAATGTGTTAACAAGCGGGTCTCCATTTGTTGCAATTAACAGCCAAATACTTATTCTTAGCAAAATTTTGTTTGTTAAGAAGTTGGTGAATGCTAAATAGCACATAACAATTGTTATTCCTTCAGGGGCGTCGCTTTAGGGGATGCTAGTACGCTGAGGGTTCCCTTATTTTTGTATGTTTAATTGTTTTATATTTATTTTGTTTTCCAACAGCTTTAAAGGAGAACAATTATAGTATGCAATCACTTAATAGCATTTTTTTACGCAGATCATACTGTTGAGTAGCTTTAATAAGCCTAACTAGCAAACATGATTTACAAGTCAATCTGTTCCACTCAAAAACAGCAGCGTACGCTGAGACGTATTAGTGTTTCATTCTCTGAATGTGATATGGCTAGCAGGTGCTTCCCGCAAACGCCAGATGATACCCCTCTCGCTTCCGCAAATCTCTCACATACCCATCGTACATACAATAGCGTTCAGCTGTGTACCCTGGCATGCTTCTCTATCCAGAGCACTGTTGAGGTAATGTTAATTGTGTTTCTTTGTGAATAAAATTGTAGTACGTGTTCTGCAATCACTGGTTAATATAAATGCTTACCATAATGAAATACTACTCACCATTGCAAATATACAAAACCTAAGAATGTGAGGCTTTCATTGAAGAGTGTGTCCAAAATACGAGGTACGTCCAGAAAGTAAGCTCCGTTTTAATTTATCTCTGCTGCAGTGCTGCGATTGCAGTTCCGCACATGCGCGGTAGATGCTCTGTATCAAGGAGAAGAAACGTGCACTATTTTGAGATCGCTGTCAGCCACATACGCTTTGTTGTGCTTGTTTACAATGTCGGTGTTGATTGAAAATCCTGTCGCTTGTGAAATCAGATCTGTGATTCGTTTTCTGAATGCTAGGAAAGTGAAACCAATTGAAATTTATCGGCAAATTTGCGAAGTTTACAGACAAAATGCGATGAGTGATTCAATGGTGAGAAGATGGGTGTGACAGTTCAATGAAGGACGTAGTGAAGTGCATCATGAAGAACGAAGTGGGCATCCATCTTTGGTTACAGAAGAACTGGTTCACGCAATTGATGACAAGATCCAGGAAAACCACAAGTTTACAATTAGTGCTCTCGCTATGGAATTTCCCAAAGCTCACGATCATGTATTCATGAAATTGTTACCGAAAAACTGAAATTTCATAAACCTTGTTCACGTTGGGTATCAAAGATTCTTACTGAGCAACACAAAACAAAACAGATGGGTAGTGCACTTCAGTTTTTAACCCGTTATGATGAAGACGGCGAAGAATTTCTGACACAGATAGTCACAGGAGATGAGACTTGGGTTTCTTACGACACCCCTGAAAGTAAGCGGCAATCAATGGAATAGAGGTACACTTCATCCCCAGCAAAGGTTAAGCCGAAACAAATCTTGACACCTCGAAAAATGATGTGCACAGTGTTCTGGGACTGGAAAGACACCTTACTCATTGATTTCTTACCGCATGGTCAAACAATCAAAGCAGATGTTTATTGCTAGACACTTAGGAAATTGCACTGCGCAATAAAGAATAAGCGCCGAGGATTGCTGTCAAAAGGTGTTGTTTTTCTTCACGACAATGCACGACCACACACTGCAAATGTGACGAAAAACCTCCTACTGGGATTTGGCTGGGACGTGTTTGACCAGCCCTGACCTCGCTCCTAGCGACTTTCATCTGTTCTTACATCTCAAGTCTTTCCTTGGCGGTCAACACTTCAACAATGACGAAGAGCTGAAAGAAAAGTTTCCAACTTTTTGAAGACACAGGTAGCAAACTTCTATGAAGAAGGTATACAAAAACTTGTGCCACGCTATGACAAATGCCTGCAAAATTTCGGCAGTTATGTGGAAAAGTAGTTTAAGAGTTGTAGAATTTTGTGGAATAAATAATTATTCTGTATCTGTACAAAATTTAATTTTATTACCAAATTGAACTCACTTTCTGGACGTACCTTGTAGTATCCAGTTGAATAGAAAAGTAAGTTTCAGTGACTCTCAAAAGGCTAGATTGAAAGTGCTGACATGTGAAATCATTGACTGCCAGGTTCTTCAAATGAAATCCAGATTTGAAGATATTCCACAACTCGAGTTTGTAGAATTACTGAATGAAAAGAAAAAGTCATGGAACATGAAGAATTTCCTTGGACAAAAATTTCCAAACTAATAAAGCAGTATCCTGGTTATTTTAATTCAGACCAGCATGAAAATGAGCTCTTCAATAATTGTGCAGATGATCAAAAGCATCTATCACCACAAAATGTACTGAAGTATTTAGTTATAAATGGCTTAGACTCTGTGTATGAGGAGGTGACTAAGCTATTGAGTTTAGTTGTAACATATCCTGCTACAACAAGTAGTGAGAGATCAATGAGTACACTCACAAGAATTAAAACATGCTTAAGAAACTGAATGACCAATGACCGTATGTGCAACGTAAGCATTTTAGCTGTAGAAAAAAAGTGGTTGGGAGAACTATTCTCTTGCCGCCTTTATTGACAGGGTAATTGGCACATTCACAACAAAGAAGAACCGACGGATGGATTTGGTGTATAAGTCAGTTTAGGTGAGAGTTATTGTTTTCAATATAACATTTATATTAACATTAGTATTTGTTGTCCATCTCAAACCTAATTTATATGCGCAATATTTGATAAAATGTGCAACTGCCCACCCACAAATTTTATTTCCAGCAGTAGGGAGTTTAAACTATAGCGTTCCCATTTTTTTATTTCACGCTACGCCACTGTATTCCTTAACAAAACATTAGAATCTGATGGTACGGAAGTACTATAGACTCAAAGACTCAACATCACTTCCAAATATGTATCTGGATTTTAACCTGAATCTTGACCTGAATTCTCTTTTGTTATTATGCTGTAAGCAGTAGATCAGTTTCCAACCTTTCTTCATGGTCATACTGCCATTCATTTCCTTTCTGGGTGTAGCAGCTTTCATAATGTGCAATATAGAAAAAAAACTGTATGAATTTTATCTTGTTTCTTTGCTTTTGCTGAGAGCCTTCTAGCAAAATATGTGTTGTTAGGTCCAGTTGGCAACAATGGTACTGAAGGGAAGTCTTCAGTAAGCAGTGTTCTACATCACCAACACTTTGGTCTAGAGCCAAATGTAATAGGAACTGCTGCACAAATAAGCATTGCATGTTCAAAGTCTACCTAAGAAGCTGCACATACACTCCAATGAAGCATGCATAGACGTTTCTGCTTTATTTACAAGAAATAAACCATTTGTCCTAGTACGTAAATTGAAGCATATTGCAACTGTGAAATGGAGGACTGTTAAGTTGTATTTGGTAAGAACATTCCTTTTACTTGCATTATCTTACTTATGCTTTCCAAGAGCTTCATAATTTTGTTCTTTGGCAAGAATTCTAAATTCAAAAGCATGAGGAAATAACTATTCAACAACTCAAGTATATTGATTTAGTAGTATGAGCCTAATGGAAACCCATAGTTGTTAAAAAGAAAATGTTCAGTGTTTTGTATTTAAAGTTATAGCTTTGAGCAAAGACTTTTAGAAGGCATTGATGTAATAAGCTGCAAATGTATTTATAAATGTAGTGGTGAACAGAGCAGTTGCTAAAGCAGGAAAGTTTCAAACTCTAAAGTTACAGTTTGACTTAAGTATGGTTATAGTATAATTCACCTTGTAATAACTTGCTAGTTGAAGTTGAAAGATAAAGTATTGCTGAGTAAAAGAAAATTGCTTTGTTATATGTACATTTTGAAATTGCAGCTATTCAATTGAAGTAAGCAAATTATAAATAATATTTATTATTCACATTATTGTTGTTAACTAATTCATATTCAACTATATGAGTATGAATACTTATTTTCACAAATTTTATAAATTATTATACATTTTCTTACATTTTAACTCTCTGCTGAGTTGCTATTTACCCTGGGGTCCAATTGGATCAAACCCTATAGTTGCCGAGCTACTGGGTCTACTATATCTTAAATCTAATACATACTATCTCTTAGAGTTTAATCTTCTTCTTCAACTTCTTCTTCCTCTACCCCCGCCGCCGCCGCCACCGCCACCGCCACCACCACCACCACCACCACCACCACCACCACGACTACTACTTCTTCGTCCCGCTTTCTAATTTTCCATATCCATTTGGCTCTTATTCTACCCAAAAAATGTCCAATTTCAATTTCAATTAAGTTTCTCCTAGATTTTACATTCATTAACCTTCTTGCTTGGATTTCTTTTGGCAACGATGTCCATTCCTTTTTCCCTTTCCTCTCCCTAAGCATACTAGTTTCTTCACATTCTAAAACTCTATGCCATTCTTTATCTTTCAGGTGACACAAAGGGCTCTATATTTCTATCTCTGTATCTCTCTATCTCTATCTATCTATCTTTCTTTCTTTCTATCTCTCTCTCCTCAAGCCTTTCAATTTCAACATCCCTGTTCTAGCCCAAGCAAAGCCTGCTCTTACTGCTTTGTCACAAGTATCAATATAATTTTCCCTGTTCCAGACCACTTTTATTTCTCTAAAATGCCAATAAGCTTTTTGTATCAAAACTTGCTATTATTTCTTGTCTTTCAATATCCGCCAATCCTAACCTAATTTCTTTCCAGAATCCATTGTGTAGTGATTCCCTAGCTTGCCACATATCCCCAAACCCAATTTTTAACATAATTTCCCTTATTTTATTTAGCCAATCCTGTAATACCAAACACTGATGTGCAATATTCTGACCATCTAATTTTCTAATTCTCACCCAATACTTTAACACTCTTTCTATAATTTTCCCTTTAGTTCCCATTCTGCCTAATTCTACTTGTGCCCCTCTATTTGGTAATTCTGTTGGCAAGCCCAGGATTTGATTGCAAAAATTTCTATGGATCATATCCATATTTGCTTCCTCTAAACCCAAAATCTCTACCCCATAGATCATTTTTGCCTCCACTAGAGCTGTATAAACTGTCTCTAGCCATCTTATTTGCATTCCTGGTAATTTATCTTAGCATGCTTAGATAGCTTTTCATACAATTTTACCTTTAGCCAGTACTACTCTCTTTTGCTCACTCCAACCACCTTTACTACTTAGTTGTACCCCCAAATAATCAAATTTGTTGACCACCTCTACCTCCCTTGCTTATCAATACCATTTCTCATCTTTCCTTGACTTGTTGCCTTTTTTAAATACCATAATTATTGTTTTACTTACATTAATTCTTAGACTCCATTATTACAGAATTTATCTATTGCCCACTTTAGATATAGCTCCTTCTACTAAATCATCTGCAAATAGCAAGCCAGGCATTTCTTTATTGTTTATTATTGGCATATGCCTATTCTCCACTCTAATTGCATCGAGAATATCATCTATAAACATATTAAACAATACAGAACCCAACTTACAACCTGGCCTTAGTCCAATAGTTGTTTGTTTTTTTTATTATAGTGTTTAACTTCTGCTTTTACTACTTGTGGCATCGCAGGCAATGATACTGATGATATATGGAATGAACATGGAGCACTAATGGAATGCTATGGCAGGGGAAACCGCAGAACCAGGAGAAAACCTGCCCCTGTGTCACTTTGTCCATTACAAATCTCACATGCGGTCACTTGGGATCGCACCTGGGCCGTCTACATGAGAGGCGAGTGGTCTAACCACTCGGCCAAGGTGCAGCCCTCCAATATTGCTTTGAATGCTTCTTTATTACTTGCCACTATTATACAAAATTCATTGATTGAATTTATTCTTTGTAAAACCCTTATAAAACTGGGACTCATTCCTTTCTTGCTGAATTTCTACCATAGTGCTTTGCAATGTATTGTATCAGAGGCCTTTTCGAGATTAACAAACATTATATATATACTCTTCCCTATTATTTAATTTAACTAATTAACTGGGCATAATTTCTCATACATCCCATAATACACATCCTCAACCATGTCATGTAGACCTTTAGTACTATATGGTATATGAATATAGAACTCACCTTAAAGAGTATTCATTCAAGAATTAGTCACAGTAGAAGAGAAGGACTAGTCTTGTAATCTCATATAAGTTAATGGTGATGTGTTAAAGGTTAAATAGTGTCTAAACCACCAATAATGCATTCTATACATACCCACAATTTAGACATCATTTAGTACTAAAATATTATTTCTGTGCCAAGTTAAACATGCACCACTAAACATTATCTAAACATTGAGTTTATAAGCAATCATAATTTTTACACTCCATAGAGTCTATATCATCTCCTAAAGAACATTCTTTAATTATAAAGCAGAAGAGAGTCAAAAGATAAAAAATATGTCTATGAAATAATACCAATATCAACTTCAGTTTCTTAGCCTTATGACAACTTTTGCATTAAAGCAGACTGAAACAAGTATGTCAACTGATTACATCTAATAATTTTAATGAACATTTCAAAGCTATGATTATGCATTATAAATATATGAACACATAGAGCATAAGATGCTTACCAGAAGGCTGTGGTAACGCTGTATGAGAATGGAGACTACTCGAAGAAGGCGCATACTGATCGGAAAGTATGGTTTATCCAGTGGTGTAGCCTGCTGTACACTGGCAGGCACTGAATTGCGATACTTGATATTTGGTGAGAACAACTTGATGACCAATGCACAAACACGCTCCTTAAGCAGGAAACTGAATTCTGGATGCTATTAGGATACAGAACATTGCATCCATTAACATTTACATAAATTCTATAGCAGGTGCATAGCTGTAAACTCTTAACCTATGTGATAAGCAACATGCTAGTGGTTGGATTAAGTCAGCAAAAAGTTTGCTACAGAAAATGTGCATTCTATGAGGCGCATTTTTTAAGTAAACATCATTTTGAGATGTTAAAAACAAAACAAAAAAAAAAAAAAAAAAAAGTAAACTTTTTGTAACAATTTTATTTTTACATGAAATACCACACTTTTATTTACTTTTCCACACAATTGCCACCATTGTTAAGGCTCTATCATATCAAACAACAAGCTCTTGTATTCTGTCGTCATAGAAGGTCGCTGCCTGACTTGACAGCCACTGCAGCACGACCATTTTGAGGTTATCCTCGTCATTGTGGTATTGACCTCCGAGATGCTTCTTCAGTTGCAGAAACACATGATAGTCACTGGGCACTAGATTGGAGCTGTATGGAAGATGATCAAATCTTTCCCAGCCAAATGATGAGATAAGATTGCAAGTTCAATTGACCCAAAGTGGAGGGGTATTGCCATGCAGAAAAATGATCCCTTTACTCAGCATGCCATGCCTTTTGTTTTGAATTGCACAGTTTCTTTCAAAGTCTCATAATATGCTTTGGAAATTATTGTGGCACTACGAGGCAAAAAGTCAACAAGAAACACTCCCTTCCTGTCCTAAAATACAGTATGCATGATTTTCTGGGATGGAATGTCTGCTTAAACTTAATTTTCGTGGACGATGTTGAATGTCATCATTCCATGGATTGTTGCTTTATTTCTGGTGTAATGTAGGCCACCCATGTTTCATCGCCTGTGACAATTTGACTTAAAAGCTCATCCATCACCTTCAGCATTATAATGCTCAAGAAAAGTCAAGACGCTGCTTAAACATTGGATTTTGTTGAAATCTTGCAAATATGCAAAGAAGCTTTTGACAGTGATGTGATTAAATTAAGAACAAAAGATTTTGAGACAAATGTTTTTGTTTTTAATTTGATTTTGTGCTCCTCAGTCAACATTTTTGTTACCCATCGTGAGCACAATTTTTGAGAGTGTAAGTGTCCAGTAACAATTTCATAGATAGCACTTCTTGAAACTTGAGCAAATGCCTCTGATAACAAAGAAATCATGAAGTATCTGTTCTCTTTCACGTTTTGTTGACTTTCTACACCAAATTGTCAGTGATCAATTCAATTCAATTCAATTCAATTCATTTATTGCTCATGAAACTTTTACAAGCATGGAGCATTGTCAAAAATTTAACATACATACACTCCAAATTGTACAGTCACAGTTACAACTCTAAAATTGACATCTAATAATAAATAACTTGTTTTACAAAATGTACTTATAGTTAAAGAAAGATTTTCAATTCCATACCTGTACAAAACATTGATAATAAATAATTTAAAAAAGAAAAAATTGTGAGTGCAAGTTAAAATCAAAGTCTATTTATTATTTACACATTTTACATAAAATTATATTACATTTTAATTTAATTCCTTATCTCTCATTTAATCAATCTCACCATAAAACAGCATAGGTTTTCTTGATTCTACTTTTGTCAATTTTTATAATGTTTACCATTTTAATGTAATAGGTCTTCCAGTTTGTATGGACACTTCTCAATTAGATGCTTTTTTAATTCTTTTGCAAAGGTATTTTTCCCTGAGCACTCCTTAATTTTTTTTGGGAGAGCATTATACAGCATCATTCCCATAATTATAGGATCCTTTTTTGTTAAGGCCCTGTTTAGGTGTACTCTGTAATAGTCTGCCTTTCCTCGAGTGCTATAGGAATGAATGTCTGTATTTTTGAGGAGTGGTTTGTTTTGAGCCAGTATTATTATTCTATATGCATAAATGCCAATAATGGTTAAGATTTTATTATTTCTAAAGAATGGCTTACATGTATCAGTAATTGTCATGTGATAAAGATAACATATGCATCTTTTCTGTAGCAGCATTAACCTATTTAATTTTGTCACACCACATCCTTCCCATATTTCTATACCATATTCCAGGTGGGTATATATTATTCCATAATATATAGATTTAAGTTGTTCTACATTTAGGTAGTTGGCAAAATATTTTAATAGGTAAGCATTTTTTGTAATTTTTTTTGCAGACTTCATTTACATGCTTTTCATAATTTAAATGTTTGTCTAAATATATTCCTAAAAACTTTTGATTAGGCACCTGCTCTATCTTAATATTTTCTAGTGTTACATTTATGTTATTTTGTCCTTCATTTCTATTTGATTGGTGTCGAAAGTGAATAAGTTTAGTCTTTTTAACATTTAATTTTAAAAAATTGTTGGACAAGTAATTTGAAATCCAAGAAAGATTCTGAGTAATTTTATCCTCTAGATGTATCAAGTTTCTACCCTTACAGATCAGTGACGTATCATCTGCATATGATGTAACTTTTAGCTCAGTGGATTCTGCCAGATCATTTACATATATAATAAAAAGCAATGGTCCTAAAACAGATCCTTGAGGAACCCCTGATTTTACATTTTGAGTTTCTGATTGAATAAGCTTTATTTGGTTTCCATACTGTCAATAAAGTTCACAACATTGTTTGCGATTAAATAAGCACGACTGCAATATTTCATTTATTTTACCTCTTAAGCCATAAGTTGCTAGTTTTTTTAATAGTAGCTCATGTGATACACAATCAAAAGCTTTTGATAAGTCTAAAAATAAGCCTACAGTATTTACACCTTGTTCCATGTTTGTCATCACTTCATGAATAAAGTCAACAGTCGCAGTAATAGTTGAAAATCCTTTACGAAATCCATGTTTGGTATTTGTTATTATGCTATTTTCATTTAAGAAACATACCATTCATTTTTCCAACACTTTTTCAAATAGTTTTGCAAAAACTGATGTTAAAGTAATGGGCCTATAATTAGTCTCATTCATTTTATTACCACTTTTATACATAGGACGAACCATACTAATTTTTAGCATTTTAGGGAAAGTACCTTCATTTTGAGTAATTTATTAAATGTACCTGTATATCTAATAAAGCATATTTACATTGTTTGAGCATAGCAGGGGAGTAATCATCCCAGCCAGCAGATCTCTTGTTTTTTAAACTATTTATTATACCTTTTAATTTACTTGCATTTGTTTCAAATATGTACATAGTTTTGAATATATTCTTACTGTGAAATTCCACATTATTTTGGTCTAAAGTATTTCCAACATTAGCAAAGTAATTATTAAATATATTACTAATTTTTATAGGGTCTGCTATCACTTTCCCATCCCTCTCCAGACAAATATTTTTATGCTGTCTTTGTTTCTGACTTTTGTGATTATTAACGATTTTCCACATTGTTTTAGTTTTGTTTTCTGAATTTGTAATTTTATTTACATAAAAATTTACTTTGTTTGCTTTTAATGCCAATCTGTAGCATTTTTATATTCATTATACAGTTGTTTATATATATCTAGCTTTGTGTCACTTTAAGATTTATGCATATCTTTAACTGCATTTCTCAAATAGTTTTCTTCATAGTTAAGTGTTTGTCTAGGTTTAACATTACCGCTAGGTCTTCTAACTTTTTTTGTTTTTAGACACACAACATTTAGGTAATAATTAAGGATATTAAAAAATGCATTCCATTTTTCTTCTGTACTGTCTGCACCGAACACGTTTGCCCAATCTTCTTGTAGTAATATTTTATTTAGCTCATTTATTTTATTTTCATTTGTGACCCTTATCCATGCATAATACCATTTTTCACTTTTAGGCTGGCAGTTCCAAATATCTATTATTTGTGCTGTGGGATCAGAAACATGAAATTCTTCATTTATTGTATTATAATTACTTTCTTGTACGTTAGTTATAATATAATCCAAAGTAGATCTTGAATGACTTGTGATTATGGTTGGCCCTAGATAGGATGTAGCATCATATAGGTTAAAACTTTTTAAAAGGTCATTAAAAGCATAGTTTCCTACATCTATGTTTAGATCCCCTAGAAGAATGACATTTTGGTTGTGCTCAAGTATTTCATTTAGTAGCCCTTCAAGCTGAGTAAGGAAATTTCCCACTTTAGAATTGGGTGATCTATAAATCCCTATTATAATTATACTCCCAGTTTCTGTGGTTAGTTTAACTCCAGCAATTTCAAAGTCCATCTCCATACTAAAATTTGATAGTTTATTTATTGGTTTACATTTAATTTCACTCCTAGTACAGATGGCAATGCCTCCACTTTTGTGTAATTTTCAACAGAAAAAAGAGCTGAGGTTATAATTATTAAAACTATGTATCTTTAGTTCATCTTCCTTTAGACCATGTTCAGAGAAAACCATTGTCTGAGGATTACGTTTCACTAATATACTTTCTATTATTTCTATCTTATTACTAATATATTGTGTATTTTGGTGTAAGATTCTGAGCACTGAGGCATTTGATTTAGTGCTATCATTGGGCGAGTTCAGAGTATTTTTTGGGGAAACACCTACATCAAATGGGACACTATCCATACCAACTGGAATTACAGAATTGTTTCCTTTTATTTTTAATGGTTTTAGTTCATGCATTAATTTAGTTGCTAGATACATTTCTCCTTCTTTGTTCAGATATTTTGAGGTTACATCACTCATTTTCAGTGTTCGTTTTTTGTCAGAAAGGAAATTACCCTACATAGCAAATTACCCAGTTTACCTGACCCCTTCCTATTCATGTGCAAACCATCTCGTCTCAGATCCCAGTTGCTTATCCATGAGTTGCCATCTACAAAAGTACAGGAATGCTTCTTGCATACCCAGTCAAGAGTCGAATTTACAGCACTTACATATCTTGAATCTTTGTCTCTGCGATACAGTATTCCACTGACTCCCAATTTTGCCCTCGGAAAAAGTTTCCTTGCAGTTTTCACTAGATCCTCCATTTTCACCACGATTTCTTCTGGGGAAGTTGTCGAATGAAGATCATTAAGATTTCAATAGGATCTTCATTAAGTATTTCAAATTTATTCTGAAGAGGGATGGAGATAGTATTTTGAGAGTGAGTTTGCATGTTTTTTCCGCGCCTTACGGTATTCCAGCATTCAGCATTTCATACACATTGTGAACGTTTCTGTTGGCTTTTATTTTCATCTTTAAGATTTAGCTTGTAGGTTAATTTCCAATTTTCTTCCCTCAGTCTCTGTATCTCTTCTCGTAGCTTGGATCCTTCAGTAACTGAGGGTCCCCCATCCCATGCCTTGTCATGAACATTCATTTGGCCATCTTTGAAAGCTCTTACCCATTTGGTACCATTCCAGCATTCATAATGCTTTGTCTGTACACTTCACAAAGCTGATGGTGAATGTCAACTGCTTTCATGCCTTTACTAAGAAAACAAATAACACAACGTACTTCACAGTCAGCAGGATTCTCTATTGGTGGAGGCATTTTAAACACACAAAAGCAAATGTAAACATGATCAGTTGTTGCTGTAATGGTATCTGTGGCTTGCCAACAGATGTAGGTACACAGTGCACATGTGCAGAACATACCCCCAGAGTGCTTCAGAGGCGATTTCAAAACAGTACTTAAAAAACACACCTCATTCATGTATATTCTATTCTACAGTATAAAACACAATATTACATCTTACATGTAGAAAATTAAATATATATTGTAGGAGTGAGAGGAATTGGATAAAGAATGCAGATTGTATTAACTTGTAGAAAAAACAAAGTTTAGGCACTTCTATTTAGTTTATTATAAAACAATAAAAATCACAATTGTGTAAAAGTTTTCAGTTCACTGATGGAAAGCTATGGTGCCATTATTTTTGCACTTTGCCAATAACCCCTAGGCTGTATAGAACTACTATGCTAATTCTTCAGTGTCTAAAATGCCCCCGATTTGTTGTTCCTCTTTAAGATCCTTATCCACTTCTTATATTTTCTTTAATAATTTTCCCATCATTTTAATTGTTTTTGCCTTTGGACTTGCCAACATTTTAATTACTATTATTTCTTTGTTTAAATTATCCAATTCTTTGTTCCATACATCCTCTCCCCATCTTTTGACCTTTTCACATTCTACTTAACAATGTAGAATATTACTCAATTTCTCACATGTAAGGCATTTACCTGGGCAATTGTTTCCTATTCATTTTAATACTCCCATGCACATCCATCCAAGACCTATT
The DNA here is from genome assembly GCA_030762935.1 of Hymenopus coronatus. NCBI lineage: Eukaryota > Metazoa > Arthropoda > Insecta > Mantodea > Hymenopodidae > Hymenopus > Hymenopus coronatus. The sequence continues at coordinate 345,915,633 of CM060900.1, forward strand.
CTTTCAGATTTCTCACAAATGTATTTCTCCCTCCCCAATTTGTCTTAACAATTTTATATAACTTCAAAGAATTTTTATCCTCAAAAGTTGTCCATATCTCTTGTTTCTTTATGACTCTTCCACCATCAACCTCACTCCTTTCTAAAACCCTAATTTATTTTTATGTAATGACCAAATATTCCTCATGTTTCTTCTAATATTCACATTTCCCTATACCAACTCTCTCTTCCTATTACATATTTTTGAAACTTCATGCATTCTTTTGTTAAATTATTTTCATCTAAATTTATGCATCTACACCAGTACTTCCAGAAAGCATCTTTGACAACTACTTCTTCGTAAAGTATTTCTAGGCAATTCATTGTTAATGTGAGTGTTTTATAAAATTTGAAAAACTGAGGTTAAAACTCTGTCAGGTTTGACGTGACCCTGTAATGGAAAAAAAGTACTTTTGGCAAGCCTCGAGGCAATGAAATTTTTGCAATTACTCTTTGTTATTTTGTCTTTCACTTCTTGGTATGAGATTTATTCAATTACATCTTATTTTTGAAGTTCATTAAGTATCAGCTTAAGTTGCCAAGTCAGTCAGCCAGTCCAGGGCAGTCAGGTCAGTCAGGTCAGTCCAGTGCAGTCAGTCAGTCAGTCCAGGTCAGTCTAGGTCAGGTCAGTCCAGTCCCGTCCAGTCCAGGTCAGGTCAGGCCGGTCTGTCTGTCTGCGTGTGTATATATACACACACACACACAAACACACATAGAAGGGAGAGGTAAGATATTTAATTCCTTAAATAATGTTTTGCTTGGTGTTTTCACAGGAACTTTAATATTTTCTTTTGTAATTTAAAGATAGCATATAAATTTGTGGACATGTCCCATACTGGAATACCATAGGATAAAATGGAGTGAGCATATCCAAAATACATGGATCTTAATATACTTGTGGTACACACTTTTTTTCCTACTGTGAATGCATAGAGGATTTTGGATATTTTCCTGCCTAGTTAATCAACATGTGCATTCCATTTTAGCTCCGAATCTATCCAAACTCTTAAGAGATTTGTTTCACTGCCTTTGTTTATGGGGTGACTATTAATGCAAATCTGTAGTTCTTTTATAAGTTTTACCTGGGCTGAAGTTTGTAAAAGTTTTCTCATCTACATTTAAATGGAGCTTATTTCCTGCCAGCCAATTATATACGATTATGTTCTTTTGAGTTATATCATTTTCCAGGGCAGAGAGGTTACTGTTTTTATATATAATATTAGTGTCCTCTGCAAATAAAGTTATTTGTGCATCATTGAAATTTGACGGCAACTCATTTAAACAAATTAAGAATAAAATAGGTCCCAAAATTGCTCCTTGTGGAACTCATCTTTTAGAGGTTCTGAAATAGAAAGGCAACCATTAACTTCCTTTGCCTAAGATAGGACTTAAACCAATCATTCGGTATATCTCTTTTACCCACTTTATCTAGTGTATCCAATAATATTTTATGACTAACTGTATCAAAAGCCTTTGAAATTGAAGCTTTATTTATTTGGCTATGCAATCTTTTTTACTGCAGGATGTTAATATCTCCGTTGTGAGCCATCCAAATTTTTTTTTTTCCATAATTTTTAACCCTTTTAGCAGAAAGGCAAGACTGAGTCAATGTTTAAATATTGTAAGAAATAGAACACACTTTTCACTGAGATGTCTTGAACTTAGTATGCAACTCTAGTTTTCTTTATGTATCAGGAAATTCAAATAATTTTAAGTTTTCTTTACTATAGATCCTCGATATGATATTTGTTCTGGTGATATAGTTTCTAGATTAATGTACATATGCAGCAGAACCGCATTATGTTCTGAAAGACCAATGTCAATATTTTCACATCTGGAAGGGGCAGAGTTTTCCTCTACTATAATTTGACCAAGGCAAGTTTCAGAAGTGGTTGTTATATGGGTAGGTGTATTAATTATGGTTCTTAAATTATGTTTTTTTATAGTCAAACCCAGGCCGACTAGGTGAGAGTTGAGTGGTCTAAACACTCGGCCACAGTGTGGCCATTTAAATTATAAGTGAATAATGAATAACATTTCTGCAGTATATTTATCTTATAATAGAAAATTTAAGTTATAGTCACCACATATATTAATTTATTTTACTTATTTTTCAGAATAACAAGTAATGTAACATATTTCTCTAGAAATGTTTTTATGCACCCATCCGGAGAGCTATATATACAAGCAAGTGTTAGTTTACTTTTCTTACTGTTTGTTTCAATAACTGTATGTTCAAAACATTCTTCCTCATTAAGATAACTTGTTTTATTTATTGTTTTAAATGATATGCCATCCTATCAATATGGCACCTACCCCATTTTTTTAAATAACTTTCTACAATATACATTCCCAATTCCAAACCCTTTGACATTATAGAATGGAATTTCATGTTCATGCATCCAGTGTTCAGTAAGGCACAGAAAATTGACTTCTTTGAATTGTGAGTCCATCTAATTCATCTATTCATCTATTTTAATTTTTAGAGATAGCATGTTTAAATGTGAGTTAATTTTTTCTGCACATTTTCTACCATACCTGAAATTGCAGTAGCATTACTTATCCTGAATTGGGGGCAAAAATCTGATTTATTTCCAAGATTTCATTCACCATCCAGACAGACTGACCGTTTCCCTGATTTTTGCACATTTTAACTATTTTACTAATGATTCTGCCTAGTTGATATGACCCCTTATGGTTTAAATGGAGCCCATCTTTCCTAGACAAAATATTTCTAAATACCTGCTTACCTAACAAAATATGGCTTCTAGAGCACCACACACCCATCGAAGTTTGAATTAATATCTTGTATAAATGCAGAACACTTATCACTTCTTATTGTTACACTGTTCACCACTATAGTTGCTCCATGGAACTACTTCTTTGCTGCTCTCACAGTGTTGTATTTTTGTCTGATTACTTCTACAGCAGAGTTATTCCTCCAAATGTCATTAGTACCATCATGAAGTACCACAGTTTTCAATTTATGGGCCTCCTCTGAGCTCAATTGATCAATCTTGCACTTAAGCTGTGAAGATTTGATACCACGATACAATTCCACTAATGCACGTTCCACTTCTACATGTTTTAATATTGAGTCACCCAACACAAGTACATCACTGCCATTCACCCCAAGTTGCCATTGCTTTCTTCCTCTGTGACATCTTGGTCTACTTTTTCTGTTGAAAAGCAATTGTTTGTCACAGTCTTCTCCAGAGCAGGATTCCTTACCCTCTTATATTTGGTGTGTTGCCGGTGTCTGGAAATCCTAGTAAAGGAGGATGGAATACTGGAAGAATGAGTGTATTCTCCATCATCTGATTTGATTAATAATTCATATTTGTTGGATGTTGTTACCAAGACCATTGGGGTTCTTTGCTTTGAATTTATGCATTTCCTCTTTGGAGCCATAGCTCCTTTCCCAGGCTTTCATTAGCTGCTGCTAGTTCTTTTCTTCTTCTTTCAATCATTCCACATCACCATGAAGCAGAGAAATCAGTTTTTCTTTGGTACATAACTTGTTCCTGTATTTTTCATCACTAGGCTCCATTGTACCAATATTTATGTTGTTTAGACGTTCTAAAAAACTTTTATTTTCATCTGCCCTTTTCTCAGCTAGATCCTGGACATTCTTCAAGTCGTTTTGTAGTAGCTGCATCAATTTTGAAGTGATGCCATGCATTCCTTCTATTTATTGCAATACAAGGTAGCCATTGTTCCTACGGCACATATAGGGTCACCTTTTGAGGCTGTTTCTGACTGATATTCCTCTCACCTTTATTTCCACCACTACATTTTGGTTTGATTCACTCTAGTTTACTATTTTTGCCTTGATTTGTGAAGTACTGCTTTAATAAAGTAGGATAGGAGGAGTGGAATTAAATCCGGAACCAGGAAATATATAAGTATTGATGGAAAATCTCATGGACAAAATATGATCTATGGAAGGAATGGAGCAACAGATAAGTGATAATTGAAGTAAGTGGCCATGGAAATAAAAAGGATGTTAAAAAAGAAATCAAAGCAATAAAGAGACTAGTAAATGAGGTAAAATTTGAAATGGAAAAATTAGACGAGAGGAGATGAACATTTAACCTTCTCTTTATAGGTATAGAAGAGAGAAGAGAGTTTTGGCCATTGGAAGAGGTTAAACAAATCTTGGTAGAAAATTTGGGAATTGAGCTGAAAGCTGGGAGTAGATGCTTATCAGTTAGGAAGGTATATGGAAGAAGACCAATTGCGACTCATTTCACAATATCACAGAATTCATGATATGTTAGGGACAGCTAAAAGGCTGAAAGACCTCAATACTTTTATTAATAAAGATTTGATGCCAGCCTAAAGGGAGATAAAGTGAAATTTAACACGGACAATGATAGAAGCAAGAATAGCCAGAAAGAGAGCCTATATTAGGAATTTACAACCCTGGGTAGAAGGACTAAATATGTCCAATTGAGAGAAGAAGGACATATGGAGCAGAGAGCATGCAAGGAAAAAAATGACAATGCAACATCGGGAGGAAGTTCACTCATGGACATCTGGAGGAGAGATATATGCCACGGGGGACAAGGCAGTATGGAGTTTGGCATTTACATCAAGGGCTGAATCTGCGCCATCAAGAGAGGCAGCTGTGATATCAAATGCAGTTATGGAAAGCAAAAGTGAAGAATGGAAAGCGGTTTGACAGGAATTGCTAATATAATGCAGAGTGATGATGTAAGATCAGATGGAAGAAGGATTGTATCCCCTAAGATGACGGAGCTAGAAGAAACACGCATATTATTGGAGAAAGAGAAGAAAGTATGGCTCCATAGTAGTGGGGTGAGTTTGGGAGGAGGAGTGGACATGAGAAGGGGAGAAGAGGCTTCTGACAGTATGTTGTGCTCAGAACATGGCAGAATTTTGGTAGTGGATAATAACAGAACTACAAGAATGGGGTATGAACTTAAAAGGAGAGATGCTTTTGATAACTTTAGATTTAGAAAAGGTTCACAATAGGGAATGAGAAAATGTAAGAGGTTGGGATTTTGAAACTGTAAGGGGCTGAAAAGTAAAAGTTTAAATTACCTACTGAGCAAGTTAGATTATTCAGGAGTAGCTGAAACTTGGTTGAAAGAAGAGAATCATGCAGTGAAAGATTTTGTAAAACATGGGTAAAAAGGGGCAGAAGGTAGCAGTTAAAGGGAGAATATCTGGTGGTTAGGGTGCTTTATAAGGAAATCCTTAAGCAAAGGGATCAAAGAAATGTGACCTAGATGCCTAAAATGATTGCATAATTTGCCTTGGAATAATTTACAAGCCACTCATATCCTCGCAGTTTCACAATCCTAACCAATTTAATCAGTTGGAAGAGGAGAAGTATGTGAATACAGAATTTATATAAATGGAGGACTTTAACATCACATTAGGAGAAAAGGGCATGGAAGTAAGAACTATTGGACTGATGAAGTAATGGGAGAAAGAGAAATAGGTAGAAAAAGAAAGGATAAAATTATGGACAGTGCTGGTGACAATTTCATCGCATTTTGTGAACACAACTCATTGAGCATATTAAACAGGAAATATGGTGAGGATATTAATGGAGAATTTACCTTTATAAATAAGAACAAAAAAGTAAAATTAATTATATTTTATGGCTAATTAATTTGAAATATGTTCTTAAGAATTTCAAAGTTTTTTATGTAAGTGTCAACAATGAACCCTTTCCATAATAGGAGATAAATTACAAACAAACAAAACAGAATCAGGAAAGTAGGAATAAGGACTGTAAACAGTGTGTGAGATTCAATTGGTATGACAATTATAGTAATGGGTTTAAGCAAGTTTTTTGTTTTCTTGCTTTGGACAGATATATCAGAAATGGGTTAGTTTCATGTCACATGTAAGTGAAATAGAGAAACCAATAAATATTTTTAATGGGGTACTGCAGATGGCAGGAGAAAGAATGAAGATGACAAAGAAAGCACTCAAACATGGAGAAGATTGCATTGACAAGGAATGCAAAGTAACAAAAAAGTTGTTGAAACAGATGTTGCAAAAATGGAGAGAACAAGAGAATATAGAAGCAAAGGAGTTATTTTTACTGGGCAGGGTATTTTACAATTAACTCCTAGAACAAAAGAAATTTAGGTGGAGGGGAGAAAATAGGGAAAGGGTGTTAAGGGAAGAGAATATCAGCAAGATTTGGAAGGCTTTGAAATATTCATATTGCATATGTAGATCAGTCAAATGAGAGACCCAGACTGTGAGATTAGTAATGGGTATGTGGACATTTTGAACAGAGAGGATGAGAGAATAATTAGACATGCTAGATTAATGTTAAGAAATAAAGCAACTGGTCTAGATGGGATTTCCAGAGAATTTCTCTAAGAATGACATGGTTCAACTTTAAAAATTAACAGGTCTGTTTAATTCAATTGAAGAAAAGTGGTTTGTACCAGTGAGCTTGAGAAAAGCAATGATGCAGCTGATTTGTAAAGGGAAAGATAGTACGTCCAAACCAAGCAGCTATTATGGGATTGCTCTATTATCAAATGTAAGTAAAATTTTTACTGGAATTTTAGCAAATAGGATACAAAAGTGGGTAGAAGAAAACAATCTCCTTTTATAATTACAAATGGCTTTTAGAATTGGGAGAAGAGACGCTGATAATATTTCTATAATAAAAACATTAGTATGAGGGTGGATTGAAAAGTAATGCACAATAATTTTTTAAAAAAAAAAATAAAAAATTACAAAGGAACTTACACCTTTTACCTACTTTTCAACATAGTCAATAAATAAATTTGTCCCATCATGATACCAGTTTCAATATGCCCTGTTCGTAGAAGTTCATTTCCCTGGGGTATAGCCATTTATGGACTGTCGATTTCACTTCCGCATCTGTCACAAAGCATTGGCCAGCCAGGAATTTCTTCATGGGACCAAACAGATGAAAGTCCAAAGGTGCAAGATCTGGACTGTATGATGTATGCTGGAGCACCTCCCAGCCAAATTTGGTGTTTTTCTGATGAACAGCAACAGCAACATGGGAGCGAGCATTGTCATGAAGTTTGGCATCATCAGCATTAATGTTGTGGCATTAGTCACGAAGGACACAAGGCAACTTCACCAAAGTTTTAATGTAGGCTGTGGCATTCACAGTGGTCCCGTGTTCAGCAAAGTCCACCAATAAAACACCATACACATCCTAGAACACTGTCACAAGCACTTCCCTAGCAGATAGCCATTTTGAATTTTTTCTTTACTGGGGAACCTGCATTTTTTCACTACATACTTGCCTGCTTTGTTTTAGGTGTGTAGTGGTATGCCCACGACTTATCACCAGTGGTGATTCTTTTCAGATAGTCATGCCCTTCTGCGGTGTACCACGTTAAGTAATCCAAGTTTGTCTTCATTTGTTGGCCCTTGTGGTTATCAGTCAGGTTCTTAGGCACCCAGCGAGCACTAACTTAATGAAATTTCAATATGACATGAACAATACCATACACTGCACCATAGGAAATGTTGAACTGTTGCGATATGGTTTGCAGTTGCACATACCGGTCATTCAAAATTGCCACCTTAATGCCTTTTGACATTCTTCAGGGTTGCAGCTATTACACTTATGGCACAAATTATTATGAAAAAGATTGAGTTAACAGATTTTTTTATATAGTGTTTAACACCCACTTTTACTACTTGTGGCATCACAGGCAATGACACAGATAATACATAGAAAGATGATGGAGCACTGGTGGAATGCATTGGCATGGGAAACAGGAGAACCTGGAGAAAACCTGCCCCAGGACTGCTTTGTCCACCACAAATATCACATGTGGTCGCTTGGGATCAAACCCGGGCTGTCTATGCGAGAGGCGAGTGGTTTAAACACTCGGCTATGGTGCAGCTAATAGTCAACTGATGGTAACTATATTGAGAGCCCCATACAATGAGATCACTTTCTGTGTGAGGGTGGGGAAGGAGTAGTATCTAGAGAGATAACACAAAGGAATGGTTTAAGGCAAGTTTTTAAATTAAGTCCAATAGTCTTTAATCTATTTATTGGCAACATTTTATAAGGGATAGGCAAGAACAATAGTTTTATGCCTGTGATAATATAATATAGCAATTCCTGGGCTACTGTTTGCTGAAATCTGGTAGAAGGATCAATTACAATTCATGGGCTGAACTAAGCACTTCGGAAGTACTGTAACCTAACTGTGAATCCGGAAAAAAACCAAATAGTGGTATTTAAGAATGGTGCAAAATTAAGTTAAGTATGAAAAGTGGAAGAAGGTGAGTAAGGAATATAAAATAGTAAGAGAATGTATTTACTTAGGCACTAAAATACACGAGAGTGGGAAAACAAAAGAAATTAGCACTGACAAAAGGAAAAGGAATGCAACTAGAAGCTGTGAGAACAGTAAGTACATTGGAGTTAAGCAGATGGAAAAAATTTATAATATGGTGATGGAACCAAAAATGCTATATAGACTCAGTGGGGCTGGAGGGAGGAACCCATTGATGTGGTCCACAGGATGTTTTGTAGGGAAGTATTCGGCCTACCAAGTACAGTGGCAAAAGAGGTGGCATAGATGGAAAAGGGAAGTGCCAAGGAAGGGTATGATCATAGAAAGAGCACTGAAATATTGGCTTTGGATTCTGAATCTAGATAACAATTTCTTAAGACAGCTCATTGGCAGTATTGCACTCTCCCCATCTTTTATCATCAAATTAACCACTTGTCAATCAAGTGACTAGAATCATACATGAAGGGAGGTAGAAACATGATGCTTGGAGAGTGCACACGTGCACACGTTAAGTCCAACTAAATCTGATCATTCTTATATGAACACCTTTTATGCTCCCATGTGTGAATAACAGATGCTGTTCAGTTCAATATTGTGTTTAAGACATGGTACTCATATAAATAGTTATCATTTATACCATGTTTATTATCCTTATGACACAATCTCAAATGCTGTAATTTTATACATAATATTTTATGCACTATTTTCTACACCTAAATAGAAAAATAATATTTTACACATGTATCCTGGCTAAAGTATATGAATACAATTTTTTGGGAAAACACACATAAAACTTAATTATATATAAAACTAAAATTTAAATTTACCCAAAAGAGTTTAATTTTCAGAAAATACAATTAACAAATTATCTAACATAATAGTCTAAAGACTACCTTCAAAAAAAAAAATTCATAAAAATCATAAAATATATCCCAATGAATATAAAATTTCCTAAAAAGAAAGAAAGTTTTTTAAAAAACTAATAAAAAAAATCTAATAAAGAATATCTTCTAATCAAAGAAATAAATAATAATAAAATTAAAGCCAATCTTAAATTTGTTCATTATTACGTTAATTAATATGTAAATTTGTGTATTTTTGAAATTTCTATTAATTTACCTCAAAGAAAACAGATGAGAAGTTGGTCAGCACAGATTCCAACAGTTCTAAACCAAAAGTTCTCGTCATCTCTGTCATTCCTATTAACCAATATGGCTGATCAGCATTCACCAGTTGCACCAAATCCTGTAAAATGAATACTCTAGTTTTAGGATTTCTTTTACTGGAAAGAGAGCATTTAATTATCTCTTCTATATATTTAACTCAATGAAATTGTTAAAGAGCATGTAACAATCTAATACTTTCTAAGTTTCTTCATCAAGTAATAAAGATACAAAAAAGAGTTTGTTAAATGAGTGTATTTGAAGACATTTTTCTTATTCCTGTAACATATATTATTATTTGCCGTTAATTGTTACCAAATTTTACAGAAATAATGTTTCACAAAAAATGGAATTAAAAATGTGGATACTTAAGTATATTTTATTTACAGGGTTACTACAAAAGAAATAGACAACTTCAACTGCCTGTAAAACAAAAACTATTAGAGATAGCAACCTAATTATCTTGGAGGTATGTTGAGAAACTCTCAAAGTTTCGTTTGTTACTATTGGTAACACTGTAGTGTTTTGTTTGTTGTTGCAGAAGCTGAAATGGCGGAAAATCCTATGGAAAAGGCATATTGCGCGTTGGAATTTGCTAGAACGCAATCAGCACAGCAACTGTTGTCCCACATTTTAGAACAACAACAACAATAATCATCATCATCTTTATTAGCTCATAGATTTTTACAAGTTTCGAGCTTTGTCAGAAAAAAAGTAAACTTATAATTACAATCTATTTACAGTTCTTACAGCCTATTTATAGTTCATCTATTCTATACAGGCATTTCTTAATTAAAAAGGTTTTTAACTTTTTTTTAAATACATTTCCACTTAAGGCTTTTAATTGCTTTGGTAACTTATTGTAGAAAAGTTAACTCATTATTAGGGGATCTTTCCCTGTGATTTTCTTACTAGCATTACTTCTGTGGTAATTATTTTGATTTCTAGTACTATAGTTATGACTATCTTTTATATATACAGCATACTTATTTACTAAAAACATGATAATTTTATACACATACAATGAAAAGACTTGCTTTCATAACTACCAAACTTGTCAATGGAAATGGACTTGAAGAGTAAAATTCACTGTTGAGTGAGTGGCTAGAGGAAGGTATTATAGAGGAAGTTGCTGAAAATGTTAGAGAAGATGCTGGATACTATCTGCCACACCAAGGGCAAGTAAAAGAAAGGTCTACTCCAAAACTGTAACCAGTAAGGAAAAGGGAAAACTTTCACTCAATGACTGCTTGAGCAAAGAACTAAATCTGTGTTGAGAGCCAAAAGGGTTAAATTGGAATCTTAAATAGTGAATATTAATAAATTTGAGGAAAACTTTGATTTGGTCAAAAAAGGAAACTTGCTCTTCAGCTTTATCCAATGGCCACCAGGGTGCAACTCTATACAAACTGACTTTTCAATTTCGAATTTAGTCAGTGCAGCTGAAGATGCCAACAATAGATCATATTCCTGAAGAAAAAACAGATTAATGAAGTAAAAATGAGTGTTTAGCTGTTCCCACTCCACTTGCAGCCATCAGTGTTGATGAAATTTAGAGAAAAACATATTGGATTGATATCAGAACATCAGAAAGATATTCCTACAAGTGTCAGTTAATGAGACTGACCACACTTAAAATTCCTGTGGTGGAAAGACAACAGTATTCAGGAATGTAAATTGCAGCCCATTTATCTCAATGCTGTTATCACCATTATTTGGACACTTATGAATCACAATGTATACAATAATAAGAATATTGAAAGATTCATTCTATGTGGATAATTGAGTTACATCAAATCTCTCTGAACAAGAACTCCATGTCTTTGTAGAAGAATCTTCAAAAATATTGGATGAAGCAAAATTGAATTTAAGAGTTTGGGAAAGCATTTGAACTTCTCATGATCAAGATGACAAACATGAAATCTCTTCAGTATTCAGATTATTATGAGAGAGGAAAGACAATATATTATCTTGAGCAATGAAAACCTGGGAGAATTTTAAGGAACCTGTGATAAAAAGGAATATTTTTTCAGTACACTATAGGGTTTTCAATTCTATAGAATTCACCTGCCTTGTGATTTTAAAACCAAAGCTTCTTTGCAACTAGTTGGGAAACAACTGGACTGAGACAGGATGGTGCCAGATGATATGAAGAAATGTTTCTTTCAGTGGGTGGAAGCACTGCCTGAATTTGCTGATGTAAAAATACAAACACTTCAGTTTGGCTGGCAATAGGATTTCCTTTTCTCTTCACATCTGCTATGATGTGAATTAATATGTTTATGCTGCTATTGTATTTCTAAGGAGTGAGCATGATTATGAAGCCGTAGTGCAACTAATGATGGCAAGAGCCAGATTAGGACGGTTAAGAAGATTACCATCCCAAGTCTTGAACTACTTTCTTGTTGCACTGGGAGAATTTTAAGGAACCTGTGATAAAAAGGAATATTTTTTCAGTACACTATAGGATTTTCAATTCTATAGAATTCACCTGCCTTGTGATTTTAAAACCAAAGCTTCTTTGCAACTAGTTGGGAAACAACTGGACTGAGACAGGATGGTGCCAGATGATATGAAGAAATGTTTCTTTCAGTGGGTGGAAGCACTGCCTGGATTTGCTGATGTAAAAATACAAAACACTTCATTTTGGCTGGCAATAGGATTTCCTATTCTCTTCACATCTTCTATGATGTGAATTAATATGTTTATGCTGCTATTGTATTTCTAAGGAGTGAGCATGATTATGAAGCTGTAGTGCAACTAATGATGGCAAGAGCCAGATTAGGACGGTTAAGAAGATTACCATCCCAAGTCTTGACTCAGAATTTTAGTCTCTGTTAAGGATGCTTAGGGCTCGTAGACATCCCACAAATTTCTGGTCTGACTCAACTATACCCATGGCCCCCTGGATTAAGAAGGTTGAAAATCAGGGAACTTTCATGTGAAACAGATGTCATTTTTCTCAAAAAGAATAATGGAACCATATACCTGGAGAACTGAATCTTGCTGATTTACCTTTGAGAGGCTGCAGAGCTGAGAAATTGAAAGCGTCAGGATGGTAGGAGGGCCCATCTTGGCTGGAGTTGTCCACTGAGCATTTGAGGAAAGAGTTGTTAAGGAAGATGGCATCCCCAGAAAGAAGAATGATGAAATGCTTTTCTTAATTACAGTCACTGAAACTACTTAGTATCTTAAACACATTACTCAAAAACTGTTATAATGATTGCTTGGATTGCAAGGTTTATCTATAATTTGAAAACCAAGCTGGATGAGAGATACAAACATGAATTTTCTGTGAAATAAATATAGTTATCAGAAAAGAAACTCCAGTTTATACAAGAAGAAGCCTTCAAAGGAAACAGGATTTCTGTTCTCAAGTCATTATGCACATTTAAAGATGCTGATGAAATCCTATGAGTGAAGATGGAAATAATGAAGGAGAAGATTTCAGGTATCCTATGGTTCTTCCAAGCAAACACAGATGATGATGAATGGGGTTTAAGGGCGCTCAACTGCTAGGTTATCAGCGCCCTTAACATAAAACTGGGGAGTTAAAACACCTGAGCTGTATGCTAAAACGGATCTCTATCAAAAGATCTAAAATATAGATAAAATCAGCATAAACACCTAAAACCAAGATAAAATAACTGTCCAGCCCTGAATCCAGAGCTGGCGATAAAACTATGACACTAAAACTACTAAAACAAGAGGGAACATAAAACAATAGTGACTAAAAGTTTCAAGGGTTATAAAAGATTTCAAAAACCTCACATATCACTCAATATCTGCACCAAAACTATAACAGCAAAAATAAAACTATATACTTAAGGCATATGTCACTTTAGATAAAAATTTAAAAACGTTCTCCACCGCTCTGGGATGATCAGCCAGGACCTCTGAAAGCCTGACCGGCAGTCGTAGAGTAGCTCGTAGTGGTGCTAATGGAGCACACTCTACAAGTACGTGCCGGACTGAAAGTGTTTTGCCACAGAGCGGGCAGACAGGTGGAGGTTCCCTCTGAAATAAGTGGCTATGACTAAAAATACAGTGGCCAATACGCAATCTTGCTAAAATAACTTCCTCTCGACGAGAGCGACGTGAGGAAGTCACCCAGTGTATTGGGAGCTCCTTCACCTCCCGAAGTTTGTTGCCGCAAAGAGCGGACCACTTTCCATGCCAGCTCGAAATTACCACTCTGCGGACAACAAATCTAAAATCTTTGGCCGTCACAAAGTTAGTGGTAACACTGGGCACAGACGATGCCTTCTTTGCCGCCAAATCAGCCAGTTCATTCCCTGGCACACCAACGTGTCCAGGAACCCAAGCGTACTCCACAGCTACACCCGAAGTGTGCAAAATGTGGAGGATGTCCTGAATGCGCTGTACTAGAGGATGGTAAACATACAGCTCACGAAGGCACTGAAGTGCACTAAGGGAATCACTCACAAGATGCCCGTCAATCAAGTTTCGACAGTGAATATATAAAACGGCTCAGTAAATAGCATACAGTTCTGCAGAATAAATTGATGTGCTACACGGCAAACGGAATGTAAATGGTTTGTTTCGAGTAACAAAGGCACATCCACATCCAACTGGCGCACTTACTGTCATCAGTATATATATATATATATATATATCACTGTATTTTGATAAAAATTCTAAAAAACAAGAATGGATACTAAACATAGGCTTAGAAGATTTCGCATAAGCCATCATCCCGAGATCTATGTGGGAGGAAGCACGTAACCAAGGTGGGTGAACCCTCTCCCCCTTGGGAAACATGTCAGGCATTTCAAGACCGTGCGTTCGAAGCAGCTCCTGGAAGCGAAATCCTGCAGGTGTTGGACTACGTAAGAGGTTTTTATAATGGTCGCCCAATCCGGAATCAAAAAAGGGAGTAAACGATGGATGCGCAGGTATGCACTTCAGGCTACAACCATAGTTAGATAGAAGAACATCCTGCCGACAACGCAGAGGGGGCTCAGCAGACTCGGCATAAAGGCTCACAACAGGGTTAGTTGGAAACGCTCCAACAGCCACCCGGATGCCCCGATTGTGGACAGTATCTAACTTCCTCAGCACATATGGGCGTGCTGAGGCATAAACAATACATCCATAGTCTAACTTTGATTGGATCAGTGCACGATAAAGACGCAGCAGAGCAAACACAGGTAGCTAAATTTCTGATAAAGGAAGAACGTGTTTAAGAATCTACACACTGGTACACACATACTGATATCACGCCTAAGAGAAAGATTTTGAATCTTAGGAGGAAGAACAGTAAGTGTGATATCAATATGTGTAAGGTATAAGAGACATGAAGCTAGGAATGTTGAGGTTTTACCTAGTGAAATGCCTAAGGATGGAATAAAAGATGCTTTCGTATTTGAGGTAACAAGAGTGGACACTTGTTTCTGAAAGGTGAGCAGAAGTCATGAAGTGGATCATCATGTTCACTGTTCTGTCTACAGAGCATTCCATTTGGAATAAGCAGCCTGTCTACAAATGGTTTCCTAATGAGCCTAAATAGATTCATTGCGCAATGAGAAACATCATCAATTATCTACAGTGAAAATGGAACAAATGTCACTGGCTTGGAGAGCCTGTTCAAAACAATCAACTGGAATAAAATAGAGTGAGTCAAGGTCCCAGAGAATATAGTGGAAATTTAATCCTCCAACAGCAGTTCAGAAGAGCAGTAAAGTAAATATTTCCAAAAGATTCCAGCATTTGCAAAAATTATGACAAGCTCTAAGAAAGAAATTCTGAGAAAAATACTTAGGTAAGCTAATCCAATAACCAAAAAAGGGAAAGAACCAGAACGTGAAGAAAGGTGATATAGTGCTAATTGGCAGTGAGAGGAAGAAGTGAACTGAAAGGCCAATAAAAAGAGTCCTCAACATTTATCCTGGAAGGAATGGGAGTGTACTGTGGCAAGATTAAGAACATCTAAAGGTGAAGCAGTCCGACCTGTACAATGTCTATTATTTGTTAGAGATGGTAGATTTGACCATGAAAGAAATTGTTCAGAGGAAATCTACTATGCTTGCCACATTTCAAGATGAGACAATCAGATGTACCCAAAATGCTATAGTTCCTGAGGAGACAGTTCATACTGAAGTGAAGCCACCAGAGAGACTCAATTTATAAATAATGTGTTTTAATCGTTGTGTTTGTTTGAACTGTTCCTCTAAATTCAAAGATGGGAGGATGTCAGGAACTGCATATAACATTGTTTTATTGCTCATAAACTCATTTATATCTTATACTCAAAGTGGGCAATGCAAAAGAATGAAAAAATTAAGATGGTTCAGAAACTACTTACGTTAAAGGAAGCAAAGAAAAATAAAAAAGGGGTTTAGTTGTAATTAAGTGTATGTCTTGTTATGTAAGATTTGTGCTACATAAATTTTTAAAATTGAGTAAGGAAATACAAATTTGGGTAGTTTTACTTTCCCACTTATACCTTTACTACCTATGGAGAGTGGTATAAACATTAACAAAATGGTGAATACGTAAGTTTGAAATTCACATAAAATACAAGTCTTTCTATCAGACTTATTGAAATAAAAATGCATGATGCTTTACAAAAGCTGTAAAAATCACATTATACACTCAAGAAACCCATAATTTGCACAAAAATGTGCATTATTGTAAATGTAGAAAATAACATTTCCTAGCTATTAGTAGCCTTTAAACTTCAACTTTTCATCATACTTATCCATAGAAACACACACAAATATTGTAACAGTATTCCAATGCCTGTACCAAGGCAATACTCTCAATTATCAGTACACAATTATATAAATCTTAATCTTCAATCAGAGGACCCTACATCAGACATAGCTTTAACATGAGTCTTGTGAGTGCTGGAGCTCCAAGCTACATACAGTTGAACCTGTTTTATATGTAACTCAGTTGCAAGTAATTCACATTTATATGTAAATTTTCGTAGGTCCCGGCAAAATATAATTTAGAAACCTGTTAACAGAACCTTATCTATACGTAATGCATTTATATGTAATTTGCTGTTATACGTATTAAATTTCAGTGAAATACAACTCAGTTTTACATAATTCTAATGAGCATACAGCATACACTATCTTAAAAGAAATTCGAGGATATTTTCCTTATCTCTGTTGACAAAGATGCAAGCTGAGCAGGCGGCTTTCGGCCTTTGGAACATAAGACAATAATACGTTTGCTGGTAGAGCATGACAATGCAGCAACAAACGTGAAGTCTTTATTCGGTATCGGTGTTTACTTTAAACAGCGGTTTGTCTTTCAGTTCTCAGTTGCTTTTAGTCAGCCATGGAGAATAGAAAAAGGAAATGTTATACGCTAGGTCAGAAAGTGAAATTCATATGAGAGGTGGAGCATAATCCACACAAAACCAAAACCAAAATTGCTTCAGACTTTGGAATTGCTTACTGCATGCTATGTACAGTCATCAGTAACAAAAATGTTATTTTGGATGAGCTTTTAAAATTGGGTGCCAAATCAACAAAACGCAGCTGTCAGCAAGAAGGGAGATATGCTGATTTGGAAATGGCACTGTTCACATGGTTCCAGCAGAAACGGGCTGCAGCTCTACCAATCAGTGGGGACATGCTGAAAGCTAAAGCGATAGATTTAGCTAAAATAATAAACATTATGGCTGATTTCAAGGCTTCATCAGGATGGTTGCAAGGATTTAAAAATTGTCATGGAATCACAAGGAAAACAATTTGCGGCAAGTCGAATGCTGTGGATGACATCATGGTTCAACACTGGAAGAAAGAGGTTCTACCAGGAATCATAAGGGATTATCAGCCTCAAAACATCTAAAACTGTGATGAGACTGGCCTGTTCTACAGTCTCCTTCCCAGCAAGACATTAGCTGAAAAGGGTAGCTCATGCCATTTAGGAAAGAAAAGTAAAATTCATGTAACAGTTCTTGCCACCAATGCAGATGGACAAACTTCCCCCACTTGTGATAGGAAAATCCAAGAATCCGAGGTGTTTTAAGGGTGTGAAAACAACCTGCATAATATGAATCCAATAGGAAGTCTTTGATGACTATGATTTTAATGGAACATTGGTTAAAGAAACTGGACATTAAAATGAAAAAGAAACAGAAGAAGAATGTTCTTTTTATGGATCGATGTACAGCACATCCACCTCAAGTAATTTTGGAAAATGTTTGAGTGGAATTTTTCCCTCCTAACTGTGCCAGTCATCTACAGCCACTTGATTTGGGCATCATTGCAAATTTCGAAGTTCATTATAGAAAAATGCTGGTTCAACATTTAATATCACTGACTGATGCAGGAAATGAAAACCTTGCCATTAACTTACTACAAGCCATGAAATTTATTTTGGCTGCCTGGAAGCAGGTGTCATCCTCCACAATCAAACACTGCTTCATTAAATTTAGTGTCTTACTGGAAGAGGCTGTCTTTGATGATGGTGATGATATTGGTAGTGATGAGCCTATAAATGAGCTAGCTCTACCGGAGGGTGTAAATTTTTACACCTTTGTGCATTTTGATGACAATCTAGCTGTGTGTGGGGAACTACAGGATGAGGAGATTATTGCTGATGTGTGCCAAAAACATGGTGGTGATCAAGAAAGTGGACCAGCTTCAAGCGACCCTGACAGTAATGTGGATGAAAACTCAAATCTTGAAATATCTAAGGTGAGTGAAGTGTTAAGTGCAATAAATGTGTGTAGGCGTTACATCAGTGCTAAAAGTGGTAGTGAAAAAGCTCTAAATTCATTAATAAGTTTGCAAAATGAGGTTTATGCACATAGTACAACAAAATTGAAACAAGCTAAATTAACTGATTTCTTTAAAGCAGGACCAAGTTCAAAATAAAGTTTTCTTCGTACGTATCCTTGTTGTTTGTAACATTTTGCACATCTAGGCCCACTGTATTGCCTTTCTTTTTTTTTTTTAAATATGTATGATGCATTATCAAAATCTCAGTTGTAAGTAATTCTGAGTTAAAGTAATTTCCCCTTGTTCCCTTGATATATGCATAAATCAGGTTCAACTGCAACTCATTATGTGATACAGCAATAACTAGAACATAATAAGTATGGTGATTACAATTTTATTTCATCAAGTAAAAATAATAATTATATTCTGTAAAATGTAATAATTACAAATTAAAAAATTAATAAAACTGCAACAATCACAGTAATATGTATCCTTTATTCTATTATTTCTCATTCCTGAAAATAATTACACATATCAGCTACATGTTTCTTCCTTCGTCTTTTTAACAACAAATTTAAATTAGAACCAATTAGATTCAATCACTACACACCAATGCTATTTAGTGTGGTCACACATTGATGGCTGAAATGCTTCTTCTCTATTAAAAAAAAAAATCTTTACCAATCTTATCACTATATTTCTTCAGCTGTTTCTAAATCATTGACTTTTTTTTTAATTATAACCATTTTTGCTGTTGCCCATATTAATTTCCATATTCAAAATACAGTCATTATGCAAAATATATCAGTCATTCAATTTTTAAATTTGTCTTACCTGAAACATTAGATATGCATCTGCAGCACAGGGCCTCAGTAACTTTGGTGCCATATTAGATGGAACCTTCAGTTCCTCCACATTTACTTCTCTTTTGGCATTGTCTTTTCCTCTAAAATATTCATCCTCAGCAACTACTCGCTCAAATACTAATGAAACTAACTGACGTACTGTTGCTCCAGCAGTGTTAATTGTTGTAGAATCTTTGGTAAAATGTAATCGAAAGCATAACACAAGGTTCTAAACAGAGAAAAAAAATGATCATTATTACAATCCTCACCACAAATGCACAAGTCTCTGAGTCCAGTTTCACCAATAATACTAAAAATGTTAACAACTTGCTTTTACGATAAATTCTTAGTAAACTTTTTGTTAGTGTCAAAGACAACTGCTAATAATAGCTTTGAAGAAAGCAGTTTCCAAACCACACAGCTTCCAAATGTGCTCAATGAGTCCAATCTTACACATTGTAGCATACTCTTGTTTCAGTAGCAGACTGGTTGTAATATGTGCATGTATTCAAAGTTATTGCCATGTGAGCTGATTAGGGTTAAAATCATGTCAAGTGAAAGGTCTAGTTGAAGAGAAATTAATGCTTTACTATTCAAAAGACATTAATTATAAAAGTAGTTACTAAGTATAGAGTAAAATTGAGTGCAAAAAAGGCAAATTTTAAACAAAGGAGAAGGATGAAGTCTGGGAGAAAATCCATAGGAGATACAATTGCAATGCATGAATTTCTCTCAGATCAAGTAACTACATCAATTTAACCTAGTAAAATGCAGTACCAAAATGCCAGGTGCAAAAAGAATTTAGAACAGTTTAAATCTGAGCAGTGGATATAACACAATTAAAATGGATAAATATGTTATCAAACAGGTCCAAATAAAACTATGTTTGCTAATGTGATGTTGAAAATGAGTCGGAATAGTAACACTCACCTCACTTATATGTAATTGTTCAAAACATATGTTTCAAGGGCAATTGCCCTCTTCTTCAGTTGAAGTCCGACTGATGGCTGCTATTTGTGCTCTGTGGTCTATTACGGTGGAGCCATCTGGTGTTCTCAGTAGAAGTTCAAAATCATGTGGCGGTATTTCAAAATTCATCAGTTGGTCTTTTTGTTGTGTAATGAGAATATTCTCCCAAACTGTAAGTTCTGCCGGGTTGTTTACAGGTTTTAGCAATTTTATGTCATTTTGTATTTCATGATGTGATGTCCAAAAATGGTATGCTACTGCCGATTTATCTGTTTGTTTCTGTTTGATATGTCTGAAATGTTCCTTTAGCCTTGTTTCCAGTCTTCTTTTTGTTTGGCCAATGTAACATGATTTGCAGTCCTTGCAATCAATTCTGTAGATGCCTGATCTCTGGTTTGTAGGTATGGGGTCTTTAATGTCTGTTTTCAATGCATTTTTTATGTTGAATTGGTTACTTGAAGCTAAACTTATATTGTATTTCTTGAAAATTTTTTTGAATTTCCTATCTGCTGTTGGGTGATAGGTGAATTTTTTATATATAACTTTCGGTTTTTGTATGGACAAAGTGGTGATTTGTTTTAAGGTTAATTTCTCCTTATGTTTTTTAATTTTTTGGTCAATGATGTCTGGGTTAAAACCATTGGCTGAGGCTATATGTCTTAGTTGGAGGTATTCTGTGTTGTACTCTTCTGGGTCAAGTGGGATGCTGAGGAGTCTGTGTACTGAACTGTTGAAGACTGCCTGTTTATGAGGTTCTGGGTTGAAACTATTCTGTTTTATGTAATTGTCTGTATGTGTGGTCTTCCTGTAGATGCCATAAGTGATCTTTTGTTCTTTCCGTGTTAGTTTTAGGTCCAGGTATGGTAGCATTTGGTCTTTTTCTGTTTCCATTGTGAATTGTATGTACCTGTCCTGTAGGTTTAGTAATTTTAGAGAGTCTTCTGCTAATTTTTTGGGGACCACCGCAAAAACATCATCAACATATCTAAACCATTTTTTGAATATATTCGGAAAACTGGAGGTTATATGTACTTCAAGTCGTCCCATGTACAGATTTGCTAAAAAGGGCGAAAGTGGGTTACCCATCGCTAAGCCTGATGATTGTCTGTAAAATCTACCATTGAATTGGAAATAATTCTGGTTGATGCAAAGTTCTGTTAAAGTATGGAAGTCTTCTATTTCTTTCTGGTTTAAGCCAATGCCCCTGAGCCATGCTTTGAAGGTTTCAAGTAACTTGTCGACTGGGATGCTGGTGAATAATGATTTCACATCAAACGAAACCAACAACTCATTGTTTGAAACTTTGTACTCTTCTAGATGTTTTATTAGTTCTATGGAGTTTTTAATGGAAAGGTGGTTGTGTTCGGGGAAGCTATTGAATTTGTTAACTAACCACTTAGATAATTTGTAGGTTGGAGAGTTTATGCAATTGACTATTGGTCTCATGGGTTTGTCCGGTTTGTGGATTTTTGGCAAAGCATAAAGACGTGGTAGAGTTGGGTTTGCTTCTTTCATTTTGGATTTTTCTAGTTTAGGTATAACTTCTGTTCTTTCTATTGTATGTTTTAAGGATGTTATCAGTGTGTTTAATGGGTTTTTACTTATTTCTGTATATTCTTTATTCTCTAAAAGGGTTTCTACTTTTGAAATGTAACCTTTTTTGTCCATTATGACTGTTGTGTTTCCCTTATCTGCTTTTAAGAAAACTACCGGTTTTTTGTTTAAGGACCTGATTATTTGTTTATGTTTGTTCTTCTGTATTTTTGTGTCTTTGATTTCCTGCAGTATAGGTGCAACTTCTTTCTTTATTGTTAATTGATCGGTCCGGTTTAGTTCTTTTGTAGCTATTTCTATGTCCGCTATATAATCTTGTACGTTGGTCGAGAATTGAGTGCAAGTTTTGAAGCCCTTGTTTAAAAATGTAATTTCTTCGTTATTGAAGGTTTCTTCCGAAAGATTTACTACGTTCACATTAGTTGGTTTGTTTGACTGTATATTGAGTTGGGTTTGGTTTTTCCGCGTCGTTTTGCTAATTAGTTTCTCCAATTTCTTTTTAAGTTTCATTGTTTTTTCGTGCATTATTCTATTGAGTTTTTCTAAAAGATTTTGTTGAATGTTATTCCAAATGATGTCCCCTACATTTTGCACAAGTTTCATATGTGACGCGTATAGCTGGAGTTCTAATTTATTTAGCGTGGCATAGTGTTTGTTTCTTGCAAGTGTGATAACTTTCCTATCTGCGGCTTTTTGTATCATACTGTTGTTGTCGAATTTTATGAATTTTCTGACAAAAATCGGCGTTACGCGGTGTCTTAGGCATAGGTTCAAAAAGCGTATGTCGGCAAACAATAAAACAAATCACCACTTTGTCCATACAAAAACCGAAAGTTATATATAAAAAATTCACCTATCACCCAACAGCAGATAGGAAATTCAAAAAAATTTTCAAGAAATACAATATAAGTTTAGCTTCAAGTAACCAATTCAACATAAAAAATGCATTGAAAACAGACATTAAAGACCCCATACCTACAAACCAGAGATCAGGCATCTACAGAATTGATTGCAAGGACTGCAAATCATGTTACATTGGCCAAACAAAAAGAAGACTGGAAACAAGGCTAAAGGAACATTTCAGACATATCAAACAGAAACAAACAGATAAATCAGCAGTAGCATACCATTTTTGGACATCACATCATGAAATACAAAATGACATAAAATTGCTAAAACCTGTAAACAACCCGGCAGAACTTACAGTTTGGGAGAATATTCTCATTACACAACAAAAAGACCAACTGATGAATTTTGAAATACCGCCACATGATTTTGAACTTCTACTGAGAACACCAGATGGCTCCACCGTAATAGACCACAGAGCACAAATAGCAGCCATCAGTCGGACTTCAACTGAAGAAGAGGGCAATTGCCCTTGAAACATATGTTTTGAACAATTACATATAAGTGAGGTGAGTGTTACTATTCCGACTCATTTTCAACATCACATTGATTAAAACTTCACTTGTCTCAAACTTCTGAGTTAATTAATTATGTTTGCTATTTGAAACAATTGGTTTGGAAACCTGGATAAACCAACAAATAGTAACTTTGGAAATGCTAACACTATCACCTAACATTAAATGAAAAGTACTAGTAGCATAAAATCTCAAAATAATGCTAGCAGCAAAGGAGAAAGAGGTACGTTTCTTTCCTCTTAAATGTCTCTACAACTCTACTCATGACCACTTTGGATAGTCTGTATCCCTTTAAAATGTCCTCCTTTTGAACTTTTTCAAATTCATTTTGATGTATGGCTCTTCTTTGGGTAGAAATTGCTTTCAAAATCTCCATATACAAAAACTCAGCATCACCTACTTGAGGCAACCATTTCTAAATTTTATCATCTATTAAATGCCTTAATATATGGGCAAAGTGATGTTAACACAAAGTTTAACATAATGTTATAGCTAACATTTTTCAATGAAACAGAATTAACTTTAACTCCCATGTTAAAATGTAACAACTGTGGCCCTAAATGCATTTATTTATTAATTACACAAAAATAATTTGTTGTGTTAATGATGTGTTTGTAACAATTAATACAACCCCTATGATTTATGCATACTTCTATTCTCACTAACTTTAATCTGCATTGAAAATAAGCATTAGTCTCTACACTTAAGTTCCTTACATGAAATATTACTTGCTGTATTATCACTTAGTGTCTCATCATCTCATATATTGTCAGTGTAAATAATGCCAACATGAAATAGTTATTATAAAATGGTTTATTTATATTATTTTTCCCTGTATAAATTTAATTACTTTCAGCTGGACAGGTTTAAAAATGTTCTTTTAAAGGCTTAGTTAAGTAATTAAAGTTAATAAGGGAATTTAAAGAGAGCATAAATTAAATAATATTTGTATATGGTTTCACAAACCTAACACACTGAATTATCCTGATATATGGTGGACTTTGAGACAGTGATGTGTTTTATTTATGTAGAATTAAAAACGCCACGCCAATATTATAAAGTTATTCGAAAAACTACAAGAAAAGAAACGCAAATTAGCCGCGGATATCCGCTTTCTAAATTTATGTAGAATTAAAAACGCCACGCCAATTCCGAAATAAAAAAGTAAGTGATGTAGTGTTACAAAATCGACTCAACTAAATTTTAACTAACACACTGAGTTCATAATATTCACCAAAGTACTGAGGGGAAAACTCAAAATAAAAGCCTCAGCACATATCTTAACATAATGGCATTCAAACCCAGAAATGCAATGTGGTAGAAAAGAACATTACTTTGCCAAGGCTTTAAGGGGGATGTCAATCTGGTGAGTTCCATCATAAAATTTCACTAATTACTACAGTCGAGTTGTATGCATGAACAAACATCTATGTTACATTCCCCTTATGTATTGAAAAAACAGCAATACAGTGACAGTAGTCTGCAGGGCAAGGCTACAGGGCTGCTTGGTAAGACATAACAGAAGCTGGGAACAGCTTTTGGTAAGCAAAAACAGCTGTTTGACCTTTACACGCCTGCTGGACACACTAGTGCCAGCCCAGAAAATACAGTTTTTAAATATAACAGAAGCTTTAGTTCCATTAAGCGAATACGTAAATGCATCTGGTTTTCAACTTATGCACATCACTTGGTAACAACATTGCAATCACTACTATCATTAAATTGCATTTGTTTAGAATTTAAATAAGCTTCATAATATACAAATGAAAACACCAAAAAATCCACTGATTAAAAACACACTCATTATTATAAGCAATTTGTAGAATTATTAACACGCACACCTGGAAAGTGATGTAACATCAAGGATCACAAAAGATATAAGCCATGGCATGTGGTACTCTGCGATGAGGCAAATTACAATGATAGCCCTTGCTCTCGGACAAAGTGTAATCTATTTACAAATGTGTCAACATTACTTTTATTATTTTCTCTTACTTTAAATCTGCATATATACATTACTTACACAAGCATTATATGGTGCTGACTTAAGCAATGTGTTTAATGATGTTTTATATTACTGTACATAAAACATAGCAAGCGAAATTATCTAAAAAATAATAAATATGTGATCCATTCATGACTTTCACTACATGTTCCACAAAACAGAAAAAATGATTCTTCTTTTTACTTGCAATCCAGATAAACATTAGCAGTAAGCTGTTACCATGCAACCATCTTAGTGATTCACTTCTCTTTGATTGGCTAGAAGTAAAACAAAAGAAAATGAATAACATGTTTGCAAAAAGTATAAATATTTTAAAACTGAAACCAATATCAAGGAATATCTCAGAAATGGTTAGCTCCACAACAAAAATATACAGGACATAAATCTTGTGTTTTGACGAGATCTACATTTTTTGTGCTGTAAGTTTTTGTCTATTTCTTATGGTTTACCAGTTATGCAAAGGTAATGCAGAATGAATAAGGCTTCAGAAGCTAATCCCAGGAAATTAAAGAATTGCATTTTATTTGTCATCTTTAATATGCAGTATTTTTATCAAAATCATTAAAGCCATTTTTGAGACACTAAAATAAACACAATGCACACACATACCTTTTTCTAAAAGCTTCTGAGGATTCAGGAGACCTCAAAACACATATTTCTGGTGAAATCTCTGTATCAACATTCTTTATGGAATATAATGCCTTCACTACCTACTGTGTACAGTGTGTACATGCTACAGAAAGTAAAAAAATCTGATGCTTCCCATTCTCATTATTTTCTCTATTTATTCTGAAACACATTATTCTTGCTAAAGCTTATTCTTCCATCTACATCATGCAAATTGAGATAAATATCAGGAACAGTCTTATTACTTAGTACCCTGTAAGTTTAAGGGAAATAAGGGAATTCACCAGGCTAAAACAATAGTCAAATCTTCTTAAAGCTGGTACCTAAGTGAATGCATCAAACTTTGTTTCTCTTTGCATTACCAGGAGTAAGAAATAGAAAAATGAATGATGCTTTCCCATTTGAGAAAGGTTTAGGTAATTAAAAAACTTACACTAATAACGAAGAATATTTCTGAGATTGTTGACATAATAAGGTGGAGGTGGAGGTGGAGGTGGAGGTGGAGGTGGAGATGGTGGTGGTGGTGGTGGTGGTGGTGGTGGTGGTGGTGGTGGTGGTGGTCGTTGTTGTGTTATGATGTAATTGGTGATGACAGTGGTGGCAGTGGCGGCGGTGATGATCTAGCATAACTGAGTTCTTTAACAAACTATAGATTTTTTGCATAGTAAGATATTTTCAATCCCTTATGGTTTACCAGTTATGCTAAAAGTCAAACAGAATGAAGAGGGCTTCAGAGGCTATTCCCAGAAAATCCAAGATATACATTTTATTTGTAAATTTGTAAGCATATGTATGTACATATGTTTAATATATGGCATTTTAACCAAAATCGTTAGCCATTTTTGACAAAATATAAAATTTCAAAAAATCTTCCATGTAAAGAGTAGTTTGGGGTGGGGGTATTTTTTTCAAAATCTTTGAGCTGCATCCCTGGTATATATTGAGCTTGAATACCAAGTTTGATAATTAACCAACTTTTTCATCACAGGCACATACACAAAAATACATACGGATCATTTTCTAAAAGTATTTATGGATTTAGAGGTCCTGAAAACATACATTACCACTGAAATCTTGGTATCTAATTTTTGGGCGGAATGCAATAACTGTCCACCTACTTCATAAATTGTATCTGATAGAGAAAGTAAAAATCTTACGTACTACCATTCACTTAACTTTCTCTATCTATGCTGCAGCAAACTATTCTTACAAAAGCATATTTTTCTATTTCGTGTATATCAAGGTTTTTGTTTATCTCTTGCAGTTTACCAAGTATGTAAAAGTCATGTAGAATGAAGAGTATTTCAGAGGTTGTTCCAGGAAACTCAAAATATACATTTTAATTGCCATGTAAATATTTTTAATATACAGCATTTTAGTCAAAATCGTTGGAGCCATTTTCAAACATTTCCCAATATAAAGGGTAATTTGGGGTAGGGGAGTTTCTTGAAAATATTAATGTCGCCATCCTTGAACAATGCTGAACTTTAGTATATGGCCAACTTTTCTTTATTGGGTTATGCTGATCACAGAAACAGGGACCTTTTTCTAAAAATGTTTTTTTTTTTATTCAGGGGACCGTGAAACATGTATTTTCAGTGAAAACTCATTACCTAATTTCTTTGTGGAATTCAATACCTTCTCTGTTTATGTACTTTGTATGGCATAGAGAAATTAAGAATACTAGTAATAGAATTTATGAAACACCAATGAAGAAAGTTCAATGGCTTCAAAACAAAAATAGTATCCAGCAAACTGCAGCATCTAGGCATTTTACTACGCCTACATGTGAAAAAAATAAACCATTATATCTAGTTCTACATACCTTCATGCTTCATGTTGAGGTTATGTTAAAAACGAAGAGTTGCTATTAACACTAATTTTAAACTTTAAAGACAAAATACTTATAAAAACACTCACAAATATCTTAAAATACCAATCACCCTAAATATTTCAATAATAGTTTGTATAAGTATTTTGTAATCCACGCCAGAAACAATGCAAGTGGCCATCATGAACTGTCAAATTCACACAAGGAAAATGCACTCACAATAATTGAATCTTTACTTTAAGCAACAAACAAATAACAACAATACACTGAAAAATGCCAATTAATGCATTATTACTGAACAACATATCTTAGGTTAACCAAAATCAGCCGCCCTTAGAACAACACATAAACACATGTTTTCAGTGCAGCAATATTCAATACAGATTGAGTAGGTCACATGATAAACTTGCAGCACAGCTTGTCTGTTGTGGACCTTGTGTAACATTGACATTTGTTCAATTATTTTTAAGTGTATTTTGCTTCACAATTTTCAGAATAACAATGCCATTAGTTGAGATATGCTCAAAATACCCACAAATACAGATCTAGGATACTACATAGATGTTTGTTCTATTAATATCTCAAACTTCACAAAACGTAACAAACATCTGTTCGTGCACATGCTGGAGAGAAAAGAATAAAACTAACTTATACCAATAAAACGAATTTTCCAGGCTTTCTGGCCATGGTCCATACATGGTAAAGCACCTAACTTTTTGCCAGATGGAGAAATGGGCAAAATGTTAGGTACTTTACCATCTACTGGACCATGGCCAAAAAGCCTGGAAAATTAATTTTATTGGATTAATGGCAGCCATGGAAGCCTAAGAATTTATAACTAAATTAAATTTACTAAATGAAGTGTTTACACATTGTGAAGAAAAGTATCAAAAAGGCAGAAAAAAACTCTTAATTCAAAGAATTATATCACATTGCATCATCAGGTACTTACAATCTCATGTTATGCACCCAACACAAAAGATAAAGAGATAAAAGAAAGAAAAAAAAAAGCTAAATAGATTTTCTGATCAAACTATAACTACACATTGACTTTCAAAACGTTCTCTCTTCAGTTACTAAATGATTACAGTATCCTAAGATGCATTTTACTTCTGTTCATATGTTCTCCCTTAGACTATAGACCAAAATTTCACTCATAGTTCTATGCCTGTGAAGGGTATGCATTTATGCATTAATAAACATATAAATTGACAAAACTTAAGTGTTAACCTCTTCTCGCAATCTGAGATAAATTTTCATCGCTGGGCACAGTGCAATGTGGATTTAACCTCCTTTAGCAAATATCAGGTAAATGATTGTGGTATTCATCGACTTCCAAATTATTACTGCTTATGATAATTAAGTGGTCCTATCCTTATATTCCTTAAACAGTTCAGTAAAAAAACTCCCATCAGAGGGTAGTGGTACAATGTGAGTTTTGAACTCCTCTACAGAACTCTGGTGAATGACTGTGGTAAAGAGCTTATCCTTTGACTTCAAAGATATCACTGTTCATTTTCATTAAGCAATAACCACTTCTGCTAATGTGTGAAGCGCTCTTCTTGCAGGGTGGTTGTGCAATTTTGGTTTTAACCTTTTTTAGTAGATCTGTAGTGTATGATCACAGTAAAGCAGATTATTCTTTGACTAGAAAAGTATCATGTCCATTTTAAACTTGTCTATGAGATCTCTGGCAAATGACATTGGTAATGCAGCTTATTCTTTGACTTCAAAAGTATCACTGTTCATATTCATTAAGCGATAACTATGTATGCCAATCTATAACATACACTCATTGCAGGGTGGTGGTGCAATGTAGATTTTAAATTGCTTTACGAGATCTCTGGTCATTGACTAAGGTAATGTACCAACTTCTTTAGTTACAAAACTATCACTATCCATTATTACTGATATAGGTGGACTTTGTGACAGTGATGCGTTTTAACAATTGAAAATTAGTTGAGTCGATTTTGTAACACTACATCACTTACTTTTTATTTTGGACATGTTTCAGAAGCCATATGATTCCATTTCCAATTCCTTTGGTTGACTGCCAGCATTGCTTTCTGTGATGGTGTCTCTGTCCCCGGTGATGGTTTGATGAACCTCTATATCAGTAGGTCACCTGGTGGGATTTCAAAATTGAAAACGCGGTTCTTGTTTTTCTAAATGTATATGTTTTCCCATATATATTTCTAATGTATATGTTTTGTGATGTTTTTGAGTATTTTTGGGCTTCTATTTATGGTGTGTTTCTCTTTCCAAAAATGCCAAGCTACTGCGGATTTGTCTTCTTGTTTGAGTTTAATATTTCTGTGGTGTTTTTTTGCTCTTGTTTTTATATTTCTTTTTGTTTGGCCGATGTAGATTTTTTCAGTCATTGCAGCTGAACTGAAATATTCCTGTTTTGTTTTCTTGTGGGATATCATCTTTTAATTTAGAATTTAAAATGCTTTTTATGGAGTAATTGCTTTTTGGGGCTAGAATGATGTTATGTCTGAAGATCCTCTGGAATTTGTAGAAAGTTGTAGGGTGGTATGTAAACTTCTTGTAGATCTTGTTTTCTTTCTGGTTTTTAGTGAGTGTACTGACTTCTTTCTCTTCCTATTTTTGCCCTATTAACTTTTTTGGACATAGCTACAGAGAATGGATTCCGGGCAGAACTGGTGGATCCCCAGATTTGTTTATAGGTCAAATGGGTATAAAGACTAATGTCGTTGGTACAGTTACAAAAATGGCAGTATATGCAACCTGATATCTCTCATAATAAATTGAAAGATAACAAATAAGTGTTATAGTCTGCAAGAAAGTTCCATGTGTAAAGTGGAAGGGTAACAAAGAGGTTTATTTCCTTTTAGAAACATGAGGCCATTAACATTACAGCAACAGCCAAGCTAAGAAGAAGGAAAGACACCCAGAGAGGAGGTAAAGAAACTAAAAGTATGCCCCTCAGTAGCAGAAGGGAATGGGAGCTATCCATTTGTAAGACCAGGTAACAATTTCTTCTTTCTTTCCTATAAGTGATACCAGCTAAGGAAAGTATCATTTATTTCCTAGGCATATGATTATTCCATTGTTTCATTGTATTAATGTACTGTAATATAGTATAATGTATTTCTGTGCATTCTAACACTGGTTAGAA
The DNA here is from genome assembly GCA_030762935.1 of Hymenopus coronatus. Classification (NCBI taxonomy): domain Eukaryota; kingdom Metazoa; phylum Arthropoda; class Insecta; order Mantodea; family Hymenopodidae; genus Hymenopus; species Hymenopus coronatus. Next base: position 345,946,221 of record CM060900.1, read on the forward strand.
AAAAACCTCTACACAGGCTGTAGAACCAACATAGCACATCAGCTGGTTCTAAGTACAATGCTCACATGTTTTCTTGGTCACTCAACTCCCTAGGCTTCATTCAGTATATTTCATGCAATTTGGGAAGAAGAGCCATGAGACATGAAGTACACTATACACCCTGATATATACGAGGTGTGGCACTAAAGAAACTGAACTGATTATTATGAGCATTTCTGGCTTCTTCGATGACAAAGAGAAGAATGGTGGATTGGCCTTGGGACTCTCCCTGACACATGTATATAATTTCACACTACTGTAGTGCCTAGCCTGACTATGAGCCTTCTTAGAAACAGGTCGCATGTCTGAGTTCTGTCAGAGTTATGCTACATTCCAAGTAGAACAACATGTTAACATCAAATTCCTCACAAAAATTGGAAAACCCACCACAGAAACTTATGATATGTTGAAACAAGTTTATGGTGATCAGTGTCTAGCTCATACAAACATTTTTGAGTGGGGTAAAAGGTTCCGGGATGGTAGAGAAGATGTTGCAAATGATCCTGAAATTGGGCTGTCCGTCCACTTAAAAAACTGAAGAGAATGTGGAGAAGGTAGGTAGAATTGTTTGAGAAGACCACCACCTGAGCATTCAAGCAACTTCAGGACTTGCCTGCACCAATAAGGAAACTGTTAGACAGATTTTACACAATGATCTGGGCATGACAAAGATTTGTACTAAAGTGGTGCCAAGAATCCTCACAAACAAGCAAAAGCAACATCGAGCATCGAATGGACTGCTGTGCTAACATTCTTGAAAACATTGAAAATGACCCTGATTACTTCCACAAAGTAATTATGTGTGATTAAACATGGATATTCCAATAAAATTCAGAAACTAAATGACAACCCATGCATTGGAAAAGCCCTCAATCCCCTAGGAAGAAGAAAGCACACATGAGCAAATCAAAATTCAAAGCAATGATGATTGTTTTTCTTTTTAATATCTGAAGGGTTCTCCACATTGATTGTGTGACTGAACGTCAGACTGGCAATCAAGTTTATTATACAACTGTTCTGAACACCCTCGGTGAATGTGTGCAAAGAAAGAGACCAGATCTGTGGAAAAATCACTCTTGGATTCTTCATTAGGATAACATCCTGGCCCATAACACAACATCTGTGAAGAGATTTTTTGACATAAAGCAACATTCCAGTGATGGAACATTCACCGTACTCACTGGGCCTGTTCAAATCCGTGGATGCAGAATGAAGAAAAAGTGATGAGACTCCTCAACAGCGGAAAATGTGCATGGAACGGTGCAGGAATAGCAGAGGGGAATACATTGAAGGGAACAACATTTCAGTTAGGTAAGTTTTTTCAATAAAGAGTTAGAGCAAGAGTCAGGTTTCTTTATTGCCACATCTCACAGTGGCTTCACTGCTATGGTTTTATTCTGCTGCAGATCCCAAAATTCATCCACATACACTGTTTAGTTTAATAATTCAGTTAGTTTATGGTACATTAGTTAATCTATTCACCATAATAGTCTAAAAAATAAAAAATGTAGTGGATATGACGATAATATACCCGATGCTCTCGTAAAGGAATGTGGAACTTATTTACTCAAACCATTATCAGATATCTGCAATATATCCCTTACTACCGGCTGCTTTCCGGATGTTTTCAAAATTGCTAAAATTGTGCCCATTTATAAGAAAGGTAATAAAACCTGTGTTGAAAATTATAGACCCATTTCTTTACTCTGTGTGTTTGCTAAAATACTCGAAAAAATAATGTACAATAGATTAGTACCCTTTTTATTAAAGTACAATATAATATCTGAATCACAGTTTGGTTTTCATAAGGGTAAGTCAATAAATATGGCTATTTTCTCCTTTTTAGAAGAAATATTTAGTGCAAAAGACAAGAATGAACATGCCTTAGGGTTGTTTGTCGATCTATCTAAGGCATTCGACACAGTAAACCACAACATTTTATTAAATAAGCTTGAAAATTATGGCATCAGATGAGTTGCTAATGACTGGTTTAGATCATACCTTACAAATAGAGCCCATTTAGTCGAAATTGATGGTATGCGGTCAAATTTACAAATAGCTGAGTGTGGCGTACCACAAGGCTCCATATTAGGGCCAGTTCTCTTCCTCATTTATATAAATGACTTACCATTACACATGACTCCCGTTAATACTGTTCTTTTTGCAGATGATGCAAACTTTGTGTTCAAAAGTCATTGCCAAAATTCGCTACAACGGACTATACATGACTCAATGTCAAAATTGTGTAACTGGTTAAATTATAATAAATTATTGTTAAATGTTAATAAATTAGGCTACTTAAATTTTGAAAAGTATCCAAACCTCACAAATCAATTCCAAATACTTGTAGAAAATAGCCCAATAAGTCACCAACATTCTACTAAATTCCTTGGTATTACAATTGACAACACATTAACATGGAAAGATCACACTCTCATTCTTAGTAATAAATTGAATCGTTTAACTTACGCAATAAGAGTGTTAAGCAAAGTTTGTAGTAAAGAGGTAATGAGAGTGGTATACTTTGGATATATACATTCAATAATTTCATTTGGAATACTCTTTTGGGGGAACTCTACCCAATCAAATATAGTATTTAAAATACAAAAGAAAATATTAAGAATAATGAATCAGGAACGACCCCATGCTCCAAGTAAACCTATCTTTGAAGAGCTTAACATACTCCCTCTACCATGTATATATATCCTAGAAACAGCCTTCATTCATAATAATATGCAATGTTTTAAGAGAAACAAGGATTATCATGCCCATAATACCCGAACAGCTGAAGCAATACATCTACAGTGTCATCGACTTAATAAAACTCTCAATAGTGTATCCCACAAAGGAATAATTTTATATAATAAGATACCCAAATCTTTAAAAGCTGTGCCAGGAAAACTCTTTAAATCTAAAATGTATAAATGGTTATTAAAACACAAATTTTATAGCATAAATGAATTTCTTAACTTAGATACTTAACTACTTAACTGTATTCTGTCACACCTGTATATTGTATATTTATATTTCTTGTAATAATTAGTTTGTAAGTCTTGACGAAGCCATATGTACAAATTGTATATCCTTGGTGAATAAAAAATTGAATTGAATTGAATTGAATGACTGAGAGCCTCAAAGAAAAAACTTTCTTTTGTTGGTAACACTGGAGAAAGACAGATGGACAGGCTCTCTCTTCTTTCCCCCAGCCCTCACTTCCCCATAAAGCCAGCACCAAAGAAAAAATGTGCACATGGCATGAGGGTGGATCAGTAAGTAATGTACAATTATTTTTTCTTTTATTGCGGCTAGAAGGTTTAAATTTCACAAATATATAGTTTGAAGCTAGTGTTAGAGATAAGTATTTTTTAAATTTAATGCAGCTCTTGCAAGAGAACCATGAACTATGTAGCAAAAATGGTGTGCATGTTTTTGTTATCAACTTGTAAAGAGCAACAAGGTGTTATGCAGTTTTTGTTCTCAAAAGAGCATAACTTGAGCGGTATTCATGGATAATGTGTGCCTATATAGAAAAACTGCCTTAATTGAAGCAACATCTCTAGATGGTACATATTAACCAAAGAAGTCTGTGAGAACCATGGTGATTCCCACATTCCAGGTTAAAAAAAAATCACAAAATTTGGTTGAGAGGTGCTCCAGTACCACAGTGCACCAGTTTGCACTGTCTGACCTTCATCTCTTTGGTTCCATGAAAAAATTCCTCGCCGAATGTCACTTAATTTAGATGCAAAAGTGGAACTGGTGGTGCAAAAATAGCTATACCTACTCCAGGTAAACAGAGTTCTATGAGCTGAGGTATAATGAAACTGGTACCATGAAGACAGAAATGTGCTGAGAGATTAGATGCCTAAGTAGAAAGGAGTTATAGGATGTGGATTTATTATGTCCCACCTGTATGAATGAATTTATTTATATTATTTATCTTAAATCAGAATGCAAACATTTGTTACATTTCATACAATAATATACCTTTCTTCCTTTCTTTTTCATTCTACACATTCACTATCCTTAAAGAGTTGCTTGTTCCTTTGAACTTTTCACATACTAACACCTTGGTTATTGGTGTATGAGAATTCTGTTTAACTAATACTAGATAATCTCATTCTCTCCTCTACTCATTTCCTCCTCCTTGCACTGCCTCATAATTCTATACCATTTCTCATGCACCTTTCCTAAATTTTTTTTGTAAGCTATAATAAATTTCTTCTATTATTGTTAAACATTCTTTTTGCTAATTCCTCTAGCCTTAGTTTATCCCATTTATCAAATCTCAGTTCACTTCTCCTGTTTTCTTTCACTTAATAGCACAATGCAGTGTTTCCCCACACATTATGCATATAAATACCAATGTCATAATTCCCTCTGAGCTTCCTTAGTTTTAACACACCTGTTCTTGACCAAGCATATCCTTCTCTCTCCTTTTTATTGCATAACTCCCCATCTCTCTCTCTCTCTCTGCTCTAATCTGCTTTTAGAGTTTTATATACGAGGGCCGTTCAGAAAGTAGCCTCCGATCGGTCACAGTGCGGGTAGTGGGGGGAGTAGCGATGCCATCTGTGCATTCACGCACTCAGCAGGTCAGTCGGCATCAAGCCGTGGTCGAGTGAAAGTCGTACCTACGCTAGTTTAGTGTTTGTGGCCGTTTGAAATGTGTACTGCAATAGAAAACCCCGCCAAATGTGAAGTGCGTGCTGTTATAAGGTTTTTTACAGCCAAAGGATATTCTGCAGCAGCTATTCATCGTGAGCTTTGTGCCGTGTACGGACCAAGAGTTATGAGTGAAGGAGTGGTCTGTGAATGGGTACGTTTATTTAAAAGTGGACGAGAAAACGTTCATGATGAAGAGAGGAGTGGTAGACCATCATGGTCACGGACGAACTCGTTCAGACAGTTGATGCAAAAGTTCGTGAAAACCGACGTTTCACAATGTCGGAGTTGTCTACTGATTTTCCACAGATTTCTAAGACTCTCTTGTACGAGATAGTGACAGCAAGATTGGGTTACCGTAAGTTCTGTGCACGATGGGTGCCCAAAATTCTTACCGACCACCACAAAACTCAAAGAATGGCCTCTGCATTAGACTTTCTGTCACGTTATGAGGCCGAAGGTGAACCATTGTTAAACAGAATCGTGACCGGGGACGAAACCTGGATTAAGTACGTGAACCCTGAGGCAAAAGAACAATCAAAGATGTGGGCACATTCAAATTCGCCTACCAAACCAATAAAAGCCCGGCAAGATTTTTCTGCCCGAAAATTGATGGCAACGGTGTTTTGGGATGCAAAAGGGGCGTTGTTGGTTGAATTCATGGAACGTGGGACGACCATTAATCAAGACGTGTACTGTGAAACACTAAAACAATTACGACGGGCTATACAGAACAAACGCCGTGGTATGCTGACTTCTGGTATCATTTTTTTGCACGATAACGCCCGTCCTCACTCTGCTCGCAGAACAACAGCCCTTCTTGAGTCCTTCAAGTGGGACGTTGTCAACCATCCACCTTACAGCCCAGATCTGGCGCCAAGCGATTATCACCTCTTCATGCATATGAAAAAATGGCTCGGGTCCCAGCGGTTTGATGACGACGAAGAGCTCAAAGATGCGGTCACAGGCTGGCTCCAGACACAAGCGGGTAATTTTTATGCAGAAGGAATTTCAAAGCTTGTGAACAGATACGATAAGTGCCTCAATCGTTATGGAAACTATGTAGAAAAATAGTGCAAAGATGTAGTTGTAAGATGTATATATTAAAATATTTTTATTTAACTTGGTGAATTTCTTGCAATCAACCGGAGGCTACTTTCTGAACGGCCCCCGTAGTTCCAGGAAATATTTCTCTCTTATGCTACTAAACACATCTTGTTTTTCAATATCCTCAATACATGCTTTTACTTCTCTCCAGAAACGCTTACTTATTCCCATCTTCCCATTCCAATTTCTTCAAAAATGTTTCTCATCTTTGCATACTAACTGAACCCACTCAGCCCTTTCATGAATTAACAAGCACTTTTTGACAATGTTTCCGCTCTCCAATATTTCCACTCTACGCAGAACTGCCATAAGTTCTTTCAGTAAAATTTATATGTGCTGCAGTATGGAAATTGTGAATGAAGAAACATGGCAACACTGTATATTGTTGTCCACAAGGTCACCTTTACTACTTTGCAAGGAACCGGCTTGCAGTGTGTCAGTAACTGGCAAAAGAGAAAGATGCAGTAGGGAGTGAACGAAAATCATATTGCTATATTGGCATTATTTTGTTGTGGAAAGCAAGCTAAGAAAACTGACTCTAAAACTTCTTGGCATCAATGTACAATTTGAGTTTCAGACAATAACATGGTTTAAAAAAAACAGGTATAACTGTTGATCACGTCAGATCTGGCTGTCCTAGGGTGAATGCACAAAAGAAGTTGTGAACGCTGTTTGTGCAAGGACGATATTTGACACAATCCTTTGCATAAACAAACAATTTTGTCACTTGAAATGAACATCTCTTCATGAACAATGTCACATATTTTGAAAAATGATTTTCATGCTAGTGTATATAAAAGATACTCGAGGCATTTGCTAACTGAAAAATTAAAGAAGATGCATCAGGTTCAATCCTAGGCTTTGTTAACAACATATGGGGAGAGCAAAAACACAAAGCAAAATCCACGCAACAGTGGTTGGCAACCAATTTCCCAGGGTTCATCACTCCTGCTCACTTGCCTAGCATAAGTCCGGAACTCAACCCATTGGGTTATTCTCTGTGATAGAAGCTTGAGGCAACAGCTATCAAAAGAGGCACTGCAATATTGAGATGCTAAAACAAATCAATCACATCAGCTGTCACATCCCAGCGACTGTAATTAAATGTTCCTGTGGTAAAGGATAGGGAGGGGCCAAGTAAAATAACTGGTGTGATGACACACTTGGATGCTGATGGGATTACATTTGACTGCAGTTGCATGGATTTTGCTCTTTTGTATTAATATAAAAACATTACATTTTATTGCAAAAATATTAATAATTTTACAACATAAAACAACCATAACTAGCCTAATTTTATTGCTGTAGGTTAGTGTGACACAAAATTATAAAAAAATCCACTAAAAATACTACAAGCTTTGATTAATCATCTTTCTTGCATATGTTCAACAACATGCAATTAAGGACTAATCCTCTTTCAATCACTTTTCCTTACTTCCTGTTTTTCCCAGCTCAAGTAGTGCTAGTGTATTCGATGAACATCTTGGCAAACCCAAAATTAATTTGCAAAATTTCCTACAAATCTTAAAAATATTCTTCCATCTTCCCTCCAAATGCCATACTCCCACTCCTTGCATCATTCTCACTTTCACCACTGTGTTACATGCCCTTTCCAGCCATACCACTTTCACATTTGATATTTTGCTATATCCATGTTCTGATATCTCCCATACCTAACCTTCCTTTAGCTAATACATTCTTCATTTGATCTCCCCATTGCCCACTTGCAATCAACCTTACCCCCAAATAAAACAAATTTATTGACAACCTCAATTTTACTAACTTCCATGTACCAATTCTCATCCTTTCTTAGCTTGTTTCCTTTATTGAAAACTATGATTTCAGATTTATTCTTATTAACTTTTAAACCTCACTTCTTATACTATCTACTTAAAACTTTATTGGCATATGATAGGTTTCTTACCTAGTAAATGTTTTTTGAAAAAAAAAAATTACTCTATTTTCTGATCCACTCTCATATAACACTGCCAAAGTACAATGTTGGAGGTTGAACTTAAGATATTCCATTGTGACTGACAGCTAAAGCATGGGCCCACTTTCTGATGCACACTCCACCCACAGACAAGAAAGAAAGGAAAAAATGGAACAAAAAGATGTGTTGTACTCAACAGTAGGGACAAAATAGTGCTTGGCAATGTAAAAACCGTTTTTTTCACTCTCCATTTAGAGAACTGCCTTTAGATCTAATGCGCCCAAAAATTATATTGAGTACTTAAAATTAATGAGTCAATACTTCCACTATCATGTATGCAAAATTTCAGTAAAAAATTGTACTTGTTGATTTTGTCTGAATTTTTCAACTTTAAAGCACAATTACACAACTATAAAGGGATTTAAATCAGATTCTGAAGTACCCAAGTTGTATTTAAATATGGTGTCATGTGGTTCAGAATAAGCTTCTCTAAGTGCTAGGGTCTTGCTTATAACAAATATACAAGCTATTTCTGCTGAGCATGATCAATCTGTGCTACCATCAACCAAGTTATGCACTAGGTATAGAAGGTTTCATAGATCTTCCCTATTTCCCAAATCCACCAATGTCCTCTTTAGAAGTGCTCACCAGATTTATATGTCAACATATTCACACCTAAGCCTGCAGAAGTACAAAAATAAATGAACCACAATACAAATAGATGGACCAATGAAATGATAACAAATCACATTTTTCCTTTTTACAGGATACAAGAAAAACAAAGCAAGCATATGAGCAGACTTGTTCTAAATTTGAAATTCAGTCACCTAATTTTATACCAAATTTTTCCTGTTACTTTCATAAGGATTTTTTATTTAACACACATCATAAACCTATGTATTCCCTGAGGTTCAAATACTTATTCCATTTCACTCTGATGCTCTCCAAATGAATTCAAAAAAATCTTACCCTTGCAAGCGTATCACCATGCACAACACTGTTTGTTGTAAGTAAGAGAGTTACACTCTGCAAAACTTTCACTTCTTCTGTCCCCGATTCCATCAACATCCACAGTGTATCAGTTATGTACCGTGCTCCTTTTTGATCCACAGCTTGATGCATCATCAATTTTTGCATCATACCCAAGCAAATCTGCACAAATCACATTTAAAACAAGTATAATTTTCAAATGTTTATTTAAACATTTTTTGCTAAATTGGAACATTGGCTGAGGTGAATAAAGTCGAGCATTTGCTTTTACTGCAAATTTTTAAGCAATTACTTAATAAATTAGTGAATAAGATACTAGGAAAGCTTATTCTAAATAGCAAAAGAGGCTGGCTCTGGCAAAAGCTGAATTTTCCAGCAAATGCTTAACACTGTATGAATAAAACCATGATTTTTCTAAATTCCTATAGGAATCAGCAAATGTTAAGCATGGGTCAGATCATTCTTAAACTTTTAGTATGGTATAAGGTTGTGTTTATAATAGCTACATTTATGCATTACTAAGGTTTCCAAAGCTCTATTGCAAAAGCGTTAAGACTAGGGAAACCACAAGGTGATCTCAAATTATTTTGAGATGACATGCAATGTTATGCCGACCTGTTGCCATGGTAGCTCAATGGTAGAGCAACTGGCTAGAGACCAGGAGATCTTTGGTTCAAATCCCAGCTATGGCATTGAATTTTTCAGTCTGACTCTACCTATCTGTCCTACACACGGCTTGTATGAAAAAACAATTAAATCAATACAATTGACCATAATAGTTGGATATACTATGAATCCTGGGACTTAAAGTACTTACAATATTGTAAATCGCCATTGGGGTTGTTATCTCAAAATCATTTGAGAGCACCTCAATGGTTTACCAGGAAACAAGCGAGTCAGTTAAGAAATTCAATGCTATGCCAGCATGTTGCCATGATAGCTCAGTGGTAGAACAACCAGCTAGAGACCGGGAGATTCGTAGTTCAAATCCAGGCTATGGCATGGATACATTATTAGTGGGTCTGAAAAAGTATGCTTTACTTATTTATTTTATATTATTTAATTGGGTCTACATGTCCTGAATCAATGTAAACCTTGCTCATAAACTGTTAATGTCAACCACAGTAGTCATTCTTTTGATGAGACATCATCATTTATTAAAATACAGTAATTCTCTAACTCCAGGGCAAGGTTTATTATTCCTCATCTGATGAACAAGTTGTCAAGTAACTAATAATATTAAATTTAACTTCTGCTTTGTTTTACTTTCTCTAGTAGGTATATTAAGTAGGGAAAGTATTATATTCACACAAATATTCAGTGTTGAGTTTGCACTGGAAGATGTATAATAATATATTTTGAGTCACCCATAAGTCTTTAAAAAACAAAAAAGCATTTTTAGAAAACGATCTGTATGTCTGAAGAAAAAAAATTATAGAGAGAGAGAGCATGGTTGGGTGGGTTTAAGTGTGACTACATTCAATTATATCATGAATCCCACACACCAGTGCAGTAAAACATTTATTTTTAATGTGACAACTTAAGAGAGATAATGCAAAAAGTGTTTACAATCACAACTTATCAAATGGCACAATATGCTTATTGTTTGGAAAAGTTTGCTATACCACACCACTGAATCTTTGCACTCAACAGCTAGCAGTTAAGTTGGTACACTGGTAAAAGAACAGATGAAAAGCTTAGCCCATTTAAGACTTTCTGAACCAACCACAAGGCAGCATGCCGGTCTGTACAAGGGAATAAACATGGAATAACTTACTCTGTGATTCCTTGCAGGGATAAGCCGTTATTCCGAGAATAAAGTACAAAAAGGAAAATGGCCGCTTGTGTTCTGGACACAATTTTGACCCATATTTAACCGATAGAAATGATTAATTTCTTTATAATATGTTTTTGAGGACTTATTATAGCTAAATGCAATATGTTATAGAGGTAGTCCGATAAATGAAGACTGCTATAATGAGATTAAAGTTGAGAAAGTATATCACACTGAGATAACTTGGCTATAAGGCATAAGACAAGAAATTAGTTAAAGTAAAGTTGCATTTATAAAACAGTAAAACCTACCTATTGCCATCAAAATACCGCTATTTTTATGGAAACAATTAAATTTAATCCTACCTAAAATAAATATAAAATAGTACATAGCAATTCACCAGTACAATGCATAGCCTTGTAAAGAACGAGGTTACGTTTTATTGACGAAATACAAAGAATTGGTTACTTTGTGGGCAATATGTTTCAAAATGTAACATAGCCACAAGTGTTAATGTCAGCAACATTCTATGCTATAATCAGATTTTGGAGGTTAGGTGCAAGTTTAACAACGATAACACTACAAGCTTTTTGATAAAGGGAGGAGATGCCCAGATTAAAAGATGCCTTCAGAGCTCGCAAATATAATATATATTATTATTTTACAATAAATTAATAATTTTTCATATTATATGCTGTGGGTTTAATATTTTAGAAACAATTTGGATTGAATAGACGATACCTTCCATAAGATATAATGCTCTCACTTTTATTAGTCTGGTTGACCATTTCAAACTGTTGTATTAAATATTGCCATCAGCAAAGTGCGAGCTGTAATGGGAATGGTTTAATGCACTATTTGACATAGCTACTAATTTTTCTGTTGGTTAATAATACCTGTATAGCAAATTGCTTATGCACTTGATCTTGGTGTAACAATTCTATTATGCATATCTTAAGTTGATAGTAGCGTTGGTAACAGCTAAACTTTAATTTTCAAAATTTGATTACTAAGTATTTTATTGAATACAATTACAAGATCCAGGTTAAGTACGTTAGTTGTTTTGAGCACAGAAATGGAAAGATGTCATATCAGCACAAGATACAACTTTACAATACGTTAAGGTTTCATTACCATACTCCTAACCTATCGCAAGAAGTCACAGTATATAGGTTTATGTTTTGTAAAGTATATAGCAATTCTGCATCCGAACACGCTGGTGAACATTTATAATTATTTCATAGTACCATAAGTAGTTAAAATAAGAAATAATACATAGTTTAGGAACAGCTGATTTTGAAAATAATGCAAATTTTCAGCAAAATAAAGCAGAAATTATGAATCAAGTTGGCCATGAATGACTTGCAGCATAGCCAACATTAGTTTTAAATCTGCAAACAGTCGAATAGATATCTAAGGAATAAATTTATGTTGTACAACTTGTCACCATATTTATACCGTGAATAGTGTATTCAAAGAATAACTATTCCAAGATTTATTTCTAGTTCGTACAACCGGCCCTAATTTGTTCTACATTGTCAGAAGAAATTAATTTATGCTACATGTGTTGCAATATATTGTGGTGTCATTTTCAATTAACAATAATAATAATAATAATAATAACTAACAAATTAGTTATTATCCATCCTGCAGTCACTACTATGTACACTCTGTATGCAACTTTAAGCGTGATAGAAAAGTTCATAATCAGTAGTTGTTTACTAGCAACTCTAGCAACGTTGCAACCACAATATAGCCAACATTATGCCAAGCTGCCCAAATTCTCAAGTATGCAGTGAGTATATAGTAACTTGCACATGGTATAATATTTTAGACTTTTGCATAACAGCACAATATATATTTTTAATCCTATACAAATTGGGATGTAGATCTTAAAGACTAGGAGCTTCACAAGGAAGAAAGATTTACACCACTCCTTTATATTTTCTAGAAAATGTTAACACCTTATACATTCAGTACCTAAGAAGATAGAACAAGATCACTGGTTAAGCCACATGATGTAAGTTGTCTTCCAAAAACAGGAAAGCAATAATAAGGACATCTGGACATCCACTGTTGTCTCTTACAAACTCTAGAGCTGTAATTTATTTCTTAGGTTCAAATAGTAAGTTAGTGTGAATAAAATCTACACAGAGATAACAGACTCCATGAAAATGGTTAAGGTCAATGATAGCTGTTTTGATATCTCCCAAAACATTTTGGGTAATATTTCCTTTAGTGCTTAAACATAAAATGCTGTGCTATTGTACAGCCTGCTATAAAAGTACCTACATAAAACATTCCTTGCATTCAACTTCTATCAACACCCATCACTTTTGTGAAGCTTCAGTATTTATCCTAATTATTAATTCACCAGTTCCTATGGAAAAGAGTGCACCCATTATATACTCAAGTCAAGCCAAGAAAAATCCAATCTTGGTTGTAGACAGCTTTCAATTATCACACTAATAGTTAATCTAAATAAAGTTATTGAAATGTGAAACAGCTATTTGAGTAAATTGTCTGCAAATGATAACTGAAAAATTACATTTTTGGACTTAAACCCCTTTCCCCCTACATCAACAAATTGTCCTTTTTCAGGTGAATAGATGCAACCAAATACAACCTTCTACACAAAACAGTTTCAGGACATATTTTGAATAAGCCAAATGAGACTTAATAATACAGCCAAGGCTGTTCGGAATGGCCAGGGCATTAAAGGGAGGGACAAAATAAAAAAACATGTTTGTTAGCTCATCTTAAAACTGAGGGAAACAGAATGCCATTTCAATAGGTACAAAAGACAGAATTTTATCCATTAGTTGACTAAAGCATACATAAAAAATGTAACCCTTTTAGTGCCAGTCTGGATAACAATGCTGTTGAAAAGTGGCAAGTAATTTTAGAGCAAAATGCAGTGTTTTATATTGTTAGTAGTAAAATAAATATCAAATTACATATGCAACTGAATCTTCTTTTTATTTTTAGTAAACCTATTTCTCTATTGTATAATATGTATTATATGCATGTGAAGTCTCTTCAATATTTTTAAAAAATTAAAAACATAAGAAAACTTGAAAATAAAATGAATAATCCCAAAATAATCAATAATTAGGCATACAAAACCATACAATACAAAAAGTTCAGGCACACATATAGTAGGATGTTAAATTGTTTTTTCAGTTTATTTATTGAAATGAATTTTGCGCTTATAGGTATGTGAAAAGCACTTTCAACCACATCACATAGAAATAAGTACATCATTGTACAACAATAAGTCTGAAAAACAACTTATAGTTCCACAAGATTCTTCACACCTAGAAAAAGGTTAGTCTCTTTGTAGTAATTCTCCAGGTACAATTAATATGCCGCCGCCACCACCACCACCACCACCATCATCATCATCAAGTAATAAATGAGAAATCAGTAAAAAATAATAATCATACATAACTGTTTCTCAAATTCATTGCTATCATGCAATTATAACATACATAAAGGATCATCATCATCATCATCATCATCATCATAGTTAAGAAAAACAATAACACAGTATTTTTCAGAACATGATGACCCTCTGCCAATGGCGGCATGACTTTAAAGTTTGGATTTAGGTGGTTTGCGGTTGGAAACCAAACCTTATGGCTGTCAAATCTTCTACTTACTGGTCCCTTAACTGAGGTGCAAATCTTGACTTGCAAGCAGTGTTCGAGGCTTCAGGAAACAGATTTTACTATGTTGCCAGTAGTACAGGCTCGTCTTTTGTTTGCTAATGGTTATTGCCCAGTGACAGGGGGGAGCAGTCCCTTTTGAAGGCCATGATGTTTTGGAGAAGACTATACAGCAAATGTACTTATTATATTCAAAATATTCTTGTAGAGAATAAAAGGGTGTAAGGAACAAGCCAGTCATACAATTTATGTTTAAAAGTTGCTGCAGTACTTTGTCTTAAGTCTAAAGATAGCTTATTATATATTTTAAAACCTAGTACTTTAAAACTCATCTGAGTTGTAGTCGATCTACAATAGGTAACTACCATAAAAGTTTACAAGTAATTCCATTAACCAGAGTATATTTAAGTAGCTGGTAAGAACTAAACTATCCTGTATCATTAAGGGGGCAAGAGAAATATGAGCTGCTGTAATAATACAAATGTCTAATTTATAAGCATAATCTGCAATGGGTTATTTAGCTTTATACCTAATACCCTAGGTTAGAAAGCATCATATTTTGATTTACTTGTTGTCAATGGAAGGAAGATGAAAAGTAAAAATTGGACATGCACAACTGTAGGATAAAGTAGATATACTGATGCATCAGTGTAGTAAATGAAACAACAAATTACTTTAATATTGATCATCTACACTTAACCCAAACCTTACCTAACCTAGACACTGCAAAATTCATTACTGCTTCAATGTGCTTGCTACTGTGCTTGCCTCCCATGCATAATAAAACATATGCTTACAACTTTCAATTAAGGGCTAATTTTCAAATAAACTAAATTAGTTGCCTTAGGCATAGAAGAAGCTTGAGAAGGGAACAGGTTTATACACATTACCATAGCATTATTAATACAGTACAATTATAAAAACACTGATCACACACTTTAACATTATCTACAGTACTAGCCTCAATGTACTTGCTGTAGCCTTCATTGCTTGACAATAATAATTTGTGCTTAACATACCTGTAGAATATTTTCAGATGAAAGTGTACATATGATAAATTAAAATAGGCATCTTAGATGGAAGAAAGTTGAAATGGTAGAAATTTTATTTGCATAGCCATAGTGTTTTGATACAGTACTGTTATAATTACTGAAACATTGATCACACACCTTAACTTAACATACGGTACATACTAGTTTTGCTGAGCTTCTATAGATAACCTACAGTGCGTGGGTCTAAGTTTGCCAATAATAAATTTTGCTTAACATATAGAATGTTTTCAAATGAAAGCATAAAATGATAAATAAAAGGGGCTATATATGGAAGAAAATTTGGGAAGGTAAAAATGTTAACTATGGTTAAATGCATAACCATAGTCTTATACATACAATTATAATTGCAGTAACATTGATCACACCTAACCTATCCTACAGTATGAGGTTCACTATGAAAGTTTTGAGAATACAACGAAAATATTTTTTTTTTTTTTTTTATTCTGATTACTGCACTCTCTCAAAGTACTTGTCACCATACTGTATACACCTTTGTATTCACTAAAACCACTTCTGGAAGCATTCTATGCCACACATTTTCTTCAATGGCTGCAAGCTCCCTTCATAGGTGGTAGCAGCATTTTCATATATACAAGCATGCAATTTTTTAACATCAGGAACAGCAAAAAGTCACATGGAGCCAGGATGGGAATGTATGATGGATGAGTCATAAGTTTGACTTTGCTGACTCCAGGAACAGAAAGGTGTTTTTGGCTGTGAATTCACACACATTGTTATGATGGCGAAGGATCCCTCGCAGCCCCAAGCATTCTTGAAATTTGAAGATAAATAGTGGCAGGTAAACTGTGGTGTACCAATTACCTGTAAGCATCCTTTACTCCTTCAGAGGAATGTTGCCAATAACCACCCTTTGAGAAGAATGAGACCACAATTTTCTTGCTGATGCTTTGGATGCGCTTTGTTTTTTTTGTTTTTTTGTTGTTTTTTATATAAATCCAGGTTTCATCACCAGAAATATGATGTCAGAAACCCATTTTGAGTCCCCATCTCCTTGAATCTTGTCAGCATTTCTTCACACCATTCAACATGCCATGTTTTTATTCTTCTACCTCTCAGGATGAGACCTTCCTCACACAAAAGAATTCATGCAGGATTTTCAAAACGCTGGAGAACCAATAATGCTGCCTCAATTTCTTTAAATATTATGCAGCTGTTTTCACAATGGATTTTCTCAATGGCTGCAATTTATTTCTTAGTCACCGCCATCTATCAGATGCCTGCATCTCTCCTATTCTTTCAAACATATTCAATTCCTGAAATTAGTATTCCTGGAGTGGAGGACCTACCCTATCCTGCATTCGAGTGGATCAACTTTTACTTTCTCATGTTTCAAAACTTTCATAATGACCCTCACACTGCTTCACTGTGCTTGCCATATGTAGCCTATAGTGCATTGCCCTATATTTGTCAATAACAAATTGTACTTAACATATGAAATATTTTCAAATGATGGGGCACAATGATGAAGTAAAATCATAATAGATGGAAGGAAACTGAAAAGGTAAAAGCGTTTTGTGTATAACCATAGTGCTATACACAGCTACAAGGTCAATTCAATGAATAACCACAAAAGTTGTATAAAAAATACAACATTTTGACAAAGCATGTGCCTCTTTGTTATGTTTTGGTGGTGTCCAGATGGCTTGGCACCCCTGCCTACGAAACAAAATTCTGGTATTCAGTGAAAACAAGATGGTGACACCCTTGCAGGTTTGCACAAGCAAGGAGCAGTTGAGTGTCATTAAATTTTTATCAGCAACAGGGTTGAAAGCTATTGAAATTCACCATAGGATGGCAGTGCAATAAGGTAAAAGTTGTTTGAGTCGAACACAAATGTATGAAATGGGCAGATAAGTTCAAATGAGGAGTTCCAAAACCAAAGTTAGTGCAAACTGAAAGAAGTGCTGGTAAGGTCATGTTGTAACCTTAAGGTTGAACATTACATGCTGAGGTCAAAATATAAACAGTGAGGGGTGCGTGTGCATGTGCATGTGCATGTGCATGTGTGCATGTGTGTGCGCGTCTGTATATAAAAAAAGGTAGCTTAAAGTCTACAATTTAAAACAGTAAACGCATTTTGAAAAAAGTAAATTAGATCAAGTACTGAAAAAAAATTGTGTGTTTTGTCAGTCCATTACCCAAAGAACTACTCTTACTGACTGATTTTCTCCTTAGGTAAGACATTTTTATTCTTTTCTGAAAAATGTTTCATTATGAACTAGTGTACTGAAATGATGTTCCTTAATTTAGCTTTAGCCATAGAGTATTTGCTTTCAGATACCATAGAATATGAAATAAGAGCAAAAGTTTTACCAGTTAAGATAAAAAAAAAAAAAGATTTTGTTCTAGCACATTCAGTATTTACAATATTACTTACCTTTACAATTTTTGCATCCTTAGTTTCACAGCCTTGAACTAATGGGTAGAGAATTTGATTGACTATATAAAATATTGGTGTTTGAGGATTTGCTGCTGCATTTCTAAGTTTTACAATTCCTTCTTCACAGGACTGTAAAAGGAAACAAATTGCAGAACTGTTTATAAAAACTTATTTAAACAGATTTGCATCCAAATAATTTCTAAAATTAGACTCTTAAAGAAAACTTAAGTTACTCTTGACTACTTTATTTTTGAGCAATTTAAAACTAAACTTTATTTCATATAATGGACCTAGTGTACAAAACTGAAGCTCATTCAGCAAGTCATGAATATTTTTAACACATTTGTATTTTACATCAAGAGGTCATAATACTCTGAGAATCATTTACAAAGAACATAAAATTACTCAGAAATTTAAGTACTATGAAAACCTCAGACTAGATCAATATTTAAAACAAACAAAAAAAGCAATGCAATAAAACTGATCATCCTTGCTCAAAATGCTAGCAAACACATGAGAGGAAATTATTGAAATAATATCAACATTTTTAGGAAAGATAGATAATTGGACATGAAGCTTGGTAAAGAGGCAAGAGAACAACTTGGATAAAGAACAGTTAGTATAGCATCTCTATCCCATATGGACACAGATGGAGGGAGGGTTGGGAAGGGTTGTGGAGGGGAGGGGGGAGGGGAGGGGAGAGAGAGTGAGTGTGTGTATATATGCTTGTATACAGTGAAAGTATGAAATATTTATTCAATGCCTTGCAAGGTGCTGTTGCTGAATATGCTGCTCAAGCTTTGTTAAAAAGTGCTTCAGTAAATATGTCATAATCTACTATACTGTCAACTGGTTGTTGAACTGTTCTTCCATAAAAATGTTTTACGCAAAGAAAATGGCATACAAGGCTTCTCAGCCCATATTCCTTTCCGGACTTTACTCAATAAGCAGTAAAATACAGTTTTCTGCAATAATAACATTTAAATAAGAGTTTGCATTTCTCTCTCCTGGATATCTGAAACTGAAAGTTATAAAACTTTTCTTTGTCCAGCAAAGCAAAATAATTGTGTGATGACATAAAATTTATAGGGTGTAAAATGTTCAGTGCATGTGAACAGAAGCCAAGACACTAAAACAATAATAAACTACCCTTTTTCAGGCAGAAACAATTTGTACATCTAAATGCTACAAATAGTGGATACCAATTCTTCAAAAGAGAGTACCACTAAAAAATTAATCCAAAGGTGATATCCGCCTACGTAATGGCATGTGTAATTATGTTTCAGGCTGTAGCAATGAATGTGGAACATTTTAGACCTTCTCGTATAACTCTACAAGTTTTTATTGAAACTCTGTTCATAGCATACAGTGCTTCTGCTGCATTTCACTATCTTGTTAGCAGAAGTATTTTAGGGATATGCCTATTTTGTTCCCTTAGTGAAATAAATAAAATAAATATTAATGTTTACATTTCCTAGAGACTGGAAGCAATTCCTAGGGTTTCCTGGTACTCAAAATGCTGTAAAATGACTGTGAGAGCTTAATTTGTTAACATTAGCCTTATTATAATTAAAGTAATGTAATAGTCACCTTAACCCCTAATTGGTAGGGTTAAGGTCACATTCTGTCTACCCTACCCTTAGTATGTTGTTAAATGACGGAAAAGGCAGACATGCATTTTTGTTTGTCCATTGTTGAACTGTGTTTACTTGTTTTATTGTCAGCACTGCTCTCATCAGTTTGACCGCTGCCTATGTTAAAGGTAAGTTTTTTTATTTGTTTTTTTTTCTCTTCCAAATTACCTTATTTTTTCTGGCTGTTATTATAAAGAAAACATGCATTAAGCTTACTTTTACTCTTAATTGTAGATGCAGGAACCCCAGAACACTTAATAGTGAGGAAATGTTGCATTCAATGAATTCAGTGAAGAGGAAGAAAAAAATATTGATGACGAATTTGTGCTTGAAAGTGGTCATGAAGCAGACAGTGAACAAAGTGTGGACTCTAATGAACAGAACGCTGAGAGTAGCAGCAATCCACACTTTGTGTACTACAAGGATACTTACAGATGGTGCAGCACTGCTGTTATTCAAGAACTAAGTAACTCCTAAGCACAACATAATAAGTCACTTACTTAGAATCCAAGGTCCTGCAAAGCTGATTCCTATATGTGATGCCGAAATTCTTGGACTCTTTTGCTTTTTAGTAATGGCATAAAAGCTATTATTGTTCAACACACCAATCAAGAAGTAAAACAGAAACAAAGCAACTATTTCCAATCACATAAGGCTACATTCTTGAATTATACAAATGAACAAGAGATACAAGCATTCTTTGGACTGCTATATTAGGCAGGGGTTTTCAAAAATGCACATAAAGTTCTAATTGGGCTTTATGCATATGACGGTACTGGTAGAGATATTTTTCCTGCAACGACGACATTGAAGAGTTGCTATTTTTACTTTGTCTCAGATTTGATAAGAGTATGTGGAATGAAAGAAAAGCATCAGATAAGCCATTGCAAATTTCTAATTTTCTGCCAATTATGATTTCATTAAATAGTGTTTATTAAACATCCGCGAAACACGATTAAAAAGGAATGTTTTTTTCTCAATTTTGATGTTATAAATCGTATAAATTCATTCATAAATGCTTAAATAAGCCTTTCCATTCATGCAGCTTGCAACATATCAAAAATATTAAAGAAATGTGTCAATTGTGCAATGAATTACAGCCCAAGTGAATGCCTGAAGTGGATGAAATTCCTGCAGGCTTTAGAGGCAAATATTCTTTCAAGATGTACATGCATTCTAAACCCAATAAATATGGCATAAAGCTGATATGAAATTCATTACATAATAAATGCCCATGTGTTTGTTGGGAAGGAGAAAGCATCTGAACAGTTTCAGAAGTTCTCCATACCTAATACAACATGTTCGAAGGCTTATAGTCCCCAGTAAAACATTCTAACAGGAATATTACAGGAGATAACTGATCCTTCATCCACAGAGTTGATCAAGGAACTCAAATTCTAAGGTCTTAGTGTATGGTGAAACTCTGAACAAACAAAATAAAAGAAAAAGAAAATTAAAAAAAAGACAAATTCCTCCTAAATTTCTTCCATATAAGAGTAAACAAGTCAGATCTTCAACCTTTGGTTTTGATATACCTACAGGTAACCCTAGTTTCTTATACAACTAAAGAAACAGGTCAGTCATCTTTCTGTCTAGCATGCAAAGCATTGATCAAGATACCAATAAACCAAAAACAATCTTGATTTACAATATGGCTAAGGTTAGAGTAGATTCTCCGAACTAGAAAGTAGCAACATACACTACATCAAGGTGGACTAGATGGTGGCAACAGTAATATTCTTTGCCATTATAGATGTTGCCCAAATTAACAAACACATACTTTACACCAACAGGAAAGAAAATGAAACCTTTAACAGACTTGACTTTTTTTCCCTTGGCAAGAATTTCAGTAAAGCAACTTCCAAGAGAACTGAGGCAGGCAATACAGAAAATGAGTGATTCGTCAGATCAAAGAGAAGTACTCAAAGAAAGATCTCCCATAAGAGCCAAGAGAAGAAAAAGATGTGCATTATGTCCAGGTGAACAAGTTAGGAAAGGTGGATTGAGCTGCAATAAGCACAAAAAGCCATTATGTGGAGAATGTGTGAAAAAGGTGTGCAAAGACTACATTGTTTTAATTATAAGAGACGAATGTTTCTAAGAGAGTTTTATTTCTTCATGATATAATATATAGGTAATACTGAAATTATGCTATTTGAATGTTTCAATGTGTTATTTTGAATAGTACATTAAACAACATGAATATTTCAAATGTTTTGTTCTTTTGGTCAATTTGACCCATCCTTCCAGTTATGTTCAAATATTTCACCCTAAGTTGAGGGTTAAAATGCCTAAAATGTAAAATTGCTTATTTTACTGTTTATCCACAAGTCGAGCATGGTTAATCCAAAGTTAAAGGGACCAAAAAAAATTGAATTATTCAGGATTTTGAATTACAAAAGTTTGATTTTTTAAAAATGTTTTTATTAAAACTGGTCTAAATTAAATGGAGTTATAGGAAGAACAACATTAGAGTATGTACTTACAGTTTTGTGATGTTAAAATTCAGATTCAGTTCAGATTCAAAGCTTTTTAAAGAAACTTGATATCTTTGTTTTTTAGCATTTAACCTTTGATT
Source organism: Hymenopus coronatus (assembly GCA_030762935.1). Taxonomy (NCBI): domain Eukaryota; kingdom Metazoa; phylum Arthropoda; class Insecta; order Mantodea; family Hymenopodidae; genus Hymenopus; species Hymenopus coronatus. The sequence continues at coordinate 345,968,062 of CM060900.1, forward strand.
CACACAAAACACTTCTAGTTTATTGAGTTTGGAACATTGTTTCACTCACATTTTGTTGCCCATCAATATAGCACCTTAATTGTTGTAGCAATTATAGGAATTGTTTTCACGGGTTATTTTGGTTTTTCTTTTGAAGTAAGGGTGGTAATTTGTGTTCATGATGTTGCCCAAAGTGTTTGCAACGGTTAGCTCCCGACAAACTGCCAATTCATCATTCATATACATAAAATCCTCATAGAGAACATCAGTTTCAGAATTTACATCTACCCAGTATTCAAGTGTAAGTGCAATCGTTTCATTTTCTTCAAGACCTTCAAGTTCAATATAATGGAAAATGGCCTTTCGGAAACAATTGGCTATGGGTTTGGTTTCACTTGGTCCCATGCACTGCTACACATATGAGCTACTTCAAGCACATTTATTTTGAATTTGTCACTTTTGTCCAAATTCGCTTCTAACAGAAGATTCTGCATTACCAGACATCTGTAGAAATGCTTGAAAAATTTTATTACTCTCTGATCCATTGGTTGCACTTCTGGCATTATATTAGGGGGAAAAACAAAACTTTGACATTCCCTAACCATGAAATACTGCTATGGGCTGTACAATCTATATAAAAATAGATAAATGTATATAGATAAATGTATATATGTGTGTGTGTATATATATATATATATATATATATAAAAATGAATCGCCGAAATGTATGTATGTGCATCACTTCTGAATGACTGCACCAAATTGAACAATTCTTTTTCTCTTGTGTTCATTTTTGTCATGACAAGGTTTGTGGAAAAGAAAATGTTTAAAAATAGTATGGGAAAGTTTTTAAAATCTCATAATATGAATAAAAATAATGTGAATGAATAAAAATATGGAAATACATTTCGGTTAATAGCCGCCAGATGGCAGTGGTACCACAGTTATTCATTCCTAAATGGTTGTAGTACTGCTATATTTTCCCCTCCCCATTCAATGCTAAGGTAACACACCAGTTTATCAATACAAAGATGCAACGCAGCAGTGATATTCAGATACATTTTTTATATTAACTGTCCTTTCCATACTCCTATTGTTTAAAATAAAGCAAAGAAAATTTCTTGGTGACGAACACCTAGAGTAAGTACTTATTTATTTGCCGCTAGATGGCCGCAGTGGTATTTTTCCTCCCCATTCAATGTAAGGTAACACAACAGTTTATCAAGATAATGGCATGTGGCAGTGAAATTCAGTTACATTTTTACGTATTAACTGTCCTTTCCTCACTCCTATCCTTTAAAATAAAGAAGCAAAGAAGCTTTCCTGACGACAGACACCTAGAGTAAGACACCTGCTAGATGGCTGCAGTAATATTTTTCCTCCCCACCAATGTTAGGGTAATGCAACAGTTTATCGAAATGACACAATGCAGCACTGAAATTCAAATACATTTTTATGTATTAACTGTCCTTTCCTTATTCCTATCGTTTAAAATAAAGAAGCAAAGAAGATTTCCTGGTGACGAACACACAAAATATGTACTTATTTATCTGCCACCAGATGGCCGTAGTACCTACTGCTCTATTTTTCTTCCCCCTTCAATGCTAAGGGAATGCACCTGGTTATGGGGACAATGACGCAAGATAACTGTGAAAATCAAATATATTTCTTATGTATTAACTATTGTTCCCTTGGTCACATCATTTAAATAAAAAATAAGTATATTTTTGTTGTAATTCTTTAAAATGAATAAGTTATAAACCATGCACATAACCATTAACCCTTCTTGGAATATCAAAATGGCGGCGAAATGACGGGATCCGTTTTAGGTTAACTTCCTATTGTAGATGTTGGTTATTTGACGTTATGTGGTACATGAGCTAGCTAAAGAACAAGAAGATACCCACATCACCATCACACTGCAATTGTGGTGCTTTTAATACATTTGATCAAGTAATATTTTGGGTTAAATGCATAAATTTAAAACACAAAACTGTCATCAAATAAAAGCTTATCAATTGCCCAATCAGATCTACTTGCTCTTTAGTTATGCCATTGTTAGCATTAAAAATGGCTGTATTGACATAGGAGAAAATAAAGAAAGAGGTGGAAACCATTAGGAGTAAAGGAAAGAAAGAGATTTGGAAGAAGCATGAATGTTACTTTGTGACTTTCTCCTTAATATAAATCTTTACCCATTTCAGTGTTTATCGCCACACTATGGAAGCACTGCCATTACTGTTATTATGCCAACAACATCCTGTTGCCCATGCAGTTAACTGCATATGTCATTCCTTTCCACAATACCTTATGGGTGCGCTGACTTCGTCCTTTTCGCAGTACTAACTATATACATGGTACATTGTGCAGATCATTGCATTTTTCAGAAACAATGGTATTATTAGACATTGGCAATGGGCTAATTTCCTATTGACACTTCTACTGGCCTCATTTCATTTCCATCAAATTTTTGTCCCTTCACAACGTCAAAGGAAGAATTAATATTGAAAGTGTTCCCAAATATTGGCAAATTACAAAAACTATGCTTGGTTGAGCGAATGAGCCATTTTAGCAGCAACTAATAAGAATGTAGATGATTTGAATATAAAATTTCAGAGTAAAATTGATGGACAAATGCATTCATTTATGTCGATTGATTCCATTACCAATCCCAATGAAGTCGTAAATTATCTAACTGAATTCCGAAATTCATTGGGTTTGCCAGGATTACTGCCACACAATTTACAGCTCAAGGTTGACTCGGTAATAATTATGGTACACAATATCAACCAGCCGAAATTATGCAGCGGAACAAAACTCGCTGTTAAAAAAAATTATGAAAAATTTGATTTAAGCTACCATAACATAGGAAAGTTCAAAGGCGAGGATATACTTATTCCAAGAATACAACTAATGTCACCCGACTTTCATTTTGAATGTAAGCATATTCAGTTTCCAGCGCGCCTTGCATTCACAATGACAATAAATCCCAAGGTCAATCGTTAGAAGTGTGTGGAATATACCTTGAATTGTCGTGTTTTTTGCATGGGTAGTTGTACGTTGTGTGCTCCAGTGTCAGCAAACCATCGGCACTATTTTTTTTTTCTTCAGAAGGAAAATTGTACATTACAAGGCATTACAATAAAGTATTGTCAAATTATTTATGAGTTTTTTTCCATTAGGTACACCACCCTTGCAAAGCGATTTTGTTTGCAAAACTTTTTGCCAAGCTTCAAGAGCCATCCTCCAAAAATTTCACTCGTCTTCCAAGCTTTTTTATTAGCTTCATATTCCACTGCCTTAGATTTAAGATTTTAAAACATCGGGGATTGGCTGACTTTCCAATCATTAGTAATGGAAGCTTTTTCAGTGCCATTCATATTGGCACCAATAAGGAGTATGATGCATCCTTTGCAAAGTTTTCCCCCACTACACTCTTCTCCTTTAAATGCAAGTGTTTTATCTGGTGTATATTTTCAATGTCTCATCGACATTGAAAATATCTTTTGCATTTTTGTCTTGAATACACGCTACCAAACTCATTTTCCAATCACTGGCTGCTTGCTGGTCAACACCTCCAACTTCTCCATAAACAGTTTTAAAGAAAATGCTGTTTTGCTTTTTAAAACCATCCAGCCACCCACTGTTTGCCTTAATTAATTCTAGCAACAAGTTCCTAGAATTGCACAAAGAAGCTTGAGTAACCCACATTCCTTACCAGCAGGAGAGGGAAGTGGAACTACAATATGATGCATTTCCTGGAATTTAGGAAGGGAAGGGAATTGAACCACGTACGGCACAACTCCTGGAATTTATTCAGCAAGTTTGACAAACCTATAATTTTTTCACTTGCTCTCGTTGAATATTATATTGAATTATCAAAAAAATATTGATTTACAGAAGACTTTTTAACATTGTATTGTACAGGAATGTCAAGGGACCATGCTAAAAGCCCGAATTTTTCAGTTTCAAATTAAAAATAGTCGAATTAACCAAGTTTGATCGTATATTAATTTCACCAGAAGCAAAAAATGTATAAAATAAATTCATACATGTAAGAATATTTCAAAGGTTTTCATGGATTACTATTAGTTGGAACACTGGGTGGAACTTTGTATTACTGCCATCATGAGATAGAATTTTAATGAAAAATTAGTTAGTTTGAATGTCTTAACTATTCCTCTTTCCCTCTCCTTATTTCTGACAAGAAGTTTGAAGAGGTAGGAGGTTATCCTGTGCAATTTAATGTGATAAAAGTGATAAATCCATGTTGATCTGGCAATGGCTAATGGAATATCCAGAATTTACATACCATAAAAAAAAAAAAAAAATATTCTGCATGACTTGCAGCAAGCAGATATTAAACAATGATTGAAATATAAAAATTATGTTTTTCAGATAGAGTATTTGCAGGTCATTGAGATTTTGGTTGTTTAAACCAAGCAGAATTTGGCTCTTGGAATAGGGGAGTGGGGGTCAAGAATATATTTTATAGTTTAAGTTTGGCATACCCTCTCACATCATGCCAACATTAAAAACAAACTGCAATGTCAATAGTCCTCCATGGTTTGGGGTAACATGCTAGCCTCTAGTTCCCAAAATCACAGGTTCTAAACTGGTGCAGGCCATGGATTTTTTTCAGGCATAAAAATCCTTAGCATAGCTTCCATCTTCGGAAGGGAAATAAAGATGTCGGTCCCATGTTGTAGATTTATGGCATGTAGAAGCCCAAAGCTGATAAAGAGGCCTCTGAGCACAATTAAGAGGTCTTGCATGCCAAAATGGGACACTGAGAACAACATCATTAAATAGCTCCTTAAATAAAACTCTTTCTTTTATACATAATCATTACAAACTTATTTTTATTTTTGGATTTTCTATTTAATTTTAAAGCATATTGTGGATTACCCAGAACAAATTAAAGGAATGAAAGAATTTCATTAGTAGACTCATTTGTAAGTATATTCCTGTAGTATACCATTTAATATTTTTGTTTAAAATTTTATTATTATTCTATCTTCATATTTTATGTTTAGCCTGTATTTTTAATTTCTCTTATCATGTACAATGTACATAATTGGTAGAGAAGGTATTGAATTTCATCCAGAATATATTTTATCGAAAATACATGTTTTGAGGACACATGAATCCCAGAAAAGGCATTTTTAGAATAAGATCCGTGTGTGTGTCTGTGAACAGCTTAACCATAAACAAAAGTCGGTTAAGTAAAATACTTGGTATTTGAGTTTAGGACCTTTTAAACATGTGACACAAAGTTTTTTAGGGAATATTTTTTAAATTTATTTTCTCAAAAATGGCTCCAAAGATCTGGATTAAATGCCTTATATTAAAGAAACTTAGAGGTAAATAAAATGTACCTACTTCTTGAATTTTCTGGGAATAGTCTCTGAAGCCTTCTTCATTCTGGAGAACTTTAGCAAAACTGATAAACCATAAGACACAGATAAAAAGTTTTCTTTCTTTTTTTTTTAGTAGTGTTTAACGCCCGCTTTAACTACTTTAACTGATGATACATGAATGATGGAGCACCGGTGGAATGAGATGACAGGGGAAACCGGAGTACCCGGAGAAAACCCAACCCCAGCACCACTTTGTCCACCACAAATCTCACATGCGGTCGCTTAGGATCGAACCCCGGCCGTCTAGGTGGGAGTCGAGTGGTCTAACCACTCGGCCATGGCGCAGCCTTATAAAAAGTTATTTTACATGAAAATGTAGATCTCATTAAAAACACAATTTATGGTGAGTATATTTTTTGTAGAGTTAACCATTTTGGAGTGATTCCTCATTATTGGTATAAAGTTTGCAGTACTGATCTTCTCAAATGGGAAGTCATCATTTGTTTGTTTTTTTTACTCCTGACCATGATAAAAGAACAGAATTTCAAAGTCATCACTTAGCAACCAGCTTTAATAGATTTGACTAACGCATTAGCCTAATACACTCCCTTATTTCTCTTGTACCTATAATGAAATAATTAATGCTTATTATTGGTAAAAATTGTGTGAAAATCAGCCAAAACTGTGTGTTTATATTGCATTTGCTATAAATCAGCTAACCTAGTTCCTCGATAGATATAGAACCAACCAAGGAATGACTATCACTTAAAAAAATAAGATAATATTTTGGGCAATTTTAAAAATTGTTTGGAGAAACTGAACAGGTACCAACTAATTCTAAATGTTTTCAGGCTTCTAGTTAGTTAAGTACAGGCAAATGTTTCTTTATTAGTTTAAATGCAATCAGTTGTTTACCATGCTTTGTAGTTTATAACATGGTTTATATGATAATGCTTCATTTTTCTTTTTCTTAGTTAAATCTCCCAGTGTCTGTAGCTCAAACAACAATGCAATTTGGTTTATCAACTTTGGTAACTTATTCTGCATTATGATAATGTATGGTGCTGGGGTTTGATTTGCCTAAATAAGTTGCACTATATGTAATTTTAACAAAAAATGGGCAATTGATTAAAAAAGTTGAATAAATACGAGTAACTAAGGTTCAACAGAATGACTCACAAAAAAAACCAGCAACAAGTACTAGACTGCTCATTTTTGCCCGTAAATTGTTATCTAATGTTGTGAAGCTTTTGCGACGTTTTGTGAATATAAACCTTTGCATTATCTTATTTGTTATTTCTTTAGCATCTAATTATTACATAAAAAATAAAAGAATTTGAGTCGATTTTTGTAACACAAACATCACTTATTTTTACTTACTGGGGACCGGTTTCGGGTAACAGTTGTTCCCATTTTCAATCCTTAATTCTGACTTAATCTTTCTTCGTTGGCGATAACGATGGGGGTGGTGGTGTATTACTTGTGGAGGCATCTGTTGCTGGATCTATGAACTTCCAGAGGTTGCTGTAAGGTGGCAAATCAAAATTCATGATATGGCTCTTTTTCATGATGTAGATCTTCTCCCAGACATCTAATTCTGTGGGTTTATAAGCTGGTTTTAATAGTTTTATATTTCGTGTGATTTCGTGTCCTGATATCCAAAAATGATAGGCAACTGCTGATTTTTCTATTTGTTTGTATTTTAGGTTTCTCATGTGTTCCTTTAATCTGGTCTCCAAACTTCTCTTTGTCCTTCTGATATACACCAGATTACAGTCTCAGCATTTAATTTCATAAATTCCCGGTTTTTTGCCTGCAGGAATAGGATCTTTTAAATTTCTGCACAGCAGTTTCTGAATGCTGTAGTTGTTTTTTGGAGCTAAGGTGATGTTATAATTCCTGAATATTTTCTGAAGTTTGTTGTGTGCCCAAGGATGATAGGTGAATTTTCTGAATTGAGGTTAGTCACTGGGGTTCTGTAGGGAGGTTGTGTGTGTTATGCGATTCAGTTTTTTGTATCTATGTATTCTCTTGTCTACTGCACTTTTTTGGAAACCGTTGTTGGTAGCTGTTTGGAGTATCCGTTGGTATTCTTTTTGGTATTCATTCTTCTCCATGGGAATGTGTACTAGTCTATATGTTAAACTGTTTAGGACTGCATATTTGTGTGTCGTAGGGTTGTAGCTATCAAACTTTATGTGGTTATCTGTATTGGTGGATTTCCTATATATTCCAAATGTCAGGCTATGTTCTTTTGTTCTTATTATTCTAATGTCTAGGAATGGCAAGGCTCCTTCCTGTTCGGTCTCAATAGTGAACTGAATGGACTTGTTTTGCAAGTTAAGAAGTTTGAGTGCATCGTTTACGAGTTTTTCTGGAACTATGGCAATGATGTCATCTACATACCTATACCATTTTTTGTATATGTGTGGGAATGAGTCAGTAATATGTATTTCAAAATTACTCATGTATAGGTCGGCTAGGAATGGTGAGAGGATTCCCCATTGCAAGTCCTGTTGTTTGTTGGTAGCATTTATTCTGGAATGTGAAGTAGTTCTGTTTTACACATAGATTGGTTAACTGGACAAGATCTTCTATTTCTTCTGTTGGTATGTTTATGCTTTGTAGCCAGGTTTTCAGAGGTTTTTGTAGTTCATCTATGGGTATGCTGGGGAATAGGGAGGTGACATCAAAGGATACTATCTTATCTTTAGGTGAAACAATGAAATCTTTCACTTGATTAATCAGGTCCAATGAATTTGATACACTTTTACTATTGAATTTTGGGAAGGAGTTGAATTTTTATGTGAGCCATTTGGAGAGTTTATATGTGGGTGCATTGATATTATCTACTATGGGTCTCATTTTGTTGCCAGGTTTGTGTGTCTTTGGTAGGGTGTACAATCTGGGTAAGGTTGGTAAATCTGGCTTTAATTTGGATTTCTCTTTTTCTGTTATGGTTTTGCAATTTGCTAAAGTTTCTTGTAAAATCTTTATACTTTTATTTAGTGGATTGGATATTTCTTGATATTCCGGATTGTTTAGCAAGGATTCTATTCTTTGGTTGTAGTCTTCTTGGTCCAGTATTACTATTTGGTTGCCTTTGTCTGATTTTGTGTAAACAACTGGTTTTTGAGTTAAGGATTTTATGATTTTTTGTTGAGGATTTTTTCTTTTTATACTTGTATGTACTTGGTTCAAAATTGGTTCACATTGTATCTTAATTGCTTTTTGGTCAATTTCTTTTAGGTGGCTTGTGGCTATTTCTATATCTGCTACTAAGTTTTCTGTTTTTTTACAATAATCTACACACGTTTTTAGGCCTTTGTTGAGAATGGCTAACTGAGCTTTGTTGAAAGTTTCGTTTTGCGATAAGTTTATAATATGGTTTTCGGGAGGTCTCATGTGTCTGATTGATCTATTTTTATTCTGCTTTTTGCAAAGATGATCTAATTTTTTCTTTAGCGTAAGCATTTTCCTGCTCATTTTTCCGCTTAAGATCGGTAGGAAATTTGGGCGCAAATTATCCCAAAGAGCGTGGCCTAACTTTTGCGGCAATGCTAAGTGTAGCTCATACAGTTGAAGTTCTAAACTATGTAATCTCGCATAGTGTTTGTTCTTTTCGGTTACTATTACCTTTTTTGCGAGTCTTTGATATTTACTGTTGTTATCATATTTTACGTATCTTCTGACGAAATTTGGCATGACCTGATGTTGTTGACAAAGTTTTAAGAAACGAATGTCTGCCGAAATGTTTTTCCTCTTTTCTTCTAGTTTTAACAAAGTTTTAACCCCTACCTTAGCTCCATCAAGATTTTCGCTGAATTTCATTGATTGCTGTATTACCTCCATTTTTCCTGGTATTAGTTATGCACCATGTGGCACACATGTTGAGTTTTCCGGGAAAGTTTGCTTCTAACGATTTGTTAATCGGATTAAATTCAAAAATTGCAAATATGCATAGAAGCTTGTGACAGTGATGTGATTAAATAAAAAATAAAAGAATTTGAGTTGATTTTTATAACACAAACATCACTTATTTTTACTTACTGGGGACCGGTTTCGGGTAACAGTTGTCCCCATTACATGTTTATCTATTTGTTGTATCTGCTCGTGGCAGGCAACAATTTCTGCATAGTTGGTGGGTGAGCAGTCTGTACTATGGGCCGGTTTTTCATGTGCTACCCATGTGGAAAAACAATCAAATGCTTTTTTTAATAAAAACATTTAGGAATACAAAGCAGCTATGCAATCTTAAAATAACTAAGAAGTACCATTCTTTACCCTTACCTGCCTATCTATATACAGCCTAATATTGTTAGGATTGATGAAATGAGATGTGTGTTTTGGCTAGAGCCTGCGAATGAACTTAAGATGTCAAAGCTTTACTACTTGAAAAATCAGCAACACATTGTCTGGTTAAATAACTCAGAAATTTCAGACAAGTGAAGTAGTTCAAGTATAACAATTGAAAATGAGTCAGAATAGTGACACTCACCTCACTTAAATGAAATTTTGTTTTCAAAACATATGGACATCACATCATGAAATAGAAAATGACATAAAGTTGCTAAATCCTGTAAACAACCTGGCAGCACTCACAACGTGGGAGAATATTCTTATTACACAATACAAAGATCAACTCATGAATTTTGAAATACTGCCACACGATTATGAACTTCTATTGAGAACACCAGAGTCTCCATCGTAACAGAACATAGAGCACAAATTCCAGCCATCAGTCGGACCTCAACTGAAGAAGAGTGCAAACACCCTTGAAACATATGTTTTGAAACAATTTAATTTAAATGAGGTGAGTGTCACTATTCCAACTCATTTTCAACTGTTATACATTGTTTGGTATTGTAGACTTATTCTGTATTATGATTAATGTAAGGTGCTGGGGTTTGCTGTGCCTAAATAAGTTGCATTGTATGTAATTTTAAAGAAAAAATGGTCAATTCATTAAAAAAATCAAATAAACACGAGCAACTAAAGTTCCAAAGAATGGCACACAAAAATACCAGCTGCAAGTACTAGACTGCTCATTGTTGCCTGTCAATTGTTATCTATTGTTGCGAAGTTGTTGCGACTACGCTTTTAGAGAATAAACATTTGTATTAGCTTATCTGTTATTTCTTTAACTAATTATTATATGTTTATCTATTTATTGTTGTATCTGCTCATAGTGAGCAACAATTTATGCATAGTTGGTGAGCAAGTAGTCTGTACTTGGACACCTTCTGAAGTTGACCCAGTTGTTTTCCTTTTAAAAAAGTAATAAATAGTGCTGGTACCAATATAAGCCTCTCTTCTTTTCTTTTTCATTAAAATTTGGGACACCAGAAAAGGTTGTAGTTAACTGATCAATACTTTCTGACTATGACACATTAGAACGAAGGGAATATGACATTGAATAAATACACCTTACAATATCCAAGTGCCCACCATGTGCAAACAAAACTTTCAATTGCAAATTTTACTGTGAGCTCCAGAATTAAGCTTTGTCTCTTGGAGGAAAGGATATCAAATATTCTTTTATAATTTTGTTTATATTAAGTTAAATATATTCCTTTATTTCTGGGTACAGCCCAAAGATGTTTATGATGGAGAATTTCAATGAATGTATCACTTTTAAGTTTAAAAAGAAAGGAAGAACTTGTACGTATATCTTTTTTTGGGAGGAGGGCTTCTGGGGGGGGGGGGGGGGGGTTTACACTTTTAGATTACACATGAAAAGAAGTACCACCTAAGATAGCACATATATAAAGTTAAAGCTCAGCAGAAAAATCAAATGAAACAAACTCTACTGACACAGATAACTTTATACAACATCAGATGGAATTCTATGCTGACTTAACCAGAACATTTGTTGTTGCAAACATTCCATGGAATGCAAGTGAAAAGGTAGATTTTTACAAAAACACTACAAACAAAATATCCCCTCCAAAATGACCCTAAGAAAAATTATTTAGACCAAATGTAGAATGAAACTTTATTATCCATTTGGGAGGATAGGCGAATTTTGTATATATGATGAAATCTCAGACTACATGTATCACATTATCACATTTGATAGAAGGAAAACCTCATCCCGATGCACAAATGAGTTAAGAAATTTTCAAATGTGAATAACCAAACCATTGCTTATTTTGTATACAAAGTTCTACAATTGTTATACTCTGGCAATGTAATTGATTTTAAATCTCTGCAGTTTTGTACTGATGCTGCCTCATACATAGTTGAGTTCCACTTCATAAAAGCTTTTTATGCTATTCTCTGCCAGAACTATTGCTGTATTAAATTAATAATTGTTTTAAAACAAATAAGGGGAATAATGATTCTGATAAATATTTTAATATTGCTAAAGCACAAGTTACAAAATCTGTTACAGTGTAAGGGTCATTAACAAAGGATGTGTTGAAGTGAAGTAATTAGGTAGAAAGTCAGAATGGCAAGGGTAATTAGGTTCTAGCAAATTCAGTCCACCAGAAATCCATTAGCTCAGGGTTCAATTCCTGAGAACCAAATAATCCAGCTGGAATCCCCAGCTATTGCCTTGCCAGTCATAACGGTCTTCATCTGGATGTGTTGATGTGCCATCTCATGCATGTCATGAAGCTGGTCTACGAGATTCTCCGTGTAGTAGACTGCTGGCCAGTCTGCCTCTGGAGAACTTCCAAACATTAGGTCGCATGGTAGACACAGTTCCAATCTCTCTAGTGATTGGCCACAACCTTCCTCAAAAGTTCTTCTAGAGTCTTGATGTATCACTCAACCATGCCATCTGACTGTGGGTGAAGACAGTGTTGTGCGCGTCTTGTGCACTCCAAGTGGCTCCAGTGTCTCTCTCATTAGGTTAGTCTCAAAGTTGCTATGATCACTGTACAGCTCCAACAGTACCCACAGTGATAAAGCAGTTCTTCTACAAGACAGTTCGTGAAGGTCTTAGCCTCCTGGTTAGGGATGACATACACCTCCAGCCACTTGAAATAATCCATGGTGGCAAACAAACATTTGTTGCCTCTGATGCAAGGAATGATCCAGCGACATCAATGGATATGCATTCAAAATATGCTCCCATATTACACTGCTGCATGCGACACCGGCTCCTGATCTATCGGCTGCAACCCACTGCAAACTCATGACATTGGCAGCACCACCTCTCAGCATCTGCCTACAGTTTCAACCAGTAGTGCCATTGTCGGAGCTTGTTGATGGTTCGGTTGGGTCCCAAATGTACTTCCTCCTGGACCTCAGTGACCTCGCTACGAGGGAGGATCAGTTGCTATCATGGGTCTTTCCATCACATGACTCCCATACTCTGAACAGTACTCCTTCCTAGGTCTTCAAGAGTCCCAATGGGCCAGAAAGGCTGTACACACTACTCCTGGATGAGATGTGTTTGCAGCTCAGTCTAGTTCCTACCTCACTACTCTCAGGAGTGGCCCCAAGTCAGTGTCCACCAGATGCTCCCTCCTCAAGCCTGCACTATCCCATCTAGCTGCAGTGGTGCAGTGGCTGTGCTCCTCTGGAGAAGGTCATCATGACAGTCATCCATATTGTTGTGGCTCCTTCCTTTTTGATGTTCTGATGTGAAGTTGTACTCTTGGAGCCTCTGGACCCAATAAGATGTCTGGCCTTCCAGGTTTTTGAGGCTCAACAGTCAGGTGAGGGCAGAGTGGTTAATCCTCAAATGGAATGGCTGACCATTCAAATACTTGTGGAAGTGCTCCAGCACCTTCAATACTGCCTGGAGCTCTCGTCACAGTGGTTCTTTTCTGCCATGGATGGTGTCTTCTTGTGGTAGGCTATAACACATCCACACTATCCAGGCCGGTGACACTGGCACCATGGTCCACAATAAAATGTGTGCAAATCCTAAAATAGGCCCATTGCAGAGTGCTAATTCAAGCACCTGAAATGTGCTCTCTGCCTCTACTGACCACAAGTAAGCCCAATGATCTTCCATCAGATGAGTGAGGGGTTCCACAATGTTGGAGAAACCTCTGACAAACCAGTGGTAATAGCTGCATAGGTCCAGGAAACTTCGCAGTTCTCATTTGTGTTTCGAGTGAGGCCAATCTCTCACTGCTCGAGCCTTCTCAGGGTCTGTGAACACCCAAGATTAAGAGACTATGTAGCATTTAGTTTACCTATTTGGAGAAGAGTTAGCACATCTTTGCATTCAATTTTGAGTTAGCTTCCTACAGCCTTTGCAGTATCCTGGCTGAGTTCTCGAGATGGTCTTCAAAGTTGTTGCCTATGACTATGATGTCATCCAGATATAGCAGACAGGCGTCATAAGTCAATTCTTCCATCACTGAGTCCATGAGACACTGGAAGGTGCCTGGCGCATTGCAGAGGCCAAAGGGCATAACTGCAAATTGTCAAATCCCTTGGCTACTCGAGAATGCTGTCTTCTCTTTGTCTCGCAATCTAAGGCCACTTGCCAGTATCCCAATTTCAAGTCCAAAGTGAGAACCACTGGGCACCTGAAAGTGTGTCCAGGGTGTCGTCAATCTGGGGTAAGGGGAAACAATTCTTTCTGGTGACAACATTCAGCTTCCTGTAGTCCACGCAAATGAAGAGCTCACCGTTCTTCTACACCAAGAGCTGTCAGAAACTTCAATGTTTCCCTTAGACTTCAATGTCCTCCAGCATAACCCAGACATCCACCTGAGGAACATGTCTTGGTGGTTTCCAGATTGGTTGGGCATCTCTGGTGCCAATGTTATGGTGCACTCAGTCAGTGCGGCTATAATCGCTGTTCTTTTCAATGAAGAGACTGTATTAGCTAAGTAGCTGCTGGACCTTCTCCAATTGTGAAGCAGTCAGATGTTCAGCTGCTGTCTTCAGCAAGGGTACCAGATTCTATGAGGGTGCTTGCCAGTCGGATCTGTTGCACAGCAATATATTCACTGCTGGCTCACACTTTCCAAACTCTGTCCCAGCCTGTGTCCAATGGGTTCAGTAGCCTCATAGGCACTTCCTCCCACCAAGGCAACAACTCCCGAACCACACATAATCTATGTTTTTGCAGTACAATACAAGGTTCCTTGACCGTTTAAATTCTGCCACCAGGCACAACTACATCATCTTTCAGTATCATCCTGCAAATCCCTGGATGTTCGTGGGGGCTTTGGAGCGACACCTCGTCTTGGCCAAGTAGCAAGTACTTCCGATCGACCTCGACCGTATCCTCGTGGCCCCAGAGGGCATCCAGTCCCAGTATCACATCTTCAGCCACCCTCGCGACAAATACCTACAGGCTCCAAGTGCTCCACCCAAATGTGAATTCCAGCAGGACTTTCTTCTCCACATGTAAGATGTCACCCAATGCCGTCACTAGTTCGTAGGGCCGACTGTGCGTTCATGTCGGCAAACCCTTCGCTACGTCAGGTCTGATTACAGCCACGGCTGCACCTGTATTTACCAGTATCCAGCACAGCTTCCCTTGCACCCAGTCGTTTGCGAAAAAGTTGTCGTCCACTATTCTGCCTACGGTACATAGTATCACTCGAGGGGGTAGTGAAGATGGCCCCAACATATCCCTCGTCACGCTGGTCTTCATTCGATTTCCGCTTGATGGTCGGCTTGGTGTGAACAGTCCTTCACTAGGTGACCTGGCTCGCCACATCCCCACTGAAAGGTCGTCATCGCCTCTGGTTTGTCTGAGTCTCTATCGTACCGAATATCGAAAACAAAATCTTCCGAGGTCGGCGCAGGTTTTCTTGGCCGTCCATACTTAATGCTGCCTTTAACGCCTCGTGGATGTTTTGTAGTCGCCGAGCATAAGGCGCTGTCGTATCTCGGCGTCACGCACCCCGTCAACAAAGGAGTAGGCGGCTTCCTGGGACACACAACTAGGTGGTAGGTTCACCAAGACTATGTTCACCATCTGTTCAATCACCAGCGAGAACTGCTGCATCGTCTCCTCTGTCTGTTGCAGCCTCGATTTAAGCTGACTGCGGTAGGCTGCAGCCAGGCGATGGTTCCAGAAGCGGTTTTCTCCGGACATCGTCGACGTCGGAATCGCATTCGGTACTTCCGTCGGTACTTCGGTCCCTGGATACTTCCTGTTAATTGTGCGACTTCCTCTCTGCTGACCATTGGTTGTGGGTGGTGACGGCGGCAAACTGTTGACGGAAGTCTTTGAAAGTGGACGTTCTGTCGAAATTGGGTGGCTTGATACGTGCAGATGTTTCTTCAGCCTTCCGACTAGCCTCTTTCCCATTATCGTGTTCAGTTCTTTTGCTCTTCCGTCGACTACTCCCTCCAGGGTATTAAGTCGCTCCCCGACACCTTCCAGGCGCTGGTCATGGTCTTTCGCAATTCCACCAAGTTCTTTCATCTTTTCCCCAAATTCTTCTACGTCCTTCACACCGTCCTGCTGTTCGTCGACTTTGTTCGACAACTCCATCCGGCTTTCCATGCCGGATTCCATTTTCTTCTCGAGCCTCTCCATCGCGCAATTCACGGTCGTTATCTCGGTTCTTAACTTCTACATTCTGGATTATATCTTCTCCATTCCGAGTTACATTTTCTCCGTTCCGGTTTTCATTTCGCGAGTCAAGTTTTCATCATCTCGTGACAATAGTGTAACAAAAACTCTTTTTCTCGCACAAACGCTCTTTATTTCTTCCACAAACTGATAACAATCAGAATCTGCTCACAAATAACTGTCTTTAGTAACAATTCTGCCGTATAGTTCATTTTCGATATTCGTTGCGGAGACGATACAGCTAGCTACAAAATTCCCACCAAACTCGCTCAAATGTAGCAACCGACGTATTTCCAGTGAAAACTGAACACTGGGGAGGTCTTCGTTGCCTTTTATATATCTGTTGGTTTCATTACTGCAAATTTCCAGAAGTCGTCGCACATGCAGTACTACCGCAACTGGCACAAACTTACTCAGGCTAAGCAATGCGCGGCTTCGACAAAAGCGTCCACTCGCACAGGTATAACAATCACATCTGTGGTGTCAAAAGAACTTTCCGCCGACACAGGTGTTCACTAACGAGCGTGTAGCAATGGATGTTAATAATAAGCTATAACATACCACGCAAAACGTACACACATGTTCGGCGGTTACGGCCGCAGGGCGTAGTCGCAATATGTAATGGTAGAAACGCATTAAGCTGTAATTACGAGGTGCATAATCTGGTCACATGTTAGCTTTTAATTGTTGCATCTTTGGCATTGCTAACGTTAACATGAATCTTTAGTATGTGTCCTAGATTAGGAAAATGTATATTACAACAAATATGCATTCTATTTGTTTGTTTTTTTTCTTCACTTTTTCATCATTATTTTGTCATTTTCTTGTCCTCTGCATCTCTATTTAACCATTTTCTTGCATGCATATGACATTTTACTAAGTATATTTCAAATATCCAAAACGTTACTATTTAATTGAGAAATAAGAACATCTTTGTAAACGATTTCCTCACATTTGTTTTTAAAAATAACTTCCCTATTTTAATAGTCTGAACGGTTGTGGGTGCAAAGTTGACTATGGTCAGAGGAACAGATATCATTGCAGTTCAGAATATAAATGCTAAATTAGGGATGAGATATGAGGGTCAGTCAATAACTACTACCTCCTATTTTTTTTTTCTCCTTAACTAAGTTAGAGATCTAAACAATTTAAATTTGGTGCAATTCCTCAAACCTTCTTTTCAAATCCACTGAAGTAACAACTTCCTAAGTCAACAGGTGGCAGCACTGCTGCCTTTTGAAAAATGGCTGATATCAATGTGCATATTATACAGCATTCCATAATTGAATTCTTGCATATGGAAGGTGAAACGCCCATTCGCATTGATGAAAGGATGAAAAATGTGTATGGTGATGCAACAATGGATATCACCACTGTTAGAAGATGGGTTTGTCACTGTAATGAAGCAGAAGGGCAAACATCCTTGGCTGGTGAAAATCGGAGCAGTAGACCAGTGACTGCATTGACTTCATGCAACATTGAGCGAGTGGATGAGATCATTCGTACTGATTGCCAGGTAGCAACAGACAAATTGTGTTGCATTGTGTCCCTCAGTAAAGGCATGTGGTGATGATTATTCAACAACTGGGGTAATTAAAAGTTTGTTTACATTGGGTACCAAAAGTGTTAAGGAAACAAGAAAAACAATAGCTGCCGAACTCTTGCAGCACTTCAATTTGGAGGGAGAGGAGTTTCTGGAAAACATTGTGGCTGGAGGTGAAACATGGGTTCATTTTTTTGAACCTGAATCAAAAGACAGTCAATGGAATGATATCATACAACCTCACTGAAGAAGAAAAAATTCAAAACTGTGCCATCGGCAGGGAAAGTGATGTGAGTGTTCTGAGATTTACAGGGTGTGATTCTGGTTGAATTTTTGGAGCAGGGATGCACAATAAATTCTGTCTGATCCGTCAGCACCCTCAAAAAACTTAAAGCATGTCTTCGGCGGGTTCGCCCAAAAAATCCATGGTGGACGTTCTTCTTTTGCATAACAATGCAAAAGCACACACCACTGAAATGATTGTGAAAACTGGATGGGAAGTCTTGCCTCATTCTCCATACAGCCCTGACCTAGCACCATCAGACTACCATCTGTTTGGGCCGCTAAAGGAAGCTCATCATGAGATTCACTTTGAAGATGCAGAGGCTGTGAAAACATCTGTGCGTCAATGGCTTCGGAAGCAAGACCATTCCACACTGAAATACATGCCCTTGTTAAAAGGTGGACCAAAACTGTAGAAAAGGATGGGGATTACATTGAAAAGTGACACTTTAATTCTCAATGTTGTGATTTCCATGCTGGGTAATCAAATTTTAATTTTCTTATAGAGTAAAACAAAAAAAATAGGAGGCATTAGTTATTGACTGACCCTTGTATGTTAGTTTTCTCTTTGCTTGCATTAATGAGTGCAAAAGTCAAATTATTAGTGTCCTTATCCTTACCTGTGTTATAGGCTATAATTTCTAAATTATCTCTCCATAATTCTCATACATGCCTGTACAGAAGTTACATCCATGTGTAAATTAATTTGTAACTTTTGTACATTAATTTTAATAAATGAGTAAACTTTGTTTTAAGACATTTCTATAATCACTATGTCCTTTTATAAAATGATACTTAGTGATTTGCAGTCTTCTCCTACACTGAAATACTCACATTGAAACACCTTCATAAAATGCTTCATTTTTGTTGTTTTAAGGACCTAGCATTCATGTTGGATGACTTAGTCTGAAGATTTCATTATTGTCCTCCATCAAAATCATTTCATATTCTTAATAAAAAACATAAATCACTTATTCCTACTTATTTCTGTACATTCTCAGTGAAATATGCAATCACACACAACTGTTGAAAAAGATGGCCAAGGAAAATTAATCATCTAAACAACAGATTGTGAGGCATAAGTATTCTTTTGCAATAACATAATGTATGTTATGCACAAAATGCTTTCAATCCAACCAAAACCATAGAATTACTAAAAACACAGTTTTAATCCTTTAGTAAAGAAAATAAATGACGGCAAATATTAATATTTTTAGAGGCGGATTGACGGCCATGACAATAATAACTATCACATAGAATGGTAATATAATAGGAGAGTAACATTAAAAAAGGTTCAGTTCAAACAAAATTATGATCACATTCATGGTGTGCTAATATATGAAAAAGAAGCTAAAAATTGCATGGGTATTAAGTTAAAAAAAAATCTGCTGTGTGAACATAACAAAAACGTCTTACATTTCCACATTCTTCAATTCTGTAAGTGCAGGTATACTGTTGTGCTATAGCTGTGAAAGCAAGGCTACAGTATTTCAACTGCAATCTGATTACACAGATTTGTTCTTACTACTTGATTAGCAAGATAACTTTGGAAGTCATCAAACCTAAATATGACATAACATTGTGTTCATGTTTGCAAAAATTAATAACAAATGTGGTAATTCTAAAGCCAGTTAAACATTTTTTACCAACTTCACAGAACACATTCTCTAGAACAGAATTTAATTCACACCAAGATAAGCCACAATATAAATTATTCCCATACAAATGTTTTGTTTTTCATAAGGAAAAGACGGCTCCATAGAAATGCATCCTTCATTACCGGTGGTTACTGTTACACCTGGTGTATAACCTAAAGATGAATACTTTTCAGTTTTTCTCTGCTCTAATAGTCTCACTCATATTATAAGTCTAGAAGCACTTTTCTGAAAACTGATTCACACTTTACTTAGGCTCTGACAGCAGTGGTTGAAATATCTTTTATATCAGAGCACCTAAAAGACACCTTTGATTTCTGAAATTTGAATACAAAGGTTCTCAAATATTCCAATGATACCCCAGGAAGACAATAGATATTCCATGTTTCAGAAGATTGATGTGCCAATATCTTTCACTTTTGAGTTTTATTTCCATTTACCTTTTTGTAATTCTTTTGCTCTTAATGATCTTTATGAACCACTATTATAGTAAAACTTGAAACACAGAACTGCAGCCAGCCACAAAGTGAAAAAGTATGCTTGAAGTTACCCATCTGAATCTTGTTATTCTGATTTTTACATCTGTTTTACTCTATAACAAGTATATCATAATAATGAATTTTATTTAACAATCTGGTAAACAATCAGCATCATATCATCAACACACCAGAATTCTCCTTGACTGGAATTCCTGCTTCCTGTAGATAACATATCCACATGAGGCCATCATCATTTACTCTCCATCATCTGGGCCAAACATGATCATCAAACTTTGAAAATCAATACTAAACCTATATCACCCAGATCTGCCAGCATACAGAAGTGAACAATTTTATTAATCTCAATAGAAGTGCAACAAATATAAAATACATAATCACAAATCTGTACTGAAATAGTAAACTGCTTAAAACAATAATAGTTACACTTGGATACAAAAATGGTAATTTAATGCCATGATTGTGGTTTTATAAACTTAAAAAATGTATATATATATATATATATATATATATATATATATATATATATATATATATGTGTGTGTGTGTGTATGTGTGCGTGTGTGTGTGAATATTTCAAAACTATAGTGACCACAAATGAAGAAAATTACACACATTCAGTTTAAAACGTGTGAAGAAAATATTGCACTTCCTAGTATACATGAGCCAAAAGCATTGACAAATCAGATAATTCATGCTGCAGTAATTATGAAGTTTTAGTTCCTGATTTGTCATTCTCTTTAAATAGTCAATATAAATATGTAGATTTCCATGACAAAAAAAATTTGTCTTGATTTATTATAATCCTGAAATACTTATAACAAAATTGTTAAATTTCCATTATGAACGAACATTACTGTAAGATATTTCTCCACCCCTATGCAAAACAAATCATTAAAACAGGCATTTAAAAATAGCACATTGTCCATTCGCCATTTATGAAACAAAAACATAAATTCTTAAAATCTTTTCTTTGGAATTTTCTACAGTAACACACGCCATTTTCACATCATGCTCATATGCAGGATCACTAAATTATAAGGTAACTCCTCTTACAGCTTATATCTTCTTTGCTCTTCCCTTGTAATCTACCGGAACTTCAGATAGCCAATTCTCACTCTAAGGAGCATTGGTGTCATATCTCACTGTTACTGTATCAAATCCAGTCAATCAGATTCCTCTGTCATTAGATTCAACATGGTATGTTATGTATCTGTGGAAGAATGTGTGTTTATATGCAAAATTTATTAATCTGTTTGTCGAGTATGCAGGGAGTTTTTTGAAAGACTTTCAAACTCTGTTCCACCTGCAAGAAAAACTTACATGTGATCATGCAGAAGTTCAAAGCTTCAGGTTCAGTGTGAAACATTGAAGGAAAAGATCAGTTTTAACAGAAAATAAACTATATGAAATCTGTGACAATTTAGTGATGTCTCAAAAATCAATAAACAAATTAGCTTAACAAACAAGCATAGCTCTACTCCTAACCCTTGCAAACTACAGGAACTTAGTGACAACATCATGCAAGAAATCACAAGGATTCCTGCTGCTGTGCTTAGATAAGTGAGCAAGAAAATTCTTACCATATATACTGCCTGTTTGGGAGTAGAAGGTCAACATTTCCAAAAATTATTATAAGGTAAGGATTTTAGTGTGCCTTTGCCAGTACCACTCTACCGGCGACTCTCATTTTTCTTGTGCAATGGAGAGAGGCAGAGAGAGAGGTTACCTTATAATTTAACAACCCTACCATTCAACCATAGCAAAACATCAATGCTTTAATGAAGAACAAGCAATGTACCTTAATGGTTTGTGCTAAAAAGAGGGAATATGTGGGTCATTCCATGAAAACATTGCCACAACAGAAAAAAATAAAATTTCATAATATAGCAACATTTTTGCTTAGTTGGTTAGACAAGATATCAAATTAAGTTGGTAATAAAGATTTTTGCAACTATATGCAATTACTTCTCTTCAATAGCTTTATTTAGTTGTTTGTGAACATGTCTATAACTCTTGAACACTACACAGAGTTTTGGATATCTTCATGTAAATAACCGTGTTTTTGTTTGCTTTTTTTAATCTATTAAGAACTATTGCTTTATGCCATTGTATTCTTTTATATTTCTTCTCTTAGAATAAATGGAAAAAATATATTAGTAGTTACTTAAATATATGCAGTTAGATTAAGTATATAACCTGAGTTAGCAAAATTTGATTTGTTTTATACCACAAGTTTGACTAATGACAATAATTCATGATATTTTTGTTATGTAATAACAATGCAAATATTATTAACCTTCATTTGAAAAAAATTCCTCAGCTAAAATTTAAGCACATACTTTTTTTGCACTTAAAATATGTAACCTGAGCTACTGCATAAACCTTTAATAGAAATTGCTTATTGATACACTTTGGGATTTATTAAGTAATTTTAATTAAAAAGTAGCTGTGCTATAATTTTTATTTTAATTTAGAGCAATTATTAACAAACTTTTGTGTCCAACAATATAATATATCTTCATTTTTATTGAAGAATTACAATGCTCTTAACTCCAGCTGAAAAAATACAGCAGAGACAGAAAATGAAGCATGAAGGGAACTATGAGCAATAAAAAGCAGTACATCGACAGAAAATAGAAGTGGCGAGAAGAACAAAAAATATTGAAAAACCTACCAGCATATGAACAAAAGAGAATAAATTAAAAGGAATGAAGGGAAAAGGAGGTTAAAATGCAAAATACAGACAAAATAAAAAAAAGAACATGAGGAAAACCTAAGTAAAAGCCCTGAGGCATACAAAACTGCTACTTCTTTGGGTAGAGCTATTAACTATGTAAAAGGACTTCCAAAATCAACACATAAAAAGGTACTAGTTGTAAAAATCGACAGACATTTTTATAATAAGGATAATAAGAGATAAATGCATAAGTAAGAAAAGAGGTGTATATATTTCTTTTTTGCAGATCTAAAAAGGGCTCTTGATACCATTCAAGAGGTTCACCTTGGCATAAGTTGAGAACAAAGGGAGTGAGAGAGAAATTTGTAAGACTATTAGAGAGGTTGCATTCAGATAATAAATCCTGCATTAGGCTTGCCAACAACAAAGTAACAGATTGGGTCCAAATACGATTAGTTTAAGGCAGGGTTGTAAATCAAGTCCCATTTTATTTAATTTATCGATGACACACTACAAGAAATAGCAAAAGAAAATTCACAATGCCCAGCAATCAAAATAAAGATATTCCCGGCTTGCTCTTTGTGGATGATTTAGTAACAGTAGTAATCACAAGTGGAAGTTTAAAGAAAGCAATAAAAGCAACAGAAAAGTATTGCAAAAAAAAAAATAGGGTTTAAAAGTAAATAAAACTAAATACAAAGTTATGTTTTGTAAGAATAGTAATAAATGCAGCAGAGAAGAAGGATGTTGGTTAGAGGGGAGTGAATTCAAATTGGTAAACAAGTTTGATTGCTTAGGAGTAAGGTTAAACAATGGAAAATGGACAGAACAACTGAAAAAGTGCTAGGTAAGAGGAAATTAGCTATTAATAGCATAAGAACATGCTTAAAGAAAATACCAAATATGAGAGTAAACTGGCTAGATGGAATATATGCAGTAACAGTGGAATCAAGAATGATGCATGGAATAGAGATTTGGGGGGAACTGAAAAAGGGTGGGAATGTGTTGATCAAATCCATAGGACCTTTTGCAAAACAATATTGGGATTACCAAAAATAGCTCCAAATGAGGTAGTATTGGTCAAATTGGGGAGAGTGGGAGGAAGGGAAGAGTAGTCAAACACACAATGAAATATTGGAACAGGATCCAAGTATTAGAGGAAGGGAATATTGTCAAAGACTGTTTTAGGGCACAAGAATCAGCAAAATGGGAAAGAAATTGGCTATAATAATTAAAGGAAATTGTAAGAGAAGTTGGATTGGGCGAGCTAGCCAATCAAGAGATAATAGGGAGACAAAAGCTATGGAATAGAATGAAAGCTAGGATAGTTAATATTACAGATATGGTACATAATGCATGATGGTAATTTATAGCATGTTATGTAGTTTTACTCTTGTGGTGGTGGTGGCAGGGCCATGATGTGTGTTCCACTTACATGACGTGTTCAACAGCTCTAAGCACTTGCCCCCAGTGGGACCAAACAAACAAACAAACAAACAAACAGACAGACGATATTGAGAAACAAGAAATAATAGATAGCTTAGGCGATAAGAGTACTTTAATATTATATAGGAATGTTTAGAAAGAATGGGAAAGAGAAAAATACATTAATGTCTGTGTAAAAATGGAAAGAGGTCTGGCATGGTCAAGAACAAAGACAATGTTATTAAAAGGTTGAAGAGTTGATTAAGATCTAAGCCTACTGTGTGACAATGTTGATAGCAATTTACACTGTACAACTGAGTGAGAAGAAACTAAAATGTGGAGAGAGAAAATATGGAATAAAAACTGGGAAAAGTTGCTGCCAGACACATTGTGCTTAAAACTTTTTGGAAACAATACGGAAGAAAGAGGATCTTAATAA
This sequence comes from Hymenopus coronatus, assembly GCA_030762935.1. Taxonomy (NCBI): domain Eukaryota; kingdom Metazoa; phylum Arthropoda; class Insecta; order Mantodea; family Hymenopodidae; genus Hymenopus; species Hymenopus coronatus. The sequence continues at coordinate 345,992,426 of CM060900.1, forward strand.
TAAAACTGATGAGGTTGTAACTAATAAAAGAGATAAACAAATTAAATTGGTAGGGTATAAAAGTGTACAAACAGAGGGAAAGGTACATATACACAAATAACCTAGGTATTATGATATCAAATTCAATAAAACTAGGAAAATAACTATGTAGTGTGGCAGTACCAGTGGTTGAACAGTCACAGGCGATTGAACAGTAAAACTTTAGCTCTATTTTATAATACAGTGGGAATTGTTTAAGTTTTCTCCACTAGATATGTGAATAGCTTGTAGCCAGCTACAATGTTTTTGAATTTCATGTTTACAATTTGTTAACACAATTAATTTTCAAGTGAACACACGCACCATTTATTCTTGTAAAAAGGTTAAAGATTAAGAAATGCTAAGTAACACTCTTATTGTAGCAATAAGCAATTTTGTTTCTTTTGATACTTTACAGAGGTGTAAGTTGTTTATTATCAAGAATAAGAACATTATTGTTGCTTTGTTGTTTAAAAAATTATGTTCAACTTCTGGTATGTTATAAGAAGGAAAATCCAGTAGTTGAACAACTGTTCATCTATTGGTGTTTTTGAAGACGTGTTGTTATTTGAATTAATTGCATATAAACATGTAGCAAAAATTATGAAGAATCATAATTTGAGATTAGGGTAAACATTTGCTACTTAGGACCAATAGTTGAACACTGGTTTTGGTGTTCAAGTACTGGCATGCTAAAATGAGTTATTTTTCCAGTAAATCAAACTTTTATCCAAGTTATTTCTTCTATAGTTAAATGGATGGTTTAAATGAAAATCATGCTTCTGACAAAGACTAGAGATAACAAAGAAGAAAAAACAGTTATTTCAGACTAAAGATGCTATGCTTACTACACTATTATGTCATTAAAGAATTCATTCAGCAAAAGGAGGAAATTAGTACAGCTAAATGATAAGAAGACAGTTGCAAGCCAAAGAAGCATCAATACAGATCCCTGCAAAACCTATAAATATGATCAATAGAAAAAAAGAAAAAACAAAAAAAGAAAACAAAGGAAACAAATTAGATGTATTGAAGAAACAGATTCTGAAAAGTGGTCACTGCATGGATGAGTTGACCTTGCTTTCATCATCTTAAAAATGAAGAAAGTGAGAAAGAGGGGAGCACTAATGAGAAAGAGGGGTCTGGAAAGAAGGGAATTTTGCTCTAATAAATTTTCTAGAGAACAAAAAATCTCAAAACTTGGTGTGCATCATACAGAAAGTTTTAAATGACAAAGATATAAATTTTGGCATTAAAACTAGGATGAAACTTTCATGTTATTTAGAGGTGATGATGACACATATATAGTTCTTAATTTCCAGATCATAGAAAAACTAGATAAGCAATATATCATAAAGCCAGAAGGGAGGATTGACGACCAATTTCAGGATAGCATTCCTGATGGAGGAAAAGCAGGGATTTGTAAACAGCTTTATGAGAAAGTAGCTTAATGTTACACTCACTTTTCTGTTTATAACTGGATTATATAAACATGTTCAACTTCTGGTGTAATCAGTGTTCATTTTAAGGAACATGATGTTCAACTACTGGTGAAAAACACCCTTTTTTTTTTCTTTTGTTAAGAACACCTCTTAAAAGGAATTCTAATTTGCACATCACCTTAGAGAATATTTGCACTTACAAACACTTTTTTCGTACATTAATTTGCAACAGCCATTCAAAAGTCATTAAATTATAAATATGAAACATGTTTTAAGTGTTCAACTACTGGCACAGTCACCCTCTGCATGAAGCAGTAACTTGAAAAGATGAAATAAATTATCCATTGCATTATTTCAAAGTTATAATGTTTCTAAAGAAATAATAGAATATTTTTATTATACAGTTCATTCAGAGTCCATTGATATTTGTTTTCTTATACAACTTGCAAAATGTGCATACATATAAAGCACATTTAGCCTGAGTAACCATTGAATGACCCATATTGAGATTGCATTTGAATTTTAGACAGTGGCTTTTTAATTAATAAAATAAAACTAGATTATTCTGAATTGAAGAAAACAAGATTATGTGGCTAATATTGAAGTCCAATGAAAAACAATAACACAGTGTTTGTCTTTCATCCGGAGTATAAAACATTGGATAACTTCTATTAAGCTAAAGTATTCAGTTCTACTTGTTTACTGTCCTGTAAAATAACGCCAATGATCTAAGAAACATAACCTCAATTGTAAACAAATATTCTTAAAAATTTAAGCTGATTATACAACTTTTAAGTGTCATACGTGGCTTACTTCTTTAATTTGTGGGTATTTCTTCTTTGTTTCTATTGAAAGGTTTTTCAAATCATTCTGCAACGATTCTAAAAATTTTTGTGCTGCTTCATTGCCTGTTGTCCCACTTACTCCAGCCATTGTTGTATATAACAGGACAAATCTAATTTATAAATTACTCTCTAGCCATAGTCACAATACTACATACGTATCTACAAATTTACAATTTTCCAACGTCATCTGTGACTACATATTGATGAAACATCTCAGAGCATTTTAATTTTCCTACAGATGAGTTGGCAATAGCAAGTACTGACAACTAGTGATAAGCTAAATAACATGTGAGTCTATCACTGAGAGAGAAAAATCACGATTACCAGTGACCAAACCATAGAGTTGCAATAGAATAGACAAACAACAGGGTCGTCAACGTGACACTGCAACCATTAGTTAGGTTTTTTATTGGACTCTACCATTGGTCGATTGCAGAACGAATGGAAGACAGTGCATTTCGCATTGATAAGAAGAACCAATTTTCAGAAACTCCATTTTCACCCCTTATTTCGATGCAGTTCATTTACATATACCCAATTTAACCTAACGTAGCCCAAACTCGATGAAATGTCGAAATCTGTCGTTCACCTGTCACGTAGCCATATTGTCTTAGTAACCAATAGCAAAGGCTCAGGAAAGAGCCTTAGTCTAAAACTGAACGAGTATATGCAATCTGTAAAAAGTACTGAGTGGGGACTACATTTAGTAACTACCGTTACTAAACCGCTTACTTGTGAATAGAGTGAACCGTATTTCAAAAGTTTCAAAGGAACTTCATTATAAAATGACTCAAGAAAGGTAATTTCAGAGCGTCATATTTATCAGTATGTACATAAAACCCACATTAAATGTAGGTATTATGTGATTTAAAGAAAGATATAACCGTAAAGCTATTGCGTTTATTTCCAAACTGAGTAATTTGCACCTGTTTTATTTGTGGGATGTCGTTTGCCCATTTGTACAGTGATGCTATTCATATGCAGAGTTTTTAAAAAAAAAAACTGCTGTTATTATTCCCTGCACCAGTTAGAGTACTCAACCCGCATAATATTGACGGCCCATTCCGTAAGGGCACTGCAATAAGAATATCCAGAGCCATCTCTTTAGATTTTACTTGGATATAAATTTAAAGTAAAGTGCAACATTTACCTCAACATCAAAGTGATATAATAATCACATTTAATGAATAACTACGGTGGTTGCAGCCATCCATGAAATATTTCTCAAAGTGAATTTAATAAAAACAAAGAAAAACTGGCAACACCTCCACAGGCAAGCCGAATTTAAAACTTATGAAAATATGATCATGTTAAGAATTGGAACTAACCAGATTCCCAAGGTTTTGACTTCTACTTGGATCATAGAGGTTTTAGGTTCACATATCCCAGCCGGGGCTTCTACTACAACTACCCCACTCGTCTAAATATAAAAAATATCCCTCGGCTACGCTCTGCGGCTTAGGGCCCTCCACTTTGAGCTAGTTTTTGCGGCATGGATACCTTGGGCTACGATTTACGGCTTACACTCTAACAGTTTATAACAAACAGATAAGTAACCACAAAGCGGCTCTAATGACAAAATGAAAAACGTACAAAATTCGGAACACATATATAAATCGCTCGGGGGAATAGCAAAAACAGAACAATCATGTGAAGCGAGACCTGCCATAAAAAAATAAGTTTTGCAGGATTCTTGCCTATGAAAATCCTTAGGAGTTAGATGCTCTGGAAAATTAAAGACTGTAGAAACCGCATCTTCTTTCAACCCCACATCTCGAAATGTTTCCCTATCACAGAAACTTAAGCAACTGCTTAAGTGCTTATAGCATACACTTGAGTAAGCTGAAGGACCAAAATCATTTCTTTCTATATTCGTTATCCAAACTGTCCTTCATGCTACTTCTTTAGGGGAGCTTCAAAGGCCATGTAATTTAAGGTTAGATTATATCCACTAATTGTTGCTTATTGGTACTTTTAATACACAACACTAAGTAGCTCATGAATACCTACTTAAATTCCTTTGTCAGCTAGCATTTAAGGTATTCTATTTTCAAATCTGCCCGTAACAAACCACTAAACGCATGCAAGCTTCAACTGAGCGGTCATACAATACTGTGATTAAAAGTTATTCCTCCCCCTTTCACGGATTTCTTATTAAAGCCAAGGCAACAACAAAAGCGTACCCTTTCACTTGTTTTAATGGCATGTAACTCTTAAAACATATATAATAATATATGATGTTTCTTATAGCAATGCGCACAGAAAAACACGTATTTAAATGTCCAGTATTCACACAGTTCACAAATCACGCGACTTTCAGTTTCAATATTGAGTCTCTGCGCAGTGAACCATTTTGCTATCTGTCCTATTGTAACTATACAGGCCAAACTCATCGCAAGGCAGTGATTGGAAGTGATTTATACAAAACAAGGGCCCTAGTAGTAGCACATGACCTTCTAGAATCAACGGAGCTGACACTGGGATTCGAGATTGAGAAAAAAAAAAAAAAAGAAGCCACCAGTAGGTAGAAGTCCCTTCGGTGTTTATACACCTTTGCTGCTACGTTGAATTCGATACCTACGGTTTATTTATTTAATTTCATACTGTTTGATGCCTGCTTTGACTATATATGGCACTGCAGGTTATAAGATTTATTGCGCTTAGTAAATACAGCATACGACTATAATCACAATGGCGAAGCAATAGTGTTTAAATAACTTTATTTGTGCATTGTAGGACACGCAAACGTTGCCAATTATGTGTTTACTGTGGCAGGAACCTTTCACGTATTATTCATGTTTATAATGTTATTATTGTCATGCAGTGAAAACTTAGAAATCATGCTTGATCTGGTAGTCCTATTCTTACCGTCTAAAATGTCGATTAAATCAGAAATGTTTACTGTTTGTTTGATTGTTCGTTTACTCCCATTTTGAGAAACGCCGTGTCATTATGAGATGCTATATGCACAATACCCTGTTTTCTTTGTCGTGTTATATATAACACAAGATGAAAGTTCTAATACACCACAATTTCAATAGTGAACCTCTCAACATGCATTAATGTAAGAGAAACAGTCTTGAAAAGGTGTAAAGCATCACTATATTCAGTCTGCGCTATATATAAAATATTCACATGTTACTTGACGTATTAAAACTTCCTCTACATGGGGATTGAGCAAGTATAATATTTTATAAATATTTCTTGAAAATATTATGTTGATTGGGATCTAGAGTTTTAGGTGTCATGGAAGTTTATTATAAATTTGTATTGCAGCACAGCAACATTCTTTGTGGAACCGCTTTAAGCTATTTGCTGGTCTAAGCAAATCAAATGCATGACTTGTATGGTGGTTATATAATCAAAGTTTGTTGTGAAATTACTGTAATTATCTGCAAGATAGATTAGGAGAGAAAGAGTGTATTCACCATTAAGAGTAACATTGTTTGAATTTTAAATGAGGGTCTACATAAATGATGGAATCCAACGCCAGTAATATCTTCCATGTTGTTGGTTTTTTTTTTAAGTACAAACACTTTATTGTTGTGTGCCTCATTACCCAAGAATATATTTTCCGTGTCGCAAAAGGGAGTGAAAGTAAGTGTAATGTGCTGTTCCTAATGAGTTTGGTTTAAAGACATTTCTTAAGGCAAAGACGTCAGAGCTAAATTTTGGTACCATCGTTTTTATCTAATTTCTTCATCTGACCTCATCATCTATTTGAAGCTCAAGAAGTTTTGCATGATTACTAATGGTTTCGTTGTTATAACTGATTATAAATAATTTATTTCCTATGCTTTGTTTGTGTATGCATAAAGTTTGCTATATTTAATGAGCGTTTATTAAATTTCAAACCAAATTTTGACTTGTTCCAACACTTTATTGACTGAAAATTATTAATTGCTGATGTGGTACCTACAATACAAATATACTAGTATCATCTGCTAAGAGAACCTCCACATTTGACTTTGCTAAAATGATAGGGCAAGTAACTTATAAACATAAAAGCAAAAGAGAATCCACAAATAAAACTTTGTGCGATATCTTTAGCAACATCGCTCTGTAGGTAGGAACTTTCAGACCGTCAAGTGTTGCTACAGTAATGCAATCTATAACACATTTGATCATCTCTACACTTGCCGGCCTCTCTTGCGGAGGTCCTGGCTTATGATCCCAGATTTTTTTTTTTTTTTTTTTTGACAAGCCAATGAAGCGGTTGGTCTGGCTTTTAAATATTTTATTTTTATCAGTTGTTGTTTTTAATAAAGCTCTAGTCTTAAATTTTATCTCTCTTTTTGATCCCTTTGCCACCGTTTTAGCGCTAATCTTGGCTTTTTAACGCAAATAATACATTTTCCCCGAATTTTTATTTCTTTTTGGCTCTAATTTTATTGCTGATAAATTTTATCTGTGTTTTAGCTCTGCCTATGACCAAGATTTGTTTTATGCCTGCTGATGAAATTAGAAGTTGATGTCCCTTACACCCTAATCATCATCATCATCATCATCGTCATCATCATCTTTAGTAACAGTTTATAGCGGGTCTTATCGCTGTATACGTACTTTATATTTGCTGCGTCTTACTTATAGTACGAGTATGTAGTTTATTGGTCCTCGGCTGTTAGTCTCAGCCATATCTCATTCGGGGTGAGATATGAGTAAGGAGTATGCTAAATATACATTTTGTTAAGTAAAACACTCTTGTTTCCTGCTTCAAAATCTGGACGTTTATTACTTGATTGCATGTATAGATTTATTAACACACAAACACCGACCTACATACACATTTACTCTCTGTTCCTGGATTTCAATTAATTATGTACTTAACTATAAAAGTATCTGGTAAGATAGCGTTAAGCTAAGTCGAGTCACGCGGGAAGATTTTCACATATTGCGTGACAGGTTCCACCTCGTAGAACTTGCTGTGTATCGTTTGTCAAAATCTGGGATTATACAGTCGTGGAAGTTGTCTTGTGGGATTCTCCCCATTGTTCGCTTTTCAACGTTTTGGTTACGTTCCAAGTCACGTTTCACTTGGAAGTGATCATGTGACTTTAGCCGACAATAAAAATACCCTGACTATATATTAAAAGTCTTATCACCCGTTATTTGGACATGGTGTCTTATTGAACTAAGATCCCAGCAGATGCTGAGCGTCCTAACAAAAGAGTTCCTGCGTAGCACAAAAGGTTTTTCTTCCAAAATAAGCTCCTTCCTCTACAAACATACTAAAGTGTTTCTCAAACTAAATATTACTCTGCCTATATTATTATATGCATACATAACATTTATCACAATATAATTATGATGCATTAATGTATTTACACACGTGGAAAGAATACTGTGTCAAACTTCTGGTTCAGAATTACAACCATTGATTGTAGTTTTCTGGATTATGTTTATTGTTGATTTTTTCTTCTCCTTCTTCTTCTTCTTCTTCTTCTTCTTTACCTTCCCCTTTCTTTCTTAAGTAAGATCTAAACCAACCTATAGAGATCTCATTTAAGCCATATGATTTCAACTTTTATAGTAAGATGTGATCTATGCCGAAGAATGTGTTACCTAAATCACAAAATATTCCTAATAGCTGTTCCTTCTTATCCAAGGCTGATAATACTTCAGAAGCGAATCTGTATTTAGCATATTCTGTTGACTTTCCTTTCGTTTTTCCCTAAAACTAAACTGCGGTGCTGAATATTGCTTAACTGCATGTATTTTATAATACAGGTAGATCTATCTACCTTTCCACATTACTTTAGCAAAGCCTACCCAGAGAAAAATGGCCCGATAATTGGAGGTGATGAGGATATTGTCGGAAAGCTAATGTTGCAAATATAGTTAACCTAAACTTTCCAATGTACTAAACTGTTATGTTCTGGTGTGGACATTGGTAACGATGTACATATCTCTAAATCAACCACTCTTGAACACTTTTCGCATTCGAAGGATTCATCTATATGTATACATAATTCTGTTTCCGATTTTTCGTTAAGACAGGATAAATTTCCTTGCCAAGACGACTCTTTTATAATGGTTCCATAAAATATAAACCAAAACTTTAGGATAGTGCATATAGAAGTTTTCAAAATCAACTACAGTTTTATGCTCTTATATTGCTGCATGCAAAACTGTAGACTGCATGAGCGTTTTGCAGTGTTTTTTAAGCTATAAACCACATGTGTTTCAGAAACAGTGCTAGTGTAACCTTACTTATTATTTATGGGTGAGTTTGTCTGTCAGAATTACCCTTCAAAATAGGTAAATAATTGCCACAAGGTACATTGTTTAACAATAATTGCAAACTCAGAACTTAAGTTTTCAGTGAAAGCGAAAGCAAACTTCCACCCTTGAGCTTTTAAAGTCTCAAGCTAGTTAATGTAAAAAGCACCATTTCAGTGTTAACCATCCAGTGGGTACATAATATTAAGTAGAGTAGGATAAATAGCGCAAATAGTGGCAAGTAATTCTTAGTATATTCAGTGTCAGGTACAATTTCAATTTTTGCTTCAAGCAAGTAGTACGCTGATTTCTATTTATAACATTACTTTAAATATGTAGCAGTAGTTTAGAAAATATTGGTAAGTTATGGCATTTAAACTATATGAGGCAGGAATGTTGCTCTAGGTTTATATACAAGCGTCGCTAGATAAACATTGGGACAGCAAAAAACGAATAACCATGGAAATGATTTGTTTATTCCAGATTATTAACCTATTCCCCCTGGCGCGGTATGCAGCGCCTTATCCTCCAAAACCACTTCTAGAAGAATCCACGCCACTCTGTTTTCGGCGCTACAGATAATTAATTTTCGTATACTGCAATACCTTCTTCAGATTTAGAAAATAAGGGACTCCGAAGCCGTTTATTCACTGTAGGAAACAAAAATAAATCACAAGTGCCAGTTCACAGCTATTGGGCGAATGAGTCAATAGTTTTGCCTCAGTTCCTTCCAGAAACTCCGTTGTTACGTTAGCGGTGTGAGCAAATGCACTGTCATAACGTCAATATAGGTAGTGTATTAAAGGCTATTGTTTTACGCAATAATAATAATAATAATAATAATAATAATAATAATAATAATAATAATAATAATAATAATAATAATAATAATAATAATAATAATAATAATAATAATAATAATAACAATACCCTTACAGCGTGGACCATTTCACTTGAAACTGTAGAATATCTCCAAAACTAAACATTGTAGAAAGGAACGCAATAAATAGAAGTTGCTTGATAAAATGGGGGAAAGTAAATGCCATTTGTTGTGTTCTTATTGGATAAGGTTTGGGTGGTAATTTGATGTTCAAGGTACGTCTTTCAAATGGAAACCAATTTTTTTTATTTTATTCGTTATTCTTCGTTAAAAAATAACCAACTCTTCTTTCAATTATTTTCTTGCAAAAGATTCTTTTACCAGTGTACACAATTAAAAATTGAAGAAAGGCAGATGCACAGAGTTTTACGAGTGCACTGGTATTATACAGTATTATTTCATGAGCATTGTACCTTAGTGTAAACCATGTCCATGTTAAAAATTATGCTCTTCTACCTCAACTGTGTGAATAAACAATTACTGTGTCCATAAAAGCATGTCTTCCAAAACTGGCACAAGAATTTGGTATGCTTGTCTGGACTCCAAACAACATGAAGCCGCACAATTGAAACTTACTTTCCTCCATTATACCAAACAACACTTATTCAAGACATTTCTCTCCTCAACGCTTAGTTCTGGAGATGTTCTACAATCTCAAGTTAAATTAGCCACGTTATATATATATATATATATATATATATATATATATATATATATATATATATATATATATATATATGTGTGTGTGTGTGTGTGTGTTATGCTAATATTGACCCAATTATATCACGAATCACCTATTTAGAATTAAACATTCACAGAAATTCAAATATCAAGTTTCAGTAAAATCGAGGAAAACTTAGTGTTTATGGAAGAAAATGACGTGGCGCGCGCGCGAGTCTCTTGCCCTCCACCGCACTTCTTCATTTTACATCACTTTACTGGTCTGCGTCGCTAGGAGTGTAGGGGCTTTCCAGAACCACACATGACACTCAGTATCATTCAGGGCTATGCAGCGGGCACACTCATGAGGTGTTATATTCAAATCCTGCAGATCATGATATGCTCATATTTGAAAAACGGAAGAAAAAAAAAAACAACCAATAGAATGCACTTTCGAGAAATCAATAGTGTAGGGACATTTCATTCGGCTTCAAGGTATTGTTATTATTAGGCCTAATAAAGAAGACGTCAATTGTTAGTAGATATCCTCGATAGTCCTGTTGAAGTGCAGTTGAAGGTAATAGATATGCAAAATGATATTGAGTTAAAAGATAAATAACAAAATAGGAAAAGTATAAACCATTTATACACCTCTGTAAGACGCGAAAGATTTCCTAAACTCCACAATCTAGCAGGAAGAATTTTGTACATGTTCGGGCAAACCTATGTTAGCAAATCACTGTTTTCCTTAACGAAGTCTACAAAGTCACGTCACAGAAGTCAATTAATTGATGAACACTTGAAAGCATGTTTGCGATTGGGTAGCTCACAAACAACAGTCTCATATATTGAACAGCTCGTTGAAAACAGAAAACTGCAAAAATCACGGCGATTGTCGGATGGCTAAGAAAGAGTAGTTTTCATGGAGACATTTATTTTAAGAATATTATGTTTATTTGTATTGGATACTTCATTGAATTGCCTAGTACCAGCAAGAAGAAAGGTCTATATCATATTACATTATTTATTTAGTTTATTAGTTTTATACGAGTGTTTGTATTTCGCTAGTTGAATTCCCTCTCAATTCGATTTTATTTTGTATTACATTAGTCATCAATATTAAAGTGCATAAAATACGTCTATCATTATTATGTAACTGACAGTGAAAGTGAAAGTTAATTTACACAACTAGTTCCGCCACTGTAGCACCTCCATTTCATGCCCGCAACCGGACGGTCTGGGCTTGAGGGCTTTTACTGCCGCCCGAGCGTGGGGTATGTCGGAGACAACTACTATACATGATAACGACGCTGCAAATAAGAAATTTGCCACATTATTTTGCAATGAAACAACCCGAGGTACAAGCGAGCTTAAACAAATCTCTATCTACAGCAACTGAAGACATAGTTGCAACAATAGGCAAACATCTGGAGACCATAGAAAATAGACAGAACTCTATATATAAACACTTAACCTCATCAATGGATTACATCAACATTCTTAAAATTCAAGTCAATGTCATAAATGAATTAATAAATGCGAGGTCAGATCATCGTTTCAGCCAATTACAATAGTTGAAGTAAATAGTAAGAGAATTAATAGGTATCCTACGTCAATCAAAATAGTGACACCCTAACCTTTATTGCTTTTGCCACAGGAGCCAAGGACGGCCACATTCTAAATAAAACCCTTAAAATGGCATTTAGACTGACTTGACCTGATTAGAAAGCAAACTGTAAATACGAGTGATTCGGGCAACATCATTTCACTTCAAGATGGATAGCCAAAGCATAAGCTTTAAAGAATTTGTAACGGAACATACAAAAGCTATAAGAGAGAAGAAGCGCGAGCAAAAGGAGCAGAAGTTTGAAACCCAGAGAGTTATGAGTGGAGCTCTTCAACCAGTAAAAAAACCGCTTCGTGATATACTAGATATTCAGAATTAGAAGAATTCCCTTGCTCCTATATCAGCTAAAGAACCAAAGAGGAACATCTCTAGCTACCTGAAAGAAGTTCGAAAGAAAGACAAAGAAGAAATAGATAAACTATATGGAGTGCGGTACTTGGATGGAAATTACATGCTAGCAAGCAAAACAACAGATTTCAATCAATAATCAAATAAGAGTAGGATAAAAAAAATGGATGCTACGTCAGGATCAATGAGCCAATCTTTAAGAAAGTTTCTGAAATGCAAATCCACACCGAGGAGGAAGTGGATGCTTATAGAAAGATTCTAGAATCAACACATGTACACCGACAAAGGTTTATCAGACAAGGACATCTGATAGAGCAACGCTTACAAGGATAACTAATAAAGCTAACAGGTATATGCCCTCTAATCAATAAACACAAATAATTGCGATTGGAATGGAAAGAACATCATCCCGAGAGAAAGCTTGATTACATATTTTGGAACGATTCAATTACATTAGTGAATCGCCTGAGAATACGCTTTGCATTTAGAGAGGCTGGAAATAACAAACACAGCCAGGAAATCAACGAAATAATTAAAGAACTGAAATCATCTATAATTATAGCATAACAGAGATGTAGAAAAAAATAGCACAAGAGCTTCATGGACCCGCAAGGAGATTTTTTTTTTATTTTTTTTTTTTTTTTATTTTTTTTTTGCATAGAAAGATTGTCAGTAAAACACTCTACGATCTTGTACAGATTGATCTGGTTGAAATTATCGACCTTGCTAAACTAAGCGAAAGCTTTAAGTACATTCTTATCGCCGTCAACTGCTACTCCAAAACGGCATATGCACGACCATTAAAGCACAAGACTGGAATTCAAAAAGCAAATGCTCTGGAAAAGATTATATATGAGATGCGGAGTCCACCACGGAATTTTCAGAAGGATAACGGAAAAGAGTTTTATAATAAACATTTTAAAAATCTGCTGAATAAGTGCAACATTAATCACTATAGTACCTATAGCACTGTGAAGGCTGCTGGAATATCTAATAAGTATACTGAAGAATATGATATATTGGGAATTCTTAGCTCAAGGATCATACAAGAGGCTAGATCTTCTACCACAAATCATCTCAAAGTACAATTCTTAGACTTGATTGGATTATAAAGCATTCTGCAGGTTCGTTTTGGCCAGGAAGCCACTGGACATAGAACTAGTCAAGGCATATACATGTATACGAATGTTTACATACTACGAGAGAGAAAAAACAATCCATAAAGCTCAAGAGCTAAAAACACGGGTTACAAAAACAGCAGAATAGACATACAATCACATCGCTTGGCTTTTGAGGCCTGTACGTCAGTGCTCTGTATTTAATGCGCTCTATAAAAGCATATGTACCTACTTATTTGCGTGCACATATATACAAAGGGAATAACAAATTAGTGTCAAAATGTATAAATAAATAGCATTTCATTTTGTAACGCTGATGTAATGTCAGATGATAGTTTTCTAATTATCGAAAACATAGTTAATACTAACGGGTTACCAAGAATTTCCTCCGCACCTTGCTGCTGGTCACCGCTCGATAAAAGGTTGGCATCCCTAGGTTTATCGCATTCGATTCCGACGTGATGTTATGATTATCGGCGTTATCAGCGGCTGCGAGCGCATGAGTTGTTTATTATACTGGTTAATATGGTCTAATATGCTGTGAGTTCAGACGTGTGCCTGAATCGAAATCAATGTATTCTACAGAGGAACGTGTGTTTCTAGTGGAAAACATTTTTAATAAACGTGTAAATTATACTAAGAAAGTGAAACAAAATTTCGTTGTCAGGTTTCCTAACTCAAAACTACCGCACCGAGATACTATGCGTGTTCTTTTTTGTAGTGTTTAACGCCCACATTTACTGCTCTGGCACCGCAAGCAATGTCACTGATAATACATGAAGATGGAGCCCCAGAGGAATGTGATGGCGGGGGAAACCGGAGAACCCGGAAAAAACCTGCCCGGCGCCGCTTTGTCCACCAAAAATCTCACACGCGGTCGCTTGGTATCGAACCCGCTCCGAATAGGTGAGAGGCGAGTGGTCTGACCACTCGGCCACGACGCGGCCATTTTGTGTGATTTAGTTAATACATTTCGGGAGTCAGGTTTCGTGTATGATGCCGTTAGAAGTGGAAGACCCAGTGTAATAGGATATATCTGATAGAATGCTTAAAAGTCCACAGAAATCAATAAGCAAATTGGCCCAACAATGTGATATTTCTTACGGTTCCGCATACAAAGCAGTAAAAAAAACTAGGTTTGTATCCATATAAGGTATCAGTCGTCCACGAATTAAAACCCACAGATCACGGGAAAGGAGTTCAGTATTGTGAACGGTTTCAGAGGTTTATTTTGCACCATGAAATTGAAGTGTTAGATAGGCCATTTTTTACTGATGAAGCTGGGTTCCACTTATCAGGATGCGTAAATTCACAAAATACGCGAGTATGGTCTGCTGAAATTCCTAATGCAATTCAAGAAACCCCTTTACATTCAGAGAAAATTGGTGTATGGTGTGCGATCTCTCGCTCTCGAATTATTAGGCCATTTTTTTTTTCATAATTCAATTAATTCAGATGTTTATTGCTCGGATATTCTTTTTTTTTCCATATATTTCACAGATAAATGAAGATGAAGTGAAAGGTGCATTTTTTCAACAAGATAACGATACTGCTCATAGACCACATAAATCCATGGAACTGATAGTGTAATTTTTGGGGAAAGACTAAGTTTTAAAGTCTGTGGCCTCCGCAGTCTCCTGATCTTACCCCTCTGGATTATTTTCTTTGGTGAGCCGCTAAAACTTCGGTCTATAAGGACAATCCAAAAGCAACCGATGAGCTGAAAACGGCAATAGAAGATTGCTTAACTTTGTAACAAAGGAGACATTAATTACAGTGTTCGAAAATAAATTAAAACGAGTGAATTTGTGTCTTCAAGAAAATGCTAAACATTTTCAACAGCTTCTTTAAATAGGCTAGTTGCATATTATTTTCCTACATTACCTTTCATGCATGAATATAGTGAACCTAGCAGTTTTCTTAACCAGCGAAACGTTTTCACCATATGCTCGCACCAGCCAGTGCTGCCACAAGAATTCCCAACTCTAGGGGAATCTTGGTTACCCGTTACTAATTATAAAGAATTAAAATATGATTATTGGACTATGTGCGCTCTTAAGTGTATAAATGCTACAATTTACAATATATATTTGAAACATGTTACAGTATTTACTATGTGAAAATGCAGTAACTTATAATTATGTACTAAAGTGTAAAATACCATTGGATTTAGCTTTACAGACATTGCGTCATTTCTAATTGCTAAAGAATTCATTTGTCTCATTCGTGCAAGTCTAAGTATACAGCAACTTAATTTGTGTATAAACATACACACACACTAATATGCAAAAGAAGTAGAAGAAAACGGAATACATTATAACTAGTGATGGGCAGAATCGAATGCTTTGATTTGAAACCTCAGTATTCGAATAGTCTAAAAAATCGAAACCTTCATACGAGTACAAGGTCTCGAATACTGCAATTACAATGCTCTCTCAATCAGCCCCTTCATAAGCAAGTTCTCGGATGCTACACTATCCCCATTTGAGTGTTGTTCTTAGTTCTCGCCATGGTTGTGCTCGAGTACTACAATTCTTTCGCTAATCGAAATCAGTCTATATTCATTAGCAAGTTCTCGGATGCTACGTTATCGTCACTCGAGTGATGTTCTTATTTCTCAATTGTTGTTCTCGAATACTACAAAGCATATGCTGATCGAAATCAGTCTGCATTCATTAGAAAGTTCCTGAATGCTACGTTTTCGCCACTCGAGTGATGTTCTCAGTTCTCGCTATGGTAGTTCACGAATACTACAGACAAACATTCATTAATGCGCTAATCGAAATCAGCCTGTATTCCTAAGTAAGTACTGGGATGCTACGTTATTGCCATTCGAGTGATGCTGGCAGTTCTCGCCGTGGTTGTTCTCGAGCAATGCATTCAATTTAAACGATGGACAAAAAATATGTCACGTTATTCTCAAAATTTTGAAGTTTCTATTCAAGATTATCGTGAATTAAGCATTATGCACTTTCATTCATAACTGTTTCTTCCTTTAAATTGAATACACAATAATTATTAGTATAGTAACTTGATTATTATTTGTCGATACAAATTGTCTTCAAGATTGAAATATTAATGCAGTATCATTACGGAATATATTTGCCAGATTCTGTAACAAAAGTCGCAATGTTTGACTTCATAAATTTTATGGAAGAACAAACACTTGGTTCACAAAACAACCTTTCTCAGAAATATAACATTTCGTGTGTGTGTGTGTGTGTGTGTGTGTGTGTGTGTGTGTGTGTGTGTGTGTGTGTGTGTGCTGCGTGCATGTGCATATTTGTAAATAACAAAAGCATTTTTGAATTAGCATTACGCAATTAGCATGCAAGCCTCTGATTCCCAAGGTCGCGGATTCAAACCCGGCAGAAAACGGTGGATTTCTTTCGGGCTTAAAATCCTTAGCATTGCTTCTTTTGGGAGCTAAATAAAGCCGTTGGTTCCTTGTCGTAAATTTACTTCACGAAAAAGAACCTCAAGATGGATCTGAGCAAACCTATGCAGTATTTCACGCCCAATATAAAATGTGATGTTGCGAACAGCAGCGGTTAAAGAGCGTCCGTAAATAAAAATGTAATAATTAACATGTATCAAATGATTGTATCACTGTGGTTAAGACTGTTGTCACTATTATGTATATTTGGATTCCTCCTGGAATATTACTTTTGATCGGTGGATGTGATTTAACAATTACAATCATCGATATAATGACCTATTTAGGGCCGCACCGTGGCGAGGGTTAGACCACTCACCTCTCACAAGCAATTACATGCGGGAATTGCGGTGGACAACGCGGCGTAGGGACGGGTTTTCTCCGGGTTCACCGATTTCCCTCGCTATCTTATTCCATTGGTGCTTCATCTTCATTCCATGTATCATCAGTGTCATCTCCTGCGGTGTCATATGTAGTAAAGGCGGAAGTTTGCACTATAAAAAACCTATTTAAGAATGCTCATTTGTGATAACGGCACATAAAATATTCATTCTTTAGTTAATGTTTTAACACCACAACTTATTTCATGAACAACTGCTTTGGAAAACGGAAATTATTATTGCAAATGAAATTGAAAATTGAAGTGTGTTACATATTTCCATGAAAATGTATTGAATAATTATCATTTGTGAAACATAAGATACGGTAAATAAATGGTAGGAGGTAAATTTAGATAGAAGTTGTTTGAGTAGAAAACACATACGTTATGTGAAATATCTGTTCAACAAAATAATTCGGTCCACATTCTTTGGCGACAATCGATTTCCTCTCACGTTGCAGGCTGACCAGTTTTTGAAAAAACCCCGCTCAGATGGAACAGAAGTTGCTGGAATACACAGATATTTTAAGTGAAGTTTGTACAGTTCTGGGAAGATATTTCTATGGCGTTTTCAAAATTTTAGTGGATTTTCCGTCCTTTCTAAATATTGCTTTTACATATTATCCTAGTTATGGTCACTGTGGTATTTGGAGTCAGTGTAGTTTTGCAGTGGCTACTTTAGTATCAAAATGTTTCCGCAAGGAATCGTTATCTTCTCTTGTAGCAGGTAAAGAAACGCAAGAAGATGTGCTTTCTTCTTCGGGTACCCTGTTGACCACCCCTGTTAGTTCTTTATCCATCCATTTCTGTGCATTAGCGGTATTCACTTCCACACCGAATGCAATCTTCTTTAATCTAGGGTCTACAAATATGGTTTTTGCTGCTGTTTTATTAGTTTCAAATGCAACCAGTTGTCTTGTAACCACGTCCGTTAATATATTTCAGGCACTTTGCTTCTAAGTGTAAACTGAAAGTCCTTAACTAAAGGAATTACAAGGGAAATTGAGGGACAATTCTCGCCTTACAATTCTGTGGAAATTTTCTCCACTGATTTCAGAATGGGTTTACAATCAGCAAGTATATTCAATTTCTCTGCTTCCTTTGGAAAGTTGGCTAAAGAAACAGTGAGTGGATCTTTAATTTGCACTAGGCGTTTCATCATTGTTAGGGTAGAATTCACCTTGTAGCCACGTCCTGTTTTATATTTGACACAGTAGCCCCATCTATTCTTGAAATTCATGCAATTTGGCATTTGCAGCGTCACTGTGTTTATAGTGGCCCTCGAAATTCCTGTGTTTTGTAAGCACAGCTCCCAGTTCCTCTGTTTTTTGCTGATAGCTTCATTCACACTTAAATTTAATGTATGTATCACACAAGGATGGTGAAATTTCCGCAAATATTCATTCACATCATTTTTCATATTAGCTGCATTATCTGACACTACCGTATTAATTTTATTTGAAATGCCAAAGTCTTCAAATATTGCATTTAGGGATTTTGCAATGTTTGCTCCTGTGTGACAATGGCTAAGCTCTTTGGTTGACAGAACAGAAGAGTTGAGTTTGCCTTTATAAATAAAATGACATGTGACAGTGATATGTGACACATGAGTGTCCAAAGTCCACATGGTTATTGTAATGGCTACTCTATTTACTGCATTCAACGTGTCAATCACTTTCAATTTAACATTATTGTACAGTCCCGGCAATAACTTTATGGATAACGTTTTCCGATTGGGCACAGTGTACAGTGGGGTTTAACTTATCGCAGTACTTTAAGAATCCGGAATTTCCACAATTGAAATTAATTTATAATATACTGCTGTCATTTTAATTAAACACTTATAAATTTCTCTCTTTTCGGATTCAGTGAGCGTGTTTTCTCTCGCATCGGCAAACCTTAATTGTCGTTGATAACGGCACATTGTTTATGGCAGATGAATCCCGGTTGTCTTGCTTTTCTACATCCAAAGAAGGCCGCTGGCTGGCCAATAAGAGAGTCGGATGTAATCTCTTTAAATGCAATTTTAAGTTGGTTAAGTTGCCAACATATTTTAGGTCTCTTCTGCACACTTCAGAAATTACAACATTATGTTGAGTTTTTTTTATTTTATTTATTTTTTAATAAGTCACACTTCAGATCTTTTTGCACCAGGTGCCATAGTAGCACTTATAGAGATGAATTTCTCGCACCAACGATTTTCTTATAGCCTCAATTCACAAACCACTGCAATTTCGAGGCTGTTGGCTCCCTTTTAAGTCAGCACCACTTTATTGGAAAATGTTTAACCAAGTAAGAGTTACAGAAAAAAAAATGCACGTTCAATCCCGCACACAAGCGAGCTAACGCATTTAGCATAAAAATGCACACGGTACTTCACTTACTTAATGCGCCTGACTCTAAGATGCACGCTTGAAAAGAACTGCTGACAAATAGGAATTAGGTTTGATTATTTTCCGATGTACAGGAATTACTGGAGGACGAAGATAAATGACTGCTTTGCCGTTCATTAAAATGTAATCTTGGGTCGTATACTCTTAAACAATTCCCTGTAGTGCACATTGACTCAAATTTTGTTTTGTTTGGTTTTTACTTTCTGTACCACTTATTTATGCACAATATATGTAGATAGATAAGGTATTGTATTCCACTCCAAAATGTTATACCCAGATTTCGCAGAAAATACATATTTTCAGGACCCTTAATAATATAAAATAAATAAATAAACATTTTTAGAAAAAGGCCCCGTGTGCGTGAAAGCTCAACTCAAGAACAAAAATTCGGTTAATACCAAACTTCATATTTAAGTTCAGTATCTTCTAAGCATATGACACGAAGATATTCAAGAAAAGCCCTCACCCAACCTACTCTTTATATGGCAAAAATTAAAAAATTATAGATTTTCCAAAAATTTCTCTGACTGTTTTTTTTTTAACCAACTTATATTAAAGATATTTTCATGATATATAAAATGTATATCATAAGCTTCCTGGGAGTAGACTCTGAAATCCTCTGCATTCGGAATATTTTCATACCTGTTAAACTGTAAGAGAATCAAAAAATTACTGCGCAAAAAATTAGGATCTCGTCAAAACACTCAGCTTATGCCATTAATTTTTCTTGCACAGTTGCCCATTTTCGAGATATTCCTTCTTATTGGTTTCAGTTTTAAAATACCTAACTTTTCCCAAACTGGACCAGCCTAAGCGAATCGTGTCATTTGTTCACAGGGCGCCCAGCTTTTAAAAGATTTAACTATCACCTTAGCCTAGCGGATTCCCTCGTTTGCCTTCTGCTTACAAGGAAGCAAATAAAAGGACAATTTCTGCTAATGTTTGTCTCGATTACCATAATGTAAATAAATGAACAAACTTTTGAAAGAATAGTTTTGTGGCTAGAACATCTAGAAAAAGTCATGTGAGTGGAACACATAAGATCCTGTTCTTTTAATTTTAAAATGTTATAAAAATATACACACATTCACTCCCACTTGCATACTTAAGACTATGTTGTGGAAATGGAATGATTCTGGTTAAAGAAAAATTACCTGTCCCAGCTGGTAATCAAACCCAGAGCCTGTGGGTTGAGAAGACAGAACGCTGACTATTCCATTGCAGAAGCAATGGTTTAGTTCCAATTTGTAATATTGTTGTTAATTCGTTGCACTAACCGAACGCACATTCCATTATAAAACGAAATAAAATTTAAATAGTATGATAACGTATAAACAATAACTGTAATGGAATTGTTTGATTGTTTTGGGATGGTAAGAAATTCATGGCTTTACGTAATAGGATATTCTCGTATTCCATCCTGACCAGGTGATTATCTCGTAGGATGTTTATCAGCGAGCTCACTCCGCTGCTTTTCCCCTCCAAGATCCAAGCGCATGAATGAGCTTTAAGTAAGACCACCAATTAGATATGAGATCTCGATTCTGTTCGGTGCACCTCCACTTATCCGAGACCCGAGTGTAGTATTCTACCACAAATACAGCATTCTGGGCATTTTCAAACGAGAACTCATCCGAGTGAAGGATTCGAATTGAATATTCAGAATTCGAGAACATCCAAGAATCGACTGTATCGACATTTTTTACTCGAAATTCCCATCACTAATTTGTAGTACTCGAGAACAACCATAGTGAGAACATCATTCGAGTGACAATAACGTAGCATCCGATAACTTGCTTAAGAATAGGCTGCTTTCGATTATTTAGAATATTCGATTCTGCCCATCACTAATTTCATGTCTCATCGTGGTCGCCTTGCTGTTGTTCCAAAAGTCGCGAAACCTTCCGAATGAAGACGGGAGCCGTGCGAGACATATCAGATTCTAGTTCAGTTTTAGATTTAACTCTGCCATTGGTCGAGTGATCAACATGACTGCCCATGCACAAGCAGACAAAACGAACGGAAGACTATGCATTTGGCATTGGAAAGAGGAACCGATTTTCAGAAAGTCCATTTTTACCTCTTGTTTGGATCCGTTCATTTACATACACCTTACTTAACCTAACGTAGCCTAACCTCGACGAAATCTCGAAACCGGTCACCTGTCACGTAGCCATATTGTCTTCGTAACCAATAGGAAAGGCTCAGGAAAGAGTGTTAATCTGGAACTGAACTAGAATCTGCAATCTGACGAGCCGAGTAGCCTACCATGTTCATACATCTAAACAAGCGTTCAGTTTTATCTCGTGTCCGCAATAACATAGGTGCACTGATGCCAATTTATATCTTATGTGGTTCAAACCCACCTTGCTGAAGCGATTGTTAGCCACTAGTTTGTTCAAAAAGACCTAGTGGGCCGCGCCGTGGCTGAATGGTTAGACCACGCGCCTCTCACCTGTTTCGATCCCAAGTGACCGCATGTGAGATTTGTGGTGGACAAAAGGTGCAGGTGCGGGTTTTCTCCAGGTTCTCAGGTTTCCCACGCCATCGCATTGCACCGATGCTCCATCTTCATTCATGTACCATCAGCGTCACAACCTTCTATGCCATAAGTAGATAAAGCGGGCGTTAAACACTAGGAAAAAAAGACCTAGTCATTACATGTCCGCACATTTTACATAAATACTGACTCTAGTTTAGCCATTTTCAAAGTATTTGTATTTTATAGCTATTTCAGTTTTCATTGCCTAATTTTTAATTTAAAATCACAAACAGTCAGTATTATGTTGTACAGTATTACAATTCAACAACTATTAAGGGATCATCAAAAATGTCAAAACCAATGTGTATATACAGTACATAAGGATGCGCATACATGCTGCTCTACAAATACCCTTGAATATTAATGCAGGAAAGTCCGCCAAAAGAGCGGCGACAAGGAACACCAGCGATCCTAGTGTAGCGGTCTGGACTATATTTGGGAGCTGTATATTCAGTATGGTGTAAGAGGTGTTGAAGATTTACTTTTTATAATTTTAGGCAATGCGAACCTACTAGGACGGGAAAGTGTGTGCAGTATTTTATTGCCATAACTATACCTGACAAAAAGTGCCGTCTCTTTCTTTAGATGTCCTCGAGATAAAGCAATGTACGCACTGTTTTAATGCACAATATCAGTGATTATCCACGAGGTTAGATTTCGTTAAAGTTATAAATATAAAGGCATATTAAGGAAATACACAATCACAACTATTCTTGGAGCAATATTAGGTACGTAATGTGCAATAGTACTGGCTAAGTGCGTTGGTTGAGGCTTATTTTTCATTCCATTTGCAGCTGTGCTGAGTGGGTAAGAAAATGCCGAAGAGCCGACGAGCCGACTTGGACTAGGTTTTTAAAATGAATGGACCGTCTATGTTAAACAGCGCTCACAGGATCTGCGCTAAGCATTTAAAAATTTTAGATTTCCGAAATCCAAACCTTACTAATCAGGGAAGTAAAGTTCTTGGTAAAGCTATACGATGTTAAATTCTTTTATAACGTTTCTCCCTGAAATGAGTTAAATATGTGGTAATTCTACGATATGACTCTACTAATTCTGCCATCTGCGACCAAGTATATTTAAACCTGCCGCCTTCTGCAATTTCTATACCCTTTCTGCCGATTTCATTTATGCAATCAATATATATTTTGACATTTGAAATGGTAATATACATGAATATGAACTGGTAACTAAAGTCGGCAATGTTAGGTTAAGTTGGACCTGAAGGTGAAACGCCATAAGCGATCCGGATTTTTAAGTGTTGAGAATATTAACCTTTTTAGTTTTGAAATACGCTAGATTCGGCATAGGGCCCTAAAAGTTTGTAATAGGCCAATAACTACAAGGCGACTGTAATGACAGAATAAACCAAATCCGGATCACATGTTCATGTGTATTAACCCCCTCTTACTTCCAAAACTGGTAACTAAAGGAAATATTAATTTAAGTTTGCTCTCAATTTGTTTAATAATAATAATAATAATAATAATAATAATAATAATAATAATAATAATAATAATAATAATAATAAGTAATTTTACTGCTGTGATTTAAGATTAACAAATACCAACCGAATTGCCTACCTTCACAAATGGATCTCATAGTGACATACTGTAAAATTAACCTTTACTATGTTAGAAACATTTATAATATAATATTGCTATGCTTTTCTTTAATACTTTGTAAACCTTATAGGTTAAAGAAAAATGTGGTTCCTTCTCTCTCTATCTCCACCCAATGAAGCGGAGGCACCTACTAGGCAAAGTCCCCCCACCTACCCTTTACCTGGAACTTTTTCGAACATTTTGATGTTCTCGAAAATGTGCTTACCAACCCCAGGAATAATGAATGGATGAGGTGAAGATGGTTATTGATTGCAGGCATACAGATTACCGAGGTCCCTAACCATTCCAAGATTGAAGACCTGATCACACCAGGTCTGTTCTGAGAAAACTTCCTTCTGACGGATTCGGGCAGAACATGACCACTTTATGTTGCTCAAAGAAGTCTTACATATGGCAGGACAGAGAAGAGCAGCTTCCCACTGCCCCAACATCGAGTGACACTGCACAGCCCTGAAACATGAAAGGGGAAGCAAAATTATAGAACATGAGGGAAAGGAAGTCACAGTACAAGAAACAAACCCAACATTCACCTGCTGACCAGGGAAAAACCCACGGTGAGACGTTCTCTACATCTTTGCAGTAAAATATTGTTAAACAGCCTATGATTCTATTCACTTCATTCTAATCGAGAAAAATGAGCAGAAATAGTCTTATTATTTGCTTCCTTGTAAGTAGAAACAAAATAAGGGAGTACCATAGGTTAAAGTGATAGTCAAAAGCTGGTTGCTATGTGACTGCAGTTCCTTTGTATGGACGGAATTGACAAATTCTGATGAGAAAAATATGTTTTTTTAAAGCTGAAACCAATAACAAAGAATATCATAAAACAAACCAATTCCTTGACAAAAATGTGTATGACATAATGTGCTCTACATTTTTTTTATCTTCCATCGTGGGTCATGCAAATATGCAGAATTACAACCGCATAACATAACAATCAGCTTGAGAAGATCTGCCTCACTTTAACTTAGTGCATTCCCATGCATCCACAAGAAAGCATATAGTAAAACAAGTTCTCCTAATGTTTATACCGATAGGATAGAAGATTATTTTGTAAAAATACTTGTTGCATAATAGGTAAAGAAAATCATTTGAATTATCATCAGATTCTTTAAAAAATGTTTTCTTAAATATTACTATCTCAAGAGTTACAAACCATCATTCATAAAACAGAAAAAAAAGTCATGCACCACAAATCCAAATAGTGTTTGAGACACTTGCATATTCTACAACATGGTGTATCTTTAAGATAATTATCCAATTGAAACTAAGGAAGTGCCTACTATATGAAAAATTGCAGCCGTTTGTTCCATTAAATATTTAAGTATAGTTAAAGTATGTGTTTGCTTGCAATGTTTGTTTTAGCTTGGAGGGAACTATAAAATGCAAATTACAACTTTTTTCTCTCTGTCTTCCACTGTCGGTGTTACATTCCAAAATGACTATAGGCTGAAAACCTAACATTTAATTTATAAACTCTTCAGACTACCGAGGAGTAAAGTAATGTTAATCCAAAAGGTTTAAGCACGATTTGAATAGTGCGCACATACGAACCGGGTTTCTAAGCTTTGACAGATTCTCTGGGTGGAAATCGGCTTCTCTAAAAAATACGCATTGGGAGTTCCGGGTATTCGTATTTTCATTACAAAACAATTGTGATAGAATTAGATTTCATTCGGAAGCACCGAAAACATATAACTAATTTAAAAATTAACATCAGTGCAAATATTATAAACTATTACCGTTCATGTTCTTCCCGGTAATGTGCGTCTAACTGAAGGTTAAATAAACAATTTTATCCTCTGGCCTGTAAAGGATAATTCAACCCACATTTGAACTATACTAAAGCTTTCTCCTTGAATGTGACCTACATTGAAAGGAAAATTCATAAATTGGTGTATTTATTCCGATTTAATAGAAGTCGCGACGTGTTTAACAGCATCATTCCATTGATTTAGATCAGCGGACAGGTGTACTTCAGACCGCAGTTCCATCGCATGTCGCCAGCCGTTCTCATGTTAAATTAAGGTAGTTTCCTGTCTCAGTATGAAGTGTATTTATGCTCTATAACTGATTGATTTCCAACAGTTGGCTGCGGACAACAACAACAGGAGGAGGATACTCATACCGTGTGTGTTTATTGTGGTTATGGTCGTAGGAATTTGATTAATGGTAAATACGTAACGCGGATATCAACCATAAGTGTCCTGCACGAACAGTGGTGAGTAAGAGATAAGCTCCTTTTGTAGGTATAAGAATGACTCAGAAGAGGTAGCCGAATAATTTAGTTTTTCAGCAGAGTACTTTGAATTTTGTTTACAAAATCTGGCCCTGAGGCTTAAATTAACGAAACATGTAATTACTTGCATTTTAGAAATAGTGTGTAGCATAGGTTACCAACAAGGTAATGAAAATCACCTTAATGCTATTCTTGGTATCAAATTAATAAACCTCTTTTAATTAATAATCTACCTAAGCGCTCATAACTGATATTAACTAAACAAACTACAAGAGTTGAAAAACAAAAGGGTTACTATGCAGAACTTTCCCGGTCTAAAAATCGTATGAAACTATGTGTGATTGACTTAGTATTGCTGATGGCGATTTCAAAGGTTTTATTTTTGCGTATATGACGGATATTTACCAAATAATTACATATAAACGAGTATCATATAAATAATAAATAGTTTTATAATGCCCAGAAACATATTTCTATGCCAAGTACTACCGCAATAGAAAAGTAGAAACATAAATTTATAGACACACCCTAATCTTAACGGATTCGAACCTAACCTCGCGTTAAATATGAAAACGATCGGATCCAGTCGTTTCGCCTACAGAAATAGAAAACGAAACAAACTTATAGAAATATACTTCCACCGCCAACTACTATAGTAACACTAAACGGTGAATTACGCTAGCAACGAAATCAAGCTTTTTCATTATAAATCCAATAATTCAGCATATACTTACACATTATAAAATCATTTATTATTCATATATTTGTTTATGTATAATTATTTGATAAATATCAGTCATATATGCAAAATATCAACCGTTCCAGCATAACACAAATTCGTCTATAATAATAATAATAATATTAATAATAAAAAAATCAAACAAGCCTTTCCGACAAATAAAACCTTTGAAATTATCATCAGAAGTACAAAGTCAATCAATCACACTTAGTTTCATTTGATTTTTAAACCGGCACAAGTTCTGTGTAATAACCCAATTTTTAGATTGGCCCAAGTTCTGCATAATTACCTTTACTTATCATGCATTTGAGCAAAGCACAATGTTAAGAGCCACAAGGCGTAGCCTGAGGAATGTTTTTAGGAGAGCCAAAGGCCGTGAATACAGAATTACGACAAAGCATAGTGAAACTGCAATCATCCGCATGGCATGTAAAGCAGAAACTCCCCCACAACGTTTATAAGCCTATATTAGGTGTTATGAATAAAAGTTATATGAGCTTATATTAGGGAGTAGAAACTCTGAGTCAGCATTTTATTTAAGTTTAAACTCAGAAACGCATGAATAAAAGTTACATGACCATAAATTTGTACTCCGAGTATACATTCTTTGTTTTTATTATTGTATTATTTCTTGTGGTCCCACTGCGAGCAAGAGCTCAGTGATGTTGAACATGTCATACAAATGGAACATGCATTATGACCAATAGAACATCCATCACCAGCAATACTATTATTTCTCTCTATCTTTCTAATAAAGAAAGAAGAGAAGAGAAAATTAATAATAAATAATCTATTAATAATCAACATAGTTTAAATTCACATTGTCATCTAGAAAATGCATTGTTGTGCATCTGAGGCTTAATCTTGTAATATTGGTTTACTACAGTTGCATTGGATTAGTGTAAACGAACAACTTGTGTTAACATGTCAGATACGAGTATTGAGGATGTCAGTGAATTTAATTTAACTGATCAGATTTTGTGAGAAAAAACATCCTGTGATATTTACCAAATTGTGAACCCCAGCAGCAAGGGAAGAAAAGAAAACTATACTAAACAGTATTCAGAATGAATTGATGTTGCAGTATGGAAAGGATATGGCAGAAAATCAGATAATAAAAAAAAATGAATTACATGAAAACATGTTGAAAGAAGAAGACAGATGTTAAACAAACTGGCAACTAGAGGATTGTGTTAAATGGTGCTCTGTTTGCCTTTCACAAGGAGAAGTTAATCCTACAATCTCACGTGTGAAAGGTAAGGAATTATTTTGTTTTAATACCATTTAATGCTATGACTTATATATGGGCAGCATTTTTCTCCAAGTGAGATTAATATTAATAATAAATTAATAGGTATGTAATTGAAATTTTAAGGTTACACACAATATTTCAAAATAATTCTATCAAATGGTGAACAGTAATATAATTTTTCACCAGTAAATAACTATCTTTCAAAAAAGAACAAAATCGCTTTAACAATTTAGTTTGCCTAATTTTCATTCAAAGTAGCAAGAGGATTTTTAAATTTTGGAGCAAAGCATTTATTTGTATGGCGCCTCCTTACAATTTTAGTGTGCACAATCTATTAGGCAAGTAATTAAAAATTACAAATGAACATTGTCATTAGAGTGATTATAGACATCTGAATTATAATTTTTGACAATTTCAGACAGTTTGGGAAAGGAGAGACGACATAAGGCATAATCAAACTCTTTATTAATCTGTTATAAAGACTATACACATTTGTTCATTCAAATGTTACTTTTATATATAAAAAATAATGTCTTAAATTATTTTCAATTAGAATTTTGACAACAATTAAGTAACTCAAATTGAATTTTAAATTAACACAAATGAATTAATTCTTTGTTATTTTTGGGAACTTCACCCTGTTATTCGATGGAAACATCCACAGATATTATTGAGGAAATCGGTACCAATTCTGGAGAATGCAGCACAAAGATAGTCCTGCAGTAAAGACATTGCCTGTAAAGAGAAGGAAAAGTTGCAATGAAAGAGAGACAGAAGAAACAACCCATCTCTCTAATATGGTGCTTCTGGAACAACTCCACGTATATCAACTGAAAAAAGAAAAATTGTTGTGCGATCGTGAACTTAGAAATAGTGGTGCTAACGGAAATATTATTTACGATGATAACTGCTCATACCAAACTATTTAATGACTGGATTGCTTTCTCACAGTGGTTAAGATTTGAAAAGGACTTAATTAAATATTAGTAAAAATGTAAAATAAATATTTTTCAAAAATAAATTTAATGTTTTGATTGAAAATGTAAACAACAAAAACTATAACAAATTATAGAGAATATGAATGCAAACCTTTGCTTTTATGTTTTTCTAACTGAATTGATAAACAGTTGGCAGTTTCATCCCTCCTAACACGTGCACATTCTAATACTCTTCGTTCCTCTGGTAGAATTTCATCTTCCTCTTCTTCAGTAATGCGAAATTCAAAGTCCTTGTTATTAAGATATTTGCAGCGTTATGTAATATAAAAAAACATGCAATCATCAAAGGAATTTTTTCAGTTGGAATTCTCATCTTATGTTGCAAAATGGGAAATCGTTGTTTCACCTGGCCAAAACATCTTTCGATAATGATCCTTTCCTTCTTATGCAGTGTATTATATGCACGTTGCTGTGGAGTAGTGGGAGTTCTAAGAGGTGTTATTAGCCATGGAGCTAAACAAAATCTTTGATCACCTAGAAGAAGAGCATGTGCTGGATTCTCTTGAATCATTCTGCACACATTTGAATTCTTCCAAATTCGAGAATCATGCACTGATCCGGGCCAAGAGACATCAATGTTTATAAACATCTCTTTACTATTGCAAATAGCCATTACAGTGATGCTTGTAAATTGCTTCCTGTTTTTGTATTCGTCTCCGTGGTTATGTTGGCTTTCTAATGGGAATGTGCATGCAGTCCAGGGCACCTTCAGTACATGGAAAAGAATATTTCCTTTGCCACTGCAATTTGGCGTTTTCAAGAGCCTTGACTGTCATTGGAAATTTAATCCATACGTTAGCTTTAGCAAGGATACACAGAAATGGTTTTATATATGGTGGATTGGTGTGTATCTAAATCTTCCCAACACCCATCTGAAACCCTGGGTTACCCAGATATCTAAGAAAAGTGCAGTCATTGTTCAGATAAAAGAGCTCATCACCTGGTTTCCATGCTTTCACCCAAAAAATGTTCTGCCAATAGCCTTGCTATTCCTGCAATAGGGCTCGCAACTCTTCTCAGAAGGTTTAGTTTAATACTTGCCTTTTGCAGTCATTAAGCTAAAGAAACAAATTGAGTGCATAATGTTGTTTGATAAACCTACAATATTATTAGGGAAACAAGCATAAATCGCTTACAATACACAAGAAACTGAAAATTATTGAAAGGCTTGAAAATGGTGCCACTGTTGCATGTGTATGTGCAGAATTTGGAATCGCAAAACAAACAGTTTTGAACATAAAAAAAAAGGGTGAACTCTTATAATTTTTTATTAAATGTGATGTAAATGAGGAAAATTGTCAGGTCAAACGAATGTAGCAGCCACTGAACAAAAGTTAGAAGACATGACATACAAATGGTACAAACAATTTTGTGCAAGCGGAACTGCATGAGAGATGTTTAAATTCAAGCTGCTGCTGAACATCTTGTGAAACAACTTGGTATCAATGGATTTTCAGCTATTTCAGACTGGTTATGCAGATTCTGCAAGCATCATGACATAGTGAACAAAAAAATGTTTGGAGAGAGCTTAAGTGCTGAAATGTCAGCTGTTGACCCATTTAGAAAAAAACTAAAATCTATCATTCAATAAGAAAAGTTAGATTTGTCTCAAGTATAATGCCGACGTGACAGGTCAATTTTGGTGCACCTTGTCCAGGAACACGCAAGCCTTCAAAACCTTAAAAAATATGCCTGGATGAAAAATTTGCAAAGAACATGTTTCTGTGTTGTTATGTGCTAATGCAGTTGGATACCATATTTTAAGGCCAGTTGTCTTAGGTAAAAGTAATAACCAAGGACTATTAAGAATGTAATGTTCATATTTTCTCTGCATTACTACAGTTCAAAAAATGTGTGGTTTATGGCAGACATCACCGAAGATTGGTTTCACAATCATGCTGTACCTGCAATAAGAAAGCACCAAGAAAATAAAAACCAAAATGATCTGAAAGCCATAATCCTATTAGATAATGCACCTGCACATCCAGATGCAATGAAACTGTGTAGTGGTGGCAGTAAGATCAAATGTGTGTTCTTGCCACCTAACACAACTTCCCTGATACAGCCGATGGACCAAGGCATTATCTAAACTGCAAAGCAGTTGTACAGAAAGAAATTCTTGTCTGAAGTTTTTGAAGTTGAAGAGCCTCTAGACATTGAAGATAACTGGGTGGAAAAAACACTCCAGAATATAAAATTATATGATTTCAGATCCATGACTTTCAATTTTGCAAGTGCAGTAAACAGCATTTTGAGCCCTACATTGACTAATGCATGAAAGAAACTTCTGTATGATGACAGTGTTGAATTAGACATCAATGCAATTGAATTAAATGACTCACCAAACACTGGTTGCGGGTGATGGGAAAGCTGTCACAGTAGACGGAGATCGAAGACGGCTTGACTGAGATGAAGATGATCCAGACTATCACATAATGACTCACAAAGAAATTGTGGAAAGGGTAAGCAATGCAAGGGACACTAGTAGTGAATCTGAGACTGAGGATGTGGATTTCGGAAAGTCATAACTGAAATTAAGTGAGGTTAAAAAGCATCTGAATTGTGTAATAAATTTTGTCGAGAAAACTGACAATAAACTGATTTCCGCATACTACCATCATATGAGGAGTTTTTGTGATCTCATTGTGAAAGAAATGTGTGATAGACCACAAAAGAAAATTTATTTTTCCTCAAACCAAACAAATAAAGAACGTGTAATTAAAATCAGGTGAGCCTATTATATCTAATGATCTAATAAAATTATACAGTACTATAATTTCATTCACAATTTTTCTCTGCGGTGCTTATTTTACTTAATCCAGACAACATTGAGCCCCAATTGGTCCAGATTAACAAGGTTTTACTGTACTTGCGTACTTTCAACACAATTGTCCAAGAATTTCTTTTTTTTTGGTAGTGTTTAACGCCTGCTTTAACTACTTATGGCACCACTGATGATACATGAATGAAGATGGAGCACTGGTGGAATGTGATGGTGGGTGAAACTGGAGAACCCAGAGAAAACCCTCCCCAGCGCCACTTTTTTCACCACAAATCTCACATGCGGTCGCTTTGGATCAAACCTGGGCCATCTAGGTGAGAGGCGAGTGGTTTAACCACTTGGCCACGCTGTGGCCTCCAAGAATGTAATACCTTATTTCATTACTGAGCAGAAGTAAGCATGGCATACCTGCTTTAAAGTATGAATTAGGCAGAATGATTTCAATGACCTCAATGCAAATGATTTTAACCTCTGAAGTATAATGTTCACTATAAGGGCTTTCCAATTTAGATGCAATATCAGCCTGGAAACCTAAGAATTTAATATGTGTTTAACCACATATATGCCGTAATTTAAGCTTATGCTATGTACAAATTTTGTTTGCTCAGCATTGTTGGCACCCTGGCCTTTTTTACTGCTGATGAGCCCCTGCTCTCATCCTTCTAATTCTAATACTCTCTCCTCCTTTTCACCCTTGTCTCTTTCTATTTATTTCAATCTTACTTTCCTGATTTATTTTTCTTGGTAAAAGTTTACTTTGACTACAGAACAGATTTCAGAATTTTTTCTCTCCTTTCTTTTT
This sequence comes from Hymenopus coronatus, assembly GCA_030762935.1. NCBI lineage: Eukaryota > Metazoa > Arthropoda > Insecta > Mantodea > Hymenopodidae > Hymenopus > Hymenopus coronatus. The sequence continues at coordinate 346,024,770 of CM060900.1, forward strand.
GCACTGCTTTTTCGAATATACTTAGAAATAATTTTTGGAAACTTCATTTTTATCCCTTATTTCAACCCAGTTCATATAAACACACACTAAATCTAACCTAACCTCGACATCTCAAAATCAAGGACCATGTCATTCACTGCTGCTTGCTATGGCTGGATGGCCTCTGCTTGCCGCCTCATTTTTTAAAATGTATTTCAACTTTAACTTATCTTATTATGTTGGCGGACACAATTCGGCAGCTGCTCTAAAATGCACAAATCCTTTCTTTTAGTTCTTATCTTCTCTTGAGCATATACTCCACCAGGTATCTGACAAAATGTCATTTCTTCTTTCCATATTTTGGTATAACTGCATGTACTTTGCTCCAGTTTCAGGATCCACAAAAGCTTAGCTATGATTGACAGTGAAATGTCGGAAATTACACTGTTCAAGGTCATTCCCAGCAATCTGGATAAATGGTGCTGTCGTCTTCCACTTTAATAATAGTGGGAGATGACATGTCCTTCAGTGTAACACCATCTCGAGTTTGCACAGGAACCAAAAAATTAAGGAAAACCCATTCTCCTTCCACCAAACAGTGTTTCTCAAAGTTTTGTTTTCTGAATTTCCAAATTTTCGCCACACATATGATCAACAAACACTTCATGAATAAATAAATACCACTCCATTATTGTTTGTCTTGATGCACCCAATTCATGAACCCAAGAAATGCTGACAAGCAGAATAAACAAAGTGGTAGCCACAATCTGAAGAACTTCCACAACACTTAAATGAGGTTGTTTAATGAATGTTCCACAGTGGGTTAACTTAAAGAAACCACATTTAATTTTTTTCCTGCTGGCATATTTCTGGTATATTCTACCTCACCTGAATGTAATATCCATTTTATTTGGCTTCAGTATATGTCCAGAAACCTTGCACACTACCGTATTTTTCAGAACACCATGATGAATAAATAGTTTTAGGCTTTGCTGTGATGAAAACTTATATTTTGTTCCAATAAGTAGAAATAAAAAATACATACATCATAAGCCCAGTGATGTCTTCCCTCTTCATGGTTTTCATACAGCATAATTTAATCAAATGACCCAATGATGCAACCATGCACAGAAATAGCGCAACCTTGTGACTGTATCGACCAATACCAGTGTGCCAAATGAAAATTTGTGCATTTCAAAATGCAATCTTTAAGCATAGCATGAAACACAGGATTTTTTATGTCCCATATGACGGTAGTATGGGACATGATTTTTTGTTCTCGAATAAAGGAAATAATATTTATAACACAGAATATATGTCTGGCAAGTCTCTCCATATCTGTCTTTCTATGTCTCATTCTTTTTCTTACCCTTTTCCAAAAGCCTTCCTTGCTTCTTTCTCTTAAATTCTGTATGGCACCCATTCTATATTTACCTTTATTTTCCCTACCTCACTCCAACTGTGTTTAATTGATAATTTTCTTTGCTGATCCAATATGTTTTTAAAATGTTTTCCATCTCTTTTGCCAGTGCAACGTGCATATAATACACTGCATGAGAAGGAAAGGATCATTACTTTCTTACATATGGTTATCAAAATGATTTAGCATTGATATCACATGTGTATTAAGAGTTTTAAGCACATTATATTCTCTCAGTTTACTGTATCTTTAGTTGCCAAATGATGATCATCTATTATATTCATTGTATTGTTTTGCAGTTTTCTGTGGAGTAAAAACATTTTATACTCCATAAGAAAAAACACCTTCATACACGGAAAGAAAATCTCAAATCCTTAGTAAGCTAGCATTATGTTGACATACAATGGGAATTATTACATAATTTGACTAACTCAACATCTTGCTGTTTTCCAGAGAACAAGGAAATAGTACTTGGAATTCTCATTCAAAATTATGGCCGACATTCTTATCAATCAGAAAGGCAACACGTCAGAAAAGTGTATAGCAAGAAAACAACTGCAAATATTAAATGAGGAAAGTAAATTGATAGTGGAGGAAAGTGAGATCCGCTTTGGCTCCAGCAATGCGGATCTCACCATTGGAAAAAATTGTTTCCTTCATAGAACAATTGGTTGGAAAATTAATGGAGATGACAGCTGCTCAAACCATAGATGCAGAACCTTCAAAATAGGGTCAGCAAGATTTAGAGGAGAATCTTTTAAATTCCATGGCACAAGATAAATAACTCATGAAAATGACCACCAGTTGCTTGATTTACATGTCAAAATCATGGCACAACAATTCAATAGATACCAATACCAGACAGTAAAATAAGAACTGAAGCTTTCCTGGCGACGTATTAATTCAAAATCTTCTCGGGCTTCTAACCAGGTAAAAACTTGGTTTGATACCAACGTTTCGAAGAAGTGCATCTTCCTCGTCTTCAGGGTGAACTGATGGATTGAGCTTGCGGAGACTGGTATTTATAAGAGCTGGAATGAAGCTAAAATCTGATTGGTTTGCGTGATATTATGGCCTGGTATTTAAGATGACTGAGACATGGGCACGGACTTCGTAGAAAACTAGTTATAGCAGTTATACAGCTAATGTTTTGTGTTTGAGCATGCACCTGCTAGAAAATAAGCCTTGGAAGACTGCAGGTAGAGGATTAGGTGCTAAGGCTCTTTAACATCGGTGTCCATGCTGAACTTAGTTGTAGGCCAGAATCGCGATTTAGCTGATCAAGACTAAAACAAGTACCATAAAATAAGAAGCGAATCTATCAAACATTTAGACACAGGGAATGACAAAACCTTTCACAAAGATGGAATCTCATCATCTTAGAAAGCTTTGAACCACACTAAAACTCTAGGGGAGAATGGTGTAGCCAACAAACTTCTTTTGCATGTATTTACAAAGTTTCTTAAGTTCATGACAGCACTATATAATGGATGTTTAAAAGAGGCACAGTTTCCAAAATGCTGGATACAGTAAAAGATTATACAGATTGTGAAACCAGGGAAAGAAATTTTGCCTTATAAGTTTATTGTACTTTGGAGGCAAAATATTAGAAAAATTGTTAAGAAACAGGATAGACCATCGTGTTTATTCACACAATCGTATGAAGGAAGATTAATTTGGATTCACGCCCCAGATGAGCACAACTAATGCTGCTTTAGCTGTAAAAGAATTTCCATAACAGTTTGTATGTAAAAGAAGTAATTGACATTGCTTGGGGCCTGGAGTTCTAAATTGGGCTAAGTGCCCAAATAATATCACTAGAAGCTATTTTAGTGAAAGGCAATATCAATAAAAACACTACTATAAATACAGAAATGACAAAAGGATGTCCACTAGTTTCTGCTGTGGACTCGTCTACTGGAATATACCTGTCTACCATTCAGCCACCATACCAAGGTAATTGCTTATGCGATGACATTAGAAAGTAAAACCAAAGATAAAATTTAAAACTTTGCAAACATTAAAATGGGTAAGCAAATAAACTGGGCAAGGAACAATAAAATCTGATTTAATGAAAGTAAATCTAAGATGAAGATGTTATCAGAAAAGAGAAAACAAGATGATAAAGAACTGCGTATATTTTTAAATGATAAATTGTTAGAGCAAGTTAATTGAATTATCATAGATTCAAAATTCAATTTTAATGGACACGGGAATGCACCATAGAAAGGTGCACAAAGCTTATTCACTGGATTTTGAAAAGTGCTAAAATCAGCTGGGGACTTGAACATGAGACCTTAAAAACTATTTGGAAAGGAGCTCTTCTATCCCTACTTTCTATGGATCACTGGCCAGATTTTGAGCCTTCCACAGCTTACAATAAAATCAAATTGAAAAGAGTACAATGACTAATGAACCTCAGAAAAACCTTCAGCACCCCGTCTAGTGAAGCCTTGTGAGTAGTGGCAGGTTTAGCCCCAACAACAATCAAGATAAAAGAATCTGTTGCGCTGTACAAATCATTAAAAATGAAATCAATGGTAAATGCAGAACTTGATGTACCCCATACAGAGACTGGTCACATCCAATTGACTTCAAACTCCCTAGTAAAGTTCAAGAAGATATGAGGCATTCCTGGCCACAAGGGCGAACTCGACATACAAGTATGTTGTTTTTGTTTAAGTGTTTGCCTCAATGGGTGACAATGAAAATTTTTGTAGATGAATGTAGTTGACATCACCTTGATATTCTATGTAAAATGGCCAGATACAAGTTGGAGTGGTTTGGCCTGAATGATAACAGCACAGACCATAAGGGTGAACTTGAATGAAGACCTTGGTTTCACCACTATAAACCTGCTTCTTTACTCCGTTCCACTATCTCTCTTGTAATCCCTACCTGCCAGTTTGGATTGTGATATGTGTATACCGAGTATTCATTCTGCCAGTGATGTTTGTTTCACTTGGTAGAGTTTTGTGTTCAGCATTGATTATTTATAGCAAATCTGCTGCATGTACCATAATGTCAAATGCTGCTGCAGGAGGAGAAGAGGTAGGTGATTATTCCTGTAAACTAAGATAAAATGAGGATACTTGGAAGAAAACTGTAACAAAGCGACACACTAACGAAGGCCAAGAGTATGCATCCCGTTCCTCAGGTCGTGTTGTGAGGGATTGGTGTTCCTTTCTCTTGTGGCTGCTTTGAAAAAGTTGCTATTAATAATGTAACATCTGTTTTCAGTGCATTTTGGGGCATTACAAAATGCCTACCATTCCAAAATCCCAGAAAGTGTAGATGTTATGAGAACTAGTGTAAAGGATAGACCTAGTCTAACTTTGAGTAGGATTTAGTACAAGCTTATTATAGGTTCCAATGTCTTTCAAGTCTGCTGGATTGCATTTTATGGACATAAAACAGGATGATCCACTATGTACGTTTGGGACGAAAATCGCTAGCTGTTTGATATATTATCTTTCAGGTTATCAAGACTGTGTACCTTTTTAGTGACAACTGTTTTGGTCAAAATAAGAACATTAACATGATTTTGAACAAATTTGGTATTCATTCACGATGACAGGTTTGACAGCAGCAAACATTACTTTATTACTCCAGGGCATTTCTACCTGCCGTGATATGAGACTTTTGGGCACATAGAAAAAAAAAACTATTTGGCAACTCTGATGTGTTCTCAAAAGAAGGCCAGTTCATAAAGTCTGCAAAAGGTCACCATTTGATGTTATAGACATTACCCAAAATATGATTAAAAATATTACTTGTTACAGAAGTGGGTAACGAAAACTACGTTGACTGGGGCAAAATTTAAAGATGGCAATATTTTTCAGTACAGTCATGATAGCAAAGAAGGATTTCACATACATCCAACGTACAACCTAAATGTCAAAACTGCTGTTAAAATCCAAAGTGGAAAGAGACAATGCTATGATCTGGAGAAGTTCAGCCTAAAATTGGAGGAATTAAAGAGGATGTATTATGTTCCAATCTCAGTACCCATGGCTAAGTTGAACAACATCAGAGATTTGGTACCTTACATTACATGCCATGGAACCAATATTTTCACCAGATACTTAGAGTGCAAACAAACGGCTCAACTTTCAAAAATGATATCGAATCTGATGAAGGAGATGCCTTTGTTGAGTAGGACAAATGAGTTTGAATGTACACATTACTTTGTAATAATACTCCTAATATTATGATTCCATTCATGGCATGTCTTGATTGAAATAAATAAACAAATGAATGCTGTGGTGTATAATGTGTTTTATTACCATCTTTACTTTTATATTAAATCAGAAAGAAGGAATACTATGTTGAGGTCACCCTTGGTAGAAAATTAAAATGACATTTTTCGCAAAAACGTGAAATTGTTGCGTTCGCCTTCTGGTCAGGAACGCCTCAATGTCAAGTTTGCCCTTGGTAGAAAAATCAATTGAATTTTGCTAGAAACATACAGTTGTTGAGTTTGCCTTTCTCATTGGGAACGCCTCATATGCAGTACCTCCTACAGATACACTGATGATAGCAAGATCAGAAGTGCTCATTTCCAGAAAAGCACAACATTTTGAATATCTATAATTCATGTTGGCTAGCACATACTCGAACAATCAAGCAGAGCAACTTGCCATTCTCAAAGTACTGACATTTTTAAATGAAACATCAGTAGGGACAAAATTGAAGAAATTGGACAGCAAAATCACTCCAGATTTGATAAAGAACAGCAAACATCACTAGTTTGTGATATCTGGAAGAAATTAGGAGGAAGCTATGGTACACAAAGGAAGACAAGTGGACAATGTGCTTGAGCTGGGTGAAGGCTCATGTTGAAAACTACAAAAATGAAATAGCAGATTGTGTTGCAAAGCAGGCAGCAACTGGCTCTGCTGTTACAATATCACGATCAGTATGCTGAAGGCCCAGCTGGCGAGTTTTGAATGTATACAAAATGGAATATGTAGTGTAGCACATCAAATAATGGGCCTTAACAAGATCATTCTTCCCGAATGCGAAAGAAAGACCCAGGTCTCCAAATTTAACAACACTGCTGAGTGCACATGGTAAGACCTAAGCATACTATCAATGTTTTAAAATTACCAAAAGAGTACTGTGCATATAGCTGGTGAGCAGATGGTGGACTGTGTTATATATGACTGCATTAAATTGAAATAACAACAAGAAATTGGATGGGTAAAGTTGGGCTGAAAAATTCAGTGCCATATCTGTTTCAAATCCAGGCTGCGGCATTGAATTTTTCAGTCTGACTCTACCTATGGTCGTTTCCTTAGCATGGTGGTAGTGTGGCTGTTTGCCAAGCGGGAGACCTGGGTTCAATTCCCAGTACCAGCGTGGGGAATTTTCTTCTGCTAGGAGACCTAGTCTGGGGTTCATTCAGCCTCATGAGGTCCCTGGGGTGCCAATTGAGAAGTAGTGGCTCCAGATCAAGAAGACCACATTAACTGACCAGGAGGGACTCGAGGCGCTGATCACGTCTCACCCTCCAGCAATGCATTCCATTCCTGATGCCTTCAAGCCAAGATGGGGTTTAAGCGGCCAGGCATAGGCTAAGGTCTCTTGTGGACTGTCGTGCCATGGAGTTATGTTTGACTGTACCTATCCAACTCTGTCCTACACATGGCAATGAAAAAACAATTAAGTTAACAAAAACAAGAAACTTTAACAGAAATGGTCTAAAGTGGCTTAATGATAAGAGCCAAAGAGGTAAAAACGTATATGAAGAGTTTCATAATATTTGCAAATAGTATTGACTGAAAAACTCCAATGATTATATAAATATGCAACATAAGTAGATAAGCTATAAATATGTATTTCAAAATTAGACATAACCTATATGTTACATGAAAGAAGCCTTAACCATCATATTAGCAAAAAATTGAATAGACTAGCAAGCTTAGCTGTATACTAAGCTATAACATGGCCACCATGTGTAACTATTAGGAAACTCGTAAAGTTACACAATTTAAAAAAAATGAAATGAATGCTCTAATTGTATTGTGTATATTAATGTATAGAATAATATAATAATGTGTCTAGTTATGCACCAAATATTTTAGGAGGAGAGATAGTTACTACATTTAAATTATTGCTACTTGTAAATATTTGCGATATTTTGAAATTAGCTTCTCAAGAATGTTCATTTGCTCATTAGTTGTAATGTGTCAGTTGTATGCATATCATATAGATATGTATAGCATATTGTAGCCTGAGATAATTTAGCATTTGTGTTTATTTAGATATGCAACCATGAATACTGAGCACCAGGTAGTTTGGCAAGGGCAAATGTAATTTAAGAACAATGTAGAGCAGTTAGAAGATAAACTTAGCATGTAGTATTACATGGAACTGTAATGACAATGCTGCAAAATGAAGTTTTTCTAAGGACGGGGGAGGGGGGGTGGGTATATAGAGGACATCTTAAAAATACATGAATACTGCAAGGTTGGTGTTCCACACATGTAAATGGTTCAAAAATATTAAATTTACATCAGTCTGGATGTGGTTATGATAAACAGGCTATAAGAATCCCAGACCAGGTGATGGGAATCTTTGTTTGTTGGATTTCAATTGCACATGATTAGATATGTTTATAATACATGCAGCTTATACAAATTTTGGTGCCATTACATGTGAAAGCCACATCATTTAGTTCATAACAGTAATGCTGGAAAATTAGTCCTCGTGCTGCATTATTAGACAAATCATTGGCAACACACAAGTTCAGGGAAATCCATATGGGCCATGGCCTGAATATGCTGTAGGCAGCAAGAACACAGCTATTGTTCATGGAAAAGTTGTGGACACAAACATGAACTTAATCTGCATATCTGTGTGCCAAGAAGTGATGCATAAATTATGTGCTGCACCTTCAGAGCAGCAGCCTGTGTCAGCATGCTTTTCTTGGTAATCAACTTATTAGTTGGAGTGTAAAACTACATTGCTCACACTGGATAGCTTCAAATGTTTTCCTGTCAGATATCAGCATTCTGGATATCATTCTTGGTACTACAGATGAGCCACTAAAATGTTGACATGATACAAATGATACCTTGAATACATACCAATTTGAATACCTCATTTTCTGAAATGGCCAGTAGTCAAGGTAAAATTTCAACAACAGTGCAAAACTTGTTCATGCAAAAGCATTATAGAACATACATTTGCCCACTTTGACAGAAATGAGAATGATTGCAGCAGCATTTAACAAAACTATGGACTATAGTAACACTCAGCCAAATCCTACCTCTGTTAATGTTTAAACACTCAGTCCATATTTAGGTGTTAATAGTAACAAATATCCACTTCTGGACCCATATTGATATAACAGTTTCTATCCTCTGCATGTGTGGATTCTGAAATGTCACACTGCACTCTTATATTATATAGATACATAATCCTTTTATGAAACAGAACACTAGTAATATAAAGTTTTTATTGGAAAGTCTGTGGTATGAGAAAGAGAGTAAAAGATATTTTAAGCCACCTTTATTTTGCATTAATCACTTTATTAACTCTAATATTTGAGATTGCCTTTAAGTTTTTCTAACATATTTGAATCAAAAGAGAAGACTAATGCATGTGTGAGTGACTCAAACAGTAAGAGCCTCATCAGGAATAATCAACAATCTGTGGTTTGAATCTCAGTTAGTTAATGTCTGATTCAACTTTTCAAGAGTTACATAACATATATTTGCTTCTGGAGTAAGTTTCTATCATGTGAGCCTTTTCTTCAGTTTAGAGAAAAAAGAAAGAGTCGCTGGCAGTCAAATGAGCTGAATGTGTTGCTTGTGGCAGCAGATCAAAACTGAATTCTGCAACTTCATGACAACTTGAAGCGTGCACTGGTGCATTGTCTTGATGGAAGAGAACTTTCTTGTTTAACAAATGTGGATGTTTGGCCTATATAGCATCCTTCAACTGCTCCAACAGAGCGACATAGTACTCTACATTGCTGCTGTTGCTTTTTTCCAGATACCCTAGGCATCCTAGGAAACACCTTTCCTGCTAAAGGAAATATTTGACCTTCTTTGGAGAATTTTCAACTACTTTCACCAGTTGTTTGGATGTTGCTTCATCTCTAGCATGTGATGATGAATCCAATATTTTTTTTTTTTGGTTAACATTAAACCTTTTAATACAGGGTATTTAATCAGATTTTATTCATTTTTGGAACAAACCTGAAGTTGTGAAATAATTGTTTCTTCCAGTTTAGCTGCATATAGGACAGGACTGAAAAATTCAGTGCCATGGCCAGGATTTGTACCCAGATCTCCTGATTACTGTCCAGTTGCTCTAATCACTGAGCTACCCTGGCAACATGCCCTACAGTACTGACTCAAGTTTTACCTTATAAACCACACAAGAAGACCTAAAATTATTTTGAGATAAATTACCCCAATGGTAACTTTAAAATGTCACAAGTCTTTAAGTCCTGGGCTTATAGTTTTCAACCAACTATTAGGTCCATCATTGTGAAATCATTGTTTTTCCTTTCTTCACATTAGCTGTGTGTAGAATAGGAGTTGAAAAGGTAAGAATCTTAACTGAAAAAAATTCAATGCCATAGCCAGGATTTGAACCAAAGATCTCCTGATCTCTGTCCAGTTGCTCTAACCTCTGAGCTATCCTGGCAACTTGCCAATACAATATTAAATTCCCCTACTGAATCACATTATTCCCAGTATACCGCACAAGGAAATCTAAAATTATTGTGAGTTGGCTTATCTCAATGATGACTTCACAGTGTCGTAAGTCTTTAAGTGCTGGGCTCCATAGTTTTTGAGCAACTATCAGGTCAATCATTGTGAAATAATTGTTTCTTCCACATTAGCTCTGTGCAGGACAGGAGCTTAAAATGTAAGAGTCGAGCTGTAAAATTCAATGCCATTACTGGGATTTGAACCATGGATCTCCTGGTATACATCCAGTTGCTCTAGCCATCGAGCTACCCTAGCAACATGCTGATACAGCATTAAATTTCCCATGTAAACCACAGAAGAAGATCTCTAATTACTGCATGTCTTCTCAAACGTTTCCAAACCTGAAGTTGTTTACTTTCAGCACTATAGCAAAGAAAAAAACAATCAAAGTACATGTATGATTCATGCTACACCATCTAAAATATCGCATAGAACTAACCTTGCTCTTTGATACCAGAACCATCTTTGTGTCAGTTCGAGAACTTTTGGTACTGCTCTCTGCGAGGTGAGAGAAATGTCAGAAATTGCATAGCTGTCTTATTTTAGGGTGCTCATAGAGACACAGCCTGCTAATAAAACTGCAAAGGCAATTAAAGATATATATATATTTTTACTATATGACTACCTACTAATAAAATTAATGTATTACTTTTATGAAACAGGCCCGAGAGGAGTGTAATGCACTTTGAAATGATGCTCAATTGTTACTTTCCTTCCTGGTGATGGTTATGGTTATGTGCCATGGAAACAGTCATAATATCAGTGCACAGTTCAATATTTGGAATACTGGATACTAGGAAACAACAGACTAAAATGACATGAATACCCATAGAGGATTTGTGGTATACTTGTCAGAAGTATTTGTGTAATTGAGGATGTAATTACATTTAAATGCAATTTTGTTCTAGTGAATCATGTCTGGTAATGTTGAGGTGGATACCCTCAGTGATGCTGAGCTCAGAGCAAGACTGGTGGAACACAACATACCTGTGGGACCGATAGTAGGTCAGTATTGCATTATTATATGTATACACACTATCTCTCTCTCTCACCTTCACTTTCTCTGTCCAGGACATTCTTACTGTTTCTCCCAACATCAAATCCTCAGATGTTGAACGGTGATACTGACAGCTTAATCTTAATATTATTATATTATAGATTCAGATAGATGCTAGAAAACTCTGATTTGTGGTTACTGTATGCATAGAAATGGATATTAAATAAAAGACAGGAACAGCCAAAAACTCTTTTTTTCAGCCAGTTACAATTTCCTCTTTTATATTAATAATGTACTTAGTCTATTTTCTTGACAATTGTTCAATTCTTGTTAAGACACACAGCAAAAGCACTGACACTAGAATAACTCTTTATATGTAGTCCCATAATCTGCTCTTGCCTAATCCAAGGTTCCCAGATTATAATGACTTCCAAGTCTTATCTCATAATTGTATTATAAGAAGGAATTGAATTTATTGTACTAATCATATATGTCTTGGCTGTCCTTTCAACTTGGGATATTGGTGTTATTGGACAGCTCCCTACATACTTTACATATAATAACATTTCTCTATATGTGTGCCTTCCTTAATGTTCATAATTTCCTTTCAGTTTGTTCCCTCATTTGATTTAATTTTCTTCACTTTTCCTGCCTGTTTCTGTTCCCATTTTAGTTTGCTGTAAGCTCACCTTTATTTTTAATACTTGATTTTCACTTCTTTTGCCTTCCATTTTCCTTCTTACGTTCCTAACTCTATTCATTTTTCTCTTTCCTTTCATCCCCATTCTTTTTATTTTATTTCACTTTCATGTGAATTTGGTCCTCTTTCACTTTTATGTGAATTTGGTTCTCAATCTTTTACTTTTATGTCTTTTGTTCCCTCCTTTCCTTTCCTATCTATGGTTTACTATCTTTTTCTTTCCTTAGTCATATATTGTGTCATGCCTATTTCCTACCTGATCTCCTGTTTTGTATGCAGTAGGACACCTCCTTTTCTGTTCATGCACCATCTACCTGTCTCAAGATTCTTCCACACTCATATCTTATTCACCTGTTTGCCCTGCTTTCTTGTCACAGCACATCCATATTCCTCACCTGTGACTTCATCTTTTCCTTCAAACACCCACACTCTAACTCTCCCTTATGTCCCTCTTTGTGTTCACTTGTCTTTTGTGTTTATTTCCAATCCTTGTCTGTTGACGCACTGAACCCTTTTTCATTCCCTCCCCCCTACTCCACCATCACTTGGTTTCCTTTCTTCCTCCTTTGCATTGCCTCTTCTCCCTATTGCTGAAATACTGCCCTGCGTCATTTCCCCTTCCATCTTTTCTCTGCTATTCTCCTTCCCCACATTGTTGTACTGGTCATTTTTCACTGTCTCTGCTTTTCCATTTTATTGTCTTTCAAAGCTGTTGCCCTGTCTTGAAATTTTGTCTACATCAATTTTGCTGTTTCCTGAATTCCTGCCTGCTTTATGCTCTCTTATATCCCATCTTTCATTTTACCACCCATCCATAGTTAAAAATTTTGAATGTAGGCTAATTTTCCTTGTCTCTGAACCTCTTTTCTTTGTTCTATTAATCTTTTCAAAACTTCTCTTTGCTTGTAAGTCAAATATCTGTTGATGTAAATATCTGACCCTTTCAATTTCTTTGCTAGATTTATATTTCTCGTCCTTTTCCCAACTCTGAATGCTTCATAGATTTTACAGTTTCCTAGTTCTCTGCTTAAAAGTTCCTGAACCTCTTGTCTTGTGACTTTTCCTATCTTATTTTCAATTCCCATAATTTGTAGGTTATACCCACTGTTCTTGTCCTCCAAATTCTCCACTCTTTGTCTTATATTAATCTCCATGATTTCTTCCAATCTTTTGAATTTTCCTTTTTTTCCATTCCATATTACTCTAATGTTCCTTCACACTCTTTCGATTCTCTAAGAGCCATGCTTCTTATTTCCTTCTTCCTCTCACCTACTGGAGCTGCCTCTGCATATGACTGTTCTCTACCACTGCTTGATTTGTATTCTGCTATTATATAGCGCTAGCACTTCCAAAAGAGCAATACTCTGTTGCAAGTTAGCCTGAATGAAATGTATTATTAAAGCCCACCCTTATTATACTTTAAATTTCTTCTTTCAATAATCCAGTCCTCCCTCATTGGAACCCTGGGCTTCCCTTAGGTGTGTTCTGGTTATGTCTTTAGGTGGATTATCCTCAGATGTGATCTTGTTTGAGCTGCCAGTTTAGGCTCTGTCGCTTCTGGATGGTCCACGCAAGCCATCCTCCCCACTCTGAGCCAAATTGCTATGGTCCTTGGTACCTCAGCAATTCTTGATTTTAGTTTTGGGAAGTAACACTTGTGAGCTGTGCTTCTAAATTACATATATTTTATGCTCTCAGCATCCTTTGAAGCCAGAAGTTGGTTCTCCATATCTCTAGAAGATTTCGTTCTATTGGAGCACTCTGCATGGCCGGTTCTTGTTTCAGAGCCCCTACTAACACCTCTCTCCCCAAAAAACACCAGCATGAATGCAAACACTCACATACACACACCTCACTCACTCACTCACTCACTCACTCACTCACTCACACACTCTCACTCCACATAATGGACTTCATAACAAAGAAATAAGAGAATTAAGAATTGAAAAACTTTTTAGGATATTACATTTTATGTGTATAATATTTCATTTTATTTCAATATAGCCCAGTGACTACACTAAAAATTTGTGGTTGTCTCATAAGTGGAAACTGTTAGTCATGCATAATGGCTGACATCAGTTAAACATGCTCTTCTTCTTTTTAATGTGTTTAATACAGGAAAAAACTGTTCACAGGTATACATAGCTGTTATTCTGGGAGCAAATGATCAAAGATGTGTATGTTTTGAGGTAACACTCCTTTAAGCTTACTTTTCACAAAAATATTGTTATGGGGATCAAGAACCTCAAATTGTAATTCTGGCCTTACCTTCACAACAGTTGTGCTAAAAGGATTTGCAAACAGAAAGAGAAATCATTTTCCATATTTGCAAAGTCATAAAACGTCTTATCTTTAAATTCTGTAGGTATTGCAAGCATGTCCCTATGCTGAGAAACCCAGACCTGAGCTAAACAAAAAGAATCTAATCCACCACTGGAACTGTTAAATCACAGGAAATGTTTTAATTGTGAAACCAGTAGCAAAAGCACCAAACATGGCTGCCGGAGCCAAAAATCTAACTTCCTGTTTCTCACACTAATGCGGACATACAGCGTGCCACAAGAAAAGCAAACTACAATAAAAATGATTATTATTAATATTTACTGTCACATCTCCCTGCATCAAGAAAATACAGCTATCCACAGCTGGCAAACAAAAAATGAGAACAGGTTACACAGCATAAAGTTCCAGGCTGGGAAAAATGTACAATAAGTAACCTAGTAGATGAGTGAATACATCTGAGGAAAAGTAATAATAAAAAATGGGCCAGGTAGATAGGACAACCTGAGGGAAGGGCTTGGTAAACAGGGTAGGTGAGAACAGTATGCCAAAAGCAGATGGGAGGGGTGTAAAGCAGGCATCCCCAAATCGAGTCAAGGTCGCTTGAGGGTGCACAGGGCTGAACATTACACTAACTGCAGGCCACATAACTATACAGTATATCCATGCAGTGGCGGTGTAACGCTACATATTAGTACTGTGATGTCCTACTTACAATGGCTGGTACATCCACGTTGGGAAGACGGTCCTTCACGCTTGTGATGTTTCAAGCAGAATGGGAAGAAAACTTTGTGTTTATGGTAGAAAATGACACGGCAAAATGCTTAGTGTGTTGCACACTTCTAAACAAAATAACTAAATATAATTTGCAATGGCATTACTCGCTGTGATTATGATAAATACAAAGACACTAAACGCAGGTGTGTCGTTGCAGATCTGAAACACAAAATGAACAAGGAAGATGTAAATACTCGTGCTAGTGTTGTTAGAATGAGTTTTACAAAATAGCATCACGTATTACCAGGAACATGCGATCCCTCAGTGAAGGTGAGCTAGTAAAACAATATTTAATTGATGCAGCTGAAGAATTGAGCCCAGAGTATGTACACGATTATCAATCAGTCAGTTTATTCTCCTCCAAGATAACATGCCGTGTGAAGGACCTTGCAGATGCTATTCGGAGTCAGTAGTCTGAGATAACTACAACATTCATTGCGTTTTCTCTTGCAATGATATAACTGACACTGCACAACTTGTCATCTACATCAGAGGCATGAATAAAGTTTTTCTACGCCTCTGTAAGAAGCGAAAGATTTCCAATACTCCACAATCTAGCAGGAAGAATTTTGTGCATGTTCGGGACAACCCATGTTTGTGAATCACTGTTTACCTTAATGAAGTTTACAAAGTCATGTCACAGAAGCCAACTAAGTGATGAACACTGAAAGCATGATTGCGATTGGGTAGCAGGCAAACAATTTTGAACAGCTGGTTGAAAACAGACAACTGCAAAAATCACAGCGATTGGCTGATGGCTAAGAAAGAATAATTTTCATAGACATTTATTTGAAGAATATTATGTTTATTTGTATTGTTTACTTCATTGAACTGCATAGTACCAACAAGAAGAAATGTATTTATTTAGTTTATTAGTTTTATATGAGTATTTGTATTTCATTAATTGAATTTCCTGCCAATTAGATTTTATTTTGTATTAAAGTAGCTATCAGTATTAAAGTGTATAAAATATTGCAATCATTATTATGCAATTGACTGTGAAAGTGTAAGTTAATTTACACAATCATAGTTCCGCCACTTTAGCACCTTCATTTCATGCCCACAACCGGATGGTCAGGACTTGGGGGCTTTTACTGCTGCCTGAGTGGGCGGACTATTGGGGACGCCTGGTGTAAAAGATTTACTTTTGGGGAATACACAAGCTTATGGCATTGTTGAAGTACAAAGCAATAGAAGTTCTAAATAACACACAACAGCTGCAACACCCTATATAACATGTAGAGTTGTAGACACTTGAAGCTTGACTAATACCTACTGGTTTGAAGAAAATCTGGTTATACTTATATGACATTATGACATATCAGACATGTTATAGCATTACATCTTCCAGATGAAGTTCGTGTTGCCATGGTATTTGTAATCAATGTCAGTGCACCACATTATGACTGGTACCAACAGCAAAGTATCCTTGTGTCACCACCACTATTACAGAGGTAGATGGTAAATTCATTGGGCACAAGAGGCGCAGGTTCTCAACGATAAGATTGTTGCTCTTGAAAGGTGGTACCAGGTGACAGCGGAACATTTGGAATTCTCCAGCTACTTTAGGCACCTTATAGCATGGTGTTGTCTTCCGAGTGGAACCAGGACATGTACTTATGCAGCAAAGAGGGTGGGAGAGTGTGTCTTCCCAGAAGGACAATGTGCATGAAAAAGTAAACAAGTAATGTACAAGAAATAATTATAGTATACACAGAAAGAAAGTAAGGGACAAGGAGAGTCCATACAAATCATTGTCTGAATGATTTTTAAGGTAGTGCCCTGGTTTCTGTATTATGCAGCAGCCAGGATCAGGATTGAAAAAAGTAATAATCACTGAAAATAAAAATGGCAAAACTGAAAGATAAAGAGGAGCAATAATTCATAAAAATAAGCTGCAACAAACAAAATTTAATGAGGAGGTTAAAGTGGAACAGACACTTAGATCACCATCCTGGGGACAAAAAGAAGTACAAAATTACTCCAGCCATAAGAGCAACAATCGTAATAGTAATTAAGTGTCAAACAGAGTGTTGATGGAGCAGAAAAACAGGATCACTTAAGGGAAAAAGGGATGGTATTCCACAAGTCTATGATAGCATAGTTACTAGGTATTGAACAAACTCAGAAAGTCAGATAAGATGTTTACTAGAGCATTACAGGTCACATAACATAATCACAGAGAAACATTTGGAGAAAATAACAAACACACACACCACATCTCAAACATTATGAGATCCTATCAGAGAGACAAGAAACTCATGCAAACCTATAGGGGGGGGGGGGGCCAAAACTCTATAGAATGCAATAAACACACACTAACTGCAATACCATGATGCAATATCAACAATAATCTCGATAATAATTCTCACCGATACCATCAAGTCTTGCAACTTGATACTGAGGTATATAACATAAAAGAATTATGAGCTTCCACCCTGGAAACCCAAGCACTGTAACTCAAACAACTCGCACACTTAAGGGCCTTGTGGCATACCTTAAGACAGAACGCTACTCAACAATAGACAGTGCTATTAACTGTCATCACACAATTACACAAAAGACTTACTGGGGTCTGTAAAAGGTCACATCTTAATCCTATAAAAACATATCATAGCTATCAGGGTAAAAGGAAGAGATAGTTAACCTAGAATTAACTATGCATAAATGTAATAAAATTGAATTTTATGTGTACACACAAAAGAAGTGTCCAATTATATTTCTAGAACAATTTGTTGTTCTGAACATCATTCTTAAAATAAAAAATGTAAATAAAAGTAATAATTATGGGTATCAAAATTATTACAAATTTTAAGAGTGATGTCCAGCCATTGCAGGACACAGGTAATGATGGACAAAATTCTGTTGTTCTGGGTTGAAGTTGAAGGGGTGAGAATGCTTGGCAACCATGTACATAAGCCATAGCCATGCAGGGGTAAAAATAGGGTGAGCACACAGGCAGCATGGCCATACAAATGTGTAGCTCATAAACATAAATATCAAGCAACAAATAAGGGAGACCATAGAAAGGAGTTAATATTCGCTCGCAGAAATTATTGAAAATAAGTTTACATAATGCATGGACCATAACATCAGTATAACCTTGATGAGTTAGCATGACTCGAAGTCAAAATACAAAGCAAAACGCACGATCAGCGAAACAGCATAAGACAGAAGAGTTCCAAGAGTAACTCTGAGAAATTTCAAAGAAATATGGAATTACGATCCTAACAGATCAGAAAATAAGAAGATTGTGTGTCTCAGGTGTAAATATGACAAAAATATCATGGTGAACCTAGAAGAAGGAAGCATGCAAGCATGATATAGTGATAAAACAATAGTGAAACATTAGAATCCCAAGTGTACAAAGCCGATACCAAAATGCATTAGAAGCATCAAAAATGGGATCCGAACACAAACAAAACTGTTTATGATGCAGAGGAATGACAGACCAGAAAATGAAGGGAGGAGGCCCACATTATAAACAGCAAAAGTGCATGGGGATTAAACATGTAGAAATCATTTCTAGTGACAGCACTCATTAGTTAGGAGTAAGAAATTGTACAAGGAACAAAAATGCATCAACTCAGCTTTAGGAGTCTGTATCCTGGTCGACACATACCATGAGAAGTGGACATTAGACTGTGTTTCAGTAAGAGATGGTTGCCATTGCAAAGGCAGCAAAATGCAATGGCTTACCCCAGTATACAGCAAATGACAAGTTTGGATTACCCATAAATCCAAACCAAAGTAACTGTAATATTTAGATATTATATTGCTCTAATGTCTATATTAGGTACCCTACAATCAATAACTACAAAATATGTCTACAAATTTTCAGATAAAAACATATGTTTCATTTTGATAGTTGGAGCATGGGAAAGTAGCCTCAATAAAAAAAAATCCTACACAAAATGCTAAATTGAACTGGTTGCAAAAAAAAAAAAAAAGATAGAAAACACATAACGTAATACTCTGGAGACAATAAGGAACCAACATTCAATGTTAATATACCATAATTCTTAAGATAAACTTTATAGCTGTTTAACACTTGAATTAAAGCCAGAGGTATAGAAGTACTTGCAGTGGTCTAGACAAATTCATATAAAGCCAGTGGTATAGAAGTACTTGCAGTGGCCTAGACAAATTCATATTAAAATGCAAAAAACTGTATAACACCTGTCACGTTTAATTTGTAAATGCCAACTGCCATAAAATATAAGAATAAGGGGCCATGCCACATCAAACCAAAGAAAGTACACCACAAAAACCTGTGCCAAGTAATAAAACTGAAACGTTCCCTGTAGATGTCTCAGAATTAGTTCATAAATTTTGCACTATCAAAAAAATTATGCTTTCTAGGAAATTGCAAATTAAAGAGCACAAGCACTGAAGTAATACAAAATACGACAAGCATAAAACAGAAAAGTGCTGAAAAGAAAATTGCATGGTTGCATTATGTATCCACCTGTAAATAAATTTGAATGAAAAATATTCAAATTCCTTAATTTAATAAGTATAAAAACAAGATAAATTGTGCATTGGATGTAGTAGCTTTCTATTCAAGGCTTAAAACAGTTATGTATAAAAAAAGCCTAATTTACTTGTGCGTAGAAATTAAGGAAATGCATATTAAACATAAATGAATAAAATTCAATATTATCTAGCAAAAAAACTTGCATAGGGAAATAGTAGTTAGAAATAAGATGAATTACTGGTTAACAAATTGAGCCATGTTGACAAAATCACACTAACCGCAGGTTGGCTATAACATTACAATACTGCTCTA
This sequence comes from Hymenopus coronatus, assembly GCA_030762935.1. Lineage (NCBI taxonomy): Eukaryota > Metazoa > Arthropoda > Insecta > Mantodea > Hymenopodidae > Hymenopus > Hymenopus coronatus. Next base: position 346,044,441 of record CM060900.1, read on the forward strand.
AACTGTAGATTTTGTAAATAGCTGAATATGCTAAGTTGATACTGTTGATTAAATTAATAATTTTATGACAATCATGCTGCAAATAATAGTTACAATTAAAAAGCAAGTTGAAAATAAAGGATTAGGATATAGGCGCACAATTACATAGGTACCTAAGCATAAACTAGATAACACAGAGAAACATTATTTAATGGTATTGGTAAATGAGAAAAGCATATACTATGAAAAAAAGTTCTGTGATGGTTACCACAGCTTTAAGGCTACAAATGTTATGCCAATCAGTGTAATGACAAAGAATTGTATGTATGTCGTGGGGGAGGGGAGGTCTAGAGATGTACACGATTAGAGATTAGGTTTCAAGATGAACAATAACGCTTACACATTCATATGTTTAGTTTTTGATTTGCAAGCTGATTCTAAACAAAGAAGGGAAAGTAATCAGGGACACCTAATATGTTAGCAATGAGAATTGAAATGTGAGATAACTGAACGCTACTGGCATCACAAAATTAAGTAAGCTGCAACAACAAATTATGCACCCTTAGCAAATAAGCATAGCAACTAAGTGATCCCTGGCCTACAAAAATCACTATTAACCACAAAGAAACACAAAACATGTTAGGAATAACTAGAGCAACTCACTACTGAGAGGACCAGAATAGGCACTTGTTTCCAAATAATAGAAACGGATACATGGTGCCTCACACCAAGCGTAGGGTTAACCATTGAGTGGTCTGGGATCAAACCTTATCTCCTGCAACCCAAACATGGAGGCCAGCGCTGTCTGCCAAATTAATGTTACTGAAAAAGCGAACACAGTACATCTACCAGGTGTAATGTTTACGTTTATCTGACTAGGGGTTACTACCCTAATCCCAGTCTTGACACCAAGTGTAACATTAAATTTTTTACTTTACAGATTTGGGGAAACAGATACTTAGGGAATGGGCCTAGTCAGAGGTACTGGGATTACAGTTATCTACACTTAACCTAAAGTAGGAGACAGGACCAGTTGTAGTGAAAGTTAATACACTGCTTGAAATTGAATGCTACGAGAGAGGTAACTGTAGGTGATAACCGAGTTGTATTTACATTATGTTACAAGGAGATGATGATGAGCTTTTTACAATTTGATGATAAATAATTTAGATGTGGCCACCTTACCTTTTCAACTGAGGAGTATAACGTTAGTTCCGAGGCATCACAAAGGGTCTTGAAGTTTTTCACCAATGAATTAAATTAAGTTCCCTTCAGAGATCTAAGTGTCATAGATTCTGGTAGCAATAATGGCCAAAAGACATTGCAGTACAAAAATCAGAGGTTTTTATGTGATTTTCAAAACTGACCTCAGCATTAGTTATAAAATGACTTGTTTCACTAAGTAATTCAAGTGTAAATTCTACTCATTTTATAACCAATGTGTAATTATGCTTCACTGCTGGAACTGCTAAATGACGGGAAATGTGACATTTGTGAAACTGGCAGCAAAAGCACCAAACACGGCTGCAGGGCCAGAAATCTAACTTTCTGATCTCATTCTAATGCGAACACACTGCATTTCCACAAGAAAAGTATAACTTCAATAAAAATTGTAATTACTAAAATTGACTGTCACAATACAAAGGTTGATGATGAAACCAAAGTGGCCTCCCTCAGATATGTCCTAGCTTATGTACTTATGTAGGCTATTACGTAATTGACTCAAATCCTGCTCCAAGAGTCATAGATTATTTCATGGCTACTACTTTTAATAACAACACTATACCACTTCTACAATGGCTGCATAATAATAAAAGATAAAAAAAGTATTATGTATTTTTTTTAATAACCTGTTTCTTGAACAAAAGGCATTTTACCCAGATTTCTGCGTAAGATGACTGCATTCCATTCCTAGATCTTTCAGCAGATTGCAAAACTTTCAGTACTTCAGTGTATTGCATTCATAGTCTTTCCATAGAATACTTTTTATGACATAATGCAATGGGGAAAAAGCATACATATTCAGGGATTTTTAACATTTTAGGTAATTACCTAGGTACTTTAATTTCCCTTTCAGACTCTTCCTTTCCCCAATCATTGCTGGATCACCATCTGTTGCCTCTGATAAAAGCCATTTCAAGTCTAGATTCTTTTTTTGCTGCTGTATCTTTCAAAGCTCAGATCAGTTCTCCAATTGTTTGCTGCATAAGGGTTACAAGATCTAAAAGATATTTTGTTTAGAGAAAGATTGATGCTTGTATCACAAATAAACTGAGCCTTGTCATATATGCATGTTGTTTCATTTAGTGCCGGAGACTGGTTTACAAACTTATTACCTTATTTTTAATATCATTTTTAATACGTTCTGCAATGTCTTCACAGTATAAGAAGACATGTATATTTTGAAAAGTATTTGCTTGTTGACATATTATTTTAGCAACATCACATTGACAGGATGTTGCAAACTCTCCATCTTATTCTCTACACGTACTGTGTACATAGTGTATAGAGAAGGCATATATATATATATATATATATATATATATATATATATATATATATATATATATATATATATATATTTTTCATTTATATAGCCCCCTTTAACATCTAAGGGCATATCAGGGGCTTTGCACTTGAAACAACTCGTCTGTAGGTTCTTTTACATTTGGTTTAAATAATTTTATTTTCCTCAAACACACACACACACACACACACACACACACACACATTCACACTCACATACATACTTCTAGACACTGTGGGGGATAGGGGATAATTCTGGCTAAAGAAGAAATTCCCTGTCCCATCTGGGAATTGAACCCAGGACCTTCTGGTGAGAAGTCAGCTTGCTGGGCAGTCGACCACAGAGGCAGTCGAGAAGGTATTGTATGCACTAAAAAAATGTGATACCGAGATTTCACCAGAAATAAATGTTTTAAGACCACCCAAAACAAAAAAGTGGATTTTTAGAAAAATATCCATGTGCGTCTCTGTGTGGGTGGGTGGGTGTGCATGCATGCGTGTGCGTTTTTTTTAAGATGCAACACAAAGATTTTCAAGAAAATCCCCCAACTACCCTTTACATGGAACATTTTTTTGAAATTTTTTATTTTCTCAAAAATGACTCTAATGATTTTGTTTAAAATACTGTATGTTTAAGATATTTATATAACAAACAAAATGTATATCTTGAATTTTCTGGGCATAGCCTCTTAAGACCTCTTCATTCTGGATGACTTTTGTATAACTGGCAAACCATAAGAGATATAAAAGAAACTTACAAGACAAAAAATACAGATCTCATTAAAACACTCAATTTGTGTTAGATACATTTTTTGTAGAGTTGACTGTTTTTGAGATATTCCGGATTATTAGTTTCAATTTTAGCCACTTTAACTTCTTTCAAACTGGAAGACATCTTTCTTCTTGTTTCTTGTATGTTTACTCCTAGAAAGCAAAAAGATCAGAATTTCAATTTGTCACATAGCGATTGGCTTTTAAAGGAAGAGACTATTACTTTAGCCTGTGCATTTTCTTATTTCCCTTCTTCTTACAAGGAACTAGTAACAAGACTAATTCTGCTTATGTTTATCTTGATTAGCTGGTGTAAATAACAGATTAGTCTTTTAAATAAAAGCTTTGTTTGCCAAACAACTAGAGGACATCATGTGAATGGAACACATTAAATTTTTGCCCTTCTACTGACAAGGGACCAAGTAATAAGGGCAATTTCTGCAAATGTTTATCTCGATTATCATCAAGTAGATAGAAGAATAAGCTATTTAACAATAATTTGTTACAGAGATGTAGAGAAAGTCATGTGAATGGAACACATCAGATTTTTTTCACACCAAGTGTTGATGACAAACATTTATTAGCATATAATTGTGCAGATGAACCATTGTCAGATATTAATAATAATATTGATTGTTCTAATAATATAATCCCAGGATGCTCCCTGATTTTCCACTATCAAAGAAGATGCAGTTTAGAGAAAACATTGATATCCTTGCCAATGGAGATGCATCAGATTCTGAATATAAGTCTAGTAATGATAATGGCAAAAATTAGGAAAAATATATTTTGCAGAAACCTTCACAGGAATCTGTCCTAATGATACTGACATATCCCACTGCCATAATTCTGCTTTATTGAATTGCCTGGACCAAAGCATACATGTTAGTTTAATCCCTTTTTCACCATTGCATTCTTGAACCTCATTGTTGGCAAAACAAACTTTTATGCTGTTCTGGTCCTTGAACCAAGAGAACCATAAGTTGTAGATCAAGATTTAGGCTAAAAACAACTGAACATAAAAGTAAGGGCATTCATTACAGCTACCTTAAGTTCGGAACTTGTGAAGAAAGCAAATTATTCGTACTGTAGTACAAAAGTGTTTTCCTGGAAAAATGTGTTCTAGAACCAAATTTCAATTTCTCTAGAAGAATTTTCATTTAATTGTCAATAGTAAGCTTTTTCCTGGTGATTCTCCAAATTATGACCATTGTGCTACATTCCAGCTATTTTAGAACGTACAAATAGAATACTTTGGCACCACTGTTCTCCTCACCAACAGTAATTATCAATAGATAAAAGTTTGGTGGAAACCAAAAGTCATATCCAGCTCATGCAATAGGTATCAGACAAGCACTATTATAAATGAGGAATAAAATTCTGAATATATGTGATGCAGTTAGCAAGTATTTAGTTTTCTATGCCTATAGGATTGCACAATCCATATTTTCTTCTTACTCCATTCCAAATCCTTGGACTTTGCATTTTGAATAATTTTTGTTTGACACTACTAACTGCACAAATGCAATAAATAATATTGTGAAGACTTGGTTTCTTTCCCCATATTACAATAAGGTGATGCTGAACATCATGTGTTGGTCCAACTTGTACGCCTCCTTCCCATGGTGCCTATTTTACTTCAACTGTACTTCTGAAACAAGTTCATAGTCATTGCTAAGGTATAACCTTTATCATATGCAGCCACACATTCCTCTGCTCTTTAGTTGTAACCATTTTACTTTACCACTTCTTGTATCTTTATCAACCACTGCATGCTGATACTCCTCTTACTTTCATGTAAAATCCTCTCAATAAAAGTCACTTTTTAATATGCTTAGATTTATATCTGTGCTAATTACATACACGTGATGGGTATTAGCTCTAGTTATTTGGCTAAACATACCTACTTGATTACATTGTTTAAATTATATTCTTCTAGACTACCATCATCAATTTTCTTGTTCACTGGTCATCTCCATTTACACTTGACCTTTGTAAAAACTCCCCTATTTTGGTTAACTGCCTCTAATCATCAAAAAGCTTTGCAATAATGATTATTTATTCCCTTTTAACCACTTTTTGCTTAAGAAATTCTCTTGCCACTCCATTTCTTTGCACTGAAAAATTATATGAGTTTCATCCCCATTTCCCTTACAGATAGAGCAAGTACCTGAAATAACTACTCCTTATATATCTGTTAACTTCCATATCCCCAGCCAAAACAAGGCTAACCCTTTCCTTTTATTTCTGTTGCAAATTAAAATATATTTTTCTCCATTCAGGTCAACTCTTTTCTTTTTATAATATGTCAAAGAACTTTTGTTTCTTATCTGAGAAAATAATGCCTATCTAATCCATATCCTCTAGTCTTGATCTTACTTCCATTCAAAATTCTCTTACAAAACAACCAATTCTAACCCACATATCTCCAAAACCATTTTTCCTTAGCACTTCCTTAACTTGCGCCAGCCAACTGGAGCCTACAAGTTTTCTTCTTGATATCTTAAGCATATTTTCAGAATATCTGTACCTGCCATCTCTTGGATTCTAAACAAGCATTTTCATTTTAACATCCATTCCGTGATATTAATAATCTCACACTTACACCACCCAACTCTGACTACACTGTGGTATTGGCTGCATTTGACGGCACTCCAAGCATCATTTTATAGAAGGCCCTTATAATTGAGTCCATAGTATCCAAGCTCTTATATATATATATACACCCTACTTTTGGCCACATTCATCATGTTTCAACTAGGGCAGAATAAATCCTTTTAAACAATTTTATACTCATTCACACTTCTACTTATAAATCTTTCCAAACTTCTGCCACAGCCAATTTTTCCTTGGCCAAAACCAACTTCCTTTATTTTACTCATCCCCCATTACTACTCAGCTTAACTCTCAAATATAAAAACTAGCTAACATCTGAATTTCTTTAACTCCGATTTTTCATTTATGTAACCTTCTGCCCTTCTTACACACCATAATTTTTGTTTTATTCCTATTAACCCTAAAATCCCATGCCTCTCAATCTTTCAATATCTTATATAGCTTTAAACTGGTCACTAGTATTGAACGTACAAGATCATCATACAATAATCCCAGAATATCAACATTTTTTATTACTATTTGCCTTTCCAAATAGGCCAAAATATCATCTATAAATAAGTTGAACAACTCTGGGCTCACTAACAGCCTTGTCTGAAATCTCTTTCCTGTCTCACTTTATTGGTAATCACCCCAGAACCAAATTTATCACAAAGTATATTCTGATGATATAACTATTAAGGTGATTAATTATATTTCCACTCACACCTTTTTTATGTAATTTATACTAGACAATCTCTCCAACTACTCTGCCATAAGCTTTTTCTAAACTATAAATAGGTACAGCATATAGGGGAAGGAGGGTAATTCTGTACACCTATTTCTGGGAAAATGGATGGTACTAAGAAAGCCCTGATTAGTACTAGCCTCTAGCGTTCATCCCCGTAACTGCTAATTCAGAAGACTAGGAAGATACACACAGTGAACGTGAGAGTTGTAATCATGTTTTCTGGAAATTTCTTATAACGACTGCTCTTCATTTTCACTAATCTAAGTAAAATCTTTATATTTGTATCCGATTGTACTTTGGGAATATGAAGAAACAGAGTTAACGCTGCAGAATGGTGGGGAGAGAGGTTTTGAGTCTTGATGCATGCTGAAGTAACTAACCAGCCTTGGAAACATAATGGCAAATTGGGGCAATGCCATACAAAACCATGTGGCTGAATGCCATTGCCCTGAAGTGCATGCTATTGCCCTACTTTGTACATTTGAATTGAAGGTGGTGTTCTTGCATTAAGTTATTGTCATGATAGTACATATTAGATATTTTCTCAATAATTAAACTTAAAACATTATCGTAACTACATTATAGCATCTACATTTGTCACTTCCATAGCTGATTGTGATATAACTTCTCAGATGGTGAGAGCAAGGAAGCGCACCATTAGAGCCAACAGCCCATGGTGGCTGCTTTAAAAGCTGTCAATGAAGACGGGAGAAAACATTGGGAGATTTCAAGAGCTTTTGGTATTTCACAGTCAACCTTAAGGAATAGACTCAAGTCTGGGGTCTTCAAATTGTGTGCTATTAGGAAGAAAACCTATCTTTTCACCAAAACAAAAAAATGAAGTTGCAAGCCATATAATTCAGATGGCAAAGATATTTTATGGTATCACACCTATAAGCGTATGCAGTATTGTGTTTCAATATGCTGAATTGAATGCTATTAACAATGACTTCAATAAAAGTGCAAGATTGGCAGGTGTAGACTGGCTTCAAGGCTTTGTGTGCTGAAATGCTAATACAGTGAAACCTGACTAAAATGGAACTCATTTCTTCCAGTGTGTTTTTTCCATTCCATTTTGTTTACATTTTACAAAGGGCTGTATTTTAATAAAAAAATGTAAAAGAAATGTGATTATAGAAGATCACAATGAAGGAAAAATTTAAAACGGAAGTCTGTAATTAAAAAAAATAGATTCAAATGTAGGTTTTACTGCGACTTCAACTTAGTACGATAATTGAAGTACAATCTCTCCTACTTTCTCTATCTCCACATATCAGTCAAGGTGCACTGTCACAACTTCTTCACAAGAGAATGATGATGTATGATTTCTTTTGCATCCCGACTCAACTCTAGGAGTTGTAGAACTTTCTTGAAAGCTGCAAATTCCTGAAGGTTACTCACAGCAGATAAATCATCTTCAAATGTGCATATTTTTAGCTCTTTTTCATTGCCTTCATTATCGTTATTCATTTCATCCTTTACTTCACAACTGCTGTTTTTGGCAGCAATATCACTTTGCTTTTTGAATGTCTCCTGTTGTGGTAAGTTCACTATCAAAGTTAACTATTTCTTCAGCTTCAACTGCCAAATTTACTTCCCATAAATTTTCCTCTGTAACATCTTGTGTGTATGCTGCTGCTTGTGCAGGTAAACCAGCTTTTAAGAAACTCTTCTGCACTGTTTCGGGGAGAATTTTCTTCTGGCATGATGGATCCAGTTAACAGCATTGAGGACATGTATCTGTTTTAACAAGCTAGGAAACATTGATGCAGGTGTTGATTATAGCAGCAAGTGACTGTAGAAGGATTTAAATGTATAAATTGGTTGTGTAATTGAAGTTGTGTTTGTGGGGGGGGGGGGGTTTATAGGCTAACTTTACATTAGACAAATCAATCTTAGAATGACAGGTTGCATTGTCCAAGAACTAAATGACCTTACAACCTTGACTTTTCATTCTTCCATTAAAAGACCGAAGCCACTCTTCCATTATATCACTGTCATCCGCACTTCTTTTTATCAGATCTCCAAATGACTGGAAGGGAATTATGATCCAGGTGTCGGAAGGGCCTTAGATATGCCAATTTTCCAATCACCACAGGTTTTCCAATATATAGGTATTGCCTTAGAGAACTTCCTACCTGTGCATTTATCACCATGTACAGTCAGAGTCTTTGAAAGCAACATTCTAAAAACAAACCTGTTTCATCTCCATTATACACATTTTTAGATTTATATCCTGCAACTAGATCTTCAATTTTCTCTTTCCAGTCTGCTACTGTCTGCATATCAACATTACTAATGAACCAGTTGAAACACAACACTAATGAACCACTTGAAACACAGCACAATTTATTCTGTCATATTCCATAGCTTTGTGATGCGTTTCACATGATCTGCTGTTCTGTTTACCCACTCATCTTTAATTTTGTTTTTGTATTTCAAAATGTTATAAATTTGAGCTTTTCGCACTTTATACAGCACAGTCAATTGTTTAGTTGATTGTTTAAGTTTTTCATGTTGTTCAATGACTTAAATTTTTTCTTACAGCGTAAGTTTCTTATGTTTAGAAGTCATTACTATTGAATTACACACACAAATGTTTACTTAAAATCTCTCAAGTTCATGGTTTTCTTCCTTTCGTGATTAATCACTTTCTTGTCAGAATGAAACTGAGAATAAAGGAATACAGGACAATAACATCTAACTAAAGGAAACAACCCAATATTAGAACTGTAACTGTGGCATGGTACACATGTGAAGGTCATTCTTGCAAGCATGATTCTTAGAAATTTGGTGCAAGTACAGTTGCGCTCAAGTCCCTTACATACTAGCTGGATTGATTTTTTTCTCAGATTGCTTGTCATTTAAAATGTGTATAAGGTATACAAATAATCTATTTTATTAACATTATTTATGTAAACAGTTCCAGAAAATTATTCCATTTCTGCATTAATCAGTTTTCCGGTTTATTGTATTATTTAACATATGAAAAAGCTCATTCTAAGGTTTTTTTCCCCCCCATTTGTCCAATTTTCCAGAATATAGAGGGTCCCGTTTAGGAAGGTTTCACTGTATACATTTAAGGAAGCCTAAGGCTTCTATAATATAGATGAAACAGGCATTTCAACTGTGCAAAAGACTTGTTGAATTGTGAGACCTAAAGAACAGAAACAGTTAGGTGCTGTCACTAATTGGGAAAGAGGTAAGAACGTGACGGTTTGCTGTACAAGAGCACCACAGGCACTTTTATTCCTCCAATGTTTATTTTTCCATGACTCAAGAAGAATTCCATAATAGGCATGGTTGTCCAGGAGTCATTTATCAATGCAGTAAAAAAGTATGGATTAATGAAAAACTGTATCTCGTTTGGTTGAAACATCTCCAGAGGTTTGTGAAGGCTACAACTGAAGATTCAGTGTTAATAATAGATAACCACTGATCTTGCATTTCTCTTTATGCCTACAATTATCATGCATGCCTACACAGCATTGCAGTTGTACCTGCTCACACATCACATAGACTACAGCTACTGGATATTACCTTCTACAGTGGATTGAAGTCGGCACTAAATAGGGAATGCAACATTTTCATGAGAATGCACATCTATCACAAAATCACATCTTATGATCTAGCAGCTTAGTTTAATAAAGCATACATGTGAATGGTTACCTTAGAAAAAGGAGTCTTTGGATTTGCTAAAACTGGAGTTTATCCCTTAGATCCAGAACATTTTATCCCGGAAGACTGCTTTCCAGTGCAAATATCTGACAATCTTCCTGTAGTTGTGTAAGACGATGAGAGAATATAAATGAAAATAACACTTGAGAATACTGGACACACCCCAGGTCCCACCATCAATTTCCTCACCAATCGTTCACTCTGAAATCATTAAAAATTTTCCTCTTCCTGGTTCAAGTAATCGAATATCAATATCCAAATGAAAACTCCATTCCATTGTATTCAGAGGAACTGCCAATAAGAAAGCTCTAATGAAAGCCAAACCAAAAAAAATAAGAGGAAGTAAAAAAGTAAAGGTCAAGCCACACATAAGTAGGAAAAGAGGAAAGGAAATCAGCTTTTTAGAAGAAATTTGACTTTCGAAAGTTCTACTGATGAAGTTGACTTTGATATTCCAGACCTAGAAGGATGACAACAGTGGCATATGTTTGTTTTGTGGTGAATTTGGATGTGATAATGAGCTATGGTATAGATGTGTGTTGTGCTCTGGTTGGATTCATTCTGAGTTTAGTGATTCAGAAAGTGCTTTAGTTGCAACAATAAAAATAAATGAAAATCTGCTGTGCTTTTAGGCCCTTTCATCACTATATCCTTATTTAAAGCATTTATTTCCTGTGCATTATTATTTGTTTAATTCTAGCCTTAAACTTTAAACATATTTTATTTATATATTCATTTCTGCCTTCCTGTTTAAATTACATTATTTCACTGTAATGCTAGAATAAGACTTTTGCCTCATTATGAATTCAGCAATAATTTCTAAGTTGTGAAATGTATTCCAATTTATTGAAACAGTTTCCATAATTATTCTTGAATGCGTACGGCATTACCCCATAATGCAGGGTAATTCCATTCTTTACAACCTTTTAAAAGTTGTAATAAAATTTACCAATAGTGGAAATAAACCTGTAATTTATGAACAAAAATGACTGACTTTCAACCAGGACTTAAGTTTGAACAAAAATATAATTTAAGTAAAAATCTATCGCAGATTTTTCCTAAGTGCATGCTATTCCCCTCCTACCCTAATCTTCCTCTTTTCCTTGATAAATACTGTCTAATAATGTCTTAATAATAAGTGTATTATCCATTGTCCTTCTTTCTTTTCTAAAATCTGCTTAATAGTGTGATAGTTTATTATTATAATCAGCCTAACTTTGTATTCTCTTTGCCACAATACCTGTCAACATTTTCCCAAAGTTAGAAAATAATGCAATTTCTCTTTAAGTGTTAAAGTTTTTATCACTGTCTTTACTCTCGTATAAGGGGGATTCAAAAAGAAACGAACCAGAGTCTGGAATGTGCAAACCGGTGACAGGATGGTAATATCGTGGCATGTGTAACAAAGTGTGGTTCTGACCAGAGTGTGGAAGTTCACAGCCCGTCACTAGTGGGCTCGCGTGCATGTCATGTGACTATTCACAGCTAGCAGCAGCATACATCAGTCGTACAACGATGCCTGTTGCATTGCAACATTTAAATGAGGCGTCAAAAGAAGGGCAAAGAGGTGTTCGTTCTCTGAAAGGGGAAGGAGTAGGGGGAACGGACATCCATCGACGAATGTCACAAGTGTACAGCGAACACTGAATATCCCTTTTAAGGGTCAAGGCTCTTCAGGGAAGGACAGGTGTTGTTAGCCGATGATGCACGGTCTGGAGTACCACACTGCAGTACCGATTACATCTTCCAGCTGGTTAATGCACTCATTACCCAGAACTGCCGAGTTGCAGTGAAAGCCATAGCTGCCGAGGTCGATTTGAGCATCGGAAGTGTTCACACTTCCTGGGTCATCTGCAGTGTATGCTAGGGAGGGGAATGAGTTCCTGGCCCGAGTGGTGGCTGGATATGAGTCATGATGACATCACATGGAACCTGAATCAAACAACAAAGTCTCCAGTGGAAGCATCCAGGGTCACCACCACCAAAAATGCCAAGGCCATCCACATGAGTGCAGGAAAGGTTATGTTGACGTTCTTCTTTGACCAAGATGACCCCCTTCTGATACACTTCCTGCAGCACAGGACAACAGTGAGTGCCCAGGATTACTCACAAACCTTTACCAACCTTTGCCAAGCGATCAAATCAAAACAACCAGACAATCTCACCCGTGGGGTCATTCTGTTCCACGACACTACAAAGCCTCATATGGCCAACAAAGCGGCACTCCTGCAGAAATACAAATGGGAGATTCTCGGCCGCCCTCCATACAGTCTAGACCTCTCTCCCTGTGATTATGCCATATTTGGGCCTGTTAAAAAGGCTCTTGAGTGGCAAACAATTCACCGCAGACGACATCCAGCTGTATGAGCGGAACTGGTTCACATCACAGCCCCGGGAATTTTATGAAACAGCCATTCACCGCCTTGTGTCACAGTGGGACAAGTGTCTCAACAGCCAGGGCCAATACTTCTAACATACAGGTACTGGTTTCGGTACTGATACCTCCGGCTCATTTCTTTTTGAATGCACCTTATACATGGGATGAATTATTACCTTCCAATTCTCAGGCATCCTCCTCTTATCTTTGATGACATTCATCATCTTAGTTAAACTTACTAATCTGCTCATCACAACTCATTTTAAAATGTTCAGTTGGCATGCTATCAATATCCGTTACCTTATTTGTCTTGTATTTACAGACTTGATTGCGCACCTCAGTACATGAAATTGGCTTATCTAGTTCTTCCAAATAAATATTATTTAGTTCCAAATACAATTATTTATGTCCAAAACAAACAATTTCTGAAAATAACTAAGCCAATGATTTGGGCTAATTCTCTTATTTTCCTTTCCTGTTTTTAACACACTGATTAATAATCTTCCATGCTTGCTCTCCTCCATTCGAATGTAACTTATGCTCTACCTCTAAGATTTTATCTCTGCTTCACTTTGTTTCGTTTGTTCACTTAATGACATACATTCCCCACATAATTGTAATTTCATAACATAAGTTTCTATCTCCATTTGCATTTCTTTCTCTCAATTTCCTCCTTCACCATTGCTCTCATCCCCCGTACATTCTGCAGTAAACTAAACTTCATACACTTTCTTGTTCACCATATTTGATATAATCATGTTACCTCCGGCCCCTTCAAAACAAAATCTCGAATCTCAGCAATTTTATCATTATCCAGGTGCACATATAGAGTGCATGCCATAGACACCAAATTTGCTATTGTAGAACTTAAAGTATTGTTGAATTCACCACACTTTTCTGGGTGACACAGCTTACTGTTTAGGTGCTAATTTTGATTTGCACCACTTCTCTACTCATAACTACTCATCATACCATGCTATCAGCCGTGAGAAAAAAAGAATTTGCACCAACAATATTCATAATCTTAAAGTAAGAAATGTAACCTATATCATGACAGAAAGCATTATCAGTTACATTCTGACCATGTACACTCATAAAAGTAAGTTCCCCATCATCTTCATCCCCAGCCTAGCAACCATTCATCATGGCAAATCCATTGTTCTCATAAAACTGCATAAGTTTGGAACCCTCCTCATTCACTATTTTATCCTTACTGTCTTTCCCACTTTTGATTGTTTTCATCATTCATTTCACCCCATTTCACTTTTTTTTTTTTAAATTTTTAATTCTCCTACTCTCACATTAGAATCTCCTACCATCACAAACTCCATAAAAGGAAACTCCATTTTTATGTTCTAGGCCCATTTTTAATTGTCAAAAGAGATCAAGGTTGTGAAATGTTGTACTCTCTGGCAAGTTGTAGATTATTCCAATAGGTATACATGTCCCATTCTCTTTAATTTCATAATCTATGGTTTCCTCTCCATCACTATATCTAACTTATCCCTAATCAAACTATACTCCCTGGCAATCTTACCGATACTCCACCTCATCCCTTTTTACCAAAAATTCAAAACCATGAACCTGATAATTCATTAACATCTAACCATGCTCCAGCTAATGTTAACATGCACCTTATTCAACAACTCCTTAATGCCTACTATTTATCCCTTGATGCATACCTTCACAGTTCCGAAACTCAGGTTTCACAAAGCCTTTCTTTCTTCCTCATCTTTTTGTAATCCAGAGCGAAATCTGAAAGGTTATAGATTCTTCTTACTTCTAAGTATCCTGCCCCTGTGTCGAGGTAAATCACTTACAGTTCCATGTTTGTCTTCACCTCTGTACATCCCAGTATCCTCTCCCACCCCTTCTATCTGCAATAAACTTTCTCTTGGTATTGAACCAGACTCATTCAATTCTAATTCCTGTTCCATTGCTGCTCATCTATTCTTAATCCATTTTCCCTTGTAAAGTCAGGTGACATGGCCACCTGTGTCTTGTATGTTGAGACACACTTTCTCGGTGACATCATGCTTCCTGCCTGATCTTGACCTTGGCTCTGTTTTCTTGGATCACATCGCAGTTGCTTCTTTGTCTCGTGTGTCTTTCTTTTAACCTCTCAACCCTTGGAGTTCCTGTTTCTTCTGTGTGTACTTCAGCCATGGTTATCTGATTCCTAATTTCCACTCGATTCTTACTTGCTCTGTCCCATATGCCCTGTACATGTTGTTCATCCACTGGGTATCCATCAATCCACAAGCACAAATTTTCTATATATGTTCGCCTTCTCTCCAATCCTGCTATCTTCATGCATTGAATCAAATCTCCTTTCAAGTTTCTTTCCTCCACTGATAAATCTGTATTCATGAAAATTCTTGTTCTCTTTATCTTCTTGAACCTACTCAGAACTCCATATACAACTTGTGTTGTGAATCTAGCCAAATCAGCCTTCTCCCGCCTTATATGTCCACACGATCCGGCTTGGTTATCTCCCATCCATTGAACACCATTTTCAATTTCTCTTCCAAAATAACTTTCACCTCCAGAATGGGCCGCACACCCCTTCTTTCTTCCACCCTGGCTATTACCAGTTTATCTTGATATTTCTCTTTCATGTTCTCTAGCATTCTTTTCATTCCTTGAACTTCACTATTCATACCTTGTATTTCATATTTGTTTCCTCTTTGATCTCTCTTCCTATCAACTTCATTGTATCTCCTATTTGTTTTAAGTCCTGTATTTCCCTCAGCATCTCAGGATCTCCATTAAGATTAAGGTTAACTTCCACTTCTCCAGTTAGTAGTGTAGCAATCACACATAACAGAAAAAATGTGCACAGCTCTCCCTTGTGCATATCTCCCTAGAGCCTCAAACAAACACTACGTCTCTCCCCCAGTGCTAACTTAGCACTCACTATTTAACAGAAAAGAAATATAGATTAATGTGTGGGGATTGAATGCCCCAGCTCAAAATACTGTCAGAAATATATAATGTTAATAAACTTGTTCATAAATATTGGTAAATAGGTTATAAATGTGCTAATTTGTTTTTGGAAATTGCAAAAATGTTCATAGACATTGTTTTTAACATTATTTTAAAGTTAACAAATGTATAATGATGTGGACTCAGTTAAAAGGATCTTAAACTTTTTAAGATCATTTCTGAGACTGACTTTCACTATCCCTTTAGTGCATTTATATCTATTTTACTTTTTATTCTTTATTTTCCTACAAGCACAATTTATATATTTCAATGACAGAAGTCATGGAGTGCCTTTTTGAGTTTTGGATTGCAGCATATAACTTAGAATGTTAAATTATGCCTAAAAGTGTATGTATGTATATGTATATTTATTTATTTGTTTATTTATTTATTTATTTATTATAGAGCTTTGTAAAACCAGTTGAATATAAAGATGTTTGTAAAAATTATAGATATAACTCTGGAATTTATCAAAACATGTGCATCATTATGATGGAAACATTTCTTTTCACAGCATCTACAAGACCTCTATATCAAAAGAAGCTTCTGAGAATTTTGTGTAGCACCAGTCAAATTGATGAGAGTAAGTATCTGCATAACTTTTTTTGTTTTTGGTGCATATGAGCCAAAAATTAATTCTTGAGATTGCTTTGCAACTTTTATTAAATTGTTTCAAATTTTGACAAAGTCTTTTAGCAAAATTTGATGGTTTGTTTAAATTTTTGCTGAATCAAAAGAACTATTGTATAAACATTTGTTATCTTGTGGTTCTGGCATATACAGAGATGCTTTCCAAAGGTATAATTGAAGTTACTAAACACAAACAGGGCAAAAAGTGACATTTTTACATTTTTTTCCCTTAACCACAATGAGCGTTCAATCTATAGGTTCCATTAGAACAGAACAAATTTTAAACAATTCGTTAAGCAAGCTTATAATTATGGGAGATGCCAAAATTGTACTGTATACATTATTTAAAAGAGTTTAAATACAAGAAGACATAAGGGTGCATATTGGGGAATCAGTATCATTGCATGATGATAAAAATGGGATGCATCTCATGTGATTTTAGTTTAAGATCCTTGAGATCCTATGTGCTACTGAGAATCATCTCGCAATTCAGCTGGCTAAAGTTAGCTTTTTGCAAACAAGGAGCATCTCACCTAGCAAGAGATTTTAGTGTTATCACAAGCTTAAATATTGATTCTTCTGACATAAGCCTTATGCTGAGTCTGAAAAAAGCATTTATATTCTTGAATGAAAGTGGGGTTAATTTGAACACTTGATGAGCCTCACTCCCCTATTTACTAAGCAGAACATGTATCTTGAGCACGAGTTCACATCAGCTGCCTGTTGACAAACGGATCAACTCTCAAGTAGTTTTGTTGGAGTGTCCTCTGGTGGTCTCTTAATGAACCTGAGGTGGTCTGATTCTGGCAAATTGAAACTGAAGCAATTTTCAAATTTCTTCATATAAAGTGTCTCCCATACCTCAAAATCTCAGGTTTCTGGGTTGGTTCCATTGAATTATAACTGGTTACTAGCTTGTGCTTTTGGGTCCAAAAGTGTGAGGTAAGTGTTTATATCAAAATTGCTTGAATTTGATTGAGCGTCCCTTGAAGTAGATGCCTATGTTCCATTTAATTTACCTTTTATGTACCTCTGACAATTTTTACATTGGGTCTGGTAGGTTCCTGACTTATCTTAATTGGTGGTCTTCAGCATAGAAAAATACCAAAGATCTCAAACTTTTTGATAGGAACTTAGCAAGAAAAAAGGCTAATGATATAAGGAATTCTCGTTGTTCCTATCTTTAAATGCAAGCATGCTGTTAAAAATGTTGATATTTTACTTCCATAAATATTATTTTAGTCCCTATTATTAAAGAATGCAAACAAAAATATAAACCTGAAGTGTGTTTCAAGTTTTTAATGTGTGGGTGTGTCGCGAATATAATTCTATGACGTGGGGGATAGCTATTTGAGGGTGGTAAAATCAAGCCAGATGGTAGAGCAATGATAACAACGCAAAGAGAATCCTGATAATATAAATATATTGACAAAAAGTGAAAGGCAAATATACTTTACATTAAAATAGTAAGATAAATTACAATAAACAAGACTTAAGCATGTCAGGCATTTCGTGTCGAGCGAGAACTAATTCAGAATACCAAAGGCAAGAATTGGTAAAATAGTTAATATACAACAAAAGTTTCTTACTTTTTAGGTTGATTAGCTCGACGAGAAGAAAGATGTGTGTCGGTATCACTTTATTTGCCCAATCAGTTAATGCCAATCCCGCAAGAAACTTGGTCAGTAATTGCTGCATCACTCAGCTCCCTCCTAAGATCAATTCAGGATACAATATGCAGCAAGGCAAAAGATAAACCACCATCAGTTTCTCCCAGGGTTGATGCCAAAAGCTCTATACCATGTCATTGATACAAGTGATTATCTTATATGGACTATCCCAGAAACATTTTAATGTCATGTCAGTGTCTTCCTTTTAGTCCTTGTGGGGCAATATAACCCTTCTGGAATCCAGCTTAGTTTCCAGATGGCCAGAGGATACTTTCATTCTGTTGCTTGTTAACTTAAGGTACCTATGATAAGGTACTGGTTATCACCTAGCCTGTTAGTTGGTGCCCTGGCATTGTACCATTACATTCAGATCTGACTATTTGACTGGATTCCATAACTTGCTGCACAGATGTTGTATTTCTGGCACCATCTCTGCATGTCACTTCACAGATACTGTCAATTGAATGGCCAACTTAGCCTCATAATCTCATTTACAGCAAGTCCTCAATAGCTAGTGCTCCTTAGTGCACCTTAGTTTTCCTATCTGTAGACTCGCGTGATCTCCTTAACACACCCTTACTGACCATCAGAAAGTCTCCTTGTGCCCAAAAGTTCTTATGGATCAAGCCCCTTGGAGTGATACAGGTAATTTTCCAGATTCTTTATCCATCAGAATCAGATCTTATCTTGGCTATCTCTCCAAAAATAAAGTTTGGCAAGAAATCCATTAGAGCCTGGTGTGCTAGTTGCTCCACCTTCATGGCAAATTCCTGTATGGTTTCATCTGTTTGTTGCATTCTTGCTTTCTGCTGGGCAGCCAAGAGTTGTGTTGTTTTCTCTGCTGGCATCCATCCATTGTTGGTAGCAACTACGTCAAATTGCCGCTTAAACACTGCACATAACAAAGTTCTGTGGAAGTTCAGAGGCTATTTTAGCTTTAGTAGGTCTCTGCTTGGGAAAAATTTGGCCATTTGATTTGGTCCAGTATCTAGGGATTATATTGGATGCTGGGTTAATTTGAGAAAAGCATGTAAAACAACAAAGTAAAGAATTGTGGGCCTGAAGGAGGGCTATTACCTGAGGTGGGGCCTAAGACAAAATTTATCACATGCTATACACATTGCTCATAAGGCCTTCAATATCCTATGCAACATTGGTTTGGAGGCCCACCTCAGAGATGAAGACAATGGCTACTGGGCCATATTCGCTGTAGAGATTGGCATGTCTGATGATAACTGGGCCGGTAGAGACCATCCCACAGTCTGCCATTGAGATGTTGGTGGATCTTCCTCTTTTGTATTTGTTTGTGAAGGAAGTCATAAAGGCAGTGAGTGTATACTGCCTTTGGACAATATGGGATTGGAGTTTTAAGCCACTCCATAAGGCACACTCACAGATTTTTAGTAGATTTCAGAAGAAAAATTGAAATGGCTTTTTATTTATGGATGCTCTTTAACTGCTGTGGTTCTCAGCGTTCCATTCTATACTGCGTGTGTAAGACTGCTCAGAGGCTTGAGGTTCTTTTACTTGCCGTAAATCTATGACACAGGACCCACAGATTTACTTCCCTTTTGAAGGAAGCCATGCTAAGGATTTTTACACCCAAAGAAATCCTTTGTCCTATGCCGGATTTGAACCTGCGACCTTAGGTATATGAAGTTAGCATGGTAACCATTACACCACAGAGGCCGACAATTTCAGAAGAGGTGTTCTATCTGCCTGATGGCAGGGGATTTGATGGGGACTAGATATATTCTAAGCCCAACCTAAACAGTGATGATTCCTTCCAGAAATGGGGCCCAGAGACTGGGTTTCCCTTGAAGGTTGGGAGCCAGACATGTTATATCAATGGATGTTGCTTTGGGGCCAGGCTGGGTCCAAAGGACCCAGGACCAGGCTTGCCATTTCCCTTAGAAATTTTGCCACTGTTTTCCAGGCTGAGATATGTGTCGTCTTAGTCTGTGTTATGCAAACCTTAAACATGCCAGGCAGACAAGCTGAGGATTACTTATTTTTAGATAGCCAGACAGCTTTGAAAGCCCTTATAGAGGTTAAAACGACATTCATGTTGGTGTGGGAGTATCAAAGGATGCTGGATAGACTTTGTACCTGCTCTCAGGTTACCCTTATTTGGGTTAATAAGGGTTACTGTGCTTGTGGGTATCAGAGGTAATTGAATTGTAGACATGGTAGTTAAGTGGGAAATGGTTCTTGATTTTGTAGGACCTGAGCCCTTTTGCAGTCTGTCTTCCATTAGTGTCAAGTATGAGAACCCAGCTTACAGCGAGGGCTCATCTTGGGATGTGGAAAAAACAAACTGCCATTAGACTGTCCCATGACTTAATTCCTGGCCGGGCATAAATTTAATGAGATTCTTATGAATCTATCTAGAACTAGGCTTTCTTACTGATCACATCTCTGAGAAGGAATCTCTATTTAATGGGATAGACACAAGACCCTTTTTGCTGTAAATGTGAGAAGGATTTTGAAACTTTCTGAAGGTATAAGAAGGACTGACAAGAATGTGGTCCATTTCAGATGAACCGTTAGCTAAGTAAAGCCCAAACAATGAGGCACAAAGGGCTCTAAGGCTCTCTGAGGCCACTTAAGTTACATCATCACCAGCCTCTCTAATTTGGCCATAGAGCTTAGCTTCTAGGTGGCAGCACATATGCTCTATTGCAGTTTCCTTCATTGCCTTATTTTCCTTTGTCTGCTAGTGTAACGCATTTTCTTGCTGATTTAGATGCTCTTTCACTGTGTTAATTTTTTCTTATCAGATTTGACTTCTAAATTTTAAAGAAATGTAAAGTCTTTACCATAGCGTTTACCTCTGGTTTTACTGAGTCAGTGTCAAAATCTAGTTTGGATTTAGTTTTCTCCATTTTGTTCTTTATGTGTCAACCAGATTCAGATTTCAGTATTTCTATTTCATTCTTCATTCATCTTTTTCATTTTATCCCGCATGATATCAATTCTGGAGTTTACACCCTTCATTTGATTCAGTATTTCCGCTATCCCAGATTTTATTTTTGTATCCTTATTCTCCATTCCAGCCATAGCTTTCAAGTATTTTGTCTATCTTGGCATTTGCATCCTACACCAAACACCAGACTTTGTCAAATTTTCATTCTCACTTTACTAAGGTCTCACCGTCACTTCATTAGCTTGCGCAATAGATAGGTGTAATGAAATATTCACAAAGCATCCTCTTGTTTCTTCAATATCACTCACTGGAGAGTCAAACACATGCTCTCTAATCTCCTGCAGTTTCAGGCCACCTTGTGCAGGACAGCAGTTATCTTTAAACTCACTTGTATGTAGGACAGATTTTTTTTGTCACATCAGATATGCATTCATCATCTCACTAACTTATGGGCATACTAACTTAAGAGCATACTCATTTATCTAATCGCTGGAGTTTTCCAGATAGTTCTAGAATGTTTGCGGGGAAAAAGAACCATCCATTATAGTCCAGTTATCTATCATTTCTGTTGTTTATGCTGGGCAAGAGCACTACTATATCTGCTTATCTCAGTTTATCTTTCCATCTGGCCGTTTGGTCAGTGTCAATCTTGTGATAAAGTTGAGCCATAGCTGGTGTTTTAAATATATTACTCTTAAATGTGTATACCGAAAGAAAGAAAGAAAGAAAGAAAGGAAGGAAGGAGGGAGGGAGGGAAGGATAGGGAAAAATACTTAAATATCTGTGTAATAAAAATATCATTGATTGATCACAGCTGAATATTAGAAATATAAAGTTTCAAAATAATTGTATGCTCAAGAATGAAATTGTACAATTTTCCTAAAACTCCAAAGAAATATTTAGTAGAAACTTTTAATTTTCAGATTTTGACATATTTCTGATGCATTCAATCCAGTAAAAGGAACAAAAAATGATATTAAAAAAAGAGGTTGAAATCACTACATTCTAAAGGATTACCTATGAACACACCCAAAAATTAGAATAATTTTTCTGTTATAACCTTTACTGTATTGCTTAATAAATACCTAACAGGAGAAGAAAAAAATGTACCATTTGTTGTTTCAATAATAGGTGTATGTCATTCCTGGTAAATTTAAGTTCCTTTAGTAAAAGTATTTTGGATTAAAAATGAAATGCTGTTTTAAACTTTCTATTTTTCCTCATTTCTTGTAGGATCAGACTTCTCTGTGTATAGAAGTTTCATTTTGAATGCAAAATAATTTCCTTACAGCATTTCAGGACAGTGTTGGAGGCTATGAAGCCAGTATGGAGTCCTCAGACCATGAAGAATTCTTAAAACAAGAGATAGAGTAAGTAGAGAGTACTTCTTCCATTATTTTAGATATGTTAGAAATAATTAAACACTTAATTATACAAACCTTCTTTTAATTATTTTCTAAAATTTCAAAATTATCACATGTGAGTACGTACGGCCATTTACAGAAAAAGTATTTGAGTACTACCTCAAAACAAAGTGCTTTCAATTTTATTGTCTGCGGAAGTTGCTACTTTAATGAAATTTCTACTTACGTTTTCAATTTTTATTACAAGCAGATGTAATGTTTCTTGATCATATTTGGCATTTCAATATGTCTATGCTTTATGTAAGTGTTATTTGAGTTGATTGTAACACTTTTAAATCACTTACATTTTCTAATTAAGGACATGTTTCGGAAGCTCTGATGCTTCCGTTATCAAATTTCCCTCAACTACTGGTGTTGTGGTGGATTTAAGAATCTCTGGACGAGCATGTCCTGGAGCAGGATCTCAAAGTTCATTAAATTGTTCTTATTTTTCCAGATGTGGATGTTCTCCCAGGTTTCTAATTCCTAACTGTTTCTTATTGTTTTACTAAATTTAGTGTTTTTCCTATGATGTGGTGTTTTCTCCAGAAATGCCATGCCACTGCTGATTTATCTTCCTATTTTAATGTTATGTTCCTGAATAGTTCCTTGTTGCCAAATTTCTCTTTGTTTTCCCTATGTACAATTTATCACTGTCCAAGCAGTTTATCTGGTATGTACTGGCTCTGTTACCTGTTGAAATTGCATCTTTGACATTTGAATGCAGGAGATTTTTAATAGAAAAATTATTTGTAGGCGCTAGGATAATATTCTGTTCTTTGAAGATTTTTTTTTTTTTTTTAACTTGTTGAAAAACGCCATGTGGTATGTAAATTTCCTGAAAGTGGTGAGGGTGCTGGTGTCTTGATGCATTTCTTTGTTTTGGCTTTGTTTATTTTGTTATGAACTAGTTGTTTGCTATACAGAAAACCTACACACTCTGACAACTACATCAAAAACAGCAGTTACAACCCCATATTCTACCAACATGCAGTAATTAACAGCCTCACTCACAGATTAGTTTACATACCGAGGGACATGGAAGAGCCACTAGTGAATTGAACTGCAAAATTGAAATAGCAGAAGCAAACGGTTTCAGGAAATTTACATACCACATGGTGTTTTTCAACAAGTTAAAAAAAAAAAAATCTTCAAAGAACAGAATATTATCCTAGCACCTACAAATAATTTTTCAATTAAAAATCTCCTGCATTCAAATGTCAAAGATGTAATTCCAACAAATAATAGAGCTGGTATTTACCAGATAAACTGTTTGGACAGTTATAAATGGTACATAAGGAAAACAAAGAGAAATTTGGCAACTAGGAACAAGGAACACTTAGGAACAATGAAATTAAAACAGCAAGATATGCCGGCAGTGGCATGGCATTTCTGGACAGAACACCATAACATAGGAAAAACACCAAATTTTGTAAAACACATAAACAGTTAGGAATTAGAAACCTGGGGAATATCCACATCTGAAAAAATAGGAACAATTTAATGAACTTTGAGATACTGCGTGGGGATGTGCTCATCCAGAGATTCTTAAATTTACCACCAGAGACAAACCCATCCACCACAACACCTGCTAACCATGACACCAGTATTTGAGGGAAAGTGGGTAATGGCAACAACAGAGCTTCTGAAACATGTCCTTAATTATAAAATGTAAATGATTTAAAAGTGTTACAATTGACACACTCACTCACTCTCTCTCTCTCTCTCTCTCTCTCTCTCTCTCTCTCTCTCTCTCTCACTCACTCACTCACTCACTCACTCACTCACTCACTCACTCACTCACTCACTCACCCACTCACTGTAATCTGTAGATCCTAGACTCTATGCCCAAACTCTAGGATGTAGTTACTGTCAAGAATTACATTTATTCATACTTATTCACTGTAATCTGTAGATCCTAGACTCTATGCCCAAACTCTAGGATGTAGTTACTGTCAAGAATTACATTTATTCATACTTATTAACACATTTATTTACAAATAATTACTCTGACAATGAATTTTCAGAGGTGTCAGTTTTGCATTATTTTCAAGTACATGTCTGTTTCCAAAAGCCTACTTGTACACTTGCATTCTTAGAATATTCATGTTTATTATATTTACAATGTTACACTATTACCGGCGTTTTTAATTGAATGAATAGAAGTTGGGAGTAAGAAGTATCTTTTTAATTCTGATCTAAACTTGCTTTTGTTCATATGCAATTCCTTTATAGAAGATGGAAGTGAATTAAACAAAACTGTTCCTTTGTAGTAAATCCATTTTTGGAATAACTGCAAATTATTTGTTGGTCTTTGTAAGTTCTGCCTATGTCTGGTCTCTTTGTTATGAATATCTGTATTTTTTGTAAACTTTTTTGGGTTATTTATTACAATTGACAATATGGCTAGAATATATTCACAGGCTAATGGTAAAATTCCAAACATTTTGAAAAGTAGTTTTCAGTGAGTTTATTGCCTTTCCCCTTCCATTATTCGTATTACCTTTTTTTGCATAATGAACACTTTTTTATCATTTACTGAGTTCCCCCAAAATATTATTCCATAAGTCATCAATGAATGAAAATATGCATAATAATAAGCTGTTTTTGGTATGCTCTTATTTATAAGCTGAATTAGGATAGGATTGCAAAGCATGAAGAGCTCAGTTTGGGTAAGATATAATCATATAGTGTTTCTAATTCATGTTATGATCAATCATAAGACCTAAGAATTTTGTATTACAGGCTTCTGCAATCTGATTGTTTTCATATTCTATTCTTAGGTCTGCCAGATTTTTATGCTTTGTGCAAAAATTAATGTAGTTAGGTTTTTCAAAGTTTATGTGAATTTTGTTACTTTCAAACCAATTTGAAGATTTTATTAGATGAATCTGAGAGCTGACTAATGTTGTGTTCTTTAATTATAATACTTGTGTCATCCGCAAAAAAAAAAACTGGATGGCATTGTTATTTATTACTGCAGGAGGTCATTTATATATACTAAAAATAATAAGGGACACAGAATAGAACCTTGAGGGACCCATACTTTATTTCAGACTATTCAGAATATGCATTGCTATTATTTAAAATATTTATTATAACCTTTTGCTTTCTGTTCGATAAGTAAGATGTAATCCACTGATACCTTTTGCCCCTTATTCCATAATGTAATAATTTTGATAGAAGTATTTCATGATTAATGCAGTCAAATAGATCACAGAATATTCTGACACAGACACACTTTGATCACTGTTGTGACACACTCTGTAGACAATAAAACCAGTTGCTTCCGGCTTTAAGATAAAGTACCCTCCCTACAAACATTTCAAGCAATAAATTCTCCATTATATTATCAGTTAAAAATCTATAATCTATGACATATTTTTGTATAAATTTAAATCTACTGTGAATTCTTTGAGCACAGCATAGCTGTGGTA
Source organism: Hymenopus coronatus (assembly GCA_030762935.1). NCBI lineage: Eukaryota > Metazoa > Arthropoda > Insecta > Mantodea > Hymenopodidae > Hymenopus > Hymenopus coronatus. Next base: position 346,070,166 of record CM060900.1, read on the forward strand.
CAGATGGCTGTCGGAAATAGTAATCGACCAAATTTTTCGGACATACATGATTTTGTGGTCATCCTGTGTGCACACGCAAAAGAACTCAGTGTTTTCAAGTGTAGTTAATTTGTGGGTCTGAGAGGCTAAGAGGAGAAGCTTCTCTTAGGGCACCAGAGCCTCTGTGGTCATTTGACGTGCATGTGCAAAGAGAAAGTAAGAACCAACAACAAACAAAAATTAAAGTTTGCGACAAATCGCTGAAAAAAAATTTAGCCAAAGATGTCTTCATATGTAAGATGAAATAAGAAGAAACAGATCTATAGTTTTAATATGTTCTTATTTGAAAAAACAAAATTTTTTATATATATAAACCTCCAAAATAAAATACAGAAAGAATTAACAAAAGAATTTGAGTCAGTTTTTGTAACACAAACATAAATTAGTGTTACTTACTGGGGCCAGTGTCAGGAACACTCATTCCCATTTTCAGCCCTTAATTTTGAATAAATCTTGCTTTGTTGGCACCAATGAGGGTGGTGGTGCATCACTTGTAGAGGCATCTGGTGCTGGATCTATGAACTTCCAATGGTTGTTGTATGGTGGTAAATCAAAATTCAATATGTAGTTCTTTTTCTTCATGTTGAAGATCTTCTACCTGACATCTAATTCTGTGTGTTTATATGCTGGTTTTAACAGTTTTATAATAGATGTGATTTCATGTCCTGATTTCCAAAAATGATGGGCAACTGCTGATTTTTCTGTTTGTTTGTATTTTAGGTTTCTCATGTGTTCCTTTAATTTGGTTTCCAAACTTCTTTTGTCCTTCCTGTTTATACTAGATTACAGTCTGAGCATTTAATTTCATAAATTCCCAGTTTTTGGTTTGCTATAGGATTTTTTAATTTTCCGCATAGCCATTTGTGAATGATGTAGTTGTTTTTTTGGAGCTAAGGTGATGTTACAATTTTTTAAGATTTTCTGAAATTTGTTGTGTGCCCAAAGATGATAGGTGAATCTTCTGAACTGAGGTTGGTCACGGAGGTTCTGCAGGGTGGTTGTTTGTGTTTGTGTATTCTCTTGTCTATTGCATTATTTTGGAAGCCATTAGTAGCTATTTGGAGTTGCCACCAACAGATACTCCAAATAGCTACCAAAAACAGCTTCCAAAATAGTCATGGGATGAGAACACATTTCCACCAAATTCTGACATATGTTGTCTTAAACAGCTTGCAGTTGATAATTTTTGTTTTGGCATTCTGGTAATATGCACTGCACTGTGACTCAAAGATAATGCTTTTCTAACTGTGCTGCCAGTGACACATGTTTCCTTATAAATGATGCAATCACTTGGCCATTATCTGCCCTCAGATTGCAGTGAATCTCCAGTATGTCATCTATACTCCAAGGATGACCAAAGCTGCCGTGAATAATTTTATTACTTGTGTATTGCATTATAAGACTATTTCATCATTAAATAACAACAACAAAAAATGACTTAGAATGGACAAATAGATACAAAAATGCCATATTGAGATCAATAAAGACAAGAAAATGACCTAAAACCACATATAAATGTTAAAAAATTACTTTAACCTGGAAAATATGGGAAAAGTGCCTTTTGATGACCTATAAAAACCACATATATTTTATGTCTTTCTTGCTGAATGAACTTAATTGTCAATAAGCATTGTCTCCAAAAAAAAATAATGATTTCATCAAAATCCGGGGCCTAGTAATTGTTAAGTGATGTTTGTGTTACAAAAACCGACTCAAATTCTTTTGTTTTAATTTAATCACATCACTGTCACAAGCTTCTTTGAATCTTTGGAAGAAGCTTATATGGTAATCAATGTGGTACTTGGTAAACCTAGAAGAAGACATTTCCCCATGCACCATTTCAGTGCATAGAAGTAGTAAGTCTTTTTAACTACCTTAAGTCTAAAAGCAAAACCGATTCATGACCTTTTAATGGCTCTATTATTTAAAATCTGTTAATAATGGTTATGATTAATGTTTCCTTCCTAACGTTCTACATTTCAAGTTTCGCTTGAAAACTGGAAAAGTTCAAATAACCAACAATTGAGCAGTTGTTGAAATTATGGACATCAATGAACAGTAAAATGGCGCTTTACTAGCGAGAAGTGATTACTGAAGTACTGTGAAAATGAGTGCTAGGAATGTATTTCAATTGTTAATGAAACATAATCCCTATGTACTGGTGAATAATTTGGGGAAATTAACTGCAGAATAATATGCCGAGTTATCAGTTGCTAGTGTTGAAAGAAATGGCAATGTTAAAACTTGCCCTAAGAGGAGAAATTCTAAACAGCATTAAGAAAGGTAGGCAATGGTTTGTAATGTGTATGATTGGTTATAAGAAAATGCTTAACACAATTAATATCATAATAACAATTTACCTTACTTTAAGAGTACTTTCCATAATGTGTTGAGAAAATTGGGAGCTTTGTTTGTGTAAAGAAATATCATGAACATTATAATTGACATACCTAAGCTTCTTAAGTCTTGTAGAGTATTATTGATGGCTAGAATCTTTCAAATTGAAGTTCATCATCTGTAAAGCCCTGATATGCATTAATTTTCAGTAGGATCATTTCTCTGTAATGCTGATATATGATAAATATATGAAGGTGAGGTTCAGGGTCAAATGGCTGGGAGTATGTTGCATTCAGCTCTTGGCTTCAATGAAAGAGTTATCAAAGAATTTACTCAGGCAAAGGATCGAAGGATATACTTCATCTACAAATAGAAATGTTAGTGTCTTTATCACAAATTAGCATTGTATTTCCACTGATAGTTTTTAGTATCCCTAATTTTGGTCTGTCATCATCCTTGGTGTAGGGGTAACATGCTAGCCTCTGGTTCCTAAGGTTGTGGGTTCAAACCCGGTGGAGTATTTTTTTCCAGCATAAAAATCCCTTCCTTCGATAGGGAAGTAAAGCTGTTGGTCCCCTTTTGTAGATTTACGGCACATAAATAAACCTCAAACCAGATAAAGAGGCCTCTGGGCTACATTAAGTGGCCTTTCATGCTCAAAATAGAATGGGATGCTTAGAACCGCAGCAGTTAAAGTGTGCCCATAAATGACACTCAATTTAATTTTAATTTTAGTCAATCTTAAACTTGTGCCCTACCACATTACTTGGCCTCAAGGCGCCACTGAATATAACTGATTCACCGAATTGAATTATAACTGAATCACTAAGCCACAATTAACAGCTTAAGTGAACTCTACACTGTCTAACTGTTCACTTATTTACTGTATTCACTCTCCACTTTTTAACTGACTTAACTTTCTGACTGGCTATACATTCATTGATCCCTTATACACATCCCATATAATAGCCTGAAGGTTGTGTTAGTCGAAATTGCAAGAAACTGTTAAGAACAAATGCTCTAGAAATATAACTTCTCAAACAGCAGAAAATGGTGCAATGGCTTTGTCCGTTCAGCTGTTGTGTTTGTGATGCTCTTTTGTTAAAGGCAGTCAGTTGGAACAGTAGCTGTGCTGAGCTAGCCAGTTAACAGCCCGTTGTGCTCAATGGCAGCTCGCAAATGCTAACCAGCATCATCATAGCAGACTAGCCAATCTAGATGCATCACTGGCATCTTATATCGGGCAGCCTTTGGATGTGATAGAGTATCACTGATCCCCTTCATCATGCAGTGGTCTTTGCCACATTTTTTAAGCATAAGCCAACTCACCTTGGTGCAGGTACTATGATACAACCATACTATATGTCCCCCAAACACTTTCGCTGCTGTCTTTTCGATCATTACTGGTCTCCACCCAGTCACAGTCTTCTTGAATATGTTGAATTGTTCCATATACATCATGAAGACAGTCCACAAGGTCCTTCAACTGCTGGTCTACTGGACATGCCTTCATGGCTGCTGCACCTCTTGCAGGTGCAATCACACACAGCCCTTCATAGTCACCCTGGAGAACCCAGGATGTCCATAAAAACACCAGAGTGCCTCCTCATCTCTGCCAAGTCACAGGACCCTCCTGCTGATTTAGACTGCCACATCATGGCATCTGAGAAATTGAATTCCAATATCACCTCCTCATACACCCTTGCAATAAACACCTACAGACTTACGATGTTCTATCCCAGGCTCAACTCCAGCAAGGCCTCCTTCTCCAAAGTCAGAGTATCACCCAATGTCATCACTATCCAGTAGGACCAACTTAGTTTTCTCGCCTTTAAGCCCTCCACCACATTGAGTCTGATTACAGTCATGGCTGTATTTGTGTCCAACATATCCAGCATCCTATGTATCCAGTAATCCATGACAAAGTTGTCATCTATGCACAGTGTAACATGAGATGACTCTGATGTGCCCCTTGCCATTCATCTTCCATTTGTTCGACTTGGCTCTGTACAGTCTTTCACTAAGTATCTCCACCAGCACACAACATTAGGAGGTCATTGTCAATGACCCTGAGTTAATTCTCTGTCCCTGTGGTGCAAAACACTCCAGATCATTACAGTGGGAGCAGCTCTTACCTCGGCTCCTCCATCCTCATAATAGCTGTTAGTACCATGTAGATGATCTTATAATCACTGAGTATCAGATGCTATCATATGTTAGTGTCATGACCCTGTCGACAAAGGATTTGGCTGCTTCCTGGAACACATAACTGGGTAGGAAAGTTTACCAGAGCTTTGCTCTCTAATTGTTCAATGACCAGGGCGAATTCCTGCAGTGTCTCTCCAGTGCTGCCTTTACTTGAGCTATGATAGGCTGTGGCCAAGCATTGGTTCCTGAAGCAGTTTTTGAGGCCCCCCCCCCCCCCCCCCGCCAAATGTCTTCTGATACTGCCAGCATTGGCATTGCATTCAGAACTTCTGTTGCCCATCTTTGAGGCTGGCTATAAGCTGTGCTGCTTCCTCCTATGCTGATGGCAGTGAACTATCAGCAGAAGACTTCAAAAGTCATTCTGTTGTATCTCAGTGGCTTGACATATGCAGATGTGTTGCATCCAAGCATCTTGAACTTCATATCCCTAAGCCTTCTGTTGAGCATTTCTTCCATCATTCCATTCTCTTCCTTTGCATTGCCATTGATTGTCCCTTCCAGGATATTAATCTATTCCTTTAAGTCCTTTAAGCATTAAGATGTTGACCATGGTTTTCACCTTTCCAACAAGCTCTTCCACATTTCTTAACACCAGTCAGTTGTTCATCAACTTTGATCAATAACTTCATCATCTTGGTATCATCAGATTTCAGTCTGTATCTCCTCCATTGCAGAATTCACTGCCCTTATTTCACTTCCCATCCTGTCCATCTCGGATTCCATTTTTGCCTCCATTCTGTCCATTGCCAAATTCACTGTTGTTATTTCACTTCTGATTTTGTCCATTCTGGAATTTACATTCTTAATTTCATATTAATCTTCTCCATTGCCAAATTCATTGTTGTTATTTCACTTCCCATTTCGTCCATTCTGGAATTTACATTCTTAATTTCTCTCCTTATTTTTTCAATTCCAGTTTCCACTTTTGTTTCCATCTGCTCCATCTTGGCCAATAATTTTTTAAGCATATCCTCCATTTTGTCTCTTTTTATCCTACACCAATGAAACACATAAAAACACTATTTATTATTGAACACACTTTATTTCCCACTAATACTGACACACCACACATTCCAATCACTGTTGTCCCACACCCTTACACAATACAACTGGTGTGCTGAATTGAATCACAACTGAACCGCACTTTGCATTGTTCACTGTCAACTGCCCACTTATTCACTGTTCACTTCTTGACTGACATAACTTTGTGACTGACTGGACCCCTTATACAAGTCCTGTATACCAGCTCAAATGTTCTGTAGTCAAAATCACAAGAAACTGTTAGAACAAATGCTCGAGGAAAATAGTTTCCCAAACAGCAGAGAATGCCACAATGGCTTTTATTTTCTAGCTATTGTGTTTGTTAGGTGCTACTGTTAAGTGCAGCTGATTGGAATAGTAGCTTATCGAGCCCTTGGGCTTGATGGTAGCTTACAGCTGGTTGCACCACTGTCCCAATATATAGAGTTTTATTGTTTTGAAATTCAGTGATTTTTTAAGGTTTCTTTATAATGTGTAATATGAGTTTGTAGGCACTGTCATGACAAGTAAATATTTATTGCATGTCAACTTAACACCTTTTAAAATGTTACTTCACATTTTGATCAAATTTGATACAGAGATAGCCTGCAGGTAAGAGTAATGCATTGCATTGAAAAAATTCAAACTTTGTGGAAAATAATAAAGCCAAAGAAAGAAAAGAAGTGCCACAAATCAAATATATAAATCTTTCTGGATTGATATGGCAGCTTTTGTGTTTTTAACTGCAGTGGGGTTGGGGTGTCAAAACTGTACATCCAAAGTGCTTTACCATGAAATGCAACTTGGCAAGATTGTCAGGTTTCGAATTAAAAAATTAATTTTGAATTTAGAAATAAATTGTGTTTTAAAATGTTCTTAAAATTATGGAAAATAATTTAGACTTAATGGTAAATGATTTTGCAAAGTGTTACTTTTAGAAGTACATAAATTCTTACAGTTGGTATTGCAGGATCAACAACATATAATATACTTGAGAGGTGTTCATAATATAACTGCTTACTGTGAAAATCAAAATGTGGTGATGCTCCAAATGGATGACTGAATGTTACTTTCACTGAAAGTTCATTTCTCTATATTTCTTAAGCTAGTCATCAGTTATCATCACACAGTTAAGGTGGTGGCGGCAGTAAGGCACTAGTGGTAGCATGATCTGTCATCAAGAAATATGTTGGTACAATACTCCTCATTTCTTTTTCTGTTAATCAAATTACAAGTTTGTTGAATTTTATTTGCACAATAAGTTATGTACAAAGACTTCTTTTGTAGCACATCATACAGAACATCAGTAAAACTAATATATCGTAAGAAACAAGATCCAAAAAATTAAATTAAAAGTAGTGAATTTTACTTAAATATCTGCATTCACAAATACATGTATTGTCATATGCAGGATTGTTATTTCCTCAAAAACCTCTTTCAAACCCTTCCAGTTTTCTCAATAAGTTTGTATTAGGTTGAATGGAGATGAAATAATTGGAAAAATTTTAAGCAATATAGGGTTAAGACAAATTTGTAAACTCGACCCTATATTAATCAATTTATTTATAAGTGATATATTTGATGAGATAGATAAAGATAACTTATATTTGCCCATAGTAAATGGGGAAATACCAGGTCTACTTTTTGCAGATGATTTAGTGGTAAGCTCTGCTCGATTGTAGGCTTATCAAGAGTTCTTAAAATTTTACATGTATTTTGCAATCAGCGAGGTTTGAGAATAAATTTTAAAAAAGTAAAACATAGTGTTGTTTAAAAGAGGCCATAAAGTGAGGAAAGAGGAAAGGTGGCAGATGGAAGGGTAAGATTTACAATTGTTAAGGAAATTCAATTATTTAGGAGTTGAAAAATGAATAGTAATGGGAGATAGAGTGGCCATTTTAGCTTAGGGAAAACTAGTGATGAATGGCAAATTAGGGTGTATAAAATGGTTTTGAAAACAAAAATGGTTATGTAATAGATCAGATTGGGGAAGTAACAAAGGATGTATTGTATGGTAGATAAAATACATTGATCATTCTGCAAACAGATATTTGCCAAATGGTTCAGCAATGCTGAAAGTGGGAAGAGTTGTATGCAAACATATGATAGTGGAAATGCTAATGAAATACTGGCATAGACTAATTTCATTGGATGATCAAAATATCCTGAGACAATGTTTAATAATACAGGAAAAAACTGGTGCTGGGATAAATTGGACTTAGGATTTGAAGGGAATTTTACAAGAAATTGGAATGGGTAACATTTGGGAAGAGAGGGTTGGATAAAGGTTTCTGGAAAAAAAAAGTAAGGAATAGAGTGGAGGATATGAAATAACAAGGAGTTTTAAAGATAAGGAAATTTTAATACTATACAGACAAATGAAGTTGGATTGGGGAAGAGAGAAGTATGTAGAAGTATTTGAGTTCACCCTGTGACTGTAGTCGCCTAACGAGTGTGAATGGCTTGCTCATAAGCCGTAGCTGCTTGTTGGCGTTAGTGGACACCTGTGCCACAAGCAAGTTTTCTGACATCGCAGCTGTGATTATTGCATATGTGCGAGTAAGAAAGTACACCTACATCATGCGTGGTATCGCAAGGTTCTTTGATGTAGAGCTTGCATTGTTACACCTGAGTGAATTGTGACAGTTTGCATGTGCTATTGTTTCCTGAAGTTTCCAGTTACATGAAACATTGAAGGAAAGGATTCTGATTGTAATCAGACTATGGATAAATAAAGTTGTTTGTTGGGGGGGTTAATGAGAGTTTTTGTTATCCTGGTGTCAGGAGCATGGATTTAATGCCACGATAAAGATAATGGACGAAATGAAAACCGGAATGAATGAAATGAAAATGGAAATGAAATAGAGAGCGGAAAAAATTGAAAAACTGCAACTCAGAATGGACGAAATGAAAACAAAAATGAATTTAATAATGGAAAAGTTGGAAGAGAAAATGAAATGGGGAATGGAGAATTTGAAAAAGGAGATAGCGAACAAAATTGATGAACGACTGGCAGGCCTGGTGAAGGACATAGAAAAACTTGGCGGAAGGATGAAGAACCTTGACCAATGTGTTAAAGCCCTGGAGCATGTCGAAGAATGTGTTGACGCCCTGAAAGACTTCAGGAAACAACTTAACGCCCTGTATGTAAGGTTGATGGAAGAGCAAAACAACTGAACACAATGATGGAAAAAGTGCTAAATGTAAGGCTGAAAGACCTGAAGCTTGAGACATCAGGAATGTGAAACATATAGATGCGTCAAACTACTCAAGCTCAACAGAACATCCACCTTTGAAGTCTTCCACCGGACAGTTTGCCCTTGTCATGGTCCACAACTGAGGTCAGCAGAAGAGAGAGCCGCGCAACTGATAGTAAGCTCCAGAGACTGGTGGCAGAAGTACTGAATGCAATTCTGACATCGGCGATGTCCGAAGAGATCTGGCAAACCCTCAAGAACTGCTTCTGGAACCATACCCTGACTAGCCTACCGCAGTCAGCTAAAATTGAGGCTGCAACAGACAGGGGGGATGATGCAGGAGTTCAACTTGACAATGAACAGCTGGTGAGCAAAGCCCTGGTGAACCTACCACCTAGTCACATTTCCCAGGAAGCCGCCTACTCCTTTGTCAGCGGGGTGCGTGATGCCGAGATATCACAGCACATTATACTCAGCGACTACAAGACTATTCACAAGGCATTAATGGCAGCACTAAGGATGGAGGCAGCCAAGACAACAGCTGCGCCGACCTCGAAGATGGAACGGTACAATGGAGGAGCACCCTTCGAACACAGAGCCATCAATGTAGCTGGCCCATAACCTTTGTCAGTCAGGGGCAACAGGTATCTGTTGGTTGCCATGGATTACTTCAAGTGGCTGGAGGTGTATGCTGTTCCCAATTAAGAGACCAAGACCATCGGGAATTGCTTCGTGGAAGAACTGTTTTGTCAGTATAGGGTACCAATGGAGCTACACAGTGATCAGGGCACCAATTTTGAGTCCAACCTCATAAAGGAACCTTTGGAGCAAATCAGAGTGCACACACCTTTTCACTCACAGATACAGATGGCTTGGTTGAGCTGTACATCAAGACTCTAGAAAAACATTTTAGGAAGGTTATGGCCAATCACCAGAGAGACTGGGATGTGAGGATGCCACTTTTCTTGCTGGCCCACCATTCTTCAACCCATGACACCGGCGGTCGACCCTGGCCAGTTTGGCCTTTGGTAGACAGCTGCATCTACCGTGTGACCTGATCAGGAGTCCTCCTGGGGCAGAACAGCCAGCAGTCCCAAACTTCAACAACCATGGCAAGGGATGTACCTTGTGGTAAAGAGGATAAATGATGCTATCTACTGCATTCAGAGGCTACCCCAAGGGAAGAAACTGGTGGTTCATTTGGGTTATCTAGCCTACTACGATGGTGCTGGTCATGATAATCAACCCTGAGGAAAGAACAGTGTGACAATGCTGTCCGCGCGTGCGTGTGTGTGTGGGTGCGAGGGAGGGAGAGAGCGCGTGTGCGCCTGAATGTTTAGGCATTTATAACAACAAAAATAGGCACACAAAAAGGGCAATAAAAGATAATAAAGCTACAATAAATGTACTAAAAGTTAATATAGATTTTTAAAAGTCATAAAATACTATACAAACAAATTTCAATTATATCAACGTACCCTATGTTGTTTTTTTTTCGCTTTTTAATGTTTTACAAATCTTTTTCATTTCTACCAAATAGAATATTACACATTTACACTTTTTACTAATGGCACTTCCCACTTCACCTGGTGTGACTTAAGCTGGTACACAGTTTCTTCCACAGGTTCATTGATTCCTAAGGGATTTTCCCCTTTTTTCAAGTTTTGTCATAGTTTCAGGCAACTTAGCATAATGATCTGTTGTGTAAGACAGCATATTGCAATCATTCCAATTATTAAGCAATATTTGCACTTCACAAATGGATGGAGCATCATCTTCAGAAAGTGTGGCAGTAATTTAATGTAATTTTTCAAAGTAATTTGCACAGTACAGGGCAGCACAAATCCACCTCCCCCATCTTGTTAAAATAGGGGCAAAACAAGGCTCTGGAGGCAAAACAAGTCCAGGAGCGAGAGGCTTGAGTAGTTGGATTTGAGATGGCACTATGACAAGAAGTTTTCTTGATGAATTCCAGTTTATCTACATCAGGAAATGAACTGTGAATCTCTTCTGATGTTCTGTGAAAGCCATGTGCCCAACAGGTTAGATGAATCATTTGAGGGATTAGAACCAAAGTATCACCAGCCTTCTTTACATAGGAGGCTGCATCAGATAAGAAGAGGATATCATTGTGTTTTACAATGCTAAGCCAAAATAAGTTCAATAAATTTGTGAACAATTGAGCAATAGTTGTACTGTTAGACTTTACAAATTCTTCTGATTATAACAAGAACACTTTAAATGCTATAGCCTCCACAGATTCCATCAGTCCAATAATTATGTTGGCAATATGTTAAACCTGCTATTCATTGTGTTGTCTATGGAGGTACATATATTATTGGCATTTGTATTTTCAAAGCATACAGGTAAGAAGTTTCTCTTCAGCATTGATTCACCTCGAACTCATTCTTGTGTATGTTTTTGTAAAAAGCTTTTCAAGAACTGATATACTAATTTCCAGAAAGGAATACCCACATCAAATCAATATTTTACATAAATCTAATAAAAATTGTGATTGTTAGATGTGGTGAGAGCATGAACAAAAAGTAGTGCTATTTTCTCTTTGAGACAAGTGCAGATATATGCTTTGTTGGTGACACATGTTGGTCTATGAAATACTGTTTTTTATGATTTAACTGTCTTCTCATGAACCTTATAAAATAACACTGTTCCATTGGTTGAAAACCTGTAAGAACCAACTTTTCTAATGTATAAACTTTACATTTCTAAGGTTTACTGAGTTTAGGCATTCTAGCTTATCGATCTTCTACTTTTCACCAAACATAATTAACTGTTCCATGCTGAAATTTCTTCCTCCAACAATAATAAATGCATGCAGCACACAGTTACAACAGTAAGATTTGAAAATATAAATTTCCATTGGCCAAGGTGAAAGCAAAGTGACAAATACCTTATGATGATTCTATGAGAAGGGGCATTAGACATTTTGTTGTTTGAAAAATAATTAAATTATTTTACCAGCTACTTTCTGTATTTTTGCAAAATTAAATAGTGTACAGTGAGCCTACAATAAAGATGCCAAAAATTATACATGACATCTGTGAGAATGGGCTAAGATTTAACATTTTTGCTGTTTGAGGAATTAGCTGCCAGCTAAGAAATAACAAGACCTCCATAAAAATGGCAGATCTCTGCACTCTGAACCACCTTGAGACAAATGCACAGTAAATGCACCCAACCCTTCCTCTCTCTATTTCTATCCCTCTATCACAAGATAATGAGTCCATTTCCAGAAGAAGAGCATATACGATACAGCAGTGACTTTAGATAACTTTGTTTAAAACATTTGATCAAGCACAGTTGCTGGACAATTATATTCCAATAGACAGTGTTTAGTGAAAACTTTGCCTTGAGTTAATATGGATGTCTCTCTTAAATTCCAAGAAAATTGAGTAATTTAACAGCTTTTAAATAATTGGTAATAATAAACCTGTATAAGTCCCATTTCCGTCAATTAATTTAATGTGTGTAGAATTATAAAAAAATAAATTTTTAGATGTTGAAAAAAGTATATTTAATCCTGAAATGTGTTTCCTCTCAAGAAAATATTAATTTACGGGCTTGTCAAAATAAATTGAACAAAGTATCTTTTGTTAGAATTGATATCTTTTATTTTACGCTTCATCTTTGGCTTCAGCAACTTTTTTCGAAAATGCTATCGAGCCAAGAACAACTGTCAGCATCAATGTATGCAAACAAGTCTCTTACATCCTTTACCTTTCCTGTCTTCACAGGATTAAACCCCACAGTGGAAAGTATAACATTTTTCAAGTCTCCCTAATCAGTTTCCCAAACTCGAAACCGAGTGTACTTTTCTTTGTATGTCCACCAACATAGCACAGTACTGTGGTCAGTAGTAGTATTTCAAAATAATGTATTTCTGTATTTTAAGCACACTACCTTTGACTTGCGGCTTCTTCAATACATACAATTCGAGGCTTTGTTTCCAGTCCTTGATTAGATCTCTGTTCATAAGAACATGAAAAGAAGTTTTTTTGCATAAAACCATTGCTGTTAAGTAGGACCTTGCAGTAAATATGATTTCGTCTTGTTTCATTTTTGCCTTAATGAGGCCTAAGTTTTAGTCAGATTGCCCAAACAAATGACCTCTAACTGGAAATAGTTGGGTAACCTCAGTATTGAACACTCTTGCTACCCGTGAGGAAAATGATACTAATACAGAATTTTTATTCTGCACCCCCCCCCCCCCACAGGAATCAGACAGTAGAACAACATGCTTCACATTCAGTAACTTGTTAAACTTCTTTTCCAAAGTACCATGAATGAATGATTCAACAGGGTTTGGATATCTTTACATGTATGATGAATCATCATGGATATTAAAAGCATATAGCCACAGAATTGAATAGTCACATTCAATTTGGGCTCGGGCAGATTTTGGGAATAATCAAACTCTATTACAAGATACATAGGATCAGTTCTGGTTTTTGTAATGAAGTCCTTCTTAAGCTTAAAATATATCTCAGTATTTCTTTTGTGGGCTGTGTACTTGCCTTTGCAGGGATCATTTTTGTCAGCTTTAGGTTGGTTTCACAAGCAGTACAAAAGTCACAGACTTCAGTTTTAGGCTGTTTAAAGCTATAATCATGTGTAGCTTAAAATATTTTAAGTGACATAACTCATTCTAAGTTTCCAGCTGTACATTGTGCAGTGTGCATATAAAAAATTGAATAACACTACCTAACAAAAAAAAAAAAAAAAAAAAAAAAAAAAACACTGTTTTCGTATTTCCATGATAAAGTAAGTGATTCTTAAGGGAAAATATGTACTGATTTTGAAAATTTCCACATAAATTTCCTATCATGTCAAGTTAAAAAAATATGAAGACATTTAAATTATTACCTACCATGTTTCAGATCAGATATTATTATACATATATTATTGTATTATGATGATATATGGTATAGAACTATATATCATGTTCAAAATGTTGTTTTACATGCATGCAATAATATTTGGACTATACGTATAAGGGACATAACTGTATTTCTGCTTAAAAAAGCTTGGTAGCATGTGATGCCTCTTGTACTCCTGTCTACTTTCCCTCACAAGAAACCAACAATAATCCCCCATCATTACTGGGTCCTTACGACCTTGGTACCTCTTCTCCATGATGGAAATATCCTGATGAAACCGTTCCCCTTGATCATCACTAACATCTCCAAGATTTTCCAGAAAAAAGTCTAGATGTGAATGGATGAAATGGGTTTTCAAAGATATTCTACAACCCATGTCTTTGTAGCATTTGAACAAATTTGAGACCAAAATTTTGTAGTTCTTTTCCTTTGTGTGTAAAAGAAAACCATGCACAACCCTTGTGAATGATTGCCAAGCAGTCAGTTCCACCATTTTTAACGTTTTCTCAAACATTTCGTCCTCCAAGAGTTTTCAGATTTGAGATCCAACAAAAATTCCTTCTTTCAATTTTGCGTAAGTTAACTGTGGAAACGTGCCTTGCAGATATGTAAATCCACTACCGTCCTTGTTGAGTGCCTTAAGAAAATTCTTCATTAGCCCAAGTTTTACATGTAACGGAGGGACAAGAATCTTATCAGGTTGAACCAATGGTGTTCGCTTTACATCACTCTCCCTTAGGACATATTCCTGCCGCTTGCCGCAATGTTGTACCACATTATGTATTTGCGTATCATGGCTGTCACACACACACAAAAAACCAAAAAAAAATATATATATTTTGTGGATCACCCTTGTAATCCAAGCAGCAATTCCATTACTTTAAGCTCACCATATATTTTCCAACAATGAACCTCATACTTTAAAACACGTCCAATCTTGGCCATTCTTTCATAAGTTTCTTTAAGGCCTACAGAATGGAAAACTGGAACAGATGGAAGTAAACACTGTAAATTTAGTACCAAGTGCAAATAATTTATATTGTTGCAGCCTGGAACCTAGAAGTTCAAAATCTTCTTTTGACAAATTTAAGCCACGTGCCAAATCATACACGTCTACTTGCTCTACAAAATGTCTTTCACTTTCAGAATTTTCTAGTTGAAAGTCAGGATCTTTTAAGTAGAGGCCTCTGACTCCTGGTACAACTGAGCCTGGGAATCACTATTTCCTTCATTATTACTGTCACTAAACAAGTCTGAGGTGGTACAGGAACAGGTAATTCCTGACTATTTGTAACAAGATGCATGACAGAAGGAATATCTAGATACTGAATAACATGTTCACTTCTCCTAGACAGTCCAAATATATTTGTCATGCAGGATTAACAATCATTAATTTGATTTGTTGGCTCTCATCACATCCCTAGGTACAGCAAATGCTAATGTTTTGAGTTTGCCATGTAACAGTAACTGAAGATACAAAACATATAAAATTGATGAGGTGACAATTTTTTTTTCCATGCCATCAATTTGACTCCCAAAGTATAAAGAATATGCATGTTTGGTAATGTAAAATTTTCTTCTCTGATTTTTAGAATAAGTCATCCACAAATATAACAAAACTTTTCTGGATTATTTCTGCACTTCCAATGGAAACTAAGTCTTTGCATTGCACCACTAAAATGAATTATACTAGGTGACAAAAGAAATGTCACAACATACCACACGATTATCTACTCATCCACAATGAGACTGACCGATTCTTTTCGCAAGTGAAATAGCCTATTTTAAGCTGTTAGCGGACATCCCCACCCAGGTATAAATTTCAATATCCAGCTAAGGCTCTCTTCCTGGATTTCCCTCATTGAAGTTTCTGCTTTTATAAAAGTACCTCAAATGTAAAACTGTCATAACTGACAAAGACTTGCTCAAATTGTGCAGCATGTTTTCTTTACATTTTGTAAGTACCTGCATAAGTAATCGTGTAGGACAAGGGTGGGCAAGCATGTTACCGGCTGGTGGCGAACTCATTTTTGATGCTGTATATCTAAAACATGTAAACAATGTGACACGATATGCCATTTTAAGCGTCATTTTCAAAATCTATGTGTGAAAATGGACTAAAAATATGTATTATCTTCGCGGAGGTAAATTTCATGTTGGGTAGTGTAACTAGAGAAATTAATTTGCATTATATTTGCATATCTGACAGCTGTCAATCATTGATACATATTAATGAGCCCCGCCAGCCATGCCCCAGAAAATCGTGACCTGACCATAACTTTTGCTACTGTTGAGCTACAATGGACTTTGAAGGGTCATTGTCAATTGAAACTTGAATTATTCCACATGCACCATCAGATTTAACCTATCCTTCCAAATAAAAAAACTTCATACAAGTCTCGATTTGAATATTTATTATAACTAATGTAGCTTGAATACCTATTTCAAGTTATTCGACCACAAGCTGGCATCATACTTTACCTGTTTGTACATAAAAAAATTTTGAAATAAACAATGCCGACACTAAATAAACATATAAAATTTGGTGATTTATTTAGCGAAATCCGCTTTAAACCGCCAAAAACCCAATATGGTTGAATATAAGGAGAAAGAATGTTCAAATATATAACCCTAGAAGATATTAATGCAACTTATAACTAATGAAGGAAAATAAATGATTCAGGGAACAAGAAAACATGAATTCTTAATTTATTTTATATCATTACAGAGTGGGGGGGCGGGGAGGGAAATAGACTTGTTTGGACATTTATCGAACACTTCAGACATATAATGACGATGAATCATACATTCATCAAAACCACAAATTAAAATATACGAGGGTTGGTGCAAAAGTCATGGCAACTAGTTTTCTTCTTGTAGATATGTGAACAGATCACAAACGTAGATGTGCCGTGTGGAATTACTGCAGGCATAGTGTGGTTGCAGAAGAACAGATGGCTCTGTGATAGCTGTTATTAGCGGAGCGAGGGCTGTGAAATCAGTTAGTTGGTGAGTATCGTGTGAGATGGATGTAACCCGTGTTGAGCAGTGCGCTTACATTAAAATAGCCGTTCTCTGAGGAATAAATGCAATGGAATGTAACAGTGAGTTAGTGGAAACCCTTGGGAATAAGCCCAATCATACCGTACAATAGCACGGTGGGTAGGAAAGTTTCAGCAAGGTCGTATGTCATCCAGTCCCACATCGTTGGCATCATGTGGTGTCAGTAGCAGGGGACTACCATGAGGTTCTTTAGGCCCAGGTTTGTCGTGTCAACTGTATGTGTACTGTGTTGTCATTCTTTTGCACCGTGAAGGCCATATTGCCCTGTATACTACTGTAATAAATTAACGTGTTACGATGTTCTGTGCTATTTATTTTCCATACATGTAGTTAACACATTGTCCTTTAGTCTGTATATGTCACATTTTTCAACCGGACTTGTATCTTCAAGAAAATGAATAGTTGTCGTGACTTTTGCCTCAACCCTCGTATGATAAAAGAGCGCTACGATGAAAACAACACCACAGTAGCTATTATCCCGGATTTGCCAAGTGGATTAACGATAATCCTGCCGCTAGAGACGCTAGTGTCGCTATTAATCCACGGATTAAGAGCGATGGCGGTAAATTTGAAAATGTGCGTCAAGAGTGGTAGGATTAACACTTAACCCATCTATGGCTTATACGGGATACGTTTTTTAAATTATTTTTATGGATACAGTGTGATACACAATATTGATTATGTTATTAGCGATAAGCATGAATACATTGAAAAAAAAACACGGATTTTATTCCGAGTTTTTAATACTACCACGTTTAGTAGTAGTATCATCTGCAATATTGAATACAGTATGATATATAATATTAATTATCGATATTTTAATAGTGATAAGCACTACTTAAAACATATTAAGCACATTGAAAAAACCGTATTCCAAATTATTCGGCGCTTTTTAACACTTACACTTAGATTACATTTCACTGAACAGTATTTTCAGTTTCCTCACTTTCCTCACAAAATATAATTTTAAAGTTTGTGGTGATGGAGAGAGGGTAATTGTCCCTATCTTCGGCATCGTTGCTGTCGCTATCGATACGAAATATGCTGTGATCTTGCATAGGTTTGGTGATGCTGGTGAGAAGATGAAAGTTGGTGTGTGTTTCTAGGTTGGGTATGGCCATCACGAACTCGTTGGAAGAGCTGGTGGAGAAGCACCCATCTGATATTGCGTTGATGTGGAGGCTTTTGTTGTGGCATAGGAATAGGGATAGCTGAGCATTTGATCCGTATGTATTATTAGCCTTATAAGCGAAACACTTGACATGAATGGCGTGGAAATTTTTGGAGTTCAGTTTGACGATGATTTCTTTTTGACTGCCAAAGAAGGGGTTTTCGGTGGATGGTAGGTGAACATGAGAATATGCTCCATTAGCGGTAAGTTGGGGTTGAAATAGGAGTTATAGGAGTAGTTTATTTCCTACGTGTACGGGATCGATTTCGCAGCCGTTCATTTTGGTTCGAACTTGAATAGATATTTTTTTAACCCGTTTGCGAGCTTTTCTTCGCCTTGGCAGGTGAGGGTAAATTTGGTTTTAGAGAGGTGTTGAATGAGTTCTGGAGTAGCCTTATCAAATCTTGTAGGTAGCAGGACTTCGGTTTCATCGTCGATTTTGACGAACGTCCTGGGTCCGTATTTTGTGCCGGGGTATCTAACGCCCTGCACAGAGTATGGCAGGTTTTGTTGGAGTTGCGAAACGCTGAGATAGTCTGTGTTGTTTGACAGATTTTCCAGTAGACGGAGGGAGTCTGCGCACATTTTTCACTTGTTGCACCAGTGACAATGTTTAATAAACGAGGGTGGTCCGTCGAACTGTGTTCTTTGTGACGACAGGTTATAGTGGCGTTTGCACCGTTGGCATGTGGCGCAAATGTGTTGGATATGAACAGGAAGGTATTACCACATGACGTCCACGTCTTCATGTGGGTAGCGGGTAAAGATGGCGCTACAGTTTTCTAGAAGAACTTGCCGTTCCTGAGGAAGAAGAGCATCGATGCGTCTGTTGTTGTCCAGGTACTTGACGAGCACGACGAAGCAGCCAGAAGTCATGAAGAACTGCTGTTAAAGCATTTGCAATTAAAATCGTCGATTTTCTCTCGAAGTCTAGCAAGTTGTAGGAAGAACACCGCTTCACAATTGGAGCACAAGTTTATACGGCTAGGACTGGCGAATTCGCAGCAACAATGTTTGAAGCGGATGCCCGATGCGACCGGCATTCCCAAACGATATACCCACACTGTGTACGGCGAAAGCACTGGAGTGGGAATTTATAAGGATTTGAAAACCGCAATTATAGGAAGTGCTAATTGGGTGTTGAAATATCACATCCGCAGAAAATTATGGGGAAAAAGTTTGCTAGGTATAAACTTCCAGGAATTGGAACAGGAAATCGCTGGTCCGTTTAAATGCGTTTTTTTTTACGGGAAATGGGAAAACCCGCAGACCGTTGGAGTTTTATTACCAAACTTCAAATACTTTATGACGTGGGATTCGACCTCCTGCTGTTTGGCGAGAAGATTGATTGACACTGAATGTCCAAGTTCCGGTATATGATCGGGTGTGGTGTAGAAGCCGGCGCTGCCCAAATGCGCCGCTAAGCATCTACCGTAGTATATGCGATCTTCGTCGATCCATTGTAGTATATTAGCTGTGGAGATGTATTGTTGCTCGTTGAATATAAAATATAAACCTCTTGTGGCAACAAATTGGAACAGTTGAGCCGGTTTATCTGTGTGCTTGAACACGTCTGTTTTGAACTGAATGTTGGTGAAGTTGGTGTTGGAGATGAGGATATTATTCGGAGCTGTGAGCTTTGACGGAGATGGGTTCCCCTTCGAAGGTATCATCGGTGAACCGGAGTGCATAAGGGACATTCTTCTTGGGTTGTTCTTCCACTTCGTAGTTTTTAAACACTTACTTTAGATGCTTTGCAGTACACAGACAATTTCTGTATCCCATGCCGAACTTGTTGCGGCACCAGAGGGCGGGAGGGGACTGGATACGGAAAGAGAAGAAAGGATGTGGTGGTGTGCGAGAATGCCCACTAGGGCGTGCTTTGCGATATGGATAGAGCAAAATGAAATTTGAGAAAATTATCGGTTTCTAGGAACGTTCTGAAACTGGCACACCGGATGTATTTTGCAAATTGAGGCAAATTCATGTTTTCGAAAGGCATACCGGAGGCGTGGTTGTGAAGCACGTACTTGTAGTGTGCCATGATTTGATTTTGCACGTCAATTTCTTTCTTGTGATACATGATGTTGGTAACGGTGCGCTGCAGGTTATGCAGCGTGTTCCGCTCTTCGTGGTTGAGCGTAACCGAGGTGCCGTGCAGGTGTCTGAAGACAATTTTTAGCTTTCTGAACACATTCTTTAACAGGGCGGTGACGGTTTCGCTGAATTTATATTCCTGTAGACGTCCCTCTGGATGATGCAGGCGTTGGTGAACGATGGTTATATCTTCGACCAGTTAATGCCACTCTGTGGGACCCAGGACTACTGCGTTGCGTTGCCCTCATTTGGAAATGGCTACCACCAGCTGGTGCGGTGACAGGGGCGAAAAACCGACACACACAAATTTTGTGTGCTTGGTATTCAGGAAGTGGATGTCCGATAGAGGTCCCACAAAGTTGCTAAGTTGGGTAGCTTGTGTGAGGTTGCAGGGCTGATGGACGAGATCGTCATCGTTGAGGCCAAGAAGTTTTCTTTTTGCTCGGATGATCTTTGTTGCTGTCGGAGTTTCAAACTCCATGGCACTGAAACAATAGAGAAAAATGAATGTGAGTGGTATGCATCAGTAGCGCCAAAACGGGAAAAAATGTGAAAAAAAGAGGTATGCATAAACCAGTGTGGCGGGGTTACCTCAGTGTCCTGCATGGCTGGCTGGGAATAAAGACGAGCGATAGTGTAGTGGGTGTTTTATATCAGTAGGACCGTGTTCTGAAAGCACACGAGAGCATGAAAAACAGGCTACCGCTATGAGACGGATGGTAACAATGAGTGACACACACCTGTAACGGTTGGCATGTTTGCTGAGCGTCGGAGCTCTTTGCGCGGCATACGTCTTTGTAGGTTTTGCGAATGACGTTAAGAGCGTAATTGGTAACGTTAAATTTGGAAAAGAACTTATGGTTAGGCAGGCCGGAGCAACGGTGGGTAAGGTGTCGATGACATAATGAGCACAGTAGCTGTCGATACCTGCAGCCTTCTGGAGTGGGGCGACTAACGCGTGCCGCAGATTGAATTTAAAAACTGAAGAAAATGGGACGAAAGAAGTCTTATGCCGCAACTGTCGAAATATTCATCCTGCGAGTTTCTGTTCACAAAGATGCAAACTCTGTGTTGACTCGGCTAGGTGCTGGGATTGGTGTTGGCCACAAGAGCCAAAGGAAGCGTTTGAATGCCGTG
This sequence comes from Hymenopus coronatus, assembly GCA_030762935.1. Taxonomy (NCBI): domain Eukaryota; kingdom Metazoa; phylum Arthropoda; class Insecta; order Mantodea; family Hymenopodidae; genus Hymenopus; species Hymenopus coronatus. The sequence goes on from CM060900.1 coordinate 346,091,333, forward strand.
AAGTGCGGGTGGGCTATCGCAGCGGTAGACGCCTAAAAAGTTGGGGGAGGTAGAGGGGTATGTGGATAGAAACCGTTGGATTTGAAAGGTGTTTATAATATCAAGATGGATCTGTTAGCGTCAATTGCCACCGTGCGATGTATTTCCGCCAGTACCAGAAGAATAATGGGTTCTGTCAATTTATCGGCAAAACCAATGCTTATGTATTCGTTAACGTGGGCCTGGCCTGAGATGTGAGACTCGTTGGCGCTCATTTCTGCAGTGAGATCAAAAGCTATGTTGGTATATCCTTGCGGGTAGCTTCTCTAGAGATGGAGTGACCCATGTCTTTGAAATGTATACCTAGCCCGTCCTGCAGGGTTTGAAAGCATTGCAAATATTGCCTCTTTGCAAAGTCGGTTTGAAGAGGTTGAGAGGGGACTGGTTGTCCATTTACATAAAACTGAAAGAATCTCGTTTTAAAATGTCGCAAATTGTACGGATTTGCGTTAACATGACCGGAATAGGCCTTGTCGGTGGCCATGGCCAAGACCACCCTTTTGGGAATTTCCCCGATGAAGACATCGCTAAACGTCTTCGTTCTCGACTCTTTGGGGATGCTGCGGGCGTGAAACGTCACATTCTTGAAATGGTACTTGACGTTACTCTTTCTGAACACGGCCTGGTGCGCTAGCTTGATGGTTGGCGAAGGGCGTAGGGATTTTAATCGCAGGGTGGCCGACACAATATCAACATAGCCTTTAAACGCGTCGTTATTGGAAAACAGATAAAACTGGGGAGAGGCAGGAATGAGCTTGACGGTAATACTGACGTTGTTTAAAAGTAAAATTCCCTGTCTAAACAGAGCATTGGACAGAGGACCGTAGACTTGAACGACGTTCCCACCTTTGGTAAAACCGTGACGACACTGGAAACCCACATTGGCGATAAAGTGTTCATGATGCCGGCCGTGTCCTTTCCACAAAGAGAAGATTCTAGTTTGGTGCTCATGGCATCTTCGGAGTAAGAGAAGAGTAACGAGGAGATTCTACAGGGGTGACCAGCCTGTCGCATGCAGACGATAAATTTATTGAGAGAAACCTCTACCTGTTAAAACAGGGAATTTAAAACATTGTTGACCAAAGTGGCGTTAATGTCGCCCTTTAGAGCCTGGCCGTTGTCACCGACAACGCGGACCACGAGTTCGAGTACGATGTAAGTCAAGTCCAGGTAATCGTTCACATTTCCAGAATAATGAAAGGTTATGGGGATATTTTTCATTAGCGTGTTTTGAGGGTTTAGGTATAAGAACCGCGACTCTTCGATTACATCTGAACGGGAACCTCTCTAAAGAGGTCTAAAGAGGTCCAGTTTGGAACGTCCACTTTGGAACGGCTGCGTTTGCCGTTAGGAAAAAAAAAAGTCTTGTACCTTGCGCCTAGGGCGTTTAAACTTCGACGTTTGCTCTTTTTTGTTTTTGGTGCGTTTTATTCTCTTGAGGCGCCTCATGCCCGATCTAAGCATAGCATCGAGCTTTTCGTTCGCCTTTCGCTTTAAGTTGGACCCGGCCTTTTTTAGCATGTGTAAAAACGCTTCCTTCTGTGCAGTTCCCGCGGTAACGACATCGGAGACCACGTGAGCACCCACTTTGAGCTCCACCTTTCCGACCACTTTAGCTCCGCCCTTTAAGAGCGGCAGCACCGTTCGGAAGAGTCCTCCAAGGACTGAAAACAGTCCACTACCTCTTTGGTGGCGCCTGCCGTTGTAGAGAATGAAATCGCGATCGTTGAACGCTTCACCTGCCTGAACGAGTTAGTTTTCCGTCACGGTGTGCACGTCCATTATGACTGTTTTGGGCGAAATTATAGAAGAAAATCCGTCAGCGAATGACAAGCTATCGCCATAACCGTTCCTTAAATCTATGTCGAGCGTTTTCAAGACTTGCTGAATCAAGGGAACCCAATTTTGTGAAGGAAAAAAAAATATATATATATATATATATATATATATATATATTTTCGTCGCTCATGTAAGTTTTGTTGCTTCTTTCGTATTCCACGGCCACGCTCTCTACGACCTGCACGAAGGTGTCGCCCACCACTTGCGTGGCCACTAGATTGCAATAGATGAAAATTTCGTAAGGAAACCCCATATACGGATCTGCAGGGTGTTTAGGACGTTTCTCAAGAACGATGTTGATGTAAGGTTCGAAGTCTAGCATTTTTGCCATAGCGGGTGTTTAAGAGCAAACTGTGGATGCAGTGCAGCAGTAGGTTTGAATCGTCCTTTCCTGGGTTCGAAGTTGCACCATCCTCCTATGTTGACTCGCCTTTGTCTGGCTGGGACACCTCCAAAGATGCTGGACTCATGGTAACGGAGGAAGGTATTTAAGGGGCGAGACGCCCCCTGGGCGGGTTTTTGCTGCTGCCCCAAAACTTTTTTTTTTTTCAACATTCGTTAACCTGGTTGGTCATATCGGACGGTGAATGAAATTGTTGAAATGATGCTCAAATGATCTCCGGGTCCATGGAGCTTAAAGTTACTTGACATTTGTCTGCTCAGGACAAGGGAAAATCCCGAAAAAACTTTATTCGGGTAATTCACCCTAAGCTAGATTCGAACTCACGACTTGTTGAAAATGAGGCAGACACGCTACCACCACACTACCCAGGCGGGAAACTGTAGGTTAAGATTTCGGCTTCCGCTTAGGTTTCTGTCGGGTTGCATTGTTCAAAATCGCGACTGTGCCGAACGCGGACGGCTTGGCCGTGCGCACATTTTTTACATACCCGTCGAATGAAATGTCGGGTAATTGTTCGGGCAGCTGCTTTCTCGCCCACCATCTTTTTGCGCTCGTCAAAGAGGAAAAAAATTTCCACATGTAAATTCTCTCCGCGTTGCGAAGTTCACCAGGTCTTTGGGATTGTGCACGATGCCTTGCGGCATTTCTAACCTGAATTTGGAGTGAGTGGAGAGACGCGTCATTTTATACTTGATGCCCACCAGGTGGGCATCGTCGGGGGAGAGGTTATTAAATTTTACGGGATACCTGACCTTTTGCAGAGCCACTTCCCATTTTTCTTTGGAGATACGCACGTGATTGCCTACAAAATATTTAGGCTTTCTCGTGCGAGGGAGGCGTCTATTTGAATAGAGATTGTGGTACACCTGATGGGGCATAGTGTTCCGTTTGGGCCATAGCGCCTTCCATCCCTTCATTCTTTACTTGTAGAGCGATTAACAGAGCCGTCTGCGCGAATGGTATCTGGCGGGAGGCGTCTTCGATTTTTTTTCTTTAAGGGCGACAGAGGGTTCACACTCTTCTTTTTGCGAGGCGAGAGCGGGTTGATCTTTATGGTTCTTGGTCCCACCTCCTTTTTCTCCGGCAGGACATCTACGTAATTGTCGACATCGTGGTCGTTAAAGTAGGGTCGTCTGACTTGTGTCACGAGATCGAGATAGTGGCCCAATTTATGCATTACGAGACGCCACTTTTCGTCGGCAGAGAGTTTGGCAGGCTGCACGTTCTCGATTTCTTTGGCAAGTCTCGAAATACTTTTGTCGATGATGTGAAGCTTGTCTACGGTTTTTGGCTTAGGCGCGACGACGATCTGTTTTGTGTACTTCATCCTACAAGTTTTGACACGAGCGCGCTACCCAGAGTGGCTAATATGGGAAGCAGAAAGGACGGCAGAAAGCCTCCCTTTTGAACCAAGATTTTCTTCTTTTTCTTCAGCGGGACTCGTTTGTCCGCCAACTTCCTCCAAGACGCTTTATGCCTATTTAAGCGACCCAAGCACTTTTTCGGTAGTTGCACACATTGAGTATACATTTGCAAATGCCTTTATCAGATCTCCATCGGCATTTTTAAGAACGTTTTTGCGCTGATTTTGCCTTGGCCAAAACCGACAATTCAACTTCTGCTTCGCTATGCGAAGACTGCTTAATTTGCAAGGCTTAACCTACCTCTGGCCATGTTTGCACGACAACGATCGCGTCGAAAATGGTGCGGTATTTAAAATCAACGGCCTTAGTTGCGTAAGACACCGCGAAAAAGCTTAAGTAGAACCCGAGATCACCGGGCCAAACAAAAAAAATCAACGGTCCCAGTTGGGTACGAAATATGAGAGGCTCTTATCCGGCAGTACGCCGGTTCGATGCCAGAATCGGTTAGGTGTATAGTGGGTTCAGTCCAACACCAGATACCCGTGAGGGTGTTCGGTGGCCTTTTCGAAAGCCTCCAAGAGAAACTTAAAGTTTCTAGTTTCGATCTGCGGGCACAACCTTTCGATCTGCATTTTGTCGCGGTTGTTTTTGAAGACCACGATGTAATTGTAATGCATTGAGAGAGATGTTACGATATTTCTGACTGAGAAAACACGTTTTGCAGAATGTACACGATGCCGAAGCGGTTGTGATGTCTAGTGAAAAAAGTACACACGTCGTTCCCGCCCCCTTTCAGCATCAGATCGCTCAGGATGACGAGACAGTTTCCTCCCACCGAAGCAAGTTCGGGGAACCCCGTGTAAGTCTTGCACCGCAAGGGCAAGGCTTCGAGTCTGGGCGAATACTTGGGCGGATGGCACCACAGCACCTTTGTTGGGCGCTCGTCGAACATGTTGGCGTGGCGAATCAGGTTTATCAGAAAGGTAGGCTTTCCGCAGCGCGAGGGCCCCGCCACCACTGGGAAAGTTTAATCGCCTAAGGAGACCAGATGTAGGCATCGCGTCATCCAGGGGTCCTTGGTTCGAAATGAGCTTCGCCGACGCTTGGCGTCTCACATAGACTGCTCTTGTACCCATAGGGCTAGATTCAAAGTCGTCGTCGAGAACTCGCTTGTTGACCAGCATTCTGAAAGTCTAGGTGCTGGGCTCCGTGACCACCGTCCAAGACTGTTTTCTAGAGATCAGAGTACCGGTCAGCGTCACCGTCCTGCTTCGATCACCACATCGGCGCTCACGTACTGTAGATTGGCAAAGTTGAGTATAATGCCCTTCTCCTTGCAAGCGGCGAATTTCTTGCCCGTGTCCGGTTAAATAGTGTAAAATAGTGTTCAGTGTGGTACCAGAGGAAAGAGCACAGTGAGTACTGTATTTTGATGTAAGACTCATAGTTGTAGGTTTAATTGTTTATTAGTTTCTAGAAAAGAAAGGTTATCTATCTGTATACAAGTACAGCGTCAAGCGACCGCTAGCCGTCTTGGCTGATTAAAAACATTATTTATTTAGTTTTTTTTTTTTTTCGGTCAGCGTGTTGCAGCATGCCAACTTGCTGCATACAGGGCGCGTAGTATTTGTTGCATAATTTACCCAGTAAACCCCTTATTGAGAAAGTATACAGCGTCGGGGGGGGAGGGGGTCCTCCCATAATACTATGGATTAACAACCTTTTACATCGAATAAACAACTACCTCGTTCCCACCCGTTGGGAAACGCAAATGCCAGATCAAACAACACAGAAGTAAATACCCAAAAAACTATTACTAACGCAGAAAGCATAAATATGAATGCATTGCTGCAAGATAACCAGAATTCCCAAAACTCACACAATTCCGGATCTCAGGGATTCCGTGATGTAGAATTTGACTAAGTAATAATTCATCTTGATAATCTTATGAGTTTGGAAAAGAATACTGAAAGTAAGAAACGTAAGTTATATGATTTGTTTCAAAAATTAAATATAATGCACTATCAGGTAAAAAGTCAATTAACCTGCGGCATAAGCATTGGTAACCAATACTATTTATAATTTCTATCTTTTAATTATCAACATTCAACATTTATCATAATTCTATAAAAGTCACTTATTGTATTCTTCTATAACTATAATTTTTTATTTCACTACACTCCTATACAAATTTATGTATCATTATATGGTGGTTAATTTTAATTCTATACTTTCTACACTATTCTTCTCATAATAACTCCATGGCACGACAGCTCACGGGGAACTTTGGCCTACCGCCCGGCCGCTGCGTCCCCCATCCCGGTCCACCACAGATGTCATGGATGGGGGGCAGTATTGGAGGGTGAGACGTGGTCAGCGCCTCGAGCCCCTCCCAGCCGGTTAATGCGGTCCTCATGACCTGGAGCCGCTACTTCTCAATCAAGTAGCTCCTCAATTGGCCCCCCAGGGACATTACGAGGCTCAAAGCTAGGAAAACAAAAGATTTCTTCTTAGCCAACCTAACAGGTACAGCCTGTTTGGATGAGCCTGTAGGATTGGGAAACTAAACTTTGAAGTGCAAACTGGGCACACCCAATGTAATGCACTGTCACTGCTTCTTTTTAATAGCCTTAATCTCAATGTAGTAATTTTTTTTTTTTTTGTAGTATTTAACACCCGCTTTAACTACTAATGGCACTGCAGGCGGTGACACTGATGATACATGAATGATGATGGAGCACCGGTGGAATGCGATGGCGGGGGAAACCGGAGTACCCGGAGAAAACCCGCCCCAGCGCCATTTTGTCCACCACAAATCTCACATGGGGTCACTTGGGATTGAACCCCGGCCATCTAGGTGAGAGTCGAGTGGTCTAACCACTCGGCCATGGCACGGCCTCAATGTAGTAATAAAGCCTAGTAATGTCAATATATTGACATACTGTAACAAGGCTTATCATAGTTTTTGTCATTGTAGATTCAGTAGTAAGGAATAGAAAAGACAAAATTCAATTTGTAATTGTAAATACTAGGACTAATAACTTGGTTAAAGCTGAAGCTATTGCAAAGATTAAATAATTTGGGAAGTGTACATAATTTAACAGGCACCGCTAGACTTATCTTAAATTCAAAACTAGCTAACTAAAATACTGAAGAGAATTTTATTAAAGCAAATAAAGAGGTTTTGAGGGTATATGTTCATTTCCAAACAAACTTAACCTAGAAGGTTTTTTTTTGTTTTTTTTTTTTTGTTTTTGTTTTTTTGTTTTTTTTTTTTGGTGGTGTTAACCCTCGTTTTTACTACTTGTTGCACCACAGGGGATGACACTGGTGATACATGGAATGGAGATGGAGCACCAGTGGAATGCAATGGTGGGGGAAACCAGAGAACCCGGAGAAAACCCACCCCTGCGCCACTTTGTCCACCATAAATATTACATGCAGTCGCTTGGTATCGAACCCAAGCCATCTAGGTGCGAGGTGAATGGTCTAACCACTTGGGCACAGCGCAGCCACTAAGCTAGAACTAAAGGATAATGTAGTTCCAATCACAAATTCTGTATGCAGAATACCCAAAGCTATAAAACCAAAACTGAAAGAAACTCTTATAAACAAATGAAGGAGGGAATGGTAGCACCAGTGAATTATCCAACAGAATGGGCCAATAATATTGTCTTAGTTGAAAAGCCAAAAAGTCCATTAGAATTTGTTTGGGTCCTGTTCAATTAAATAAGTCACTTAAGGTGACTTACCAAATTTCAAGTAGTAATGAACCTTGAATTGTTGCTTAGAGGCAAAAAGTTCTTTTCTCTGCTTGATATGAAAGATGAACTTCATTAAATAGAACTAGAAGAGGAGAGTAAGATACCACTTTCATCACTCCCTTTGATACATTTTTGTTTAATAAGTTACCCTTTGGGCTTAGTGTGAGTCCTAACATATTTCAGAGGTGCAACATGCACATGTTTGGAAACATCCCTAATCCAGGAATTTATTTTGATTTATAGTGACTATAGATAATGGAAAAAATGCATGATCTTATACTTCATAAGATAATGCAATGGGCTAAAAAAACTGTCAAGTTTAATAACAGTAAATTGCAATTTAAAGAGTTTGGATAAGATCTCTGAAAAAGGAGTTCATCCTGACCTTGAAAGATTGGAAGCAATTTTGGGTTTGAAAAAAACTAAGAATAAGAAAGCATTGCAATCAGTGTTCATGGTAGCAAATTTCTTATGTAAATATGTCACAAACATGTCAAAAGTCACTAAGGCTGTGTCCAAGGCTTTTGAAAACATGAAGAGTAAGCTTATTAATAAAAATACAGGAATTAAAAGAATGAAGTTTTTCCTCATTAAGCCAAACTTAATTAATACTCAAAACTTCACTTACACTTTTGAAAGAATATGATTTTGTCACGTGTCCATGGCTTCTTCAGTTCTTTTGCATGACTGAATCATCTAGCTTGATGGCATCTCCTTCCTTTGATTTACTATGCTGCCTTCTAATGGTAGGATTGATAGACTGAAGATCGATTTTCGTGTCAGAGTTCATTACTTCTTGTTTGAATCAGTGTATAAAAATATTTTCCCATATTGTCAATTCTGATACAGTCCTAGCTGATTTTACTAAAGATATATCCCAGTTAATTTCATGATTTGTATCCCAAAAATGTGATGACACTGCCAATTTGCCTAAATGTTTATTTTGTGTGTGCCTTCTGTATTCTTTCATACATGTGTGGATATTTCTTTTGGTTTGACCTATTTATATTTTTTACACTGTGAGCATTCATTGTGAAATAATATATGCTCACAATATGAAAAAATATAAATAGGGCAAACCACAGTGAAATATGTGCTAGGGAAAGAAAACTGGATAGCTGACATAATGTCTAGGTTCTCAAAAATAGTTTCTGCAGAAAATGAAAACTTGCTGGATAACTTAATAATTGTACATAGTCTAATTAATCAATTGTCCATGTCTGAAGCAAAAAAAAAAAAAAAAAAACACAAGAGTTTACAGTAGCAATGGAAAGTGATCCAGTCTTGAGTAAAATAACTTGAGCTAATCTATAAGGGGCAGCCGAATGTTAAAGACCTTAAGTCTAGGGCTACTAAAGAAAGAGTATTGGTAAAACTAAAAGACAAAACTATGAAAATAAATTTATTTTTAGATAATAAGCTGATACTACCTCACAAGTTGTGCCAAAATATGTTAAATCTAATTCACGATACCTACTTTAGGCATTATCAAATGTAAAGCAGCCCGCCTGGGTAGTGTGGTGGTAGCGTGTCTGCCTCACATTCAAAAGTTCATGAGTTCGAATCTCGCTTAGGGTGAGTTACCCGGATAAGGTTTTTTTTTTTTAGGGTTTTCCCTTATCCTGAGAAGACGAATGTCTAGTATCTTTAAGCTCCATGGACCCCGAATTCATTTGAGCAATATTTCACCAATTTCATTCATCGTCCGATATGACCAACCAGGTTAAGGGACGTTAAACTAAAAAAAAAAAAAATAATAATAATAATAATAAAAAAAAAAATTAAAGCAAGAGCATATACTCTTGTATTGGCCAAAGATGAGTAGTGATATTGAGCAATTGGTGCTCTCATGTACAGTATGTGAAAATTGGGTATCAAAATGGTAAAGAGAGACTACTTAGTCACCCAAAACCTAATAGGTCTTGGGAGAGGATTTATTTTGACTATGGAGACTAGAATATAATGCATATTCTAATTGGGTTTAACTAGGGCTCTTCAGAAACAAAACTGTATATTCTATAGTTGGAAGGTTGAAATTAGTCTTTTCTAGATTTGGTGTTCCTGACTGTTTTATGTCAGGCAATGTTCCTTTTTCAAGTAGAGAGTTCAAATAATTTGAATTTTAAGCTTATTACAATTAGTCCATACTATGCCGAAAGTAATGGGCTAAGGAAGGATATTTCAATTTGTAAAAGTTTACTAAGAAAGCTGATAATGCTCTAAAGGATATTTCATTCATGTTACTTGAATAGTAACATGCATGTCCACTCATTGGAATCAAGTAAGCACTGCTCAACTCTTTCTGAATAGACTGTTGAAATCAAAATTGCCTATGCAATCATTGCTATTGAGACCTAAAGTGATTGAAAATCTTTAAAAGTTAGGTCTAAAGACAGTAAGTATTATTACAATCAAACAGTATATAACTTACCACAGTTTGGCAAAGTGATCTGCAAGTGAAACAAATTCATGAGTGCCAGGGTTATTAGATGATGATAATAAGTATGGTATTGAATATTGCAGGAATAGAACATTTTATAACAAGGTTGCTTACAAGACGGCTGTGTTATTCTCCTGAACAATGATTAATATTTAACTCAAGAAAACAATAATGTTTCTAAATCAGGTGTAAGTGAGTTATGTTTTAGAAAATCAGTTCCAGTACATGTTTTAAGATTTGGCAGGACTATTCTGAAACCTGCTTATCTAGCTGATTATGTGTAGAGAGAAATTTTTCAAGTGTGGAAGGTATAACATGTATAACAGGTACAGTTGGCAACATATGTAACAAATAAATGTGATGCAGTGGTGTTGCTGCAAATGACGCAAGATGTCAGACACATTGGTGCATGAAATAAGTTATTTAGTTTCATCTATTTTGATCCAGTCTAAATGTATTAATGAAACATGCCAAGTAGTTGTTGCACTTCATATATAAAGTGTCTATTTAAGACTTTGTGACATTAGAGAAGCTAATAATTTCCAGTTGGTTGCTTTTCTCATCGATATACATACCGCACAAATTAGCAGGATTATAGAGGGATCCAAAATAAACATTTTGAGATAGGGAACCTATGGGCTATAGGTTCTAAATTCTTTGCTACAGCATAAAATGCATTAAGGGTTAGTACACCACTAATCAAACTGCAATGGACCTGATGTGAACACCCAGATTTCGAAAAGTGTAGACATAGTGGCATTATTTAGCCCTATCATAAGCATGTGGGCAAGATGTCAAGGGAATTGAAGATTCAAGCATCCATCAATACATTTATTTTTATATTGTCTTCTTTTTTGTAGTTTATAATGAGCCATTCCTATTTTGCTGCATTACATAATGTTTTATTTGTACTGACAAATAAAACAAATGTAATGTATGATTAGCATGCAGATGCAATGGAGAACATTTTAATGACAATTGCATTTAGCACAGGAAGGGTGTTCTCACTTCTCTATACCCCTCGAAGGAGTTTCTAAAATACAATGTATCATATATTGATGTGTCATAAACATACACATTACAATTGTAGGCACAGTTCACAATTTATGAAACAATATCATTATGTCAAATGAACCTCAAATGAAATAAAAATGAACAACTATCTCTGTAGTAAAACAACTACCTACATAAAACTAATTAAGAGCTTACTACTAGTTAGGAAATTGCATTCAAGCATTTCATCTCTATATGAAAGGCAAATAGAAAGAGACTTCGAAAAATATTACAACATCGAGACATAAATCACAACAAGTCACCAGAGAAACTGTTCAATGTGAAAATCTGCAACATCCCTGCAGAGATTGCACCTACAAAGAAATGAACCTCGTACCATGTCAAAAATTTCAGGAGTGTGTGAACCTCACCACAAGCAACTATAATTTGTGTCAGTAATTGTTTATCTGATTCATCCCAAAAAACCAAGGCCATCATCTTGCCTGCAGGTTTCACCATCTTTGGCTTCTTTAAAAACCTACTGTTTCAACTGTACTTGTGTCTCTGGAGAGTAGTAGTGTATCCATGGTTCAACCACAGTTATGTATCAACACAAAAACTTGTCAGGATTTTGACGGAAAAGTGCCAAACCAGCTTCTGAAACGATCACATGATTACATTTATTCTCCATTGAGAGCAAATGCGGCACCCAACCTGCTGAGACCTTTATCAGACCTAACTTTTTGCGCAAAATTGAGAACACTGGGCCTTGTGATATCCTGTGGCCTCTACTATTTCACAAACTTTGATTCATCAATCACTCAAAATCATATCCCAAATTTTGTCAATCATTTCAGAGGAAGTCACTTCTACTGGATGTTCCGAATGATGTTCATCATATGTGGATGTAAGGCCATGTTTAAATTCATTTATCCAATCGTAAATTGTTACAAAAGCAGGAGCACATGTGCCATGAACTTCATCCAACTTGGCTTTTGTCTCTTTCAGTATTAAGCTTTTTAAATTGAAGTGTTTAATCACCACATGAAACTCGTTTTTTTTCATCTTTCTAAAGAAGCACAAGATTGTTGATTCAATTGCACATGGCAACAAAATCATGTGATGGATATAGCTGAAACTTTAACTGCCATCTAGTAAGAGACGACGGTTACTAAATACAAACTTTTTTCTATGTTACAAGTGTAATTTCTTGGATTTTCAAAGGACTTATTGAACATCCCTCGTATCTGTACAATAGTCATTGTTCTTGTCTAACTGCTCTAAAGCCAACTGCAGCTCTCTTTTGCTTCTTTCTGACACATGAGGTATCTGCCCACTAGTAGGCATCTATAAATAATGAAATATTTGGAATGTAAGAAGTATAACAGCAAAAAATGTATTTGTTTACAGTAATATCTATCAGACAAAGAAAGAAATCTTACCTTTTCTGTAATATGCACCTATGAACAATGTGGCCTACATTGTATGAATTCTACAAGTATGAATTGAATTTATATCCACTAATGATACAGTAAGATATATCTCGATCATACAAAGAAAATACAGCAATACTAAGCATAGTAACTCCTCCTGAGTTGCTGTTTAACCAACCTTCCTTTTGCTAAAGCCTTGTATTTTTTGTTCCCTCCACCCTTGCCCCCCCCCCCATTTGCACTAAGCCCAATATCCAATAGTGAAATTTATTAATTACCATATTTCCGGTCTCTATTACTATTTTTCATTATTGCATAGCTTGTTTCTATTGTATATACCGGATTTTTTATTCCTGAGTACTTATTAATTCCCCCAGCTAAAAGAATTTTCATATTGCTTCAATTGATTTCACTAGTGCATTGCTAGCAATTGATCCCACTACTAAGTCATTGGCAAATAGAAGTCCTGGTATCTCTACATTTTCAATTGTGGGCACAGTATGGGACTTAACTTATTCCCTTGTATAAGCCCTATTTTGTTCAGGTTATTTTCAGTGTAATCTTAATACAGTACTCATTTTCATAATATAAGTTTTGCAATGTTTTTATAAACTTGTCACTTATCCCTATTCTATTCAATTTTTACCATAGTGCATTGCTGTTAATTGCTTCAAATGCCTTTTCAGAATCGGCATATAGCATGTATAGTCTCTCTCTTTTTTGCCCTAAATATTTCTCTACCATTATATTTATTATAAAAATGTTATCCACCATTCTCTTATTTTTCCACATACATAAGTAAAACAATGATGTGCACACAATTTGAAGTTGAAGCCTCAACTGAAATCCAGCTCAAATATTAGATTAACAATACATGTATCCCAACTATATTTTGACTAAATTCATATCTGCATAAGAAATGGTAGTTATCAACAAAAAATTTAAAATGTACTTCTCATTTATAAAGCTGTGTACTTACATCTTTAGTTTCATTTTACCTTCAAGTAAGTCAGTCCCAAATTGAATTTTAGTTTTCAGAATTATCTGATTCAGTATTGCAAATTTATTTTCCTAGGAGGTAGCTGGAATCCTGAAGGCAAGATTATTCTTCAGTGTATGAAATCCTTTTAAATAAATTCAGTTTTCTTTCTTAACTTATTTAACTGTTTGAAATTTTTGTACAGAGCCAAGAATAACAATAATTTTGCCAGCCTGCCAATACATGTAATCTGTTTATTTTCATGGAGTGAATAAGACCTTGACACCCATGAAGTTGAACTTATATCACTGACTTTTATGCATAAAATTGTGAGAGAAATGTAACTCTTTCATTAATGAGTGGGAGCTTTGGTCAAGCACTCCAGTGTCATCATGCATATCAAACACAGTCTCTTCAAAAGTATTATACTCAACTACTCAATATAAGATTTTCTTCTGTCTTTCTATCAGTAGTTGGAAAGTTTTAAATATTGTCCTATAATGCTTTATTTTGGTTAGTACATGGGCAATTATGTAAGCTGGTATTACAAAGTAGCTATTATAACTATCACTCTAGGCTTGACCTTACATAGTAAACATACATCTGTGAAGTGCTTCCATGTTCATGTGGCAGTTCATTACATTTTACTTTTAAACACATTTTTGGCAGCTAAATGATATTTGCTTTCATGGTTTTCTTTTTCCTTTTTCATAGGGGTTCAGCACGTACAAGATATCGCCCACATTCTGGCAGAAGAAGTTATTCAGGGGACTTGGACAGAGAACATGTGAATAAAGGAGATACAGAAGGCAGTACAGCAATTACCATTCAACTTTATTTGATTGCCATTTTAATGGTGGCGATTTTATGCTTGTGTGTTTATCTCTATCTGGTAAGTTGGTTTTTTCTTTGGTTTCTTCCTTTATTATTTAAAAAACAATTCATAGATTTCCTGGGGTTTGCATAGTCCCAAGCAGCATTGAAACAATGCTAGCTTAAGAATAGAGGTACAAATAAAAAGTCACACTGATATGTATTCCATGTTAAAAGGCAACAATTTTAAACACCAAATGGGGGTATTACATTTTTAGTTAAATATATTCGATTAAAACTATGAAATTTGATATAATTGGTGAATGATATAAAAGATAAATGTTTACACAAGAAAAAAAAAGGAAAAAGTGTACGCAAACTTTTAAAACTATTAACTGGGGAACTTATTTTCAAAATGTTTTGTCCATTTCATAAATTTATGGGAAGGTAAGTGAAAAGCTTTTAGGTCTGAAATGTTCACAATTCCCATTGAAAATATGTTGTTGGTATTCAGAGTAACGTCCATTTCACAATATTGTGGTTGCTTCTTCCAAATTAGTAGTTTTGACACAAACTGTACAATAATTTGGAGAAAGGATATTTTGAAACTTAAGAACAGATAAGGGACATTTTGAAATAAAAAATAATGTGTGCAAGATTCTCTGTTTCCAAAATTGTTGAACAAGTAATGTGAGGAAAATTGTGAAAAAAAATGGTGTTTTGTAGAAAACAAATATATTATAAGAAAATAATAATCGTAGTAGTTTCTGCATTTTGTTCCCATAAGTATCTGTGTTAAAGAAGCATTACTGGATAGCAAAAAGAGGAATGAGCCTTCTCTTCATAGTTCATCAAAACCCTCAATACCTCCCTCCAGTTCAACTTCAGAGACCTATTCATCAACCGTATCTCTAGTAATTCATGGTAGAACTGCAAGTTAAGATTATGAATTTCCTCTCATCTATCACAAAAGTGAAGTCTCCTTAGCCAACTTTGTTCCTTTTTATCTGCACTCCAACTAGAGTAAATGTTAACTGTAACTGAAAAGTCTACATTTAGTTTCAATATCTTTCCTATGTTCTCTGATACTGTGATTCACCATTGATAAGAAGTGGATTTGCTCCTTGACTGATGGTGAATCTCTTTGTTGGTGCAAATTTGAAATGCCACTGTCCAGGTTTCTTGTTGCAAATGGAGCTTCCAATTGTACTTGGGCCAGTCAATTCCCATTTTGAAGACTGTTGCATGGTTTTAGAAAATACCCCAATATTGTTTCAGGCTTCATACTGTGTCAGTGTTCTAGAGTTCAAGTTTAATTCATTCTGAAGATCCATTGTGCTATTTGTAAAATTGACCTGACACAGGAAAAATTACATTTCTACAATTCTCAATCCAATACTTCAGCATGTATATCAAGGAACATCCATCAGCAAACAAATAGATTTTGGTAAAATTCTCTAAGTTCATTTTCTGCAGTCTTGTGATTAGATGAAATATGCGATGATCACTTGGCACTATCTGCCTCTTCCATGTGTAAATGAATACTTTTTCTTTGGACTGCTTTTAATGGATTTACCTTCACATATTGTCAAATTGTATATGTGCACCTGCCTACTGTAATGGGCTGCTTGGTTAAATACTTTAGTGAAGACTTCATGTTTTTTTGTAATGGAAGAGGCAGGTTTAAAGTCAATCACATAATAATATTCTTAAAACTTACCAAAAGCTTATTCCAGGAGAAAGTTGTATGTTCAGAAATAAATAAAATTGAAACAGGCATCTAATTGCTTATGGGAACAACATTGACATATGTAGTTCCAAACAACTGGAGGTTGCTTCTCTTCTGAGGACCCCAAGAGACCTAAGGCTATAGTAGAAGCTGGACCCTCAAAAGAGGGAACTCCATCCGTACAGCAAAGCATGGAGGTGGGGTATATAATTCCCAGAGATGTGGAAGAGCAGACTAAGCCTCTCTATACTAAAGACAATATGGACAGTTTGGTGGAACTGACTAAGGTAGCAGTACCCTAAAGAAACAGAAAGCCCTAGAGGCGGAGCTTCCAAGGAATCTTGAAGGCACTTCTGTGAGAATATAGAAAAGTAATATTGCTGGATTGCAAAAATTGCTGATCTCTGGGGAGGAACCAAGCTGGCCTCTTTAAAAGATCTCTCCGATGCTAAGATGCAATCAGAGGGGCGAGATCCTGAGCCTGTTGTTTGAAACCCACTTCCCAGGAACTAGCATTATGGATCAAGAATAAACCTCATTTGAGGGATGCAGGCCTTCACAGAAAGGCTGGCATGTGACCTCCAAGAAAGTTAAATTGGCTGTCTTTACTTTTCAGCCCCAAAAAAGTGTGGATTAGGAGGTGTTAAGTAATTGTCATGAGGTGTTAAGTGTTAAGTAATACTTATTAAGTTCATAATAATACAATTGTGCCACACAGTTGCCTGGGTCAGATGACTCTCTAAAAATACTTGAATTTAAAATATTACCTATCCATATTATACATATTTTCACAACACTGGAAATACACACATGCACTCTCACACATGCTTAAACAACAGACCAATAAAAGAAATAACACTCTGATATTGCCCATACATACACTTGCACTCACAACTACACCCACGTAAGCACACAAGTAGATAACTCATATACAAAATATGTCTATACAATATTTACACAAATGACTTATCTCTTAGTACTTCCATTAAGAATGTGCCCAGGCTTGACCAGTTTTGTCATGGGGTATATTTTTAGCTTCTGGAGGCAGGCAAATGGGTTTTTATACCTAAGCCAGGCAGGCAGTAGTAATGCAGGCCTAAGGATTTTCATCCTGTTATTCTGACGTCCTTCATGTTGAAGGTTTTGGAAAGACTAGTGGATATTATTTGAGATCTCCAGTCCGGGTTGACAGACCCATACATCCTCAGCAGTATGCCTTCTGGCTGGGAAAATCTACAGACTCTGCACTCCACAGCTCATGATTAGACTGTGGGGGGGGGGGGGGGGGTCCCGTGCTATGGAGAACTGAGTTTTTCTAGACATTGAGGGTGCCTTTAATCATACGACTCTGGGGATCATTAGGAGGTGTCTGGAGAATAGAGGTATGAGTTTGATTATCTCAGGTGGGATCATGATGTCTTTGGTAGGTCATCAGGCAGTGATGGCTCTGGAGAGTGTAACCCTCAGATCATCAGTATCCCAGGGCTGCAAGGAGTTTCGTCACCCACTTTGTGGTACCTGGTGGTATGTGATATGCATACCTGGCTCAATAAATGGGGGATTTATGCTCAATGCTATGTGGATGACATATGCCTTGTAGCAAATGGAAAATTCCCTAGCCATAACAGAGCTCATTTAGGGCTCTTTGCTTGCTATAATCACAATTTTCATTATTCAAGGGGCATACTGAAAGTCATGAGCAACACTGTTTTGCAATCTTAATATTTATTTTTAAGCCAAACGAAATACATCATCATAATCTACAGACTTTCTTTCACTTTTCGACATAGTCTCCATTGTTTTGCACACATTTTTCCCATCGTTCTACAAGTTTGAAAATGCCCCTGTGATAGAACTCTGTTCCAGCTGCCCGCTGACATGCACGCACTGCTTTCCGAATATCCTCCAGCGTCTCGTAGCGTTGGCCACGCATCTGCTCCTTCACAGAACCGAAAAGATGGTAGTCGGAGGGTGCCAAGTCGGGACTGTAGGGAGGATGTGGAAGAGTTTCCCACCCTAATGCCCTGATCTTCTCCATAGTGGCACGGGCAGTATGCGGACGCGCATTATCCTGTTGAAGGATGATCCTCTTTCCAGGGCGTTTATCACGCAAAGCCCGACGGAGCTTCAGAAATGTCTTGATGTAGCGGGCAGAATTTATGGTTTGTCCAGGTTCAAAAAAGTCAACCAGAATGCAGCCTTGTGCATCCCAAAAGACACTTCCCATAACTTTTCCTACAGATTGCACTGTCTTTGCTTTCTTCTTCGATGGTGAGTTCAAGTGGTGCCATTCCATACTCTGACGTGTCGTTTCTGGCTCATAGTGATGGAACCAGCTCTCATCTCCAGTCACAATACACGTCAAAAATTCATCACCTTCATTATGAAATCTCTGAAGAAGGTTTTGTGCAATGGTTCTTCTCTGAAGTTTGTGGTCTTCAGTCAATAAACGGGAGACCCAACGGGCACAGACCTTTCGATAACCCAAGCTGTGGATCATTTCTTGCCCTGCACTATGTCATGTTCCAAGTTGCGCAGCAATTTCATTCACAGTGAAACGTCTATCTCCTGTAATGAGCTCATCAGCTCTTTCCTTGTTGCATTCTGTATAGGCAGTTCGAGGATGCCCGCTACGAGGCGCATTTTGCAGACTCGTGTTTCCATCTTTGAAATGTTTCACCCATCTTCTAACACTGCTGGCACCCATGCAGACACCTCCATACGCACGTTGAAGTCTGAGATGAATTTCAGGAGCAGATTTTCCTTCTTTCACAAGGAATTCAATGACAGCACGCTGTCGAAACGAAACATCAATGTCAGCCATTTTTCAAACACCGTCTGTGGTCACGTGATAGAAGCTAATGACGTCACAATATGTCAGCATGTGGCTTAAAGTCTGTAGATTACGATCCTGCAATTCGTTTCATTACATTGTTGAAATTTAAATTTTTACAATGGGTTGCTCATGACTTTCAGTATGCCCCGTATATTTGTGCAAAACATTAATTGACGCTGACATTCCTCTCTGGAAATAAGAAAATCAATCTCTGAAAAGCTTTTTAAAAAAATATACAGGAGAATCTGTTTCAAGCAAATTAACTTTGAGGAAAAACTAATTGCCTATGTGCTTTGAAAATACAATTCAACGTATTCGCTACAAAGTAAATAGCAAAAAAATTTGGATCTCCATAGACAAAAAAATGGATAGTATAAAAAAATTTATTGCTAATATAATTATTGGAGTATTGGTAACTGTGGAGGCTACAGCACTTAAATTATTCTTGCTAACATCAGAAGAATTGGAAAAAGCTAACAGTACAACCATTACTGAATTGTTCACAAATTTGTTGAACTTACTTTGGCCTGGCAGTGTAA
Organism: Hymenopus coronatus; assembly: GCA_030762935.1. Taxonomy (NCBI): domain Eukaryota; kingdom Metazoa; phylum Arthropoda; class Insecta; order Mantodea; family Hymenopodidae; genus Hymenopus; species Hymenopus coronatus. The sequence continues at coordinate 346,110,504 of CM060900.1, forward strand.
AACACAATTATGTCCTGTTTTTATCTGATGCAGCTCCATACATGAAGAAGGCTAGTGATGCTTTTAAGGTTCTATTCCCTCAAATGATTCATCTGATGTGTCTGGCACATGGCTTTCACAAAATGTCAGAAGAGATTAACAGTTAATTTCCTGATGTAAATTAATTGTTATCCAGCACCAAGAAGAAGTTTTTAAAAGTGCCCTTTCGAATCTAACTCTGCAAGGCTCTTGTCCCGGAATTCACTTTGCCTCCAGAGCCCGTTTTAACAAGATGGAGGACATGGATTTCTGCTGCCGTGTACTATGCCGACAACTTCAAAAAGTGAAGTGAGTTTGTTGCTGCCCTCTCCAAAGTTGAAGCTGCATCCATTCAGGAAGCAAAAATATTGCTAAATAGTTTCAATGTTCGTAATAGCTTGTCTTATTTATTATGCTAGCTTGCCTGAAACTATGACAAAACTTGAAAAAACGGGAGAAACACTTTTGACATCAATGAATCTAGTGGAAGAAACTGTGTGCCAACTTGAATCTGTACCAGGTGAACTGGGAATTGGCATTGGTGAAAAGTGTAAATGTGTAATGTCTGCTAATACTGGCTTGGTAGAAATAAAACAGATAAGTGAAATAATAAAAGGTGTCACTACAATTGTGGCAAACAAGAGATCTGTGTGCAATAAATTGTTTAAAATATGCACCAAATACATCAAAAAAAGTAAAAGTAGAGTGGTCTTTTGCTGTAATGAAAAATATTTTGTCTGATACATTAAATATGATACAAAAACATTTATAACAATACCTTGTGGCAATGTACAACCATTAAAAATGTAAGTTATATCAATATATCACAATTTGTTCGTAAAATACATTATGCCTTTTAGAAAATTTATTGTGCTTTGTTTTTACATTTTGTTGCCTTTTCTGCCTGCCTATTTTAACTGTTATAAATGCCTAAACATCCGAGCTATAGTTATTTGGAACACCTGGGCCGTTCAAAACTGCAATTGTAAGGGATAAAGGGGGAGGAATCTAATTTCATTGTGCATTATGTTACTACTGAAATTCCTGTAATGATGCTGTTAATAGTAATGATTCTGAAAATTGGAGAAATACAATGCATAAAAAATTAATTGTTGGTAAATGATTTAATATTGAACAAATGGATGTGGAGACAGTCTTTTTGAATGGTAAAGTAAAATCAGAATTTTATGTGAAACAGCCACAAAGTTGATGCTTATTTGAGAAGTTTAGGCTTTGAAAGAAGTGAAAATGACTATTGTTTATATATATTATATGATAAGAAGATTAAAAATTATGTTTATTTAATTCTATTCATAGATGATTTGCTTGTATATTGTAAAGATAATACCAAGTTGAATATTGTTAAAAATATATTATCTAAAAGACTTCAAATGAAAGACTTGGATAAAATAAAAATCTATTTAGGTAATATTAATTATGAATGTAAGCAAGGAAAAATGACCCTAAATCAAAGGGATTATATCTTATCATTAGAAAGAAGTATCATATTGTTAACTCTAAATTGTATGCTCCGAAGGAACAAAATTTGAAGTTTGAATCTGTGGAATCAGGATGTAATGAAATTAAATATAGGAACTTAATTGGAGCTCTTCTGTATATTAGCTCAGGAACAAGTTCTGATATAAGTTTCAGTGTAAATTATTTAAGAGTTCAGAATTGTTATGATTGTAGTCATTATAAGTTGAAAAAAGCATTTAGTTTTAACTAATGATTTAAACTTAACTTTTAATAAAAATATTTTTTATTTTTAGATTATGTAGATGCTGATTGGGTGGGCAAAATTATGTACAGAAAATCAATGAGTAGTTATGTAATTAAATTAAATAAAAATACATATAACTTATTAGAAATGAAAGAAACAAAACTGTGTAAAGAAGTCCTCCACATCAGCTGAATATGTTGTGTTATCTGAGTGCATGAGTGAATTAAAGGTTGTACAAGATCCTTTGCTTGATTTTAATATTGAAATTTATGATCCAATTAAAATATATGAAGACAATTCTGGTGTGATAGATATAGCAAAGTTAGGAAATTTTACAAAGAATTGAAAGTATAAAGAAACTCGTTACCAGTTTATAAATGGAGAGTGTTATGCCAGAGTGAACTAGTGGCATTCAATATATTTTTCAGAGCAAGGCACTAAAGTTTGTGAAGTCACAGTAGCATTGTTATGCTGCATAGCTGTATGAAACTCAAAAGGAATATTCATTAGCATTTGACAAATAATTGCAATATCACCTGATCAATCCTATATGCTTTATTATACATTAAATTCTATTTTATCTTTTACAATGCAAGCACATAGTTCAGTCTGGCAGAACAGCTTTCAGTATATTGGGTATATAGGTCACTATTGCTAAATACATTATGATTGTTTAGTGTTTATAACAGTAACATGATGTAAAAATTTCACTGTATTAATATAATTTAGTTATGTTATATTTTTTTCCTAGGTGTCAGTTTAATACCTTGTAATGCACATTTCAGCAGATTATAGTTAATTTTCCCTGTCAGTTAATAACTTAAAATAAAGACATTATAATGCCTTTAAACTCGTTATAATTATATGAATCTGCATGCTTTAAGCTGCCTTTTTAAAGTTAATTTTGTATATCAGCTTTTGGCAAATAATACAGCATCACTACGACTAAGTACAACTTGAACTTTAGTTATTGAATTTTAATTTCTGTTGGACACAACATGACTATACTTAAAACATATTTTTTTCAAAGCAATTGTAATGTGTTAGTTTACATTGTCGGAATCACTGTACTCAACAGGTACTATGCCATCAGTTTCTTTGTTTTCATCAGTTGAAGAAAAGTTTTGAAAGAAATTGTGATGAACAGGTGGTACATATTTCAATAAATGGAGTATATCACTCTTCTTGTCTTTAGAAATTGTGTGTCCTAAAGGATATAGAAGCTGCAAATGACCCTTATTGAACATAGGTGGGTGATACAGCAAGTTTCTTCTTTAAATTTAACTGGAAATATGGAACATCTTCCTGAAAAGAATACTTATATTTCATGATATCAATCATTTTTCAATCCTGATTTCTCTTATTTTTAACTAGTGCATTTTGTGTTTGTCTACATCCAGCTTTCGATTAGTGATTCTCACTTCAAGTTCTTTTGTGGAGAAAAAGACATTTGTTGACATTTCAGTAACTTTAAACTGTGCCTTGTTTTGACGACAAGATCTCACAATTTGTACAAACTATCAATGGAATAAATGTTTTCCTTTCCCCGAATTTTGTTTTCGATTTGGCTGAAGTCTCTGTCATTAGGAAGATAGCTGTGACTGCTGACACAAAACTTGTGTATAATAACATCAAGTGGACAGTCATCTTTAGCTATCAGATGCATCCACATCAACACAGTTTTTATGTTTCTGTTCTGGCCACCACATACATCAGTCCAAGCAACCATTTGAGACAAATTCACATTTCCTTGCACATATTTCTGGACACAGCTCCCTGTTTCTTGAGGTCCTCTGGAGGCTATATAAGCTTATTGAGCAGCTAAATTGTGCACACCAAGATTAAAAACAGAAAGCTGGCGTTTGTAGTAAGCTTCATTAGTTGACAGTTTTGGGAGTGGAAAAGCTTTTTTAAGGTCAAAAGAAATTGCATGAATTTTTTCTTCTATTCCACCTATGATATCATTTTCACGAGCTTACTTAGCTCTTTCTAGCTATCAATGGAGCAATTTCTGCATAGCCTTCAGTCTTCTGTACTCTTTTTCATTTTGCTCAGAATCTAACTGTATTTTCAACTTGTCACATGTCTTGCATGTGTCCCTAAGGTAGATTTGAACTTAAAATGTTGATAGAATATGCATTTATATGTAGTTTTCATTTGCACAATTTTTGTTCCAATCAGCAACATTGTCATTTTCTTGCCTCCTCATTTCCTTGTACAGGCAATACATTTTTCGCAGATTAAGCTTGCATAGTAAGTACTTCAAATTTGGAACCTTGTTACGTTCATAATGGCTTGTGTAGCGAGGGAAAGACTGAATATGATTGTGAATGCTAGTAAGCATTTCATTAGAAGTAGTATTTGCAGGTACATGTTTACCTCGTTTATCTTTGAAAGTACCTGAATTGTAATTTTTCAAGCTGCGGTGAACTCTTGCAGTGAACAACTTGCAAAATATTCATAAACATGACTTTACACACATGAATAGTTTCATTGTTTGCATTCAACTAATATTCTCTTGACTGTCTCTTTTGGGTGTCTTCTCCTTTTCTATGACGTACAACAGGAACCACTTTCTCTGCATTTACTAGCATAGCTGTTTGTGTTTCCCAAGAACCATTGCTGTAAAACATGTCAAAGTTAATTTTCCGCTGTTCAGAAGTTATTCTTTCTTTACATTTCCAGCAGAATTTCTTTGCAGGAACTTTCAATCCATTAATATATTTTGTGTGGTTTTCCACAATATTGATTCCTTTTTCTAATGTTCTTCCATATTTCAGGGTTTACTTTCCTGCATCTTTTTGGTGAAGGACGGCTGGTGCAACTATCCGATGACAAATCTGAAAACGATATACAGTTTTATAATATAAGTAATTATATTTAATAATAATAATAATAATAATAATAGTAATCATAATAAATTATTTAACATTATTAATTTACAAAAAAAAAAAAAGTTAAGCAAGTGTCGTTTAATTAATCTTTTGCCAAAATAATTTTTGTTAACCCTCCATAAAATGCACTAATAATATACCATGCTATCTTGGTGGCATCAATTCCAGCCATAATGAACCATACAATGTGGCGGATACAATCTGCTAAGTCTTAGAGACATTCAAGCAAGACAGTACATAGCTGAAATCATGCCCAAGAGATGGCATTATCACGTGAAGAAATAAACAAAACTCATGTTGCATACTTCACTTCGAATGACTACGTATTTACAAATTGCATAACCTGACAGCCTAAACATTTTGGAAATATTACTCATAGTACTTAAAAAATAATAGTTTTACTTACTTAGTCAGATTCAGGTGAATATTCTTCATCGGAAAATGCTGAGAAGTCTGTAGGTGTGCTACTATTTTGATCCTTGTCCATAATTAAACTTGTTACAATGCACTCATTAAGTGATCTTCCTGCCTACATAGATCTTTTTCCCTGACCACCAGTGTTACCAAAATCTAGTCTGCAAAAATGAAATTTACCTACAGAGTAGTTTAATGGGCTGAATATGGTCTTAACGTTTCCCACAGTGGCAAGGCACTAGTAATGCCTATTGCTTGGCACATAAATTCTACATTTTTGTAAAATTGTTGCTTGGTTCACTGTAGCATAACGCTCTCCAAATGAAAGTTGTATTAATGGTGAAATGATATTATAAAGGTGAATTCTCAAGAAAACTTTGCAGATATTTTTACTAAGTCTTTAGATCAAAAAAAAAATTGAAAAGTTAATAACTATGTTAAATGCAAAGTAATTGATATTACATTTTGTTGTATAATAAGATTCTAAGGAGGCATGTTGGAATACAGGTACAGTATGTAACTACCGACACCTATATCTATCTATCTGCGTGTGTGTGAGAGAGAGAGAGAGACAGACAGACAGCCAGACAGTTGGAGTATGGTGGTTGCCGAGCATGCACACCGTCAATGTATATTTTAATAGTGTTTTATGATTTTATCAGTTATTTAATAAATGTATCATTGTGTAAATTTGTTGTTTTTAATTGACCCATGACCTCTTGAGAGGATATCATTATTTTGTATTTTAACAGCCATCTTTAGTACCTTGTAGCACATTATCTATGTATTTTAGAACATTTTTACCTTCATTATGATATACTCATTTGCACTGGCAAAAATTATTATAACCTGACTTTGATCACACATTACATGTGGGAATATACATCACAAAAAATCTTATGTGTTCCATTCATGTAGCTTTCTCTAGCTGTTACACAAACAAAAGGATTATTCTTTTATCTACAGCATGCTAATTAAGGTAAACATTAGCAGAAGATGCCTTATTACTTGCTCCCTTATAGGTAGAAGGGACATAAGGAAATACACTAGGCAAAATCAACAGTCAAATCTTTTGAAAGTTGGTCCTATGTGAAACAGCTGAAGTTTAGCTCGCTTTGCATGTTGCTCACCTGCAGTTAAACAAGAGAAATGAAACAACAAAATTTTGACAAAAGTTAAAGTAGTTTACAGTTGAAACCAATAATAAAGAATATTTAGAAACAGTCCGCTGTACATAAAAAATGTATATTACATAAATTATGTGTTTTAATGAGATCTACAATTTTTGTGCAGCAAGTTTTTGTCTATCTCTTACAATTTATCTGTTATGCAAAACCCTGTAAAATTCATCCAGAATAAAGAGCTCTTCAGAGGCTATTCTCAGAAAATTCAAAATATATAGTTTATTTGTGATGTAAATATCTTGAATGTACAGTATTTTAATCAAAATTGCTAGAGCCATTTTTGAGAAGAAAAAAATTTGAAAAAATTCTTCCTGTAAAGGGTAGTTTGGGGTGAGGGGATTTTTTTTAAAATCTTCATGTCACATCTTTGGAAGATACTAAACTTAAATGCCATGTTTGGTTCTTAACTGCCTTTTCGTTTTTGAGTTATGCTGTCCAAAGGCACACGTGCACGCACATACACACACACACACACCTTTCTTTAAAAATGCTTTTTTCACACTCAGGGGACCTCAAAACATATATTTCTGGCGAAATTTTGACATCAAATTGTTGGGTGGAATACAATATCTTTTTTATCCACTATGTACACGTACACATTGACTAGAGAAAGTAAAAAGGCAGTTGAAGTCCAATATGTGAGATCCATGCATTGTAGACAGACATAAAAAAGCAAAGGTAAAAGCTATTTAAGATGCTGTGCAAAAGAGAGAGAAATTGTTGTGAGCCCTGCGATTCCAATTATACAAATATGATCATTCTGGGAAGTCCCTTTAGTTAAAAGTGTTTTTGTATTTTGTTTTGAACCCTTAAATTTGATGATTTGGATACATGAAATGAGAGAAAAGAAATGACAAAGTAGCCCTAATCAATGATTTCCATCAAACTTTTACCAACACTTACATATCCCAAAAAAATATGAGTGACTTTGTTAGAATTGATGAAATGCTTCAGGCTTTCAGTGGTCAGTGTCGCTTATTTAATGCATCCTTAACCTGTGAAGTATGGACTCAGAATGATTCGTGCTGTTTGTCATTTGAGACATTCTAAACTCTTAAATTTTAAGGTTTATTGGGGAAAGCAGGCATCAGAACCATACTTCAACGATGTACAAAAGAGTACAAAAAGAAATGTTACCACTATAATTACGGTAGTAGGTATGTATTGTCACAGAGCTCTTATGGAAAAGACTTATGTTTTTGGTACAATGAAGAACAAAAATGCTTCCAAAAAGTTCAAGTGTTAAAACATAGGGTTAGTTTGTTTTTTTGGTTTTCAATATGACTGTGACTTTAATAGTACCTAAGAAATCTAAGCCAATGAGTTTTCTTATGACATTGCACAGTACACCAGAAGTATATCACATAACTCACAAGTGCATTCAATCTGAATTATATCACTAATGGAGGGAGTAGATATATGGATCAGATGTGCTCTGTTTATTCCATTTCCAGAATCTCTAGGTGGTGGCCACTTGCCCTCTACATTGCGTATATTGTTTTCAAATTTAATAACACCTAAAGTAGGCATAGAATATATTTCCTCAGAAAGCTTTCATATGGTTTGTTGAAAGAATATTTGAAAGAAGCATTATCACTACAATGTCTTCCTAAGGAATTTTCTTGGCTAAGTACAAAAACTGTGAGGAGCACACTTGGAAACAAGAAAAATTTGGAATATGGTTTAATTGTGACAGACATAAGAACAACAGAACAAAAACATAAAATCCATGAAAACATTCTCTCAAGAATTATAAAACTATAGAGCACAAGTACTTTGAATTATATCAGTTTCATTCTTAATGTTAATAGGTTTTAGTACATGAAGGTTTGGCTGAATAAAATAATGGTAACTAAATTAACATTAACTACCCTTTTAGATTAATGATTTCCAAAATTTAGGGTGAAATAACTACGTGGTGTAAAAGCTGAAATTTGCCTGTTTGTGTTAACTACATAATATATGGAATGTGCTTACCAGAGAGTAAATCTTTTATGTTCTCTTTCACAGAATTGGAATACTGGGCCATCATATGATGCATATAGTGCCATTGAAGCAGCAGCCAAAGCAGCATTGAAGAAAGCAAACCAGAATGGAATTTGAATGCATAGGAGTATTACAGTTTCAGTTTAATATTAAAATGGAGTTCCTCATCTAATGACCTTGTGATTCTTTACCAAGAGAATGTTTTCTTAGATGCAGATTTTTTGAGTTTTAGAGTTAGATACCTATGCATTTAATGATACAGATCTTCAAGCCTTTAGGTTTTAAAATTACAAATAATTTTCATTGCATACATTTTAATTTACAGCAACTGTGAACTTGAGATATTAATTGATTCTGTTTCTGTGCTAAATTTTGTATGGTTTATATTAACCAAATAGTTGCCATAAAGGTTGAACAACATCACTTTTGCATTTCTCAAGAGACGATTAAGTTATCTAGAAATTGAATCTGCCATGGAATAATTTTAGGGAAAATATTGTTTACAAAAGGGCTGCATTTTATAGTTTTGTATAAGCTCTACTTAAATAAAAGTTAATAATTAATGCAAAATACTTTTGTTCTCAGCTAATTTTTCAAATAAAAATAATTTTTTTTTTGTGTATTTTTCATCAGTTTTCCTTCATTTCTGTAGCCTCATCCGGCCCCCGCCCCTTTTTTAAGTTTTATAATCTTGTTTAACTCGAATGTTAATCACATTTTTAAAACAGCTATTTCACCAACTAGTGTAGTAGTTACCAATGCCAACAAATCCATCTAAAGCACTACCTGTAATTTTCTGCCATTTATAAACCAAAATCAAAGTTAGCAAGGCAAAAAAGAAAACTAGTGCAGCAGTGTAAGTATTGGATTTGGTTATGGGGAACAATGAATATGAAAGTAGTGATGGTGGATATGTGGAGCACAACATTAATATAAGCCAATCAAGATCAATCAGAGAACAAAATAATTATTTAATTGCATATGATGATGTAGATTTTTTGATGCAATTTCATCTTACAAAATAATTTGTTTTGGAACAAATAGAGCAGGAATTGGAATTCCCATCTAATATGTAAGCATTAGTTTATAAGTAATAGAAATGTAACTAGTAAATTAAAGATTTGTGTATAGTAGGATCAATAATTATCCTTTGTGTCACCAGTTAACCTCCATATCTCTACTGCATCATATACTGTCAATCCTGTTATATAGTTCCTTGCCATTTATGCATAAAAATATATGTATACTCTTATATTGTTTCATTCTCTCCTTATTTTGCAGGTCAATAAACTATAATCTAACTTTTCAGTTTCATATATTTTTCATTCCATACATATTGTTTTCATGAAATATCCTGTGTGCTGTGCATGGATTCCTGTAGACGTTGGCTTGACGGGGAATGAACTGGCAGATTTGGCAGCACAGAAGGGATCAACGGAGCCCGGTATTACAATTAACTGTGTAACGGCAGAGGACCTTAGTCTTGCTGTATGGAGAGCAGTACTTTCATGCTGGTATGGAGAATGGTCCATTCTCTGCGGCAACAAACTCAGGGAAGTGAAGGAACTCCCTAACCACTGGGTAATTTTCTCATGTCTATCTCATCATGAGGAAGTTATTTTGGCTCGATTGCACATTGGCCATTGCTGTTTTACTCATAGACATTTATTTAAGAGCCAACCTCCATCTACCTGTTTGCTCTGTGGCAAAGTGTTTTCTGTTCGACCTGTCTTGATAGAGTGTGCTCGTCTAGCACCACTATGAACCACTCTGCAACTGCCAGCTAGGCTTTTGGAGGTCCTAGCCGATGATACCCGAGTGGTGGAAAAGGTTTCTAAATTTTTATGTAAAGTGACATTTGCTCTAACCATATAGTTTTCATTGGCTTTTATGTTTGCCGGCTGACAATAGAGGGGTAAGTAAAGCTTTTAAATTTGTATCATGCATGACCCATGTCCTGTGGATGCAGTTTTAATTATCTTTATAACCCGTTCCCTCCACTGTTTGATGCTTTTAAGATTCATCTATGGCTTCTGCCATTAGCCGTTACATTTCCCCAGATTTTATATGTCACTTTGGCTATCGTTTTATTCTGCAATTTATTTTAATGGAGGCTTTTCTTTCTGGTTTCTGCTGGAATTTTATTGATTTTATTTTCATGGTGTTTTTATTTCTGGTTTTTGCCAGAATTTATTTTCTAAGCATGCTAATGACCTTAGAAGTTGAGTGTCCTTAAACACCAGTTATTATCATCATATCATGTGTGCTATTTAACTTCTCAGCAGTTGAAGCTATTAAGTGCCTCATAATTATGTGATGAGCCAACATTTCAATTCAATTCTTCATTCACCTTTGAAAATGATACAATTTATGGCTTCATGAATATGTTACATAGCCCCATCCCCATGGGCCTACTTCAATGGGCATGGGTTTGGCACACCCAGGACTTCCACGCCACTCAATGCAAACTTCACCCTCCCCATTGCTATCCACTGTTATGTCTTTTGTTTTGTTTATTTTGTTGGTTAAACTTTTAACACCCTCTTCCTCTTCCAGCCTTGTAAAGATTATTAATTTATAAGCTCTTAAGATTATTAATTCCTATCTTACCAGCAGCGATTTTTTTTTACGATTTCCATGATTCCTCTCCCATGGTTCCAGTGCAGCTCCCAATTTGTGTGCTCCAGAGGTTCCAGGCCTGAAGGCCAGGTGCACCCTCCCTACTACCACTGTGTGTAGCCAAGGGTCCAGAGCCCATCCATACTGTTAAGTACAGTCACATAGCTTCAACAACTACATTATGTCATTGGGATGGTTTCACAGACCAGATGTGTTACCACTGGTGGTGCCCCAGCATGATCAACCACAATTCCCCTGAATTTGTATATGTACCCTGCTGCTGTACGGCCTAGAGTAGGAAGCCACAAGCTCTGGTAGGGGCTTAAAACTGAAGTGTGCATGGTATACACATTTGGAACAGCAGTGGTGTCTGGAGGGTAACCCCTCTGATGTAGGCTTTGGGTATCAGTCACAAAATGGTTCCTGTGATTTCACAGACCATGGAGATTTGGGTATCCTTCCTTCTTTAACCCCTGGATAGCAAGCTGATGCTGCAAGTTCCAGATGTCAAACCATGCCAAACCCTCCTATTTTGCCCAGTTTCAGTTGTGGCTATGTTGAATGAGATGAAACTATCTGATCAGTCTGTTCTATACATAAAGGGAAGTTGACCGATTATGTAGAAAAGTTTAAAACGACAAAGCTGAGAGACAGTATGCCATTGGTGGAGGTAAGTAATAAAGAGCAGTCTGACAGCTACTTCATGTGACTTTGTTGGGTTCATACAGCATTAAGGTTTACACCCATAAGCGAGAAACATATATAGAGGAGTTGTGATCACCTCTAGCTTAGATGACCTTCTAATGGAAATACTGTCACACACCAACGATTGTCAGGCATACCGTCTACGTGGAAAAAGTGACAGCAAGGAGTACCCAATCCGTACAGTTTTCTCACTTTCAGGGTTACTACGCTTCCAGGGGCTATATACTGCGGTTACAAGCGTGGTAGCGTCCGCCCGCATGTGCCAAACCTCATGCACTGTTTTAAGTGCCAGAGATTCGGGCATGCCCAAGGCACTTGTGCACGAATTGGAACCTGCGACGCGGAGATACAGCCCTTGCGCACTATCTCTGCTGTGTGAACTGTGAAGTAAGTCATTCCTATAGCTCGCGACAGTGTCCAGGGTACTTAGATGAAAAGCGCAGACATGAGTTACATGTTAAGGAAGAACATCTCACCTTTCTTGAGGCGCGGCAGCGCTTTGAGGAGCTGAAGCCTGCCACTGAATACTCCTCAGTTCGCCGCACCCTTGTCCAGTCTGTTAGTTTACAAATTGTGCCAGTCGCCGATGCGTCGACCCAAAATGAACCTGTGCGAAGCTGCTACTCCTTTGCTAGCTTAATCATCTGCAAATGGTCTATGCCGTCAGACTCACAACAGCAAGATCGTAAGCCGTCTCCTAACCCGAATCTTTCTAGTTCTTCCTTCGCAGGAGATCGTTCACGTCAACGCAGTAGACCAGCAGCAGAACTTAGGTCACGTCCGTTCGTGCTTTGCGAACCGGACTCCCGACTGGCAGCGGAGTCTGAAGACATTTTAAGATGGACGGTGCTATATCCGCTAAGGTGAGAAAGAAAGAAAAAATTTACGCCTCAATTTTTCTCTCGCCATGGATATAACCCAGTGGAATCTTAAGGGTCAGGGCACGTCTTCCGGTGTTTCAACTTATAATCAACCAGCGCTTATGTCAATCGTCTGTCTCCTATTATAACAACTTCATTATACCCTTCCTCCTCGTCGTTTTCAGTCATTCAGACACTACCTTGTTTGGCGACCAGCGTAATTGCAGCGGTGTTGTTATTCTTGCGGCGCCTACTCTCTTTGCCACAACTATTGCGCTCAATATCCCGCTGCAGGCAGTGATGGTGTGCATAACTTTACCTTCTACCTTCTTCCGTTTGCAATGTTTACTTGCCGCCACACGATACGATTCCAGAAACCGACTTTGGGCATTGTTAGCTCAAATCCTCCCCCTCCATTGGTCTTCTTGGGTGATGTCAATGCGAGCAACATTCTTTGCGGTTCTTCTGCAGACGATGCTCGAGGTAGCATGTTTGTAAGCGTTTGTGATACGTCTGACTTACTGCTATTGAATACGGGTGCATCCACCTTTTTATCTTCCGTCAATGGTACGCATTTCGCCTTAGACGTTACTTTCTGCAGCCCTGCTTTACAACCGCTCCTGGATTGGTCGGTATTCTCAGAAAGATGGCGGCCGTAGGAGTAGTGACGCGTGCACACACTCAAGTTTTACGTTTAAATAATAGTGATAAAGTTCACAAAAAGTTCTCTGCGCCAATCAAACTGACCAAGAAACACGAGGAAAAGAAGATGATGCTGAAAAAGAGTTATTTGTAAAATTGCCAGACAATGAAAAGCGGTTTGGATAAGACCCGGCAACCATGACGCTAACGCCAGACACGGAAATAATAAGAGTCCCTCCATACAGTTATAAATCTGCTACACAGGGATCTTGCTAATGCCCAAAAGCAACTCTTTGCATTAAAAGCAGAGAATGAAGCTCTCAATAGTAAGTTGAAGTCCGGTAATGGAAAGGACCTCTATTCAGTCGTTACAAGAAAGGTGTTACCGGCGCGGGAAATAGTGACCAAACCAGATGGAAGTTTCGAAAGCCACAACAGATTTGAAGTTCTGCGGGAATACGGAAATGCAAATGAAGAAAAATATGTCCAAAAAGTTGTTCAACGCCCTAGGCACGAGCCAAGGGAAGCAGGGTCTACCAGAAGGAAGCGCGTGTTAGTTCTCGGGGATTCCATTCTCAAATTCTCTGGCGAAGCATGCAAAGAGAAAGGATACAAGGTATGTTGCTATCCTAGAATACGAGTGAACGAATTGAAAACCAAAGTGGAAGAGATGGATTTAAAGAAATCAGATCCAGACGTGATACTGGTGCACGCGGGAACTAATATCAGACCGGGCGTAATGGCGGAACATATCATGGGAGAAACCATGGACCTAGTGCGTAGCATTAGATCACAAACAAGCACTGCTAAAATAATCTTAAGTGGAGTGCTTCGCCGCCGTGGAGTAACTGCTAAAAAATCAGTGAGGATAAATACCGAACTGGACTGGTTGTGCTCAACTAAAGACTTTATTTGTGGATGGAAATTTCTGGCTTCAGAATTTCGATTTTGCTAGGGATGGCGTTCATTTAAATCGTACAGGATCGTACAAATTTGGAAAACTGTTAAATGAGGTGATTTTTTCTGCGCCTAAGGAAAACTGAAGTGCCAGTTGGTGGATGCCGAGGAAATGGACAACTTGTTAAAAAAAATCTGAAAAGTGTACACAGGACTACTCTATAATCTCTATTGGTTCTAATTCTCAGTATTGTAGTGATCTCTATAAGCAGTTACCAGTTACCCAGCTGCCCATTCCTGTTTCCCCACTCTCAAGCATGAATAGTTCTGGTATCCATAGGAATGGTAAGTTTGTTAATTTGCCTATCATGTTACAAAACATACAGTGCTTAGGAAACAAGGTAAATGAATTAGAAATTCTTTTTAATCTCTGAATTTAAAAAAATCAAGGTAGTTTGTGTTACTGAACACTGGTTTCGTGAGCATGAATTATCCCTAACTGGTATCAGAAATTTTAATTTGGCAGGTATGTTTTGTCGTTCCTCTTTAAAAAATGGAGGTGTTGTCATTTTTGTAGGAAATGATATAGTAACCAAAAATTGTATTTCTTCTAGCCACTTAAACAGAAAAAGATTTTGAACATGCTGCAGTCGAAGTGGAACTCTATGATATAAGGCTAATAGTAGTTTGTATTTATAGATCTCCCGATGGAAAACTTTGATCCTCTCTTGTAAATATTGCAGCAAAAATATCTTGTTATATGTGGTGATTTTAATATTGATTTTTTAGTAGATATCGGTAAGAAAATGCGTTTTGTTTCACTATTGCATTCTTTCAACCTACTCCCAGTAATAAATACCCCAACACGAGTAACAAAAACAGCAATGACATGTTTAGATCAAATTATAATAAGCAACTCCCTTCAAAATTTCTCCACAAATAATACTGATTTGGGCTTCTCTGATCATAATACAGTATTTCTAGACCTTAATTTACCCAGAAAACACTTACAGAGCCTGATCGAGTGAACCAGTTCTATAAGAAAGGAATCTACAATCAGGCATTACTTCACTTACTTATTAGCGAAGGAAGACTGGTGTGAAACTTTGGATGAACCAAATACAGACAAAAAGTTCCAAATTTTTATCAACACTTTTTCTTACTACTTTAATATAGCCTTTCCAGTAAAAACGGTGAATCCAAATACTAAAAAAAGAAAACAATTAGACTGGACCACAAACGGCATACGAATCTCTTGTAAAAGGAAGAACTTACTACACTCGATATATAAAACATCCAGTGATCCTCTTTGTCATAAATATTACAAGCAATACTGTAAAACCCTTAGGAAAGTAATTTTTAAAGCTAAGAAATTAAATAATATTAGAAATATATTAAATGCTCAAAATAAAAATAAAGCAATCTGGGAAGTTATTCTAGAAACTAATTCCAATTCCAATGCTAAAATAATGAAAATTAAGGTCAATTACCAAGGAAAGGATATAAGCGATGAATCTAAATTACCTAACATTTTTAATAATTATTTTACAAAAATAGTGGACCAACTAACAATTTCAACAACAACCAGTGTAACCTTGTTGACATCTGTTACAGGAGACACTTTATTTCTCGCTCCTGTTACTGAAAACGAAATTGTAATGCTCTTAAAAAATTTAAAAATAAATTCTCCTGTGGACCTGAAGGCATACCAAATGCAATAGTAAAAGCGAGTGTGCAATTAATTGCTAAACCCCTTGCCGATATTTGCAATGCATCTTTTTCAAATGATCATTTTCCTGAAACTCTAAAAGTAACAAAAGTTACGCCACCGTTTAAAAGGGGGGGGGGGAGAGCATATTGAAAATTATAGACCAATATCCATGTTATCGGTTTTCTCTAAGATTATTGAGAAGTTGATGTAACCAGATTAGTAACTTTCCTGGAATCGCATTCCCTTATTTCTAATTTTCAGGATGGTTTTTGGAAAAATAACATTAATAAGGTTTTATTTTCATTTCTTACCCATGTCTTAACAGCGAAAAATCTTAAAAACCTTTCACTTGGCTTATTTTTAGATCTCTCGGAAGCTTTTGATACAGTAATCTAATCCTATCTAGAGAATAGGAAGCAGTTTGTAGAAATAAACACATAGAGATCAAACCAAATATCTGTTGATCATGGCGTCCCACAAGGTTCTATTCTAGGGCCAATATTATTTATTCTATATATCAATGATCTCCCAAGTGAATTGCCACATATAAATACTGTTCTGTTTGCTGATGACACAAATTTCGCATCCAGCGGCAAAAATCTTAATATTCTTCAAGACAGCAATAACAGGGCAAATGAAAACTTACATACATGGCTGAAGAAAAATAAATTGGTTTTAAATGCTGACAAAACTGTATGCATGCACTTCAGTTCTCAAGTAAACCAACAAGCAAATGTAAATGTTACCATCGGACAATCAAAAATTAAGCAAACAGACACCACTAAGTTTCTAGCGGTATGGATTGATGCTGACCTGTCCTGGAAGACTCTTTGCAGCGAGTGTGGACTGCGGTGCGCCGCATGTACGACAAGTGTCCCAGAGCGGTCATCCCTGATCTTACCGTCCAGAGCTCCATATACACCAGCGAACGGATATTGCCGACGCCCTGTCCAACTCCTTCACTGCCACAAGCGCAACGGATATTTACGATAGCTCTTTTCTTGCCATTAAAGAAGATGTTGAGCGCATTCGCCTTGATTTTATTAGTCACTGTATTGAACCGTACAACGCACCCTTAAACTTTGCCGAACTAATCCTTACGTTTCATATTGCAAGGGGCGCGTCTCATAGTCCAGACGATATTCACCGGCAAATGCCACTTCACCTCCAACCCGCAGTCGCTACATTCCTCCTAGATCTGTATAATTGAATATGGCGTGAACATGTAATTCCGCTTATGTGGCGAGAGGGTATTGTCATCTCTATCCCGCATCCTGGTAAAGACCAAACCATTCCCTCAAACAAATGTCCAATTTGTCTCACGGGCATTGTTTGTAAGACCTTAGAACGCACGATGGGCATTCGGTTTACTTGGTGGCTAGAGCCGAACAACGTGCTTATGTTCCACACAGTGCTGATTAAGTCGCAACCTTTCGAATACCGACAATCTGGCGCATCTAGAGGCTTATGTGCAGATGCTCTTCTCCTGAAGCAGCAAGTCATGGATGCCTTTTTGACCTGGAGAAGCCTTATGACATTACTTGGCAATACGGTATTCCTCGTAGTTTGTACACTTAGGGGCTGCGTGTTCACCTAGACCTCTTTCTGTGCAATTTTCTCCAGGTATGCCACATTCGTGCACGTAATGGAAACACAAGAGTGGCTTCAGGAGAACAGTGTGCCCCAAGGGTCGTTTCTTATCGTAATGCTTATTACCGTGGCCATCAACTGCATTACTAATGTAGTTCGTAATGGGATCGCTCTACTATCGCTCCTATATGACTAACGACCTCGAGCGAAAGATACAGCTGATCAAAATTCCCTCGCTGGCTGGGAGCTTCGCAATGGTTTTCGTTTTTTCCCTACGAAAACGCGATGCATACATTTTCATCGTCTCGTGGGGTGAACCCTCCTCCAGATCTTCACTTGAAGAGTGTGCCGCTGTCTTTCGTTCCGTCTTTGAAGTTTTTAGGTCTACCTGGGCCGTGAACTTTTCTAGGAGCCCCAAACACTGATCGATCGCTTCGACCCCACTCACACAGCATCATGTTTACATAATATACAAGAAATAATCATTAAGTAATAATTTCAATGTATTTACAATCAGTTAAGAATAAACAGTTTATTAAAGAATGCCTTCTAATACAGCATTAAACATTAATATTTATTTTTCAATAAGATTATTTTACTTTCTCTACTCATACTATGCACATAGTGTGTACAGAAGGTATTGTAATGCACCCAAAATTCGATACAGAGATTTCACCAGAAATACATGTTTTGGGTGCCCCTGAATCCAAAAAAAGATTTTTAGAAAAAGGTCTGTATGTGTCTGTGGACAGCAAAACCCGAAAATGAAAAGACTGTTATTAGCAAACTTGGAATTTAAATTTTTTATCTTCCACAGATGCGAAACAAAGATTTTGAAGAACCCCCCCCCCCCCAAACTACCGTTTACATGGAAACGTTTGTGATTTCCTCAAAAATGGATCGTAACGATTTTGATTAAAATCTCCTATGTTTAAGATATTTAAGTGACAATTAAAGTGTATATCTTCAATTTTCTGGCAATAGCCTCTGGAGACATGTTTATTCTGGGTGTTTTTTGCAGAATTTTGCATAACTGGCAAACCATAAGAGACAGACAAAAACTTACCGGACAAAAAATGTAGAGCTCGTTAAAACACACAATTTATGTTATTTACATTTTGTTCATGGAGTGGACCATTTTTATATATTCTTTGTTATTAGTTTCAGTTTTAAAATACTTATTCTTTTCTCATGCAGGAATTTTTCAACTCCTTTGCATACAAACAAAGATACTTCAACCACATAGAAGCCAGGTTTTAAAAGATTTGACCATCAATTTAACCTATGGTACTCTGTTATTTCCCTTTCTACTTACAAGAAAGTAGGTAATAAAACCCTTTCTGCTAATTTTTTTCTGGATTAGCATTAAGTAAATGGAAGAATAAGCCTTTTAACAATAATTTATTGCAGAGATGTAGAGAAAGTCATGTGAATGGAACACATTAGATTTTTTTGCTTCCTTTCTGAATCTGTGTGCACTGAAATCCTCTAATCCTCTGTTTAATTTGTTATATAATTGTATAGCTTGATGATCAATGGATTTTAAATTTTTAGAGATTCTTTGAGCAGAGAGAAAAATGCCTTTTATTGTTCTTGTGAAGCAATCATGATATTTCCTATTTGTTTTAAAGTCGCTTTTATTGCTGTGTATAAAGCAAACAGTTTCTAAAAGGTAGAAGTAGTACATTTAATTTAACAATAAGGGTAGACTGGAAGTATTCCATGATACATTAAGTTTAATTTGTGTGATCTTTTGTATATTTTTTTGTAGATTGAATATAGAACCCCAAAGAGGTTCCTATACCATAGCCAAGGTTTGACTGTACATAACCATGATAGATAGGTTGTAAGGCAGTAGTGGTGATAATGTTACTTAAGCATCTAAAGGCAAATATGTAGTAGTTTACACGTTTTGAAGATAAATGCTGTATAAGGTCCTTCCAGTTCAGCTTTGAAACTATTACCATTCCTAGTAACTTTGTGTTTTAGTTTAAAAAGTGTGGTTATTGAAAATTTACACACTAGATCCTTATGTATGGTTTTGAACCTTCAGAGCTTGTAAAGCATAATATATATGCTTATGCTTCAATCAAACATGTTTTTTATGTGCAACCTCCATGGGAAAGATACCAATGGGAAGAAACAGGCAGTATTTCTTGCTTGTTTTGTATGAGAAATTACTAGCTCATATATACACATAAACATAGGTATGGGTTGATTACCTAAATTTGTAACCTAGGGTCGAAACATGCATCTGTTTTCAGCAATAAAACATATACTTGAGTTTACATAACCAAAAATAATGGAAGAAATTATTACTGTTGGTGAAACTGGCACTTAGTTGAAAAGTGAGCATCAAAATCATTCATAAAATTTGGAAATTGTTTCCTTAAGGCAACAGTAATCATCAGTAATGGGGTAAAGCAACTGTGATATAAAGAATCTAATAAGATTAATTGGTACTTATAACTTTAAATAATTGACACTATTATAAATTATGAAGCATTCCAATGTTATCCTAAATTATTAGTAAAATGTTTTCAAATAGTTTGCTAAGAACTCAATTTTCTGGCTTCAGAATATATGTACTGTAGTCTATCATTCAGGATAATGAAGATTTACATTAAACTTTGGACTTATCCCTTTCCAAGTGGACAACTTATTTTATTGTGTTGAGTGGAAGGTAAATTTATAAAAATACTAAACTCAAAATCACTAAAATTATCTAATCATGCTCATGTGTATTAAATAATCATGTTGAATTGCACCATTAATGTCTTTCAGGAGTGATGGTTTGTTAACCTGCATAAAACTGTTGCTGTGAAAAGCATTATAAGCATCACTTTTCTATCTTGAATCACACACTTCGAACATATATTGACAAACAAATCAGAAACTGTTCAGGAAATAAATACATAATGACTTGTAATGCTTCCAATTGTAATTATGAAAAAAAAATTAAATACATCTGTGAAATTACAGCCAGTTAGGATGGGGTATCTGCATTAGCCATATTTATTGTTTATTTCAATGTTGTATACAGAGGCAAGTATAGCTGTTGCATATTATAACATTTAATATGAAATAATACATATAATGTTCAACAATGTACACTCTTTTTGTAAGGACATTCTTTTGTGGGTTAAATGGGAAGTTTGGAAGTGTGGTTTCACAAAACCATACTCTTTTATTTGCTTTATAGCCCTGCAAACCACATAAGGATATTCCCCTGGTTACTTGTCTTCTTTTCCCCATGATTTGGGTAAAACCCATTTAGCCCTTTCAAGGTGAGGCATGAGGACTATGACCCCTATCGATGTGTGAATGCAGATGCCCTCAACAAGTATTTACAGAATTTATCATTAAAAATAAGCATCATATGGAAATTCTATAGGAAGAGTACTCTCATCAAAATGGGAAAGAAATTAGGTCCTTGCTGGATATTGTCAATGGTATAGAGGATATGGGGCCAGGATCAAAATGCCTGCCTCTGCCCAGCTAGGTGCACTATTGTATTAAGCATACTCATGTCACTCTTACTGTCACTTGTATTCATATGAGTTCTCATTGTCACTTTCATCATCAGTGCCCACAATAAAGATGCCCGTGGATTGTGGAAAACTCAAGACAGGCACACTCCAAACTGCTGACTTAAGTGCCTGGAACATGCTCCTGGTATCTTCTGACCACATATAAGACTGGTGCTTTTCCATCAGGTGAGAGAGAGGTTTCATGATATTAGAGAAACATGACAAATTGGAGGTAGTTGCTGCATATGCCCAGAAAACACTGAAACTCTTGTTTATCTTTCAGGTGAGGCCAAACTCTCACTGCCTAGGCCATCTACAGGTCTTTGGCCACCCCTGTTGTTGACACTAGTGGCTTAAGTAGCTCACCTGCTTGCAGAAGAGTTGGCACTATTTTGCATTCAGCTGCAGCCTCTGTAATATCTTGGTGAACTTCTAGAGATGGTTTTCAAAGTTGTTGCCTATGACAATACTGTCCAGATATAGAAGGCAGGCATTGTAATCAAACCTCTCATCTCTGATTCCATGAGGCACTGGAAAATGGCTGATATTGCACAGGCCAAGGGCATAACTATAATCTGCCAAAGCCTATGGCCTGTCGAAAATGTGTTCTTCTCTTTGTCTGTGGGACTTTGAGCCACTTGCCAGCATCCTGATTTCAAGTTCAAAATTGAGAATCATTGGGCATGAAAAAGTGTCCAGAGGAAAAATAGTCCTTTTCTGGTAACAGCATTCAGCTTTCTATAGTCCAGGTAGAAGACTAGCTCACTGTTCTTCACTAAGACTACCAATGGCTGTAGGACTCTTCAGTAATTTTCCTAGATCTCATGTCCTCAAGCACTTGTTGTACCTCAGCCTGATGATCATTAACACAGAGTGACCTCTCTCAAGGCCTCGCATGTTGGATCTTGGAGCCCTTTGTATCTCATAAAGTGGGCTTCAATCAATTCCAGTTGTTCCAATAAATCAGACTATGTCCCTGATGTCTGCCCCTATTATGTGTTTGTCTTCTAAAATGCAGGAACCCATGGCTCGCATTTACATAAAATGTGCTGGGAATTTTCAAAATCCATTATGCATTTCCTACATATAAGGTTACTCAATTATCCCCATAATGCTTAAGTGTCTTCTCTGAGATATCCAACAACCAATCTGAAGCTGGTTCTATCTAGGTTCAAAAGAGCCTTACTTAGTTTTTCACCCAGTCCAATAATAAACTAATGGGCCCATCTGGCAGTATTTTGCCAAATCTCAAGATGAACCCAAGCTGTGAGATGGCTTACCTTATTTTTGACACTTCTGGGGGATACACCGCAAAATGGCTAGGCTCCTACAAATGCAAGACCTGCTCCCTGCTTAGCCAGCTGGTATGCCATTTCATTACCGCTGATGCCTGCATGGCTTGGAACCCAGACAAGAGTAAACTGCCTGTGGACACGAGTTTAAAATCCTTTGGCATTCCCATACCAATCTAGATATCATTTTTACTACCATAACAGCTTTTAAAACTGCCTAAATATCTGAGCAGAAATGAATATCCACTCATCTTCCTGGCATGTTTGAAATATGCATGACAACCTAAGATGACATATAGCCTATTCACATTCTTTCGGCCAGCATGCGGGAAAGAAAGGGAAATACAGGTTTCTGCATCAAGGGGCACCCTTCTGCTTCCTAAAAGCCCTAGCCGAAAAGAATATGAATGGGATGTATATCTCAACGTGGATAATAGTATCAATTCTTCCAAGGATAAAGGCAGGGCTGAACTCCAAGCCTCGTCCTCGGCCTCCAACCTGCCTCCGAAGCGCGAACGGTCAATGTACAATGTCCGGTTCCCTGACTTCAGGACAAACCCAATGCCTTGTTCGCATTCCTTCCTGGTTGGAAACGCCACCGCATACGCTGGGCTTTGATTGTATCCGGCCCCCGTCAAATGCCCAGCCACCATGGCTATAGGACACCACCCCTAAGTCTACCCAGAATCAGTGAATGTCTTTTTATATGGTTTAACGCCCGCTTTAAACTACATATGGCACCGCAGGTGATGACACTAATGATACATGGAATGATGGTGGAGCATTGGTGTAATGTGATAGCGGAGGAAACAGGAGAGCCCGGAGAAAACCCGCCCCTGCGCCGCTTTGACCACCACAAATCCCACGTTCGGTCGCTTGGGATCGAAACCTCTTTATTTAACAAATATACCCTTTATTCTTGATGTTTGGTTGCTCTTTTAATAAAGTTACTTAAATCAGATATGCCTTTTATGCACTACTGCAAGTCTTTTTCACCGAACATGATGCAAACATTACAATACATTTTGTTTGTTTCACAGTTACCCGTAAGCCAGGAGAACCTTCATACCAGCTAATTTACAGCTGGATGACTAATAAAGTTTAATGTATATTTCTTATTTTCAGATATGACCAATGTGGGTATTGAAATGTAGAAGGATAAGGTATATAAGGGATTAATACAAGATGTAAATACTGATTCCATTAGATGTATCTGCAAGCGATGTGTTAGTCTTTTTGTTAGAAAATGTTTTATTGTGTTTATTCAGCGCTATTTAAATGATAAAAATGAAAAGGACAATAGATGCACAACAATAACCGTAAAAGCAAAAAAAAAATTATACACTTATAACAGCTAGATTTTGTTACATGACTTTCTCTACCTATTCTGTGACAAACTATCCATACAAAAGCTCTTCCTTCTATATTCTTCATCCTAATCGAGATAACCATAACAAATGATGTTTATTACTTAGTTCGTTGTAAATAGAAGCAAAATAAGGGAGTACATTAGGCTAAAACAATAGACAAATCTTTTAAAAGCTAGTCGTTAAGACATGTAGGAGAAAAACGAAAGAAAAATGATTGAACAATATTCGAACTGAGAAAAGTTTTAAGTATTTTAGAATTGAAACAAATAAGGAATGTCTCTAAAATGGTTGGTCGTCTTCCGTGGTGTAATGGTTACCATGCTTACTTCATATATCTTAGGTCGTGGGTTCAAACCCGGCGGAGGACGATGGATTTTTTTCGGACGTAAAAATCCTTAGCGTGGCTTCCTTCGGAAGGGAAGTAAAGTCGTTTGTCCCGTGTCGTAGACGTAAAAGAACCTCAAGTTTGATAGAGAGGCCTCTGAGCAAAATTAAGCGGTCTTTCACGCCCAGTATAGAATGGGACGCTGAGAACCGCAGCAGTTAAAGAGCGTCCATAAATAAAACGTCATTTCATTTTCTAAAATGATTAACTCTACAGAAAAAATGTAGAAAACATAAGCTGTGTGTTTTAACAGAATCTACATTTTTTGTGTAGTAAGATACTCTCTATCACTTATGGTTTATACCAGAAATCATTCATAATACAAAACTCATTCAGAATAAAGAGAACTTAATAGACTATTCCCAAGAAATTCAGAATATGTTTTGTTGGTCATGAAAATATATTTAATAAACAGTATTTTAATCAAAATCGTTAGCCATTTTTTTAGAAAATCGAACATTTCGAAAAATCTTCCATGTATAGGATAGTTTGGGGCGGGTGATTTTTCTGAAAATGGTCGTCTTGCATCCTTGGAAGATACAAAACTTAAATACCAAGTTCGGTTTTTAACCGACTTTTCTTTTAATGCTATGCTGCCCATAGACACAATGTCTTTTTCTAAAACTGCATTATTATTTTTGGATTCAGTTGACTTCAAAACATGTATTTCTGGTGAAATCTCGACATCGAATTTTTGTGTATAATACAATACATACCTTCTCTATCACTATGTACATAGCACGTGTAGAGAAAGTAAAAATACCTAAAATTTTGAAATTGTTTACTATCTAATACGACTAAATATTTTATGGTGTACTTTAGAAACCTGTACTATGAAAATGTGAATATTTTAACCGATTTGGTCGTTAAATACCCGCATTTGTTGCATAAGAAATACATTAGTATTTGAATTTGGCGCTAGACTACCAGGTTCTGTCACCAGGAGCGATGCCGTCTTCTTGTCCACCATTTTCCTGTGCTAATTGGAGCGATTATCCCGTATTGCTCTCTAATGTATTTGGCAATAACCACCTCGCTGATAACGCTGTTGATACTGATACACGATAAACATATGAGACTTTAGAGTCAAGTTATTGGGAGTTCTGCATTACCTGCAGTGATGACGGAATCCTGCTAATGTAAGTATACACAGTATATGCATGTATTTTGAATTCCCAAATTTTATTCCTTAGGTTTAACGAACTTCATGCATGAGTATAAACAGTAGCGTAGCCATAAATATCTTAAGGTGATGCATCTGTGAAATTTGGAAAATGCACAATATGTAAGATACTTTATTCAAATTTATGTCAGTTATTAAGCGTATAATATTAAATCTTTTCGTCACGTATCGAAATTCTAGCTTGCAAGGTGATTTAAATAATATTTTTTTACTGCCTAAGTTCATTGTTCTAATAAGAATGAGCCACACGATGCATTTTTCAAAATATCTTTCTACAAAAGTCTAGTTCTACAGTACATGAATATAAAAGTATATTTGTCATGTTACCTTTTTTTATATTAGCCCTAGTTAGTGTAGAAAAATTATTACCTTTCGTACTCCGCAAAACTCTTCATTTTTCAAAACTTAATAATTTATTCATAAAACTCAGAGCATTATTTTGAAAAATAAATATGACCATTTTCTTTAATGTAGATTTGGTTATAAGTATAAATATTTTGAATCAAATTAATGAAAAATTGCAACGTGTGGAACATTTTGAGCGTGGAAAAGTGTAGGGGGAAAATTATGAGAAAATAAGAATTAAAGTTGGGAGTGCCTGTTAATAAGCATGCGTCTGCGTGTCTATAGCTTCTGTTAGTTATATAAAGTTCAACAAGTAGGAGAAAAAAAAACATATGATTTCTTTAAGTTAAGAATTCATATCATTTTATTACGAGACAAAGTAATTTTTAAAATTTTCAGCATGTTTTGTGATAGTTCACAGATACATCATCTTAAGGGAGGGCATGTCCATAGAGATCCACTTTTTAAAACAATTTGAAAAAAAAATCAAATAAATATAAATTAGTCCTGCGTTGAAATATTTTAAAAACACTTGATTCTATATTTACTTATTAAGGTGCAGCGATTGGAGTTAAAATTAGAATTCGCTATTACTTTTTAAAACTTTTTAGCAAAGGGGGAGAAGAATTTCAGTCCCTAAAACCCCTCATATAAATAAATGCATAGGCTGGAACATTCAAATTGCTCCTTTAAAAGTAAACTATTTCAGCAGATATTGATAATGCGATCTCGCATTAAATTTAAACGAAACATGTATCTCGTTACTAACTGAGCGAAATCACTTGCGGTTCTCCGCATGCTGCGCGGAGTAATACATAAATGGTGCTTACATATGTTAAATTGTTTCTTTAAAATAGCTATAGGAAAACCATGGTCCTCTGATTACATCATTAAATCGTTACATGTGTTTTGGCGTTCTTATTAGTGAGTGTTATGCTATTGGTCCCAACAGCATTCAAAGTGAATTACAGTATGTATAATTTCTCTAGAGTTTAGCTCCATTCGTGTGAAGAATATTAGGTCAATATGAATAAAGACAGTGAATTAATTGGAAAACTATTGAATTTTGAGGCTAGGGTTGGTGCCAAAGCTTTAGGTCCGCCGCGGCCGGACATGATTATTGTGCAACAGACGGAAGGAAAAATTAGGAATTTTATCAGAAAATTTAATAGTGGCAGGTATGATAAAGCAAAATGTCTTAGCGGATGCGAAGAGAGACATGCATTTTTTTTTCTCGCATTCTTTTTGGTGGTGATGGTGCATGGAGCACAACAAGTGTGTAAGACTTAAAGTACTTGAATGAGAAACTAAAAACACACATTGAATCCAAGAAACACCTAAATAATGAAATGGTTCTCGCGCTTCTAGGTGAGGTGGATACAATTAGACAATGGCTACAGAGCTTCAGTTCGTAAACAGCATGAGCAGGTTGACAAAAATAGATATATTTCATCCCGTGTGATAGATTGCGTGAAGTTTTGTAGTGCGTTTGAATTTGCGCTCCGCGGCTATGACGAATCCGTCGATTCAGACAATCCTGGGATATTTTGCGGTTTAGTCGATTTCGTAGCCAGTTTGAATATTGCCATGAAAGAACATTTAGAAACTGCAACTGTTTTTAAGGGTACGTAGAAGACCAACCAAAGCGATATTCTTGATGCTATGCCCGCAGTGTGTCAAAACTTCATAATGAATGAAATAAATGCAGATGATCACTTAGCCATCCAAGCAGATGAGACAACAGACAAAGCAACAAAAAAGCAGGTGGTGCTTATATTTCGCTATCATATTGATGGCGAAATACGAGCGATTTTGGGGTTTCTTTTAAGCGCTCAGTCTTATGGCCAAAGGTATAACCTCTGTAATTTTGAGTGAACTAAGTTAGGAATTGATAAAATTCCTGAAAAACTAATTTGTCAGACATTTGATAGTGCAAACATAATGAATGGTGCACAAACTGGTGTACAAGCGCGCATAAAAGAAGTATACAGTCAATCTAATTTTGTTCACTGTTATGCGCGTGTTGGAAATTTGATCATGCAGAAATCTACATCGCACATAACAGAAGTGAAGATATTCTTTAGTGATATTCAGGGCATTTTTTCATTTTTCAGCCGCTCTAATAAGCGCACAGAAGTGCTAGATAGAGTTGTTACGCAACGTTTACCAAAAGCATCTCCAACGCAATGGAATTTTCAGGCTCGCGTAGTTAATACGGTGTTTGAAAATAGAGACGTTCTTATCGAATGTTTCCAAACAATCTGCGAAACAGAAAACGACCAAAACACTGTAAGACAGGCTTCTGGTTTCATCAGATTGCTCAACGATGCTACCTTTGTGTACTGGCTGTCTTCCACAGAGTAATGCCGCACGTGGATATTCTGTTCTCCCAAATCCAAACACGCAATATTGACCCTGTGCTAGTGTCTGAATTCTAATCAAACTTTGTTCACAAACATTAAAAGAATTCGATCAGATTTAGGGGAAACTGATGACGAAACTTCAGTTCTTGCCAACCGAGAGGGAACTATTCAGCAACGAAAACGATTCGCTAGGTTAGAGACTAGTGACATTATTGTATGTAATGCAGAAGAAAGATTTCGTTTTTCGGGTCATTTAGCAGCTGCCAAACTGTTCCAGGTATCAAATTTTGAAGGATTTTGCAGTCAGTTTCCGGTTAAGGATTTTGCGGCAACTGTAAAAACATTCCCGAAAGTGAACAAAGCCGTACTCAAAACTGAGCTTGAAGTGCTATATTCAAGAGTAGACTAGCGTGTGGCAGATAGAGCTGCAACGGTTTTGCAACTTTTTCTGCGTAACAATATGCAAGAAACATTCCGTGAATGTGTGTATTTATTAAGCATTATTGTTACAATTCCAATGTTGACAGTAGAAAATGAAAGGGGCTTCTCTACTTTAAACCGCATAAAAACATTCCTGAGGAATACAATGAGCCAGGATAGACTAACCGCCTTGGCTAAGCTTTCCATTGATAGTAAAATGGTGCGCTCGATTCTGACTTCAACCAGCGAGTTATTGATGTTTTTTCTCAAGCAAAGGATCGAAGGATGGAATTCACCTACAAATAGAAAGGTTAGTGTATTTATACAGTCAGCATTGTATTTTACCCTGACAGTTTATAGTATGAACTCATTTTAGCAAAACCTTAAATTGTGCCCCACCAGATAATTTGACCAGACTGAGGAGGAAACGGCGTTTCTCTGCCGATGAACGGCACGATGTCAAACTGAGCAACAGATTCAGTGTTCTTGAAACTGTTGATCAGTCCCCAAATCCTCCTGTGCAGGTTTTAGATGATAACTGCACTAAAAGCAAGGTTTTGTTGCTTGGGAGTAGCCATGGTAGGGGCATAGCATCCCTGCTAAAGGAGGATTTGGGAAGCAGTTATGATGTAGTAGGCATAGTTAAACCTAGTGCTGGGCTCCCTCATGTCACTGAAGATCTGGTAAAACTGACTTCTGGTTTTACTAAGAGGGATCATGTGGTTATAGTGGGTGGGCCAGGAAATAACCTGGATATAGATGGTAATTATTCATTTGAAAAAGATCTGTGTGACATAAGGGAATCCAGTAGCCATACCAGTGTGAAGTTTGTGGGGCTTTTCGATAGGCACGACAAGCAGCAGCTTCATAGGAGGGTGACGGAGATGAATCTGCAACTTGAGCGTGCCTTGTTGAGCCCTGCTGCCTCTCACATTGATATGATACATGTTAGCGGTATAGGCCGAGATGGTTACACATCTCATGGTCTACACCTCAATTCTAGAGGCAAAAGGCAGCATTCGCAGCTAATTGCCGACAGAATTATAGGTAGAATTCCTGTTATGATATCTGATAGGGCTTTTTTAGGTTAAAGGAAATCCCCGAAAATAGTCATGAAAGAACTCTAAAGTCAATTGAAATAAATAGAAGTTCCCCAACAAAGAATTTTAGGAATACAGAAAATATCAGTAATTCTATTAAGATAAATAATAGCAGTAGCTCGTTGTGTATATTTCACCAAAATATTAGGGGTTTAAGAAACAAAGCTGATGAACTTTCTCTTAGTCTTGCTTCTGAAAAATTACAGCCTCACGTTTTATGCTTATCTGAACATCACTTAACAGAACAGGAATTCATGCCAATTTCACTGCATGGGTACTCTTTAGGAGCAGCACATTCAAGGAAAAATTTAAAAAAGGAGGGATTTGCATATTTGTAAGACACGATGTACCCTATAAAGTCATTAATCTAAACAAGTTTTGCTTTGAGATAGACATAGAGATGTGCGCAGTTCAGCTAAACATAAATCAAGTAAATTTTGCAATAATAGCTCTATATCGTTCCCCACAAGGTAACTATGAGTTGTTCAAAAATCAGTTAGATGATTCCTTAAAGTTTATATTGAAACCGAAACGAGAAATGATAATTTGTGCCGACATAAATATTGATAATCTTATACCTAGTCTCCGAAAGGATCAACTCAATTCTATATTTTTTTTTACATACAACATGTCACACACAGTACATTTTCCTACAAGAATTCAGGGTAGCTCCTCTTCAGCAATAGATAACATATTCATGAATATAGATAGAATTAAAACTTCAATAACCTTACCATTTGCAAATGGCCTTTCAGATCATGAGGCACAAATACTTCTCATTAAAGAGATAAACTTAAAGTTAAAACCAATCTATAAATATTGTAGAACACGAAAAGTAGATGAAAGCTCCCTCACATTATTTAAGTATGCCCTTCAACAAGAATCATGGACTGAAATCTATGAAATAAATGGAGTAAATGACAAGTTCAATCATTTCCTACAACATTTCAACTCTCTTTTTGTAGCATGCTTTCCAGTGAAATATTGTAAAATATATAATCAGAAGGAAAATAACACCTGGATTACAACAGGCATTAAAACTTCTTGCAAACATAAGCGAAAATTATACCAAGAATTGAAACATAATAAGACCCCACACTTAGAATGTCACTACAAAAAGTACTGTAAAATTCTAAAAGAAACAATTAAAGCTGCTAAAATATTGCATTATAGT
Organism: Hymenopus coronatus; assembly: GCA_030762935.1. Classification (NCBI taxonomy): domain Eukaryota; kingdom Metazoa; phylum Arthropoda; class Insecta; order Mantodea; family Hymenopodidae; genus Hymenopus; species Hymenopus coronatus. The sequence continues at coordinate 346,140,909 of CM060900.1, forward strand.
AAAGAGATATCCAATTCTAATACTAAAATTAAAACTATCTGGAATATAATAAAAAGGGAAACAGGTAAGAGCTCTCAAGAAAGCTCCTCAATTGCACTGAATTCCGGTAATCAAAAAATTGATGATCCTCAAAAGGTCGCAGATATTTTCAACAATTTCTTTTTGAATGTATAAGACAAATTAAAAATAAACTATGGATGTAAAGAATCAGTAATAAAATTTTTGAAAACTTCTTTTGTAAACAAAGTCCCTGAATTTAAAGTAAAAATGACTACACCATTTGAAATAAAAAATATAATAAATTTGCTCAAGACCAAAAATTCCTCTGGATATGATGAAATATCAAGTAAAATCCTAAAAGCATGTTCTGACCTCATATGCATTCCCCTTACTATTTATGTAACGAATCACTAAAGAGTGGAATATTTCCTGCCAGAATGAAGTACTCTATTGTCAAACCTATTTTTAAAAAAGCAAAACAAGATAATATATCAAATTATAGACCTATATCTCTCTTGTCTGTTTTCTCAAAAGTATTTGAGAAAGTAATGTTCAATTGCCTCTATAATTACTTGGAAAAGAACAACTTATTTGCCAAAGAACAGTTTGGGTTTAGAAAACGAGTAGCGACAGATAATGCAACCTACAAGCTCACACATTAAGTGCTAATAGCGTTAAATGAAAAGGAGCATGTCGGTGGAATCTTTTGTGACCTAGCGAAGGCTTTTGACTGTGTGAATCATGAGATTCTGATAGCTAAAGTAAATTTCTATGGAATAAAGAATAACATATTAGATTGGTTCATTTCATACCTAGAGAAGAGAAAACAAAGGGTCGAAATTAATAACTCCAATGGGTATCAAAATAGTGCATCAGAATGGAAATCAGTAAAACATGGTGTTCCCCAGGGATCAATCTTAGGGCCTCTTTTGTTCTTGGATTACATAAATGATCTCCCGTTATACATTAACAGTTTTGCAAGTATTTATTTATTCGCAGATGACACTAGTATTCTAGTAACAAGTAAAGATTTCAATGAATGTGTAGTTAAATTAAACTATGTACTAAATTGTATGTCAAATTGGTTCAAAGCAAACAAACTCTCAGTAAACCTTGAAAAAACAAAAACAATTAAATTTATAACTACTCGCTCACCACAAACGCACATAGAAATAGGAATTAATGATACATTGTTAGAACAGCTAAATGAAGTCAAATATCTTGGCCTTCAGGTAGATAAGCATTTGGACTGGAAGTCACATATTAGCTACATCACACCTAAACTTAGCTCAGCATGTTATGCTCTCCGTGCACTGGTTAAATTTCACTCAATCGATACACTTAAGTTGGTGTATTTTGCCTACTTTAACTCCATCATCGAGTATGGAATAATAATCTGGGGTAATTCAGTAGATAGTAAATGCATATTCCGGATGCAGAAGAAAGCTACACGAATAATCTGTAATGCTTATAGCAGACAGTCATGCTGAGAACTATTTAAAAAACTGGGCATCCTCACCTTACCTTGTGTTTATATATTATCCATTTTAAAATTCTATGCAGTTAATCGACATAGTTTTATAACAAACATGGAAATTCATAACATTAATACTAGACAAAAGGGATTGATTCATCGTCCCAATGCCAATCTTCGTTGCTTTCAGAAAGGTGTATATTATGAAACAATCAAGATATTTAATGCTCTCCCCAGTAATCTCAAAGAAAATGTTGGGAATTTCAGGGCTTTTAAGGCCTCTCTTAAGGAGTACCTTTGCAATAAATCATTTTACTCTGTGGATGAATATTTAAGTGACAAATCTGTCTGACAATACCGTTAATAATCATTGTATTTACAAATAGTACAATGTATTGCATTTTGTGTATATTAGCGTGTGTGTTTTATGTTAAAATTAAGGCCGCGCCGTGGCCGAGTGGTTAGACCACTCGACTCTCACCTAGGCGGTCGGGGTTCGATCCCAAGCGACTGCATGTGAGATTTGTGGTGGACAAAACGGCGCTGGGGCGGGTTTTCTCCGGGTACTCCGGTTTCCCCCGCCATCGCATTCTACCGGTGCTCCATCATCATTCATGTATCATCAGTGTCACCGCCTGCGGTGCCATTAGTAGTTAAAGCGGGCGTTAAACACTACCAAAAAAAAGAAAAAAATATTAAAATTAAACTGATTTATACTTTGACTTGCACGAATGTGTCAAATGAATTTTTTTTTTTTTTTTTTTTTTTTTTTTTTTTTTTTTTTTTAGTATTTAGCAATGACACAAGGTCTGTAAAGCCTGATGTTTTGATATTTTACACTCTAGTACATAATTGTAAATCTTTGCATTGGAAATTCTATAACATATTTGTAAATATGTATTGTAATTTGTTGACATTTATGAAGATTACGTAATACAATAATCATGTTTTAGTTTATATAATTACTACTAGTAACTATTATATCGATAATTATAAAACTATCATCTGACATAACATTAGTTTTACATATAATGAAATTATATTTATTTATACATTTTAACACTATATTTTAATACTCTTTGTTTTTATGTGCAAAAAAAAAAAAAAAAGAGAGAGAGAGAGAGAGAGAGAGAGAGAGAGAGAGAGAGAGAGAGAGAGAGAGAGAGAGAGAGAGAGAGAGAGAGAAGTATTCTGTTGTTTTTGTAACCTATGCTTTTAGCGCTAGAGCTTTATACATTTTTTTCATAGTATATAGTATATAAACATATGTATACATGTGTATGCCTTGACAAGTTCAATGTTCAGTGGCTTTCTGGCCTAAACGAACCTACAGAATGCTTTCTAATCTAATTTACATAGAATGTCCCAATGAGCATATTGCTCTAGGTAGGGACTGACCTTTAGTGAGGCGGTAAGCAAAATAGAAAGAATAAAACACATTAACACATATAAAAAAGAGTATATAAGGATACATTATATATATATACACACACACACACACACACAATTTTTTTATTGTAATTTGTGCGGGTGTATGATTAAACTTAATGCAGTATTTCAAGAAACACCATAGGGATTTTCTGTTGTCAATTTGTTAGGAATTAAGTAATGCTCAAGTAGGTATTTGAAGAGTTTGTTTTTAAATTGGGTTTAAGTTAGAATGATTGTTTAATCTTAAGTGGGAGACTTTTCATTTGTTCTATTTAGAATTTCAGTAATATTGTATATCTCATGGTACTGAACAACGTAATATGAAACCGTGGGTAACGAGATAGTAAATATAAATGTGCCAAATATCTGTTGAACCTGCATTTTGTATATATCTTGTATAATTAATATTCAAATTGAGTTAATGGTACAAATGTAATCTCCGCAAACTAATACCTTTAATTTTCTGTATTTGCGAGGCATTAACTTTTTTAATGTGAAAGACTAGAATGAAACTGTAAAACCTTTCCTTACACCGCCTACCTCTATGTAAATTAGTATTTGACGATACATGGAATAAAGATGGAGTACCGGTGGGATGCAATGACGGGGAAAACCGGAGAAAACCCGCCCCTGTTCCGCTTTGTGCACCACAAATCCCATATGCGATCGCCTGATACCTGGGATCGAACCTGGGCCGCCTTGGTGAGAGGCGAGTGATCTAACTACTTGGCCTTGGTACAGCCTTATGGAGATTGTGAATTATGATGATAATGTTGTTGTTGTTGTTGTTGTTTTTTAATTTTTTTTTAATGAGTTACATATTAAATTATAGTAAAGTTCCTTGAGCTTAATGCCGGGATTCTTTTTTTAGTCTGTATAGCTCTGTCTGCGATTCACTAAGTCACAAATTCTGTCGAACTTATAGAATTAATATAGTGAAACGTACCATATGAGCGCGGCAAATTCATTTACCTTATGTCGTTTTCAGAAGATGTCTCTGTAGTATTAACCTATGCTACCTGCTCTCAAAGCATGTAATTGTGACCTTGCCCCCACCATAGGCCCCCAATATTGGGTTGACTACAAGTTATATTCTGTGTTGTTGAAGGCTAGTGTTATGCAATAATTGTTGTAACAAGTAAAAATCTGAGAGCTGTGGTGAGTATTTGTGGGTAGGTGAATGTGCGCAAATATGTAACCTCCGCATACTAATACCTTTAATTTTCTGTGTTTGCGAGGCATTAACTTTTTTAATGTGAAAGACTAGAATGAAACTGTAAAACCTTTCCTTACACCGCCTACCTGTATGTAAATTAGTATTTGATCGCCTTCCATTTGACAGGACGTAGGAAGGCAAAGTCAGTGGTTGAAACCAAATAGACATTCATTCAGTGAAGTGTAAGAATTGGATTTACCAAGCAGATGGGCGTAATCAAGGATGCTAACCCCAAGAAGCTGTTTGCGTCAACATCTGAGGAATCGTTACAGTAAGTTGACATAAATAATTTAACAGATGTATCGGAAAGTGTGTAATTCACCTTATGACCTTGGTGTCCACTTTGCTAATAATCATCAGAACAATGCTCAACACCTTTTGCATTTTTCGGTCCTACTTCCATACGTGATCTGGATTTATTTTGTTCTCCACGAGAGCTGCTAGCATTACTTCCATACGTGATCCGGATTTTGTACCTTTGTTATTTTGCCATCAAACTGCATTATAGTTATTTATTGGTATGTTATAAACTTTTAGGACCCTAAGCCGCAAAGCGTAGCCGAGGGATGCTATTTTATAAGTAGGTGAGTGGAGCAGGCCGCGATTTCCGAGTGACGACAGGGCGTGGCCGAGAGATCTGTGTAGCTAAAACTCCAATGATCCTTAGGAGTCAAAACTTTGTGCCAATCTGGATCACCTGTAGAAGTTTTACTGAGCTGCCTTGTAGTTGGTGTGTTAGAAACTTTGGTAATTATAGAGAACTTGGGCCCCTCTAGAAATTAAACAAATTGTGATTTGACTATAAGTTTGGTTAATACTTGTTACGTTTTCACCAATTTTTTTTATCGGCAAAGCTTCGTAATTAAGTTAAGCGCTAATTTATTACGTACGCGTAGCGATCCTTTTTTGTGAATATTTATGAAGTATGCTGCCTAGAAGGAGTAGAATATAAATAAAGAAGGCTTGTAGTACTTTTGCAATGTAAATATATAATAATACTACACACTAAAGTGCCTAAAACCTGAGTTTCATTGTCGGCGGCAGGCGAACAGTGTTGTGGAATTCAACACCGGCATATGTCGCTAGACGCTGTGCTGATGTATGACAAGTATGTTTCACATAGATACAGCTGTTCAGTGAATTTTATTATGCAGAACTTCGGCCACTCTAAAATCAAATGAAACTAAGTGCGATTGATTGACTTTGTATTTATGATGACAATTACAAAGCCTGTGGATTTCAAATTTAACGCGAGGTTAGGTTCCAATCCGTTTAGGTTAGTGTGTGTATATAAATTTATGTTTCTAATTTTATATTGTGGTAGTACCTCATTATCGATATTTCCAACAACTCCTAACAGCGCAATGGATACAATATTAGTTTTTTAAACCATCTCCCCACCCATAATCCCTCTCTAACCACACCGGTCCCATTAGAGAGCAAAACTGGCATAAGTCGCAGCGGAGAGAGTTAGCGGCCCAACTTGTAAATAATTACCAACCTTGGCAATCTAGCAGATTTCAAATCGGAACATGTTATTGTTTTCAACACCTTCATATCTGGGTCGCTTTGGGTTACTGCATTTTCTTAGTATTATTTTTATGTGGGGTTAGTTTGAATTATTGGTTCAAGGAATTGTATTTTACACATGAAATCTATGGTTTCCTGGTTTATATTTTTAGCAAACATCAAAGATATTTAACATGTTATGTATTGCCTTTCTTTTGGATCTGTTTATTCAGTTTGTGACTTTTAGAAACATTTAAACAAGCAGTGTAACTTTGAGATACACATTTGGAGATATACACATATTTAGGTTAGACTAGTCTAAGTTATGTTTAAATTGATGCATTTGCCTGAAGGTGTGCTATAAGCTTTCATATTAGTCATATTTAAGTTGTGTAAAAGTGTATGGTAAGATGAAGTGTAATTGTTGCAAAATGGGATATAAACATTTTTGCAGGTGAGTTACAGGCCTCCAAGGTGTTAAAACTATTCCTAATTCAAATACTAAGGTTAGTTAATCATTATAATTTCATTTTCTGAAACAAATTACTATGTACAAATTCACCTGCATCCTTTCTGCTTTCTTTTGATTCAAACCCCCATGATTAAATGAGTTTCTACCATACTAGGGATGCCAGGTCAGTATTGAGAAACCAGACCGTATGGTCAACTGAGTTATACCTTTAGAACTATCCAATTTGAAAGTTGTCATGGCCATCTGTGATATACTACCTAGACCGTCCAGTCAAAACTACCCATTATAACAAAATAGGATGTCGTGCAATAATGTTCCATAATCATCACTATCTGAGGAATCTGACTAATTATGCAATTATGACACCAGAACTTTTAATGCATATCCATGTGAGTGCTTTATTACTTCATTATAATAATATTAATTTTAAAGGCAGAAGATATACCTATGTGTGTATTTAAAACTTTCTTTATTTAGTTTTTTCACAAGAACTGTGTTATGTGGTGTATTGAATAATTTTAGCGTATTTAGAAGTATATTGTAGACTTAAATAGCAGCATAATAAAGGACTGTTCAAAAGGATTTTAGCACATACAAGGCTACTACATGCCCAGTATTGTGCTTGTGCTTTGACAGATTTGATTTGAAATCACTGTAAGTGTTACATTATTCATCAATGAACATTAGTTTTTCCTGTATAATAGAGGATGTTGAGGCATCTTAAAAGTAAGAGTAGCAGAGTCTGATATCACAAAGGATACAAGTAACTTTTGTGTAATATGCATTTTTAATTTAAAGGCCAATGACCCCACAAAAATTGGTGGTTCAGATTAATTCTGTGGTTTTAATAGGTTTTGCTGTTATGATATCTCTAATGTGACAGCATTGACTGATAAAGGTAATTAAAATCACAAATATATGTACGTATCCACAGGGTGTCCCAGAATTCGACTGCACAAATTGTCAAGATTGTAGGGGGTCCAAGATAAATATTTTGAGATAAGGAATCTAAGTGCTACAAATTCTAAATTCTTTGCTACAGCATCAGATGTACTAAGGGTTAGTATGCCACTGATCAAACTACAGTGTACCATAGAGGATCAGCTGGATTTTGTAGAGTGTAGACATAGTGGCATTATTCAGCGCTATGGTAAGCATATGGGTATCGGGTCAAGATGGTGAGGGAGTTAGAGGTTCAAGCCTCCATACTTACATTTATTTTTATGTTTTCTCCTTTATTTTTGTAAAGTATAATTCCCTTTGGTCATAATGCTGCTTTAATCAATCATGTTCCCAAATATAAGAAAGAGGACCATCTTGTAACCTTGACATTTTAGGTATTCACGTGGCCAAAAGAGTTAACATTTATGTAAAATAGTGTTAATATGGACACTAAAACTCTCATTTGGAGCTGCCTCAGGCTACTTCTGTAAGCTAAGGATAGTAAGATTAATGTACAACTGTATATGATAAGCCGTAAGGTGACTAAGGGTTATATAGATTCTGCATTGCCTTTACGCAGATATGTAACATTTAACTCATCCCAACAGTCTCTTGTTGCTGAGAGAAAATATGACGGACAGCACCATTTTCGTCCAAACCTCATAAGCAACTAAACAGTGAAAGCCAATCTTCAGAATTGCCTAATTGTTCACATTTCTGAATTGAATCATCAAAGATTATTGCTATTCCATTGGACGTTCAAACTAAATTTCACTTTACTTTATTAATACTGAATTCTAATAGTTTAGGATAATCTGATCAGCAGTAATGTTAGGAAATTATAAAATTATTAAACCATGGGGAGTTAGTCATCATTCAACTTGTATATTAATATTTACATTTTTATTCTTTATTAAAGATTAAGTAGCATGTTATTTCAGTTTACCTTGTGTTCTTTTCCTTTCCATGTTCGCACCTGTGTAAAGAAGAGAACCTCTTATTCTGTCTCACTTCTTTATAAAAGTTTTTGAAAAGCTTGAGAAGAAGATATGAAGCACCTAAGACATAAAAATTTGATGTGTTCCATTCATATGACTTGCTCTGCCTTTTCTGCAAACAAACTTCTTACAAAAAATTATTCTTCAATCTACTTCATGCTAATTCAGATAAGCATTAGCGAAATGTCCTTATCTTAGGTCCACATAACAATGTAGAAGGGAACTAAGGGAACACACTAGGCTAAAGTAATAGTCAGGTGTTTTAAGAGCTGTTGCTATGCGATTGTCATTGAAATTTGCTTCTCTTTGATGGCCAGGAGTAAAACAAAAGGAACACAGATGTCTTCTGTTTGAGAAAAGTATAGGTACTTTAAAATTGAAATAAATAAATCTCAGAAATGGTCAGCTCCAATAGAAAAATGAATAGGATATAAATTCTGTATTTTGACGAGATCTACAGTTTTTGTTAATGAGCTTTTGTCTGTCTTTTACGGTTTATCTGTTATGCAAGGCTCATCCAGAATGCAGAAGACTTCGGAGGCTATTCCCAACAAATTGTAGATATAAATCTTGTTTGCTATGTAAATATCCTTGATATTCAGGATTTTAATCAAGTGGCTAGAGACATTTTTGAGGAAATAAAAAATTTTAAAAAATTTTCCATGTAAAGGGTAGTTTGAGATGGGAGATTTTCTTAAAAATCTGTGTGTCACATTCTTGGAAGATCGTAAATTTAAATACAAAGTTTGGTACTTTTCATTTTTAGTTTTACTGTCCCCCTCCCACACGCATGCATGCACACACACGCACGCACACACACACCTTTTTTTTCAAAAAGTGTTCAAAACCTTACTTCTGCTGAAATCTGGTAATCAAATTTTTGGGTGGAGCACAATACCTTCTCTACCTACTATGTACTTGTGTATTATGTGAAGGGAATGTAAAAATAATTGTCATTCAACAGAGAAGAGGTCACTTATTCTATTTAATGTCTGAGTACTTAAGAGTAGCACTGTCATAGTCATCATTGTTATAATCTAAGCTTAGTTCCATGGAAATTTTAGGAACTGTCCTTCCTGTATTTTTAACCTTGTATATTATGAAACTGCAGCATTGTGCCAATTGAGAGAAGATAATCTCGCATATAATCCTTAAGCTATAGGATTGAATACAGACTGCTTTACAAAGTTACCATATCACACTTGCTCATTTTCATGCACAGGTCTGTTTGGATGACTTGGACACATACCTTAGCCCAGTGGTATTCAACCTTTTTTCTCCTATCCCCACCGACAATTTTCCATTCCAGCCTGTACCCCTAAGCCTAGCACTAGAGTTTTCCCTAATTTAAATTGTACATAACCATGTAAATTTTATAATCTAAAACACAATTTATTAAATATTACAGAAAGGAGGATTATCTATAAGAGTATAAAATAAATACAGGAACTATGTAAATATGTTGCAGATAGCACATAGACACAAAATTGCATGAAGTTATATATGTTTCTGACCTGTTAATGAGATGGTTGAGCTTGTTTTCTAAACACCAGCTCCTGTATTTATGGCTGAATCTTCGTTAGTGCAAGTATCAATGGGGATTCTGGATTCAAGCAATTTCTTTGTTTTGTTTTGATTGCTATCAATGCAGAGAACCCCTGCTCACACAGATAGGTTGAGGGGAATGGAAGAAGGCATGTAATGGCACAGTCACTAAGTTCAGTGTACTCTTTGTGTGCATAACACCAGAAATCACAAATTGACATGTTTTCGAATTTTATTTTCAGTTAACTGTCAACGGACATTTCTAAAAGACTTTCTTGTAATTTTATGGGAAGATCAGAGAAATTGATGGCGGTGGTGCAAAATAGATTTGTAATCTATTCTTGTATTTCTGAATATCTGGGAAGTATTTTAAAAGCTGTAACCTGAGATTTTGTATGTGGAATCGGTTATTTCCAAAAGTCCATCAGCAATACTAACTTCATTTTGTCCACTAAGTTCCAAAAGAGTTGGAAAAACTGCAATATTCTCTTTATTAATGCAATCAATCCAAAATAAAACTTTCTTTTATTTTCTCATGAGCTTTAAAAATGTTTCTGTCAAAAGCTTGGAGTTGAAGATTAAGCTCATAAAATTTGTAGAATATATCCTTCAGGTAAGCTAATTGACAAATCCTTTCTTCATCTTCAAAATGCTTCACCAGATCAGATTTCAATTTTGTAAGCAAACATTTTACCTCATTTTTTCAGTTAAAAAAGACAAGTCAATTCTTGTCCTCGTGATAACCAGCGCACCTCGGTGTGCAAAAACAATTGAGAGTGTGTAGCTCCCATCACACACATTTTTTTTGAACACACAGGTATTAAGTGCATTTGACTTTATTAAATTGACCACTTTTATAGTAGTGTTCAATGTTTCGTGTAAATCAGGAGTTATTTTTTTCATTACCAAATTTTCTATGTGTATAAAGCAATGTTGCCAAATTATTTTGGGGTTAATTTCATGAATACGAGCAGTAAGACTGCTTTTTTTACCTGTCAATGAAGCAGTACCATCTGTGGACAAACTTGCACACCAGTCCCATGACAAATTAAATTTTAATCTTATAAAATTTTTGAGAATTTTAAAAACATCCACACCCTTCGTATGTTCTGGTAATTGTTTACATCCTACAATTTCATCAGCAATAGCACCCTTTTTAACGTCAAAATACCAAACATATATAAGTAGTTCAGCATCACTAGGCACACCTACTGATTCATCGATTGGAATGGCATATTTGTTGTCTATTTGAATATTTTCTACTATTTGGTCAACAATATCTTGTGCCATATCATGAATTCTACGCCCTGCACTTGTGTCAGAATTTGGAATTTTGATTACTTTAGCGGAATCTTTGTGTAACATTTTATCTGCTATAATCAAAGAACCAGGAATAATAAGAGATTCAACTGCGGTATAAGGTGAATTCTTTTTTGCAACTAGCAACGCTAACTCATACGATGTTTCCAGTGCCACCTTAGTTGATTTTGTAAAACTATGTATCACGTTTGAAATTTAATTCAAATTTTCTGCTTTGTGCTGGAAAAATTTGACTGACTTGTCTTTACATTTGCCATGATTTGGTTACCAAATGGCTGTGAAGAATTAGGGATGGTTTCATAGAATTATTTGACAGAGTTTGGTTGCAAATAATGCAGAGGGGAAGAGGTGGATCACACATATTTGACATAAATCCATATTTAATGTAAAATTCACTGTAATATTTGTATCTCACATTTCTCAGGTTTTTGGACTTGCTCGTAGATGGTTCAATTTCAACACTATTTCCACTAATGTATCGTGGTGGAACAAGAGTTGTCGCAATTTTCACTTGCGGTGGTTCAACATTATTGACACTATCACTTATTTCACTGAGTTTACGTTTTCCTCTTGTAACAAATTTATCCATGTTACAATAAAAGTTAAAATAATGGACTATCACAATAAAGACATTCAACAGTTCGCAAATATAAAGAATGAGAAACTTTGAGAAACTAAAGAAAACAAACCTGTACCTAACATTCACAAAAATATACTGAGTACTGAACTGTCGGTAGATTAACGTTAACATTTAACTAACGTACATTCTCAGACCTGTTATTATTGTTGGCATTTGAAACAAATAACACAAATTATTAGTGAGCAAGCAGTATGTTATCATTGTTAGGTACACCGGTAGGGAAATTCGAATCTCTTTGGTTGAAATATTTTTCGTTACTTTGTAATCATTCAAGAAACATATAATATGTACCCCTAAGAAGTCTTTGCATACCCCAGGTTGAATATGCCTGCCTTAACCCATTAGCTGCCAGCCTAAAATGACCTGTTTCTGCAAAAATGGCCAAATCCAATTACTGCAAATTGTAAGTCTATGCCAAAATCTTTGTACCCACCTCCATTTTGAAGCTATTGGATTTTTGTGATCCTTCCATGTTTAACATTGGACACTTCTGCATAATTTTAAAGTTCTTACTTATGTCCTTATTGGTAAAAAAAAATTTGAAAATATTAATTTAGAGTTTAGATTTAACTAAGAATATCACTTATATTAAATTTTGGCACACTAAAAGTTTTGTACAATATCCAGATCACTATTGTTTTTACTAAACCACATGCTCCTGATTTTCAAACATGATCAGTTTATGTCAAATTTTGAAGCATTGTGTTAGAGTTAGATTGATACTGGAGAGAGAGCGAGAGTTTTTTTTTTTTTTTTTTTTGTTTGCAAATGCAGTTGTATGCTAATGATTGGAAAAATAATTTACACTTTGCGAATGTGTATCTAGATCCTCATTTTCTGCTATTATTATCATTGATAGCAGTTTTAGGTAGCTGATGAGAAATATCATCACTTTTTATGACTCTCTGTTAATATCATTGCTTTCATCTCTTACAAAATGAAAAATTGCTCTACAAATCTTTTTCTAGCAATGTTGCTTCAATTTCCTTGCCATTTATAGGCGTTCTATTCCTTTGTGCATTCTTGTGATTAAAGAACAAAGCATTTAAGTAATCTAATGCTAAACAGAGAGGTAGCTCTTTCAGATACAAACTTACAGTTTAGATACCATTAATCACTCACATCACATTTATAGCATCTGTTGCAAGGTAATTGTGTGGGAAATCTAGCCTTGGGAGATAAGATTTGATGGAATTTTGGCTTTCTGCGCATGCATAGTGCATCAGATCTCATTGAATTTGGCAGTTTAAGAGGTAAGATACACCAACACCAATTTAAAAAAATCACACTGTTTAGTCCAAAGTAAGTCTATAGTATATCTCTTTTCCAAAAAAGTATGTTAATACAGACAAGCATAAATAAATATACATTCCTTTTCTTCTTATTTTGCATTATTAAGTGTTAGAGTCTTACCAATAAAAATGTATTTATGCTACTTTCACTCTAACAGTATTATTTGCTTAGCATTATTTTGTTTGCAAGCATTCTGCAGTATTTTGATGGATTTTTCTCCTCCATTTGAGGTAGATTTGTTGTGAGTGGAGATAAATTACGCTATAATGTTTTTCAGCAGAGCAGAAATGATTATGACTGCATTGAATTTGCCAGGTATATCATTATTCTCAATTGATAAAATTATAATGAAGGTTATGCAAGCTATATAGATGGATGAAAATTCATATTTTTTCTAAGACATTACAGAAAGTGCAACATGTGATATAAATCGTTTTGCCCCAAGATGAACAAAAATGACTTTTTTTCCTTTGCATTTTTGTTTTTCTCCATCAGAATAGATTTTTTCAACATTGCAAACAAAATGATCTTGTAACTATGAGGTGACATAATAGCTTTTGATGTTCCTAGTACATTATTCCATTTATTTTGATATAGTGAACAAATAAGCAATAGTCATTTTTGATAGAAAAAGAGTTGCAGCAATAAAAATTTGTCAGGTCTTACCATTTGATTCTAATTTGAAAAGTTTGGCGTGCATTAATATTAATCTTCTATCCTGACAACTGACTAGAAAAATCAGAAAAGAGATGCACTCAGTTTTCAAAGGTAAAAAGTGACAAACAGCATTTAGGGCATTATGTGGGAATATATTGGTCAAGATATTGTAAATAAAATTAAAAGTATGCTGCAAAAGAGCAGAGGATACCAGACAGTGTGTAAAATTAATAAAATTCTGTAAGGTGAAAATTTCAACTTTGATGCACTTGAAGACATTTCGTTGGGAGACATCTATTTCAGTTGTGCATTCATGACATCATTTGGAACAGAAAAGAATCTTTTTAAACACAAAATAAACTAAATAAATGCAAATAAAACACACAGAAGCACCACTAGCATGAAGTATATGTAAAAGTTAGCCATAATTTACGTCTCGTACAGAAATATTCTATCCTTTAAGTTCAAGACTCTACATTTGTGTATAGTTCTTTCTTGCAATACAGAAAGAGGTGTGACCACTGCTTCAAATAAAGGATATATTTATTTATTTTTTGCAAAATTGTGTGTCATATTTTCATATATTTAAGGTCATTATATAAGTCATTATTTAGTAGTTTTTAGATTATCAACTTTTATGTGCTTGTTATGAATGTAGTAGAATTTTAAATATTTTAGATTTAGCTTTTCTAGAGTTGCCTACTACATTTTTGGTATGTTTTGGTACCCATGGAGAACAAAGAAGTGTTTAAGATGATACTTAATTGGAATTTATTGCAGAACAGGAGGAAGCAGTAGTAGAGTTTAAAAATGAGGATATATGAAGAAATGCTTAGTCAAAGGAACTGTTATCTTCACAATATCAATACACCCAAAATACTATTTGTTCACATGCTTTAGTTGTATCTACTTTTGGTACTATGAAAGAGAATATAAGGAGAATGCTTGCAACAAAGTGATAAAGTGAATCAAACCAATGATGGTGATGCAGTGATGGAGGAACTTGGAGACAAATATTTGCTATTATTCTCTTGTGTTAGCACAACAGATGACGACAAAGATGAATCTAAAAAGAAAAGAAGAAAACTTACTACCTTTGAGGCAGGAATGATTTTTTATGCAATTTACAAAGTAGATTCCAAATTGAACATATGTGGGCTGCTATTTTTTTTTTTTTATACTTTTTATTTTTTTTTATCTAACTGTTGTGGTTCTTAGCATCACGTTCTATATTTGGCATGAAAGACTGCTTTATTTTGCTCAAAGACCTCTTGATCAGGCTTGAGATTCTTTTATGTGCCATAAATGTACGACATGGGACCAACAGCTTTACTTCCATTCCGAAGGAAGCCATACTAAAGATTTTTACATCTGAAAAAAAATCTGTTACCCTCCGCTGAATTTGAACTGGCAAACTTGGGAATCAGAAGCTAACATTTTACCCCCAGACCATGGAGAACAGCTATGAAGGCCCCTGATGTTAATGGAAATAAGGATAAAATGTTCAAAGAATCAGAAGAAACATTACGAAACCAAGTAAATGGAAAAAGAATAAACAAAAAACAATAAAACAGGCAGTGACCCACCTTATAAAAATGGGTAAAATATTTTAAAAACCAGGCAGATACAGTTGAACCTGATTTATGCATATATCAAGAGAAGGAGGGAATATTACTTGCAACTCATAATTACTTATAACTGAGATTTTGATAATGCATCATAAATAAAAAAACAAAAAAAAAATACAGTGGGCCTACATGTGCTGCAAAATTTTACAAACAACAGATACGCACGAAGAAAACATTATTTTGAACTTGTTCCTGCTTTAAAAAAATAGTTAATTTAACTTGTTTCACTTTTCTTGCACTGAGTGCATAAACCTCATTTTGCAAACTTATTAATGAATTTAGAACTTTTTAACTACCACTTTTAGCACTGATGTAACACCTACACACATTTATTGCACTTAACACTTCACTCACCTTATTTCAAGATCTGAGTCGTCATTCACGTTACTGTCACTGTCGCTTGAAGCTGGTCCATTTTCTTCATGACCACCTTGTTTTTGGCACAGCAGTAATCTCCTCATTCTGTAGTTCCCCATACACAGATAGTCATCAAAATGCACAAAGGTATCAGAATTTGCACCCTCCAATAGAGCTAGCTCATTTATAGGCTCATCACTATCAATATCATCTCCATCATCAGACAGCCTCTTCCTGTAAGACACCAGATTTAATGAAGCAGTGTTTGTGGAGGATGACACCTGGACAATCAAACACTGATTGAAATAAATTCCCTGGCTTGTAAGTTAACAGCAAGATTTTCATTTCCTACATCAGTCAGTGTTTTTAAATATTGAACTAGCATTTTTCTATAATGAACTTTGAAATTTGCAATGATGCCCAAATCAAGTGGCTGTAGACGACTGGTACAGTTAGGAGGGAAAAATTTCACTCAAATATTTTCCAAAATTATTTGAGATGGATGTGCTGTACATCGATCCATAAAAAGAAGGTCTTCTTCTGTTTCATTTTAATGTCCAGTTTTTTTAACCACTGTTCCATTAAAATCATAGTCATCCAAGACTTCCTGTTGGATTCCTATTCCGTAGGTTTTGTTTTCAAACCCTTAAAACACCTCAGTTTCTTGGATTTTCCTATCACAAGTGGGGGATGTTTGTCTGATCCATCTGCAGTGGTGGCAAGAAAAGCTATTATGCTAATTTTATTTTCTTCCCTTCATGGCATGAGTCACCCTTTTCAGCTAATGTCTTGCTGGGAAGAAGATTGTAGAATAGGTCAGTTTCATCACAGTTATAGATGTTTGAGGCTGATAATCCCTTATGATTCCTGGTAGAACCTCTTTCTTCCAGTGTTGAACCATGATGTCACCACAGCATTCGACTGGCCGCAAATTGTTTTCCCTGTGATTCCATGACGATTTTTAAATCCTAGCAACCATCCTGATGAAGCCTTGAAATCAGCCGTAATGTTCATTATTTTAGCTAAATCTTTCGCTTTTGCTTTCAGCATGTTGTCACTGATTGGTAGAGCTGCAGCCCGTTTCCATGTGAAAAGTGCCATTTCAAAATCAGCATATCTCCCTTCCTGCTGATGGCTGCATTGTCCAAAATAACATTTTTGTTACTGATGACTGTACACAGCATGGAGTAAGCAATTCCTAAGTCTGAAGCAATTTTGGTTTTGGTTTTGTGTGGATTAAGCTCCACCTCTCGCATGATTTTCAGTTCCTGATCTGGCCTTTCAAAAGAAATACAGCACCTACGTAAAAGTAATGAGACAGAACCAATATACCAACAGATATCAACAACGCTTTCTGGAAATGCCACCGCATGCGAAACAACAATGCAGAGAAAAAAGAAAGCTTAGCTACAGCCATTATTTTGTACACGGGTGCAGTGTCCCACAAAGTAGCAAGAATGCTCTCTAAACGCAGCATCTGAACAGTTTTTAATCCCCCTGCCAAAATCAAACAACATCTGGGCTTGGCCAGAGACAACCTGGGCCTCTGTACTGCCGGCATTTAAAAAATTCCATGAGAATGTGGAAAAATTTTAATCAGCCAGATGGGAAGGACTGTGGAAGGGCACTTCAAAGAACACCAATGCTGCATCAGTTTGGCTACTCGGAAAAGTCTGTGGTGGCACAACATAGGATAATGGCCATAAGATAAATGTTTCATTCACCAAAATAATAGAAAACTCAACTGAATATCATGACAGACTGATAAAAGAAGCAATATGCTTAAAAACAAACAAAAATAATTTTAACAAAAACAAAGGTCTGCAAATAAGCAAAAAATGGCTATCTTTAATTTATAACTATTTGCCCTATCTTCCTCAACCTGCATTGGCCAGTGTCGACCAATGACAGCGCACAAGGCGGTCCTTTGGCCTTCCCCTGCAGGTATTAATACTGCTGCCAGAGCAGCTTGCCTCCAGTTCCCTTATATTGGCGACAGAGTACGTCATTGAATCAAACACTTACCTGACTGACATTCCAAGAAGAAATCATTAAAAATAGTTTGTGTTGCAGTTAGTGGCCATGTATACATCAATATATATAATATTGAGACTTGTCCACACTCCTCTCACTGTAGTGGAAATGTTGCACTTTTACCCTGAAATACAATTTTCATCTTTTTATGGAACTCTAATTGACACTCAACATTTCCACAATGCTAATTGATCTATGGCAGGCAAAAAATTTAGAACCATAGAAGCATGATGTTGCCACACATTAAAGGGCAGGGTGAAGTTACGTGCTGTAATAAGACAAAATGAAAACAATTTTTAGAGTATTACTGTGGTACTCAAGCAAACATAAACTTGGTGTGCCTGCTAATTTAATGAGATGTTTTGTTGACCTACTCCTGTCATCTGTTATTAAATTTAGTGCCTGCCAGAATTCCTCTTTGATGCTTGTTTCCTCAGAGTAGTCTTGACCCAGAATATTACAGAATTCCCCCAGAAGCCTACTACGGTAGGTACGGGTTTGGCCCCCCAGGGGCCTACTACGGTAGGTACGGGTTAGGCGCACCCGGGGTCCCGAGCCACCTTGACTCCCTCTGTGGGCAACCTCAGAGTGGTGAGGGAGTCAGTAGGTCAAAATGCCCACCCACGTGTGGGCCGTGCGTGGAGACCCGTGTCGGTGAAAAGGAATATCCTGGTTGGTTGAGGGTTGCGTACCTGAGCCTGGGCTTCTGTCTTTCAGTAACTGGGGAGGGTGCGCAGCCTAATACACCGCTTTGGTTTCTGATTTGCCTGAACGGGAGGCTAGGGACTAACCCACCCCTAGTCAATCGGCCAGGACTAGGTATTACACCGAACTCCAGGGTGAGTGGGACGGCGAGCCCGCTATATCCCCTGTGTAGCCCTGTCACCCCAGTGGGGTGACCCCTCGTTGGGCTCCGTGGTGGGTGGGGAGCACTGGGGGATGAATGTATACCATTTTTTTATGGCACCAAAACTTAAACCCCTTAATTCAAATAAAGACGTTGGAAAGGAAGTAGTCGAGTCATGTGGTCCTCGCTACTTGTTTATTCATAGGACAGAGGAAGGTAAGAAGTTCCTTACGGTGAGCCCTTTTACTATCCAAAAGGGTCTCGATGCCATTGCTGGTCCGGTTAAATCCTGCGTTCGAGCTCGCAATGGTACACTTCTTGTCGAAGCCAACTCCGCCTCGCAAGCTGCAAGGATACTTAAAGCCACCATGTTAGCCATCTATCCAGTGAAGGTCGAAGTGCACAAGTCGCTGAACTCCTCCCGCGGTGTAGTAACAACCCGCGCGTTGGACGGTTTGTCCATTGAGGAGATCCAAGAAAATCTTGCGACTCAGGGTGTCTCATCTGTTTATCGGGTACAACGTAAGATCAACGGTGAATTCCTGCCTACTCGTACCCTGTTTCTTACTTTTGATCGGGTTGACCTCCCTCAAAAGAAGAGGGCAGGGTATGAAGCCATCGAAGTTAGGCCTTATATACCCAATCCGCTGAGGTGCTTTAAATGCCAACGTTTTGGTCACACTAGTGAGTTGTGTACCGGCAAGTCCACCTGCGTCCACTGCGGTGACATCTCCTACGATGGGGCTTGTGCTTCAGCTCCATCGTGTGTGAACTGTAACGGGGAACACCCATCTAGTTCCCGAGACTGCCCCCGTTTTGCAGAGGAACGAGCGATCCAGGAGATACGGGTGAAAGAGAAGGTGTCCTTCTTGGAAGCCCGGAAGCTCCTGCGACTCCGCCAACCCTCTGCCCCGAGGTCCGGTACCTATAGCTCAGTTGCAACTAAACCGGTACCGCGTCGGGAAATCGCAACACAGACCGCCGATATGAACGGGGCTACAATTGCGGAAAAGGTTATTTTAGCCCAAGCGCTGCCAAAGCCTTCGACACCTACACCCAAGTTGGTATCAAAATGTGCCAAATCCGCCAGCTTACAGAATAGTCCTGCACACTTGTCACCGAAAGCCTCGACCTCGGGAACTAAAGCTGGTAAATTCACGACGTCTTCTGCCCCGGAAAAACAGTTTAAGACCAAGTATGTACGACAAGACTTCTTGAAAGAGAATGTGCAATCTTCTACCAAGTCATCTAAGGGTAAGAAAAGTACACGCAACTTCACACGTGTATCCTCCTCTGAAGGGTCATCTGGGGAGGAGGGCGTGAATCGGCGACGGCCGTCTTCGCCGATCAGCACATCCAATCGGTTCGAACTTCTCGGACCGAAATTTGCTCTTGAAAAAGGGACCTCCCTTGTGGAGGAGATGGACCAGGAGGATTCTGCCGCCACTGCCAGAGGGACAGTGCGGAAACGGCAGGATCGTGCTCCTGAAAATAGTACTAGCCCAACGCCTAAGAAGAACAAATTGAACCGACCAGCCAATCCCAATCTGCAGAAGCGTCTTTCGATTTGAAACTTATCCCATAAATATACTCAATGGCTATCCTCCATTGGAACGTACGCGGAATTCGACCACATCGACCAGAGCTTGACTTGTTGCTGCGCCAGCATGAACCCTTGGCTGTATGCTTACAAGAGACGAAGCTCCGTCCACAGGACACCGTTACCATCGGGCAGTACTCCTCCGTACGATGTGATTTATCCCCGGAGGAGGCTGTTCCGTCACATGGGGGCATCATGATGCTGATCCGTGATGATATATTCACCGAATTCGTGCCCTTAATATCTGATACCCAGTCCATCGCTGTACAGATTACGCTGCCTTCCGCCAGGTTCACAATTTGTAGCATCTACCTGCCTCCATCTGCTGACCTCTCGCTCCATGACTTAGAAGACCTAGTTTCAAAGATACCACCACACTTTCTATTGATAGGCGACGTGAATGCCCATCACCCACTTTGGGGCTCATATCGGGCGTGTGCGAGAGGCCAGCTAATTGCAGACCTCTTGGATAGTAAGAATTTTGCTCTCCTGGACACCGGAGAGCCCACCTTTTTCTGATGCCTTTTCATAGTTTTTCACACATTCATATTGCAACTTGTTCCATTCAGCTAGCAGTAGCGTTATGCTGGAATATCATCTCGAATTTGCATTCTAGTGACCACTTTCCTTGTCTTATTAGTCTCTTGACACACGCTGTATGTTCCACCCGTTTACCTAGCTGGCGCCTGGATCAAGCCAAATGGGAACTGTATTCCCGCTTGGCAGAATTTAACTATGACGAGCACAACTCTGTGAACCAATTGGTCAAACATCTCAAAGGGAACATTCTTGCTGCTGCTGAGCAATCCATTCCGCGCTCGACTGGCCACACCCGTCGATTTTCGGTACCTTCGTGGACAGATGAATTTCGGAATGCTATTCGAGCTCGCAGGCGTGCTCTACGGATTTTCCAGCGTCTCTCTACACTGGATAACCTGATACACTATAATCAGATGCTTGCACATTCTAGACGGATTATAAGGGATAGCAAAAAGATGTCGTGGAATACATTCGTAGGTTCCTTTAATCGACATACAGTTTCTTCTGTCGTGTGGGACAAGTTAAGACGTGTGGCTGGAAAATCGATCCAGATATGTACCCATCGCCGGTCTCACAACACCTGCGGGAACTGTTGTTGGTACGTTTGAATTGGCGAACGCATTAGGCAGTGCTTTCGCTCTGGTGTCTATCTCAGGCAATTATTCTCCTGAGTTTCTTACAGTTAAGACTCGGGTGGAATCTCAAGGAATGTCCTTTCGTTCTGGCCTACTCGAGGTCTATACTCGTGTCTGGTTTGACGCCACTTTTCCCGACAAGTGGCGGGAGGCCACCATCATACCCATTCCTAAATCTGGAAAGGACCGCCATCTCCCTCCAGTTGCGTATGTAAGGTGATGGAACGCATGTTCAATGGACGGTTGGTGTGTTGGCTGGAATCCCAAAATCTTCTGATTAACATCCAGTGTGGTTTTCGACGACGTCGTTCAGCAACTGACCACTTTGTCTCGCTGTCATCTCAGAACATGAACGTGTTTCTTAAGAACAGCCAAACAGTTGGGGTACTTTTTGACCTCGAGAAGGCCTATGATACCTGTTGGAGGGTGAGGATATTGCGTTCTCGCCACAGCTGGAACATGATGGGCGCTTACAGTTGTTCATTCAGTTTCTGCGGGACAGCGTTTTTCGAATGAGGGTCGGCTCGGTTTTTTCTAACACCTTTATTCAAGAGAACGGAGTACCGCAGTGTTCGGTACTAAGCGTGACGCTGTTTGCTTTAGCGATTAATTCTACATCGCAATGTGTACCCCCGCCCCCCCAGGTGTCTCGTCCTGTTTGTTTGTGGACGACTTTGCCATCCTATGTACTTTTCAGTGCACACAGTTTTTGGAACGCCGTCTCCAGTTGTGTTTGGACCATCTTTATGATTGGAGCTCGAAACGCGGCATTCGTTTTTAACCTGAGAAGACCATCTGCGTTAATTTCTGGCGCCGTGGGTGGCGAATGGCTCCTACTCTTCAACTCAGGCCAGATTTACTTCCTTTCACAGATGAGGCGCGATTCCTGAGGTTGGTATTCGATCGGAAACTATGCTGGTCACCACGTATAGCACAGCTTTAAAGCGCAGTGTGACCGTCCTCTTAATATTTTACGGATACTAAGTGACAAATCTTAGGGAGCACATCGAACAGTACTGCTGCGTCTTTATCTTGCGCTGATTCGATCCAAGTTGGACTATAGTTGCGTCGTGTATTCTTCAGCATGACCATCTGCGCTGAGACGACTTGATACAGTCCATAACCAGGGCACCCGTGTCGCTGTTGGGGCTTTTCCAACCAGCCCAGTTGTTAGCCTCTACGCTGAATCGGCAGAACCCCCCTGCGATGTTGGCGTGATGTCCTGTTTGGTAATTATGGCTGTGGGCTTAGCAGCATGCCTTCGCAACCAGCTTCCCCCCCCTTTTTCAATACCTTGCTGGACGAACAATACGGGAACTTGTCACTCAGTCCCAAGCCTGCAGGTTTTCGTTTCCGTGAGCTGCTTCAGAAAGACGATATTGCACTGCCTCGCATGTTTTCCACTGGAGAGAGGAAGTACCCCCCTTGGCTACGTGTTACATCCCACGTGGATTTGGGGATGATAGTTTACGAGAAATCTGCGATGCCTGAATTTAGTATCCGTACTTGTTCTTTAGAATCTTTATCCCATTACAGTGACCGCAATTGTATATACACCGACGGCAGTAAGTGTGCCGCCGGTATTGAATGTGCATTTGTTACTGGGACCGATACCCATACTTTTGGTCTGCATAGTGACACATCCATTTATACTGATGAAGTGTATGCCAACTATCGAGCCGTTCTTTACGTTCACCTTCGGAAATTGGGTGACTGCCTCCTAATGAGCGATTCTCTTAGTGCCCTTCAGAGTGTTCACGAGTTGTACAACCACCACCCTATCGTGCAACGGATCCAGGACACCCTCCACATTTTACACACTTCCGGTGTTAAAGTGGAGTGTGCCTGGATTACTGGTCACGTAGGCTTACAGGGTAATGAGCTGGCGGGTTCGGCAGCTAAGACGGCAGCAACGAATCACAGTACTGTGCTTCCTATGGTAACCTCTGCGGACTTCCGCCTTATGTTTCGGAGAGCGGCGGTTTCATGCTGGCATAAAGAATGGTCGTCTCTCCGCGGGAACAAACTCAGGGAAGTGAAGGATCTCCCTCTCGTAAATCTCGTCGGGAGGAGGTGATATTCGCTCGTTTGCGGCTTGGCTACTGTATTTTTACACAGTCATATTTTTAAGAAAGATCTTGCTCCTATCTGTCCGCTCTTTAGGGATGCATTATTGGTCCGCCATGTGTAGCTAGAGTGTTTATCTCTAGCACACATACGCTCTGCTCTGCAAATGCTAGCTACTCTCGCGAGATTTTGACGGGCAATGAAAGAGCGGTGGCTATGTTTTTAAATTCTTATTGCAATTAGTTTTGGAGTATGTATCACATTTTTATTGTCTTTTATTATATTTTATTTGTGACCGCTATTGTGGAGCAGTAAATGTGTTTTTAACCTTTTAAGCATTAGCATTTTATTTGTTTTAGTTGCATTGTTTTTACTGGTTTTTGTCAACTGATGTACAGCTCTGGTTTTCCCCAGGGCAGTTTGTATTTAATCAGGATTTCATTTCTTTAGCCGCCGTTTTACACCTATGGATTTTATCTCTTGGTTTTAGGCACATTTGTTTTTGAAGGGCACTGATAATCACGAAGTTGAGCACCAATTAAAAAAAAAATGGTACAGAAAAACTTCACAGATAAAGAAGAAATAGCACTTCTGGAGTATTTGTTTGTGTTGAGGAATGAAGATCTCGTCAACTTTGAAATAGCACCAAGCAGCATTCTTAGCATAAGAATCCTAGAAGCACCATCAAATTTTAATTACCTTGCAAGAACAGCTTCCAACATTAGACCAAACATCAGGTTCCACCAGCACACATGAAATAGAAAACTAAAACAAAAGATGCTTTAGAACATACCTTAAACTGGCTTTAATAAGTGGTGCATTGTGTTAACAGTAAGTACTTTTTGGGATGTTCAGTGTGCAATAATCAATATGATTGTGCAGTAACTGACACTGAAAAGAGATGGTCAAAGTGTACTTATTAGTTTCTCTATATGTACTATGTACATAGTGTATAGAAGAAGTATTGCATTCCACCCAAAAATTTGATACTGAGATTTCACCGAAAATACATGTTTTAGGACCACCCCCCTGAATCCAATAAAAGTATTTTTAGAAAAAGGTTTGTGTGCATGCAGCATAGGTCTAAAACGAAAAAACTGTTAATTACCAAACTTGATATTTAAGTTTGGTATCTCCCAAGGATGTGAAAAAATATTTTCAAGAGAATCCCTCCACCCCAAACCACCCTTTATATGGAAAAATTTTCGAAAATTTTGTTTTTCTTAAAAATGGCTCTAACAGTTTTGATTAAAATCTCTTATATTTAAGATATCTACATTACAAATAAAATGTACATCTTGGATTTTCTGGGAATAGCTTCTTGAAAATTACTTTATTCTGGACGAATTTTGCCAAATTTTGCATAACTGCTAAACCATAAGAGATAGACAAAAACTTACTACATAAAAAATGCAGATCTTGTCAAAACACACAATTTATATCCTTTATTTTTTGGTTGTGGAGGTAACTGTTTCCATGATATATCTTGTTATTGGTTTTAATTGTAAAGCACTTATATTTTTCTCAGACAGGAAGTGTCCATTTTTCTTTTGTTCTACTCCTGGCCAAGCAAAAAAGTGATTTGCATTGACAATCCTATATCATATGTAACAACTTTTGGGGGGAATTTTCAAGGAACAAAATTGTGTGCTTTGATTTTACTTCATCATATCTTTAGGTGATGCTTTTTCACAGTTTGTCTAATCTTTTAAATGCTAAAAAAGTTTGGCAGCAAACTCCAAATTAGCACTCAAAATGAAAAATAAACTGTTACCAATTTAATTCTGATTTTCCTTTATTAAAAAGAATATCAACAGATGAGATAACTATATGTCATTGCCCAGTGCAAACTGGAGGTACCCTCTGGCTGCTGTGGATTGGAGCTCTGAGAGTAATATTCTTCTTCTTCTTTTTTTTTTTCTTATTTTTTTTTTTTATACAAAATTTAATTTTGAGGAGCAGCTTTTTTGTTGATAGGCCTGTCAGCTCTGCTGTAAACACCATTGAACTGCTACCATTGGTAGTGCACAATTTTAGAGTATTTTTATGGTCAACCCATTAAAGGAACCTCTTTAATTTTCTTGAAAGAGGAAGATAATTGAATTGCCTCATCTCACTGGAGAAAGGAAAATATTGCCTTATTTTTCCCAAGGAAAGAAGGGAAAGTATATGGGAGAGAGCATTTAGGAAGGGATTCAGGGGTTAAAAATTAAGAGGTTCCGCAATGACACCTGCATTAGTCTGCGAGAAGGTTGAATACTGTCTCCCACTGGGTAGGAGCAGGTAGAGGATTGCTTTCTAGCCTATGACACGTTAGACCCTGAAAACAGCCTGAGGAATGTGTGGATATGTTCCCACCATTTCTCTAAAACAACCACCTCAAATGGCCATTATCCCTATGGGCTGCATCACAAATCCTTTTGCTTGAAGTTATTGCCCCAAATAGCCATTATTACTGAATGAAAATTCCCTCGAATGTGCACAGCAACCAGACTAATATATTTACTAGCCTGGAGATTTGCAACTTCTTGATACTTATTTAACACGTAACTGATTTGTTTCAAATCCATTTTAATATTTTCCAAAGAATAACCTGACATATTGGGTTGTCATTTTTGGGGCAAAAGCAAATTTATTAGAAATGATAGAATAAAAGAAAAAGAAATTAAAAAAAACACACACACACCTGGTGCTCCACCTTCCTTCTCCTTTCCTGCTTTTCATCTCTTAACTACCCCCATACAATACACTGTCTTGCAGTCACCTGTCCCCTGAAAACTATCTAGTGTCAGCTGGAGGGGTGTGATGTTCCTTGTGAATGACTGTGCATACAAGGATCAGAGGTCTTGCCTTGCAGTATGAACAATACAATAATGCAAATGAAACAGTATCTATTTAAACAGAATTGTTTACAATTTCACACTCTGAGATCTCTGTATTCCAAAAATTTTAACACACTGGACCAAAAAATATTAAGTTTTGTTTTATTCATGAATGCAACTGCAAAGTAATATTTTTTAAACATATACCTGCATAGAGTATTTTCATTTTTGTCAGTCTGCATTTTGAAATTCAAAAGGTTACTATTCATGGATATACCCATTCAGAGCAATGGCATCAGTAAGGAATTTGGGGAAATGGGTATTTGAGTTTACGTACAAAAGTCATGTTGATGAGGACATTTTCATCTTTACACTCTCTGCTGGTGCAATTCTTTGCAGAGCTGTAGTGCTCTTTGGACATTGGATGGAGGTGGAAAGGTTCTTGAAATGGTTGTGTTGCTACTGGTTCTGTCTCCTGGATTTTAGTGCTGCATTCTGCTGTCTAAGGGCCAGTTGTACGAACTCGGAATAAAGCTCTGTTAGAAGTTATTCCATGGTTATGTGCTAAATTGTGTTGTATGACAACAGAATAGAGACTATCAAGGGAATAAACATGCAATAATTTATTCCATGATTCCTTGCAGGGATAAGCTGATATTCCGAGAATAAAGTATAAAAAGGAAAACAGCCACTTGGGTACGTGGCATAATTTTGACCCATATTTGACATATATAAACAATTAATTTCTTTATAATATGTTTTTAAGGACATATTATACCTAAACACAATATGTTGTAGAGATAGTCCGATAAATATACACGGCTATAATGAGATTAAAGTTGAGAAAGGATATCACACAGGCAACTGTGTGATATATGACAGCTAAATATGACAAGAAGATAGTTAACATAAAATTTCATTTATAAAACAGTAAAATGTACCTACAATATCATCATCAAAATACCTCTATTTTTATGGAAACAATTAAATTTAATCCAACCCAAGATAAATATAAAATAGTGTAGTGCAGCAATCCACCAGCACAATGCATAGCTTTGTAATGAGTGAGGTTACATTTTATTGATGAAATACAAAGGATAGATTACTTCTAGGGCAACATGTTTCAAAATGTAAGATAGCCACAAGTGTTAATGTTAGCGACATTCTGTACTATATTCAGATTTTGGAGGCTATGTGCAATTTAAAAACGATAACACAAGCTTTGTGATGTAGGGAGGAGATGCCCAGATTAAAAGATGCCTTCAGAGCTCGTAAATCTAAATATATTATTTTACAATAAATTCATACTTTTTCGTATTATGTGCTGTGGGTTTAATACATCAGAGACAATTTTGATTGAATAGAGAATACCTTCCGTAAAATATAATGTTCTCGGTTTTATTGGTTTGGTTGACAATTTCTAGCTGCTGTATTAAATATTGCCATCAGCAAAGTGCGAACTGTAATGGGAACGGTTTAATGTACTGTTCGACATAACTACTAATATTTCTGTTGGTTAATAATACCTGTATAGCAAATTGCTTTTGTACTTATCTTGGTGCAACAATTTAATTATGCATATCTTAAGTTGATAGTGGCATTGGCAACACTAAAATGTAATTTTCAAAATTTGCTTACTAAGTATTTTAATGAATAAAATGCATAAATCAGGCAAAGTACGTTAGCTGTTTTGAGTATAGAAATGGAAAGATGTCATATCAGCACAAGATACAACTTTGCACATATGGTAAGGTTTCATTCCCATACTCCTAACCTATCACAAGAAGTCACAGTATACATATTGTTTATGTTTTGTAAAGTGTATAGTAATTCTATATCCGAACACGCTTGTGAACATTCATAATTATTTCATAGTACCATAGGTAGTTAAAATAAGAAATAATACATAGTTTAGGAACAGCTGATTGTGAAAACAATGAAAATTTTCAGCAAAATAAAGCAGTAATTATGTATTAAGTTGGCCATAAATGACTCGCAATATAGCCAACATTAGTTTTAAATCTACAAACGTGGAATAGATATCTAAGGAATAAAATTGCATCGTACAACCCAGCACCACATTTATACCGAGAATAGTGTATTCCAAGAATAACTATTCCAGGATTTATTCTGAATTCGTACAACTGGCCCTAAGCGTCCTAAGGGATATCGTAAAGTTCTGTGATATGCTGTCAGATATCTACAAGTCTTCAAAGTTTGTAACAGATGTTGCAATAACTTGCAGCTCTTGAAGCAGTTGATCTGTATGAGTGTGGACTATGGAAATGATGGCAGTACACTGTTATAAGTTTGTGTTGTCTTGATAGATTGGTCCTCTATTGTTGTTAGTCTGGTGGTGATGTTCTGGTCTTTGGTGTGAAGGTTTGTTGTTGTGATGACCATAGACATCATGGCTTGAGTTGGCTGTGTGGATTATGGTTGTTGACTCTGAGTCAGTATTATGTGCCTGCTCCATGGATAGAGGGGGAGAAGGCATTGACTTGAGCTGTAAGTGGCACTGATACCCACAAGTAGCATAGTAGTGGGTTGTATGAAGTGCAGTTGGTGGTTTAGTAGTTGGCATCAGAATAGTGGCATGCAGGCATTGCAGAACAGGCTACCTGGCTGTGTCCATAGGTACAGCAGCAATGACCAATGGCATGATGTCTTCTTGGAGCTTCTCCGTGCTTGAACTTTAAGGTTGGGCACATTATATCAAAGACAACCCTGTAATTGAGCTACGGTGAAGTGTGCTCTGTCAATGATTAGAAGCTGCAATAGTGGGATATGTCTGTTTGAAGAGGGTTTCTTGTTGTATCTATTGTCCTTCTAGGAAAAGCTGCATCAGACGCTGTTGATAGATGACAACTTATAGAGCACTAAATATGCCATAGCACTGATTAGTCTCCAGTGGCAATGTCTACAATGTAGTGGACAGGCTTGTGTCTTGAGTTTCCAATTAATCTGTGGCAAATGCTTAGGCAATTGCTAGTATGCCATTGTTAAGTCCACGCTGCAGTTTTAGCATTGGTGATAGTAGTTGAGATAGTTTGGTTTCAATTGGAGATCATCTTCTTTACTGTTACTATATTGCTGAATTGAAGTTCTCTCAATGTTTGAGAATAGTACTGTTATATGAATCATGTTCCTTTTGTTTCAGCATTCCATTGGAAAGTGATGAGGAAGATGTACAACCACCACCATTAGTTGGTACAGCAAGCCAAACAGGGCATTCTCATATAAGACGACGAAAACCATGTGTGCCTATGTCATTCAGTCAAGCAGGTAGAAAGAGAATTGGCAAAAGAAGAGGAAGAAGATATGAGAATGGTAAGAAAACATGTTAGGCATAATGTAAAGATGAATATTTCTGCTGCTATTGTTTTATACTTAAATACTAAATATATTAGTGTAGTAGAGAGGCTTACTGATGAAGGTTCATTCTTAAACTTTGAATATTTCATGTACAAAGTAAACTATGGAGTGCCTTTCCCACTCATATTTCATTGTATTTCAGGGCTAGTTGGAATTCAGGAATGCGCTTGTATTGATTCATTTTGAAAATCGTTAATAGCAAAACAGATTTATTGCTCATTGTGTTTAATTTCTATGCCTTATAAAGCAAGCATGGTATAAGGTTTTAGCACCTCCCTCAAAATTGAAATGCTGATTTACTCTATTCTTAAAATTAGGACAAAGTAGGTTCACTGGGAATACTGTCACAATTGTACTAAAACCAAATGAAAGAAAGATAGTTTTTTGCAAAGGAGTTTGGTACATCAATTTTGTACGTTCATATGGGTGACATAGTTGTTGTTGGGACTACTTAAAAAGGAATAATGAAATTAACCCTAATATTCATATTAATCTTATCACTTCCATGCACTCTGTGCAACCATATATTGTACATTGCTGATTAATTGTCCATGCTAACCTTGTTTGCCCTGTGTGCTAAACTTCTCTGGGCTAGCATGTAATTTGATACACTGCCTATATTACTTTTCTCCTATATATGAGGTTTGGGCATAAGTCATGCAAACTACATTTTTCTGTGATGAACTGCTATTGGAGCAAAAAAATGGTATATGTCATGGGGAACACAAGTAGTCCTTGTGTGTGCATTTTGGGGGGGGGGGGAAATTTTGTTCATACTGCATACGTGCACTAGGGTTTTCTAGGTGCGCTCCTACTTCCTGCACCACACCACAGCATGAGGCAGCAAGATGCCATCACAGCATACATGTTATAGACGAGCTATGCACAGAAATATTGATACCATGATACATTAATCCAAAATTAATTGCAAACAGACAGATGTCAGCGCATAAAGCTATGGCAAGCATCAGAATCTGGTACTCTTACAGTAGCTACACCTAGATTTTCTACAAACAACTATGAGCATAGGCACAGTTGGAACCGTGTGCATGCTTGCATGTGGACAATGCCAGATGGCAGAGGGATGGACTGTATGAGCATAGGCGTACTTATACGATCAGTCTGTCTTTAGCCAAGGGAACAATGATTACAGGTGCACTGATTAGTATCCTATCACTTCAACTCCTGACCTATCCAGCAACAATCAAGACATGTTCCTCTAGCAAAACTAGAGGTTTGGGGCAGGACATAAAATCCAGAGGAATGACTGAGAAGACTTATAGCTCTTGGTCCACTCCTCTAGTCTTGGCGAAGAAGAACAAAAAGAAGAATTGTGAGCTATGCTTCTGCTGGGCTACAAGAAGCTGAATGCTATCACCAGAAAATACTTTTTTCTCTCACCCTTGATTGATGACACCCTGGACACACTTGCTGGTGCCCAGTGGTTCTTGACTTTGAATTTGAAATTGTGATTTTGGCATGTGGCCCTGGATCCCAGAGATAAGGAGAAGGCTGCATTCATGTCAGGGCAAGGGCTTTAGCAATTTATGGCTATACTCTTTGGCTTCAACAATGCACCAGCCACCTTCCAGCACCACATGGAATCTGAGATGAGAGAATTGACTTTGGACATCTATCTGCTATATCTGGA
The DNA here is from genome assembly GCA_030762935.1 of Hymenopus coronatus. Classification (NCBI taxonomy): domain Eukaryota; kingdom Metazoa; phylum Arthropoda; class Insecta; order Mantodea; family Hymenopodidae; genus Hymenopus; species Hymenopus coronatus. The sequence continues at coordinate 346,171,962 of CM060900.1, forward strand.
TAACATCATTTTTGGCAGCAATATCTAAGACCATCTAAAGAACCTGACCAAGATAATGCAGATATTGCAGACAGCTAACCCAAAGCTGAATGCGAAGTGCCAACTTTTCTGCAAGGAGCTGAACTACTTGGGCCACACAGTCTCACCACCTGGAATGGCTAGGGACCCAGAGAAGGCTCAGGCAGTGAGAGATTTTCTCCCCCTCAAAGATAAACAGGAGCTTAAAAGTTTTCTGGGCCTGTGCAGCTGTTACCAGCAGTTCATCAGAGGAGGTTTCTCCAACACTATGAAATCCCTCACTCATCTGAAAGAAGAGTGCCAACCTTACATGTGGTCAGAAGAAGAAGAGAGGATGCTCCAGGTGCTTAAGTCAGCACTGTGCCTGTCTTAAGAATTTCACAATCTGGCAGCGACTTACCCCAATGCAAATGATGCCATTATTGGAGGCAATCTATCTGGGTCCAGGATGTCCAAGAGTGGGTAATAGCCTGCTACAGTGGGACACCTCCAAGGCAGAAAAGAACTACTGCGTTTCCTGGCAAGAGCTCCTGGCAGTGGTAAAGGTGCTAGAACACTTCCACAGCGCCTTTACAACTATCTGTATGGTCAGCCTTTCCACCTTAGGACTGACCACTCTGCTGTTATCTGGTTGAGTTTTGAGAACCTGGAGGGCCATCTACTCATTGAGTCTAAAGACTCCAAGAATATAATTTCACATCAGATCATTAAAAAGGAAGAAGCCACTCTATTATTAATTTTTTTTTTTTTCACAGCATGCCTGAAAATGCTACCCATATTTCTATTACTACTTTTGCTGATATTCAGTATAAAAATTTAGGTATTTGCATGCATCCTTATGAGTAAGCAAGCTTATTTCCACAACTTTTACATATTGGTGTACATTTCTTTACTTTCTTATCAGTACACTAAGTTGCTGACTCCCATGTGGCCCAATAGACTCAAACCCTGAGGTTGTACAGCTATTGGGTCCTATTTATATCTTAGATCAAATACTTATTACCTACTATTGCTTAATTTACTTCATCGTCCTGCTTATTTATTTTCCTCAACTATTTGGCTTTTATTCTGCCCAAAAAGTTCCCAACTTCTATTAAGTTTCTCCTAACTTTTACATTCATTAATTTTATCACTTGAATTTCTTATGAGAATGTTAACCATTCATTTTTATGTATCCTCTCCCTAAGCCTTTTAGTGTCTTCACATTCTAAAACTATATGCCGTTCTTTGTCCTCTCTGTGACATAGGGGGGTGTTTTTCCCAATCACTCTCCCTTCTCAACCCTTTCAATTTCACAATGCCTGTTCTAGCCCATGTAAAGCCTTCTCTTGCTGCTTTATCATATATATCAATGTAGCTTTCCCTGTTCCAGGTCACTTTCATGGTCTATACATTGCTAATGAACTTGGATCTTATTTAGCCAAGAATCTTTTTAGATTTAACCTTTCCTGTAGTAAAAAACATTGATGTACAACATTCTTAATTCTTGCCCAATATTTTAACACTCTTTCCACAATTTTCCCTCTGGTTCCCAATCTTCCTAGTTCTACTTCACCAATCTTCCATTTGGTGAAGCTCTGGTCAGACCCAGAATTTGCTTACAGGAGTTTCTATGGATCATATCCATATTTGTGCTCCCTTCCTCCAAACCCCATATTTCCACCCCAAAGAGCATTCTTGCCTCCACTACAACCGCGTAAACTCCAACCATTTTATTTGCATTCCTGGTAATTTATCTAAGCATGCTTTGATAGCTTTTAATGTGATTTTACCTTTAGCCAGTACCATTCTCTTTTGCTCACTCCAACTACCCCTACTGCTTAATCATACTCCCAGATAATCACATTTATTAACCACCTCAACTTCTCTTCCTTGCCAATACCACTTCCCAACTTTCCGTAAATAGTTACTTTTTTTAAATACCATAATTTTTTATTTACTTACATTAATTTATCTATTGCTTTGATTGTCCTAACTATCCCCACATTGGATATAGCTCCTGCTACTAAATCATCTGCAAATAGTAAACCAGGTATTTCCTTATTGTTGGCATATGACTAATTTTCACTCTAATTGTGTCAAGAATATCATCTATAAACAAATTAAACAAGACAGGGCTCAACTTACAGCCTTGCTTTGGTCCTATGTTATTTCGAATACTTTTAGTTACTTTATTAGTTCCCATTTTTATACAAAACACATTGTTTAAATATATTCTTTGTAGAGCCCTTATAAAACTAGTGCTCATTCCGTTTTTAGACAATTTGTACCATGGTGCTTCGCGATTAATCATATCAAAGGACTTTTCAAAATCAATAAATAATATATATATATATATATATATATATATATATATATATATATATATATATATATATATATATACTCTCTCCCTCTTTTCCACTAAATATTTAGTTACTATTGTGTTAATCACAAAAATATTATCCACTGTTCTCTTGTTTTGTCTAAAACCAGCTTGGAGATCAGATAGCTTACTCTCGTCTTCTGCCCACTTTTACACTCTTTATACCAGAACCCACATGTATATTTTACTTAGCACTGATAATAAGCTAATTTCCCTATAATTTTCTGGATTAATTACCTCCACCTTATGTTTAAATATTGGCACTACTATTGCTACTCTCCAACTAGTTGGAAAATTACCTCTTTCAATTACTTTGTTTAGAATTCTCACTAGTAATCCTAATCTACTTTCATTCCCACTCCATGCTTTCTAGAACTCCCTGGAATTCCATCTATACCACATGCTTTGTCTCTATAATCTATTTATTTGTTCTCTTACGTCATCTATTCCTATCTGCATATCTAATTGTTGGATATATCCTACATTTACTAGTCATCTTTTACTTAGTCTAATCTGTACTGCCCCTAAAAGATTTTCAAAGTGTCTGCAACATACTTCTGAGCCTATATTGCTATCTCTAATAGTAGCCTTATAGGTTTGTGTCATTTACTCTTGCTGGCTTATAAACTTTCTGACTCATTTTCCCCCCATTCCTTCTTTTTAGCTTCCATAAGATGTTTATATACCTATCTTTCAATTATAACATTTACTTTTTGTTGACAGTCCCCCGTTTGTCTCTATTTTCTTAACTCCCTTAAAACTCTCTGCCTTTGTACACTCATTATCGTACCAGCCTCTTCTAATATATGGTTCATATTTCATTTTCATTTTTGTCCCTGCCTGCTTCACCTACTCCTCCAGTTTAATACCACTTCCTCAATTCCATTTTCTTTCAGAATTTCTTCTATTCCTATTACCCATTGGAATATTTGGCTGGTTCCCTAATTCCTCTAGAAATGAGGAAGCCACTAATGGAGATGAAATGTTAAGAAGACCTTGTTCAGAGGAGTGTGGCCACTGTGCCAAACTGGAGGAGAAGGAGTATGCCCCAACTGTCCATGAGATTTCAGTGGTTCCTGCAGATGGATGGAATAGTACAGGCCTGAGGTGGAGCATCTGGCTGTTGCAAACTTGGGTTCACTCCTCAGAAATGGAGTCAGAAACTAGATTGAGAAGGGAAGATGTGCACCCAAGAGTAGTGTGTGCAAGTCCTACTGGGATTTGTTGAAGACCAAGGAAGGTGTACTATTTTAGAGTTTGGAAATCACCTGATGGAAAGACCCAGAGGTAGCAGTTGATACCACCTCAGAGTAAGTGTTCAGAGGCCCTGGAAAAAGTACATGCAGGGACTATGGAAGGACATCTTGAGCCAAACTCAGAGTAAGGTGTTCAGAGGCCCTGGAAAAAGTACATACAGGGACTATGGAAGGATATCTTGAACCAAACTGGGCAATTCACAACCTCTAGACAATGGTACTACTGGCTGAGGCTACAGGCAGATGCTGAGAGGTGGTACTGCCAATGTAATGTGCATGCAGCAAGTCACAGACCACAGACCAGGAGCTGAGGTTGCATGCAATGTATAATGTGGGAGCATCCTTTGAATGCATAGCCATTAACGTAGTTGGGCCATTGTCTCTGTCCAACAGGAACGAGTAACTTTTGGTGGTTATGGATTACTTTACCAAGTGGGCGCCATTCCTAACAATTTGACCAAATTCATTGCTAACTATCTCACTGAAGAACTGTTCTACCATTTTGGGATTAACATACCTAATTGCAGACTTAGGTCAGAAAATGACAAGGTCTTAATTAATTTCACAATTCATCATTGGCCCATGTTTCTTTGAAGAAGACAATAATGGTATGTCAGACTGTTACAATAAATGGGGAGCACTAATTCAGTGTGTTACATAACTTTGTCATCCTTAGACCAAGGAATCATGATATGGAAGTATCCATCTTCATGCAAGATGGTGCTTTATCCCACATCTCATCCCCGCAAAACAGTTAATTATGCAGATGTTTGGTGATTACGCCATCAGTAGGCTCTTCCCAACAATATGGCCACAACAATCTCCAGGTTTCAATGCAGTTGACTTTTGATTGTTGGTCTACTTTAACCCAAGAGCAGGTGCGCCTACTTTCTTCACAGTAGTGGGTGCGTGAGGCTTTTATTCCCCATATCCATTTCTCAATATTTTCATAATATTTATGTACTTAAAAATGTCACTGTCATCATATTTCATACCTACATCCTTAATTAACATAATATAGCCACATTTTATAATCATTATTAATAACCATTTCCAGTTATGCTGGGTTTACATGACATGTAAACATAGTGATCACAATGTAGCATACAGTGAAAGTACGGTTCAAAATTATCTGAAATAAAGGTTAACATGCTGATATAAAACAATCTGAGGAACAGTCATATGGCTGCATGTACAGCATTTTCAAAGTCTTTTATTTGAAAAAGTTCACTATATTTTAAAATATATTTGTTATGATTGCTTATTCAGTGGAATATTCTATCACTTCAAGATGCAGATTTACAACCTTTGTTACATGAGTCATACATGTATGTTACTTGTGGATGTTGTTTAAATGAAAATATAAAAGGACAGGAAGAACACCTTATAGTGGTGGCAACGTCTTTGGCATGTCCACAGAAAATGCACCTTCCATGTTTTTTTGCAGGGTCACCTAAAGGGATCTGATCTGCAAATGCTGGTTTGTATTTAGACAAGAAGACACTAATATCACTTGGAAGCAGTTATATCATTGCTTTTTCTGAAAGAAGAGGTTTCATCATTAGAATGCAAATTTCTTCAAGAAAATTCTTCTTGGCTCTTTATGGTTTTCTTGATTAAAAAGAATAATAATAAAAATAGTAATAATAATAATGGTGATGATGATTGAGCATTTCTTCCAGCAACATTCAGTAAAGGCATAGAACACTGCCACTGGCCATCTTTCTGCTACCAATACTGTACGCACTACACAGCTGATCATCAGTATCTACTCTTCCCCTTTTGTTATATTGTAATCCATAATGATTTCTGGCTTGTTAGTGACCTCATCTAGTATGAGAGTTTCATGCATTGTTGAAAAGAAGATCATGACCCAATTTTTCTTTTGAACATTAAGATGTAATAGTTATATCCTATTGAAATCCAAGATTTATGATCCTAGATCTCGAGTTTTGTTTGCTAAAGTTCAATGGCTATTTTTTTGTTTGTCTTTTCTCTATGCACCAATGCATTGGCGTTCTTTTTCCAACAATTCCAATGCGAGAGATTAACTACTGTACCAGTTGTCAAATGTAATATTTCAATTAGAGCTTTCAATATCAATAAGAAGCTGCTTCACAATGTCACTGGGTTTGTTGGAAACTAAATAAGTTCCATTTTCATTTTTACCACAGTAAATTTCAAAATTGCTAGTATAAAAAGTGTTAACATGACATTATGCAAAAATCTTTATGCCATACTTACAGACTTATTTGGCATGTAGCTTCAACGTCCCTGAAAAGCTTCTATCAATTGTAACAAACATCCCAAAATTCTAGGAATTTCTGCAGTTTAGTACAAATTTGTCAAAAATTGACCACAGCAGCCAGTTTACCAGTTTTTCTTCTCTCGGTGGCTCTGTTATCAAATCGCAGGGCCTGAACCAAAAATAAGAACCACTTGTAGCTCATACAAGCTCTTATTATTTCATTCTTGCTCTGTAAAAATTCTATAGTTCCAGAACATTTGTGTAGCCCCCTTTCTTTAAGCAATAAGATACAAGCACCCAGTCAATGCGCTAGTTTCAGCTCTAGATGTCTCTTTGGCATTCTTATCGCATGCATATTGTACTGATTCATGGTGTGTGTGAGTGTGTGTTTACATGCATGTGTGATTCACAATATTATCAAGCATGTCAAAGTCAACAATGGCATGAAAAGTTGAGCATTAATCCTTTATACTTTTTGTAGAAGTTTTCAATTTAGGAAAATTTTTAGAATGTTTTTTTCTCCCTTTACAGCAATTATCTTTCCTTAAATAATAAGTTTTCCAAAGCAAAGTCTACTGAATCCTCTACAACCTGTGTTCAGAATCATTGTTGTGATCACTTTCTTCATTTACTTCTTCCTCCTCATCAGATTTGTTGCTATCTGTTATGTCGTCTTCTGGCAGCTGTTTGAATATCTTCAACAATTTCTTCTAGTGTCATTTTCCTACACCAAACACATATTCATTGTTACAGTGTAATACTTCAGAACATTCATCCTTTACTCATGACATACACACATACATCCTCACACTCGTACATATATTACTATGAATGCAAGTCAGCAAGACGAAACTATTTACATGGGCAGGCATGCAGAGAACTTTGTACCCCAGCTCGACAATATTGAACAAACACACTTATAACCAATCCTTCATACTTGCACAACAGAATGTGACTATGTCAATGGATGCATGAAATAACAATGAATGAATAGCTAGCGCAACCAATTTATCCAATCATTTGCAGTGTTGTCATACACAAAAAAACTAATACTGGGGTACTTTATACCCTAGTGTGCCTGGTCTTGGGTTACTGAGTTTTCATGACACATCCATCATCACCATTGCAACTGAAAGATGTCATCTCGCAATAAATTGCCATGTCTGCCATATGCTGTGCACGATATGCAGACAGAATGCTATAAGTTGAACAAGAGAATAGCAGATATCTTCTAATTTTTTGTAAATGTTTCTAATTCTTCTTTTCTAATTTTGTAAATTCTTCTAATGCTTACACAGAACAGATTTTTTTGTTTCTTGTTTTTTTTGTTTTATTTTTGTTTTTTGGTACCTTGTAAATGTTTTGTAAACCACATTGTTTGCCCAATACAGTGATGTTCTTGCTTCTTTTCTACCTCAAATATTACAATATTTATAGCAATTTAATATTTGAACTGTCTTTCAAAAGATACTGTACAATTAAAATTCTTTCTGCATTGCCACATAGTAGGCAGAACTCTATCAATTTTAAACCCCTTAAAAGCAATGTTTCTCTTCTGTTCTGCTCCAGTTCTTAAAAATCCTGTAATATTAGAGAGCTTTTATCCCTTATACTGCCATATATATCCTGTTTCAGTATATCAGTCATCCTTCTTTCTCTTTATTTCAATGGCTTTGTCCACCTGTTAATCTGTAAATTTCATGACTCACCAAGTCTGATTTCTCTATGATTATTTTAATTCAGATAACCAGCTTCTTTCTATTATACTTATTGTTGTGCACTTAAACATTCTCTGACTTTATTTCCTTCATTGAGTAATTGAAGTCTAAGCCAATATTTCATAATATGTAATCCTTTCATGCCAACTCTTCCGAATTCCATTAGAGCTACCCTATTGGGAGCACTCTCAGTAATCATTTTGCAGAATATTCTATGCTTTAGTTCCCATCCTCTCTCTGGCCCCAAATTTCTACCCCATGAATCATTTTCGACTTGACAGCCATATACATTCTCTACACTCATACATTCTCTACACATTCTCTAGCTGTCGCCACTCTGACATCTCTTCTTGCCTCACCCATCAACTTTTTCAGTGGCTTGATTCTCCTGGTTTGTGACATCTTTTTGGCTAATGCACATAGGGATGCACACTCGTCCCCTTTCTGCTGCTTATGTTTCTCTTAGCTGGGGGTTAACTCCCTTTTTTCTTCCTTCTCTGCCATCCATAGGTCCTTTTACTATTTCCATTTTTTCTTACATTCTCTTCTCTCTATGTGTGATTTCCTGTATATATCATCTGCTATTGTTTTGAACATGTCTTGCTTCCTCCTTTGTCTGGGATTTGGTTCTGTTCCTGATTAATAGCAATAGTTAGCACTGATGCAATCCAAAGCATTTGTGACCTCAATTCTTTATCTGCTCTTTGGAGTTTAATTCTCTCGAACAGCCCAATACATACTCTTATATACTTGTAGTAGACACCACCTATTTTGACTGTGTTCTTGAGCGTTAACTCGACACATGCATCTTTTTTATCTTGCAAGCTACTCCTGAGATAATTTATAATTTTTCTTTCCTTCATTACTCTAGTTTTTAAATACAGGGATAATTCTTGCAATCTTGAGCAATCAGGAAATAGCACGCTCAAAGCAGAAGTTTATTAAGTATATAACAATGTTGCAGGTTCATCATTGCACAGGACCAGAAGTTTTGCTGCATGCAATAATTACAAGTACTGCCTCTTTCATGCTTTCAGATGTAATTAATATTTATCTGCAATGTCAGTCCTCTCACACAAAGTGAGAATGTGTGCATGCAAATGATATAGAACATGCAAAATCACACAGTAAAAATGTTAAAAATATCAGGTTTACCCCTTCATTGGGAGATTAAAAAACAGAAAAATAGACAAAGTGAAAAGTCACTTGATGGTAAAGTGCGCTGGATAATCTCTACAACACATTTGGACCTGGGCATATTTTCATATGAATAATAGAAGTTAATAAGTTCCCCTTTTTACATTGTAATGTTACATACCACATTATGGGGAGAGGCCACTCCCATTTATACTTTACTCTTAGTGTGCACCATTTATTTGGGCATTGTCCATAACAGTAACATGCATGTTAAAGAGTAACTGACCCTTAAACCATCTGTAGAAATGGTCATGGGTAACATCTTTGTAGTGTCACTATCCCTCTGTAAAATGATTATCTAATCTTCCATTTTTTACAAACACAAGCAATCATAATGGGATGACCTGCACTAGCAGTGAGACTAACTGGTACTGGAATCATAATCTGCACAAGAGAAACAGCATTTTCAGAAAGACAACAAACAAGTGTTTCATTTATTACTATTGACTTGATTACAACAAAAATGAGAATTATATACTTATATGGGTATGGTGTTTTAGTGTTGGCTCCAGTGGGCAGTGGGGTGCTGGCCACCATCTGCTCTCTTTGGCATTCACTACTGAACTATGTTAAGACTAAACACAAAGAGAGACCAAGTCAACTGTTATAAGAGTTATTGCCAACTTATAAGAACTAAAACATATGTAGAATGCTGCCAGCATGCGTCAAAAGAAATCCTGAGATCTCAAATTGAATAGGAGTAGATGGTGTTAAAAATGAGATGTTCCAGCATGAGCAATAATAAATCCTTGTGGGTGACTTCATAAAACTTTCAGTTCTGTCATCTGGCTCAATGAGTATGGTCTGTGTTTAAGCACATTTCAGCCAATCATATTATCTCTCTCGAATTCTTATTTTATGTTTAATAAAAATAACTCTTTTTAAGGTTATAATTTCAAATCTTTTGAGTATTGTTTTACACTCATTTACTGTCTTAAAATCCAAACAGAGACCATAGAAGACATTATTTAAAGTGCTAAGGTTTCCTGGAAGTGTCTCTGCATCTGTAAGTTTAGAAATAAGTTTGCATATGGTAGGATGCTCATTTCAGGTATATTAAACATAGGTGTGCCCTTTTATTGTATTTAATTCAAATTTGTAGCATTGAGTTTCTTTGGAGTTTCTAAAAAAATAAGCTAATAGCATAAGAATTAACTGATCGCACAGACAACTTTAAGGGTACAATTAGTGGACAACTGACCTGAGAGGTTTATGAGCCACTATTATGAGCAAATAAACTAAAGCTAGTGGCTTGAAATACTCCTATTTAATGTGATGGTTATTGTTGAATACCTTTTGTGCTTGGATGTTTTAATGATCATCAAGAAGGCTTGCTAAAATCACGTTGGTGCTTTATTTTTCACCAGTTTCACAACAAAATGTCTCCAAGAAATTGCTAGATTTTAAGCATGGTTTATAATTCTGTCATATTTTCACATAATTTATTCATGTTTTAAGATTTTGCCACTCCTAAAACTTACTACACTGGGCAACCTTGAGAATTATTTTATTTTTAAATCACCCATTATATATATGATGGTCGATGGGAGTGGACATTACAGTGTATGGAGCAAGAATTGGACATTTTAGAAAAGTAAAATTGGTGAACAGTAAAAACAGTTTTGGAGATAAAGTGACAAACATATTGGTTTTAGCAAGTGTTATAACTTTCTTGTTAGTGATTGGAGGAATTGAGGTAAACCCCGGCCCTGCTAAGGGCTGCGGAGGAAATGAAAATGAGAAAGAAGGTTTACAAAAGAGATGAGGGCTGGTTTGATAAAGAATGTAGAGTAACTAAAAGACAATTCAATTCATTTTCCAAGTCAAACAGCGTCTCATAAAGTGGAGGGAATTAGGATACATAGAATTAAAGAAAGAGTATATGCAGGGGAGGGATTTATATAATTCATTACTGGAACAAAAGAAAATAAGTTGGATGAAAAAATATGAAAATAATTTGATACAAGTCCTAAATGAAAATAATGCAAATGAGGTATGGAAGGTTATGAAATCAGTGTATAATAAATATGTAACAAAACCAAGTATACAACCAGGAGAAGGGATGGAATATTTTAAAAAATTGTATGGGGAGAAAAAGAGTAAAAATGAGATAGGAAATTGGGAAATAGGTAATAACTATGTAAATATACTCGATGATATAATAAGAAGTGAAGAAATAATTCAACAGGTGAAATTAATGAAGAGAAATAAAGCAACTGGAATAGATGGAATGCCGACAGAGTTCCTTAAGGAATGGTGCACTGAAATACATAGAGTTAACGTTTTAGTAAACTTATTTAACATAATTAAAGTGAAGGGTTATATACCAGAAAAGTGGAGGAAAGCAATCGTACATCCAATATACAGTGTTGACAAACCTAACAACTATTGAGGCATTGCATTATTATCAAATGTAGGAAAAATTGTTACTGGTATTATGGCAAGCAGGATACAAACATGGGTTGAAGAGTATAATATTCTCTCGGAACTTCAGATGTGCTTAGAGAAGGGAGGAGGACAGTTGATAATTTATTTATTATAAAAACACTGGTAGATAACTACTTGAAAGACAAAAGAGAAAAGTTATAAATGGCTTTTGTGGAAAGTTGTTGACTAAAGGAGTGAGTAAACAAATGGTGGACACCCTTAGAGCATTATATAAGGAAAATACTTTTTGTATAAGAATGGAGGAAGGGGCTGTAACAAGAGAATCCAACAAGAGAAAGACCTTAGACAAGGATGTAAGTTAAGTCTGGTCCTATTCAATTTGTATATAGATGATGTATTAACAGAAATTGGGAGAAATAATAACTCTATGCCAATAATTAATAATATTCAGATTCCAGGATTACTGTTTGCAGATGATCCAGTTATAGGTGCAATTACAGTGAATGGCTTAAAACAATCCTTGCAAGCATTAAATAATTACTGCAAAGAATGGAGTTTAAAAGTGAACCAGGACAAGACGCAGATAGTAGTGTTCAAAAAAGGGGGGAAACTGAGCAAGTATGAAAAATGGAAGAATGAGAATAAAAAAGAATACAGGGTAGTGAGAGAATGTATTTATCTATGAGTTAAAATTGACAGTGGTGGCAGTTGGGAAAAACAAAAGAAATTTGCATTGGCAAAAGGAAAAGGAGCTTTATCAGCTATTAGAAGTTGCAAATACAAAGTACCTAATATAAATATTAGATGGTTAGAAAAAGTGTACAATATGGTGGTTGAGGCAAAAATGCTATATGGGATAGAAGTATGGGGATTAGAAGGAGGATGGAAAGTCATAGATGAGGTGCATAGAAAATTTTGCAAAGAAATACTTGGGCTGCCAAATACAACTGTTAGGCAGGTAGCACAAATAGAGCTGGGTAGAGTGGCAAGTAAGGGAAAGATTATGGAAAGGGCATTGAAATTTTGGTATAGAATATTGAAATTGGAAGAAAGGAATTTATTAAAGCAGTGTTTAGTATATCAAGAGAAAAGTTTAAAGAACAAGGGATGGATAGACTGTCTCAGAAATAACCTGGAAAGTAGTGGGTTAGGGAAAATGTGGAGAAGAAGAGAAAATAATGTGAATAACTTCTGGAAGTTGGCAAGGAAAAGATTTGAGGATATAGAAATACAAAAAATATTTAGTGAGATAGCTGAAAAGAGATCTTTAGTTTTCTATATACCGATGAAAGACTCATGGGGAAGGGAAAAGTACATAGATGTGACAAATAAAGAGGAGTGAGAAGGTATTGCATGGCTGAAAGCAGAAGTATGGAGATTAAAAGGTTTAAGGAAAGGTATTCCACAAAATACCCTATATGTGGCGGAAATGAAGATATGAAACACGTTTTATTTAAATGTAAAGGGACTGAAATTTGGAGAAAAGAGTATATTAATAAGAAATGGTTTAAAATAGATAGAAATGCAACAGTAGTTGAAATGTTTCAAAAAGATAGTAAGAAGATTGGACAATTCTTAGACAAAGTGAAAAATAAATGGATATGGACAGTAAATAGACAAAATGGTGTAATAAACTAGAATTAATAAACTATTGTAAAATATGAGTATGATCGGTAAAGAGCCAGGGCTGAACACCAATCATAATCACCTGTATAAAGCTTAGCATAAATAAATAAATAAAATAAAATAAAATAAAATATAGGAGGGTTCTCCAACTATGGCCCAGGACTGCAATGGGTCCACAAGCTGCTTTTGTTTGGCTTGTGTACAAACCTAAAATAATATGAAGAAACAGTGTACCTGTATTAGATTAATTTCTTTACCAATTTCAAATGATTAAATGCAAGTAAGGCTCAGAATTTTAATTTATATATAGTGTAATGCTGAAGGACAAAATAAAAGTTAATGTGTTTGATTTTTACAACCATTGCTTGGTAACACATCTTCTAGTTTTGAAAGACTGCAGGACTGATATCACTGTTTGTATCAATGTATATCTACGTGAAAACATTTTCAGAAATGAAATGTGTCAAATCAAAATATAGCTTTGAACTGATGAACATTTAGGATCTGCATTGATGATAGGCAGCACAAAATGTCTGCCATTATAACACAGAAAAGTGAGTTTCATTATTCTAATTGAACATAAAAATACTACTGTAACAGATGTTGATATATATTGCCTATTTTCTTGAGACTAAGAATGAAAGCCTTATCATTTGTTAAGCATTTAATTACATTGGTTATTAACATGTAACTGTGGATTTTAGTTAATTAAAACACTCTCATTTGAAAACTAGTCTGTTATGTGTTCCTTGTGCTTTTGAGTGTATTGATCCTATCTTAAACTTCATGTGGCTTTGCCTGTGATTCACTCACTGGTGGTTATTATGGCCCCAGTTATGAAACATTTGGCAACCCTTAATCTATAGGATTAATTCTTTCCTCCAACCAATCTCCATGTGTGTGTGATTAAAGAATTTATAACTAAGATTTTGATTTTCTTGTGTAACATGGAACTTTTTATATATCTTTAATGTTTTTTTTAGTGGAAACCATGTAGAGATTTCCCTGTGTAATCATTATGTGCTAATTGTGAACTTTTATGTTTAAAATGAATTTTGATTTAATATACTGCAGCAATAGGCTGTGTAGTAGTATTGCTTACCAAAACTATTAGATGGTGATGCCTATTTGATAAAATGTATATTGTTTTGTGCTCTTCATAGATACAAAAAAATTAAAATTTAAGCAAAAAATTATTTTTGTTTCCCTCTTCAGTTTCACATGAAAATGCTTCTGCTGTGAAGTATGATGCTTCTTTATGATTTCCCTTTTCCTTCTCTTTTTCCTCAAACAACTTAGCAAACAATTCTACATAGATGAATGGGATAACATTATAGTTGTAGGAATAGGTTCTAGAAGAGCAATAGAAATAGTGTGGAAATAAGATGTTGTCTAGTGATAATTAATTGTTTTGATAAACTAATAGAGATTATTCTGCTGAGAAGAAAGCTTGGTAATCCACTTATTTTAGCATGTTTTGCATTACACTTGCAGAGCCATTGTGTGGATGAAATAGGTAGTACTGTGATAGTTAGATGAATAAATTGTAGGGAACCAGAAATTACTAAATAAACACTCTTTTCCTGCTGCATATTGCAGTATGGGTTGCTGATTGGACAGATTTTTGTTTTACCTAGTAGGGCATGAATAGCAGTATTTCCCAAAGATATGGTCTTTTGTTTATATGGAAGCATGACATTTCTACATAATGTTATTTGCAGCTTAAGAATTTGTAAATGATGGTAATTAATGGCAGCAATAATTGTTTTCCCAGCTTCTGCTGCAAAATTTCTAATTCATGCCTAATTTTTGTAGGTATTGGGAAAGGCAATAAACATTTTATATATATATATATATATATATATATTGAGCTTCACAGTTAAGGTATCTATCTCCTATTTACCTGTTTTATACAGCAGTGTTAAATTCAGAATGTTCCATTGAAATTATATGAATATTAAAGATGAAAGGATCTGACTTTTCATATTGATGAACTAATAAGAATGTAAAGCTTCAATAAGAAGTTAGCATCCTTTTGTGGAGATGAATTTTGGCGTATTAGTGATGACAGTTTTTAAAAATATCCATACAGCATCATTTGATAAGGTAAAATATGAAAATGTTCTCACTAAACCGAATTAATGGTGGAAATTAATGCTGTGTAATGTATGCATACATATTTGTTTTTGTTGGCAGTGGCGCAGTTGGTTACATTAATTGAAGAAGAAGAGTTTGGTGAAGAAGTTAGCATAAATGAATTCATTGCACCAACAAAGACACCTTTTCAGATGTTACTGGAAGATGAGGACTCTTTAAAGGTTAGTTTTTAGCTACATGTGGATTCATATTTTCAGAGAGAGGAGTTAAAAAAGAAAAACAATTAAAAGCTAAATTGAGATTTGTAAACCAATCCTTCCCCAAGTTCAGAATAGTTCTTTAATTGACATTTGCTTCTTTATTTTCACTGAAACATCTTCCACCATATAAAATGCTGTTCAGCTTGCAGCCATTTTGTCATATCCATGGAGTAGTACCCTTTCATTTTTATAAGTTCAGTGCTTTGATTAATGACCCCAAAGAACAGCATCTGTTTGGAAGTTGGATTGCCTTTCACCCTCTAAGTTGAAATTACACTGACAGTATACTTCAATTTGGGCACAATCCTCATGCAGTACATGGTCATCACAATCATCGTTGTCGCCTCCTCCAAAGGACACACAGGTAGTCTGCTGCTTAGCTGCTACAATAGATTGCACATCTGACAAACTCATAGGATGCTGTTAATGTGAACACACATACATAGCCATTGCTCATTCCTGCACTTCTCTGCTCAGTTTTGATATCAATAGCAGGAGTAAACTTGGTTGGACCAACATTTCTGAATAAATGATGTGACAAAATGATTCTGTGAGGAATGATAAATGTGATTTTTCTTGATGTTTGTTATGATAGAAACTCTTTAGGGACCACCTGATTGAAATCATAAAATAATACAGAAAAATTATCATTACAATATGTGCTATGTGTTATATATCCAACATTTCTAAGGAATGTGGTATGCTAATAATCAGAAAATTGTTTAAATGTTTTCTGACACATACAGGATATTAGGGTAAAGGTATAGATATTTTGATAAAAGGTACTTAAATGTGTATCCACTTTGGTGTGTTGTTTTTTCTCTTCATCTAGTTTTCCCACAAACCAATCACATAATTTACTACCTAATGTCTTTTGCATGGTCTTAAATGTGCTGTAAAGTGAAAAACACTTATCAGTATAGACTATCAATTTTGTTTCCACATTTTCACACCTCTATACATGACCTACTGGCCTAGGTAGTGTGGTATCATTGGTCGTGCAGAAAGCATTCAAACTCAGTTCCAATACAACATTTGTTACAAGGCCTGCCACTCAAGATTGCAGCTTTCATTCAACCTGCACTTTTAGGGAAAATAAACATGTTTGTCTTGTGTGTGCTGGCCTACTTGGAGGCACTAACCAACCTGAAAAGTTATTACTCTTAATAAATAAAATTAAAAGTCTATAAATGAAGCAAATTTTGATATAATGTTGTTCATTACACTGTTCTCAACCAGAAATATAAATATCTGCACTTATACCCCTAACAGCCTGTATGTTAAATAATAGAAAAGCAATTTTTCTTGCAGGCTGGTTCTTGAATATCCCAATAAGCTTCTCATTAGCTTTATATTTGGTACACCTAGTTTGCTTGTAAGCCACACTATTGATTTACAGAAGACATTGCCTCTATATAGCAAACACTTCTAAATCCACATTGATACTCACCTGGTACATTTTCTGTATACTTTTTAGCTCTATTATTTAAAATACTTGAAAATACTTTATATACTACATTTAGCAATGTAATTCCCATATAATTATGGCATTGATATTTATTACCCTTTTTATATATTGGGCATGTTAAGCCTGTCTTCCAGCTTTCAGGCATCAGTTCCTTCCTCCATATTTCTATTATTAACTTATGCATTGCTTTCATAATTCCATTCCCACCATATTTAATTAGCTCACAATTATGTCATTTTCTCCTGGTGCTTTATTATTCTTCAGGTTCTGTATTGCTATTTTAACATCCCAAATATCCACTTCTTCTTTTTCTTCTTCATTTCCATTTTCATTCTCTCCTTGATCCTGATTATTTATTCTTTGCTGTTTATTTAACAATTCTTTGTAGTGTTAAGCCCATCTTTCCAGTACGTCTTTATCTTCTCCAAGAATATTACCTTCCTTGCTTAACATTTTCTTATTACTTTCCTATACACCTTATAAATTTCTGATGCATTCCAGGCTTCACATACTGTTATTAAATAAAGATGCTTTTTGTACTTCCCAATGAAGTATTTATATTTTAAATGACAATTTCCACTCAGTTGAACATGGAATCAAGTTGTTTCTGAAACAAGTCCTGGAGGTAAGTATATTTCATTAGTGGAAGTTATTAAAGTGTTTCTAAAAATGTACTTGAACTAGTTTTGCATTGTTAGATGATGTGACATGATATGGACAAACAAATGTAATCATGCATGAAAATTACAAAACTTGGTTTACTGCATAACTGCTGGTCCAAAGTTAGTCAAATAATAAATGAATAAGCATTTTGTCTCAATTATTTTTTGGAGTGGAATGAAAGTAAAAGCTTGATTGTGGTATAAGCAAGCCTAGCCACACATTTATCTTTGCAATTGTATCACATGGTACTTCAGTTAGCATTGTAAAAGCCTCTGTTTCAAGCCATGTGGTCAAACTGCATTTTCCACTTCATTTTGAATGATCTGTTCATTGTGATATATTATTTTTGCAGCATGCCTAATTGCATTACCTGATACAAATAGCAATCAATCTACCATCTGAACTCTGTATAAAATTGAATGATTCCATAGAATGTATTTTATTTTGTTTTCCAGGCTTGGAACAGCTTTGTAAATAGCACAGAAGAAGTACAGCAATTGATATGGGACCATAGATTCAAGTCCCCAAAAACGCATATATTTTTACCTCATAGCCATTCTGCTGAAAAATCTTTTAATAATATAAGTAGGCCTCTTCAAAATATTCTTCAACACAAAGCACCATTGGTAACGTATAATTCTTATCTTTAATTCCTTAGTAAAATAACATTTATACATATGTACATGTATATTAATTAGGAACAAACACTTTGCAGTTACTTTCTTACACTTCAAAAGCAATAGATGAAACTGTGGCCATTTTGGAGTAATTAAACTGTTGAATTCAGGTTATAAAACTTACTTAAAAGTATTGAAACCAAAATTAACTGCCTATTATAATACTGTACTTGATGAAGATCAAAATAGGTTCAGAAAAGGATCATCTTGTGCAGATGAATATTTTACTGTTAAACTTTCTGTAGAGAAACAGAATTTAATATTGAAACATGTATGGTCTTTATTGACATAAGAAAGTGTTTTAGTAAGTAAACAGAAACAATTATTTGAGATTTTATGTGATGGGATTCCAAATCAATTAACCCATTTGCATCATTTGTTAACCACGGCTCACACATGCTGTTTTGGCATATGAATCATATGACGAGCTCAGCTTGCAATGCTACACCATTCTGTATAACAGCATATAGTTTAGTTCTTTGTCACAGATGCTGTTTGTTTACATTTGAAATGAAGTGCTAACATGTGAAGTTTGCAATTCCCCCTGTATGACCATCACCAACTGTGGTACAAT
This sequence comes from Hymenopus coronatus, assembly GCA_030762935.1. NCBI lineage: Eukaryota > Metazoa > Arthropoda > Insecta > Mantodea > Hymenopodidae > Hymenopus > Hymenopus coronatus. Next base: position 346,190,517 of record CM060900.1, read on the forward strand.
TAAGTAAAGATAATTTTATTCTTTGTATTACTTCACTTGCATCAACACATGACCACAAAAAGAATCAGTTTCTCAAAGCTTTCTTGAGAGTATATTGTATGCTAAGTATATTAGAAGGTGTGAGTGTAAATGGTGATATTTTTTAATATAAAACAATCTGAAGAGGGTTATAGTGACAGTCACAGTGAATCTAGTGCAGAAAACTGTGAGGAAAATAACATTGAACGCACTGTTTACATGCCAGACCCTTTGAAACGCATTCATATTACAGTGCAGAAAAGAAAGTGTGACTGAAATTGACAATAACCCCATTCTCTACCTTCATACTGCAAATAGTGGTGTTTGTAAAGACTTAATGAACAAACATGCATCACGACACCATCTTTGCTTTCACCTTTTTTTATATACATGGAACCTTTTTTTGGCAAAATGTGTGATGAAACTAATCCTTAGGCTACAATACAGTTGAATAGTCCCAACAGAGAGATGTTGAAAGATGATGATAAATGATTTAACACTATAGCAAATAAAACTAGGGCCTATATTGCTTTAAGGGTGCAAATGGGTTTTAAATCTTGACTTCTAGAGCTTAAAAGCAAGGAACTTAATTTTTTACTTTCTCTAAATGTACTATGTACACCTGTGGACAAAAAGATATGAGTCGTGTTTGGAACGCCAAATTGAGGACCTTTTGAACAAAACTCAACAAATGCCATTTTGTTCGAAATGTAGGTTTTGACGGATTCTGGTCAATTGTAATGAGAGGAAAAGAATGCACTTTATAAAAATCAATATTTTCCATTGAAAAGAAGGCCTCAATATAGAGCATTTTCCCGAAACTCCATTTTTCATAAAACTCAACTTTGGGGAAGTAAGTTTTGGGTAAGACTGGCATACATATGATTTAAAATCAATGGCAAAAAATATTGTAAAAGGTAAATTGCCTTTTAAAATTACAGAGGTGAGAATATTTACATACAAAAAAACTTTTAACCTTGAGTAGTGGTTAGAGTCCTAACTTGGAGGCAACTATAAAAAATGGTCTACTTTCAGCCATGAATGACAGTCAATAGTGACTTTTTTTTTTTTTTTTTTTTTTTTTTTTTTTTTTTTTTTTTTTTTGGTAGTGCTTAATGCTCACTTAACTACTTATGACACCGCAGGTGGTGACACTGATGATACATGAATGAAGATGGAGCACCGGTGGAATGCCCCAGCGACGTTTTGTCCACCACAAATCTCACATGTAGTCACTTGGGATCGAACCCGGGCCTTCTAGGTGAGAGGCGAGTGGTCTAACCACTTAGCCACGGTGCGGCCAGTGACTCTGTGATGAAATATTTACACAACAGAAGGAAAGACAGTAAAATCCAGGTTGGGATGAGAAGAGATTTTGTAAATGTAATAGGATTATTAAAAGTTGCACTAGTTTCTTTTATTAATATTACTTCTGCTGTGTAATACATCCAGCATTATTCTTCAGCATACCTAGTTTGGTTATCGTTTTATTTTTTTATCATGCATGGCAGTTATATTTGCTTAAATATAATGGAACCAATATTAACCCGATATCCATAAAAGCATCTTAACAATATTTGCAGATAACCTTTATAAACTAAATCATTAGCCTTAAATTAAAAAATGGCCCTAACACTTCATTTTCAGCCTCCCCACTGACCATTGAGTGTCTTCCACCACTATTTCCACTCTCCAGAAATCCTTTCTCCTTGAGCACATGACTTTTAAAATACATTAATGTGCAAACTGGCTTTCCTTGTACCATTTCTTTAAAATAAGGACATATGAAGGTATTCCTTCCATGTGGAAACTATTGTTTCCTTGCTACCATTCCTTAAAATTAATTGATAAACATGTATTCAAAAATGGAAGGGGAAAATGTCAAACAAGGTATATTGAATACAGAAGTACTAAATGTGCAAATTGCCAAATACTGATAAATCAATCAAAATATTTGAAAGACTTCAACCTTGTAGCAGCTCTCTACATTATTCCTTTTGTATAATGAAGCAGAGAATGAAGTGCTAAGACATTGTGCTTTTAATAGGAACAAGTTATCGAAAATTAAATTTGAGATTAGGAACTAATTCAAGTTAGCAAAACATGCTCTACATCTTTTTTTTTTTTTTTTTTTTTTCTATAAAACTTATGCTCTACAACAACTTCAAGTAGCATCACAATCTTTTTATAAGTTTGTTCTTTTTTCGCTCAATACACCTGCCAGTGCTGTTTTTTTCTGTACCACCAAACACCTACAGGTAAACTATTTCATTCCTGCTCTATTCAGTTTTGAATTCTTTAACAGTAATACTAATACAATACATGTTAGTGTATACAACTTATTCCAAAAGATATATGTGTATGTATGTTTTTAAAAATATACCACTACCTAACCTATAGAAATCATATTAACAACAAACATGCTTTGTTAATAAGCATGTTGCTTATTATAAAGCTATCCCAAATGATTTGTTGGTATTATGAAAGCCCATAATATCAATTTAGTAAGCCTTAAGATTTTATAATATACAAAAATAAGATAGTAGGCTCAAGAAAATTACAGCAGAAAGTTTATTTTAAAGGTATAATGCTACAGCTTTCTGCCTAGCTAGCATGAAATTGCACACAAAAACATTGTCAACCATACAAATTTGTGGAACCCCAGGTTAACTAACATGCAGGTACTTAGCATTTTTAATACTGGGCACTCTATTTAACTAATAGCAATAACTAATGGTTCACAAATTTTTAATCCCAGATTGTAATACAACCCACTAGTTGTTGATCAAGCATCTCCATAGATGAATGTGCACATATTTCTTTACCAATCCATTCTAGTGATAAGTTAACCATGCACTCAAAATGCTTATCTTTATCTCTACAGTGTATGATATTGCTGCTATGCACTGCATAGAGAAAAAGGTTCTCTGGTAACTTTTACTATATAATTCAGCCAGCTCTACTTAGATTGTTTCTCCAGAATTGAGAATTAGCACTTATTGCATAGAGGCCAAGACGCCAAATAATAAAGCCACCCTTATTACGATTTTTGCTCCTGCATACCATCCATATTTTCAACCTCAAATGTTTTTCACTTTTAATTGAATTTTTTGGACAGGATGAATTTGTAGGGAGAGACTGCTCCAATCTTAATTACTCCATTAGAGAGAATCAGTTTGCAATACAAATATTGCTGCTCTGCTTCCAAGTAATCCTTAATAAGATGTATTTGACTTCTGACAGTATGGTCTTTTTAACTTCTCATGTGATTCAAAACTTGCAAATATACGTAGAAGCTTGTGACAGTGATGTGATCAAATAAAAAATAAAAGAATTTGAGCCAGTTTTTGTAACACAAACATCACTTGTTTTTACTTACTGGGACCGGTTTCGGGAACACTTGTTCCCATTTTGAACCCTTAATTCCGGCTAAATCTTTCTTCATTGGTGTCAATGATGGGGGTGGTGGTGTATCAATTGTGGAGGCATCTGTTGCTGGATCAATGAACTTCCAGAGGTTGCTGTATGGTGGTAAATCAAAATTCATGATACGGCTTTTTTCTTCATCATGTAGATCTTCTCCCAGACATCCAATTCTGTGGGTTTTTATGCTGGTTTTAACAGTTTTATATTTGGTGCAATTTCGTGTACTGATGTTAAAAAATGATGGGCAACTGCTCTTTTTTCTATTTGCTTGTATTTTAGGTTTCTTATGTGTTCCTTTAATCTGGTCTCCAAACTTCTCTTTGTCCTTCCTATAAACACCAGATTACAGTCTGAGCATTTAATTTCATAAATTCCCGGTTTTTTGTCTGCAGGGATAGGATCTTTTAAATTTCTGCACAGCAGTTTCTGAATGCTGTAGTTGTTTTTGGAGCTAAGCTGATGTTATAATTCCTGAAGATTTTCTGAAGTTTGTTGTGTGCCCAGGGATGATAGGTGAATTTTCTGAACTGAGGTTGGTCCCTAAGGTTCTGTAGGGTGGTTGTGTGTATGTGGTTCAGTTTTTTGTAGTTATGTATTCTCTTGTCTACTGCGTTTTTTTGGAAGCTGTTGTTGGTAGCTGTTTGGAGTATCTGTTGCTATTCTTTTTGGTATTCATTATTCTCCATGGGAATGTGTACTAATCTATATGTTAAACTGTTCAGGACTGCATATTTGTGTGTTGTGGGGTTGTAGCTATCAAATTTTATGTGGTTATCTGTATTGGTGGATTTTCTATGTATTCCAAATTTCAGGCTATGTTTTTCTGTTCTTATTATTCTGATGCCTAGGAATGGTACGACACCTTCCTGTTTGGTCTCAATAGTGAACTGAATGCACTTGTTTTGTAAGTTAAGAGGTTTGTGTGCATCGTTTACGAGTTTTTCTGGAACTATGGCAATGACGTCATCTACATACCTATACCATTTTTTGTATATATGTGGGAAAGCTTCAGTGATGTGTATTTCAAAATTACATAGTTTAGGGCTTCAACTATGTGCGCTACACTTAGCGTTACTGAAAAAGTTAGGCCACACTCTTTGGAATAATTTACTGCAAATTTCCTGCCGATCTTAAGCGGGAAAATGAGCAGGAAAACGTTTACCCTAAAGAAAAAATTATATCATCTTTGCAAAAAACAGAATAAAAATAGACCAATCAGACATAAGAGACCTCCCGAAAACCATGTTCTAAACTTATCCAAAAACGAAACTTTCAATAAATCTCAACTAGCCATCCTCAACAAAGACCTAAAAACATGTGTAGATTATTGCAAAAAAAAAACGGAAAACTTAGTAGCAGATATAGAAATAGCCACAAGCCACCTAAAAGAAATAGACCAAAAAACAATTAAGAAGCAATGTGAATCAATTTTGGATCAAGAACATACAAGAATAAAAAGAAAAAACCCGCAACAAAAAATCATAAAATCCTTAACTCAGAAACCAGTTGTTTATACAAAATTAGACAAAGGCAACCAAATAGTTATATTAGACCAAGAAGACTACAACCAAAGAATAGAATCCTTGCTAAGCAATCCAGAATATCAAGAAATATCCAGTCCACTGAATAAAAGTATAAAGATTTTACAAGAAACATTATCAAATTGTAAAACCATAACAGAAAAAGAGAAATCCAAATTAAAGCCAGATTTACCAACCTTACCCAGATTGTATGCCCTACCTAAAACACACAAACCTGGCAACAAAATGAGACCCATAGTGTGCGTGTGTGGGAGAGGGGGTGGGTGCGCGTGCGCATGACTAGTTTAAACTTTTTTTTTTTTTCAAAACTACAATTATGCCAATTAACATTATTAATTTTTATCTATTATATAATTGTCTTGTTTCAGGAAATGGTGGCACATATGGAAAATGAAGTTCTTTGCTTCTTTACTACATCCCCACAAAATTCATACATTTCTGCATTATTAACTGGCTTTGAAAGACTAGTGCTTCATGGCATTGCAGATTTTTACCATCTGAATTCCACAAGTAAGTTAGTTTTGCTTGCTGTTTAAATTCAGTAAATCTTTGTTTTAAGGCCTTTGTTATGAGTTACGTTTACATTGTAGGTGTGGTAGAGATGAATACTCATACTTACTTTGTATCATTTTTGCACACATAAGATTTAATTAAAAGGAACACAAATTTATTTCTCACCATTAGAGGGACAAAGTTCCTCAATGACTGGTGAAGGTGTTAGTTCTAACTTACATTGCTTATAATTGATGAAGCCAATATTTCTGTAATGAAATCTTATGGTGGACAGTGTTTATTTTATTTGATACAAGTTTATTAATAACGTAAAATCTCCATCTACAGAATTTGAAAATATAGTGTTTTAAATAAAGCAGTGATTCTTCAGTTTTAGTATCTCTGGTTTATACTTTTCCAAATGCAAATATTTATGGAACTAAGTTTTTTCTTGATTATAATTGTATCTCTCTCCTTATAGAATATTGCAGCTGTTTAAATGTTATGGAAACATATATTTATTACTTTCCAATAAGTCTTAACAGTGCTTCAAAATCCTGTTACAGTGTTTAAGAAAAATTCAAGAATATTTTATATATATATCATGACCATTGACATAACATGTTAGATGATGTCATTTGTAGATTCCATCCATAGTTTAGCTATTCCACTTGTAGATCTTTTACTATTGGTTTCATGGTGCAGATTTTTTGTTGAGAATCCTATTCTGTCAATGCTGTGCCACAATCCTGTATTTGGTGTAATAAAATTTGGAGTAATGTCAGCTCTTCCTCCAACATGGTCATCTTCCATTAAGAGCTACACAGAGTAGCATAAGCAAGCATTTGTTTCATTGTAAGTTATCCATACTGCACAGTGCACACCATCATACTTTGGAACTGATGGGAGTCAATGGGTTCTTCCTTTTTAGTTCTCTTGAGTGCAGTTACTTTACAAATTTAAACGTGAGTGTTCAAATTCTCAAATGAGATCAGTACACCTTATGAGTACAGCTGGTGAGTGCATCAGTTGTGTTCTATGAGTAGCATTTTATAGTAGCTGAAATATTCATATATTGAGTGATCAACTTCACATTTGGGTAAAACTGGAAGAATGTGATTGGTATTTACTAGTAGCAGCTTGAGTATATTAGATAAACCAGATAACTATGCAATGATAACCCAATATATAGTTTGAGGAACACTGGAGATTCAAGAGTTGCAATTTATGTAGGTGTAGCAGCAGAGACCAATCTGCTGAAAACTGAGAATGGGGACACAAACACTATGTAGGTATGTTTTGCAGACATACAGTCATCAGTCTGGGTGAGTTAATTGGTTGGCCAGTGCGTTCTGATCTCAAGGTTACAGGTTCAGCCTTATGTCAGTAGATTTACTGGCACCTAAAAACTCCTGTGGTATGTAGGCAATTCCAGCAACAGTGGTAGTGCTGATAAGATCATGACAATTGACAGCATCATTAATGATTAAAATACTTCTTTTAGTCACACAATCAACAGGGAATTAAGGCTCTTTGGTTCTTCTGTAGAAAACAAAAATGCACCTGTGATAGTATCACTCACAATTACTGGACTGGAAACTAATTGAATGGGGACATAAGCCAAATGTTGCTATGTTTCTCAGACACAAAATCAGCAGTAGATCAAGGCTGTCTGGTTCTTATGAGAAACAAAAAAAGAGCGATTGTGGTAATATCACTTGCAGTTATGAAATAAATCAGGGCTCTGCACTTTCTGACAAATATGAATTTAAAGACCCAATATTTTCAGATGAAAACAAATTTAAATAGGTATTGTAACAAGAAGTTTGTGCTTTTGGTGGAAACTTCCAGAAACTTTAAGACAGATCTTCCTCGGGCCAATTAGCCTCAGTTAGGGTGTGAATGGAATGATTTCTTTAGATCAGCACCAATGGGGAGAAGACATGTGATACAGAAAAAGTAAAATACATAAGGACGCTTGACTAAAATATTCAGAATGGTCAGATATACAGGAGCCTTTCATCTCCAGTGACATGCAGTGAAAAGTGGCAGAGTTAATACTCGGCTGGTGCGTACCTAAGTTTCTGGATTATGACCTAGATTTCTGGAGAAAAGTGATAATGTTAGATAAAAGTTATAGTATTTGCCAGGTAATAAATGAGAAAAAATTTGTGTTGTCATTCCTTGTTGGACACTGCAGATTCATTGTGATCTGCACTAGAAACCCTGAGATCATTGCGTTGAAATCCCTGGATATCCCAACACCTACATTCATCAACAACAATCACTGACTGAGTTGTCGGATGACAATGGAGATGCTGACACCTGCCTCATATGAGTACATGGCATCTCCAGTGTGGGGCACAAATAAAACTGATGTCAGAAGGTTTGACAATGGCACAAATAAAATTGATGCCAGAATGGTTGATGTCAGTATAAATAAAATTAATACAGAAGGATTAACAATGCCATGAATAAAACCAACTTCAGAAGCATTGACGATGGCATGAATAAAACCAACTTCATATGGTTTGACAATGACACTACATCTGAGAAATTGAATCTCATCGCTGAGACATGAAGCTCACCCAGAAATGCAGGGCGAGTAACATGGAAGGAGCACCAGTGAGCTACACAGAAGACAGGGGTTGTTGATAAGACCACCAGCAGTCCAATGATACACTGACATTACTGACCGGAGAGGTCATCAACTCAGTGTGAGGAGTCCTCATATGGGTACATATCTGCAACGGAAATGATGACACTACTTCACCAGACAGAAGTAAGCTACCCAATGTATTAAATGTTTCATATAAGTAGATTGAATGTATTTGTGAAGTGTAAAATAGTTAATTAAATGAAATGGAAGCATGCAACAAATCAGATGCAGGGAACTGCAGCACTGAGTTTGAAAATGATGTAAGCTCAGAGGGGAATGAGATTACAATGCAGAAAACAGAGTGTAGTGAAATTACTAAGGAAACTAAAGTAAAAAATGCAATATGGCAAACAATAATATAGTAAAGGAAAGCTAAGAAAGTGAAGCTAATCTGATAGCAATAATGGAACAGCTTTTAAACAAGCATAATGAAAAGCTACAGGAAACTATTCAAAAGAACAATGAGAAAATGCAGGAGAATATAAATGTAGAAACAGAGGCTAGGCAGGAGAAGCGCAACAAGAAACCATGATTGGGGAAATAGATAAAATCAGAAATGAACCTGCAGCTACTAGGTAAGACTTGAGTACATTAAGGGAGAATTTAATTCTGAATTAGGAAATTTAGAACAGAGACAGAAGGATTGTGAAGTTCAGCTAACACCTCAAATGCACACAATTCAGATGACACCAATAAAAAGCAATAGGAGTTCAAGAGTAGACTACATAATGAACTCAGAATTGTGTATGAGGAAATGGATAAGCAGAATAAGAACTACTCAGAGGCAGTAAACAGTATCAAGAATATTACATTGTCTGTCAGTACATCTCAGGTGTGTAGCAAAGCTAAGGTAGAGGAGCTATCTAAAAAAAAAAAAAAACAGATAAAGAAATCCAAAAAATTAGGGTAGTCTTAAGTAGACTATAGGTAGAAAATCTTAGAACTTAATACCCAAGACAATAGCAGAGGCCAAGCGTCTGTTACACAACTCCCTATGCAGAAACATGGGCATCTCCAAATGCAAATTCTGAGAACCATGTGCAAGTTAATCTAGCTACTCCAGGTTTGATGGTTGTACAATATACCACTTGTACTAATTTTTTATTAATGACTTAAATTCCCTATTTTTCGTGAAGAGTTTGATGATAATCCCAGAGTATTTTAATGTAAAACAGATCTGGTCAAGATCATTGTTAAAAAAGGATTAAGGGGTATGCCCTTCACTGGTTACGATTAATGCTATATGAGAATGTCAATAATATAACACACACAAATAATCATTCATGGCATGGTATTGGTGAACAGCCCAGCAAAATTAGATGTGATTAGAATTTGCCAATGGCAGATATGACCAATGAACCAGAGCCATCATGGTTGATTACTTTTAACAATGGCTCAGGAAACATACCCAATCTACGTACTCCATTAGCTCAATTCATGGAGTTAATCTCTGCATTTGAAGGGAATGTCTGAGAGAACGTTTATGAAATTCTGGAGCTATGTCAGGTAGAAACCCAACTTACGAAGATAGTTGCCGTTTGAAACGGATTGTCACCCAGCTGAAAGAGCTCGTAGTATGTACTTCAATTTATTAGACTGTATAAGTTAATTTCTAAGATGTAATATCATGTTTTTCCATATATTCTCTAAATATTATATAATTATTTGTTATACTGTTTGTAGTAAGTTCAGGGAAGAATATTCCTGGAAAGCGTTTTCTAATGTTAACAAGAGGGTTTTCGAGCAACAATTTTAGTTGTTTACAATATTGGCTTTGTGTGATACTTGAGGGGAGGAATGCTTTTGTTAAGCCTTGGCTCGTAAAGAGAAAGTTGGTGTGATGTATATTGGGGGGAACTACTAGTAAATTGAGGTCAAAAATCATGTGTGAGATGTATAGACCAATCGCAAATAATTACTTCATGTCCAAAGCGCACCCCAAGCCATTTTTGGAGCCAAAACGGGCCAATGAAATTGTAAGTTTAGTTTTACATGTAGGTAAAATTTGATATAAATGTAGAGTAGTGTTCACCCGAATTTACACACTGCTATAATGTAACACCACACGGAACCTGCGTGACTTTGAACATGCAGTCCGTGCCAAAAAGGGAAGTGTCCATAAAAGTTCTGAATGTTAATTATTGTGATTAGTGCCGCATAAATTAAAGTTTCTTTGTGCGTGCCTATGCTCTCTTGTGAGAGAAATAACTATTGAACCGTGCCAGGAACTTTCTACTCGAACGTATGTATAAAGAAATAAAACCATTAACCCAATACAAGTGCCATTGGTTAATGAGTGATAAGTTCCCATATCACTTCCACGAGGTCTCCATCCACTTATTACCTTAAGCAGTGGGTCTCCATTGCTCGCTGCTGAGTAAGAATAGCAAGGACAACCACACCTCTAGCTGTGACTGAAGAGGAAGGGAGAGAGGGGACTAGTTGTCGCTTTGCAGACCAGTACTTCAGGTATGTCCCGAATTCCCGTCTCACATTGAATAGGATGGGGGACAAATAGCCCTAGATCTCCCAATCATTGGCAGGACCAAATTAGAAATAGACATCAGAATGATATACCAAGGCTCAAGGGAAATGGAAATTTTAGAGAGAACAGGGAACATAGAAAAAGAAACATTTAAGAAAGAAGTAACATCTATTCCATGAGAGGAATGTGTATATTAATCTCATACATACAAGAGGCAAAGTCAAAGAAATAGAGGGGATTTTGGTATATGGGAAATCAAGATAATATTAACAAGATAAAAGACATGTGAGAAGCAACAACTAGACATTTGAGGGGCGCATTGACTCACCTAATAGAGAAAGTAAGGAGGACTGCCTGATAAGAGAAGTCCAAAATTCAAGTCAGAACCAAGAACAAGTCTTTTTGTAGGATTTGCATTCTCAGGAACCCAGGCTTTCAGGAAACCCAGCTCCAGCCTTTATGAGGTCCATTTAAAGGTCAACGACCCAAAGCAGATACAAATCAGACCAGGGCCACTCTCACTACTACAGAATGGCACATAAAAAATTGGTCCCGAGTACAGGCTACTCGCCTGCCAATTACACATGAATTGTTGCCCGTCACAAGTAGATACAACAAAAAGATAAAAATGTAATAATTGGAGAATAAAGAAATAACAAATAAGTTAATGCAAAAGTATATATTTACAAAACATAGTTGCAACAGCATTACGACAATAAATAACAATTGGCAGGTGACAATGAGCAGTCTGGTACTCAGAGCCAGTATTTTGTGTGCCACTCTGTAATAGGGGAAACAAGAAAATTCCAGCCTAATAATGCTGGAAAGCAGGAAGAAAGTAATATAGTAAAAACATTTCAAAATTATCTCAGAATCACACAGAATAAAAGTTATGATAGTGAATAGAGCTACAGAAATGGAGAAAATTATTATACTCTGAGTGTAATGAAAAAGCTGCGCAGAATGTTGGCGTAACTATGGCAAATTATGTCATCCTCCTTTCTACTACATATTCATATGACATTAAACAGGCATGTGTACCTTGAGATTTTTTGTCAGTTGTGAGAGAGAGGGCATTGCAAGTGAGTGATTACAAAAATTATAATGTTGAGTACATAAACTGAGAACCATTAACAGTAACGTTGGGACCTTCACCACCTAAATTCTCCTCTTGTAAGTCCCTTAGAGGACATGCTAGGGAGATTGTTTACAATGTGCCACTTACTTGCAAAAATAAGTATTTACTCACACTCTATATTCAGCCATGCACAGGCGTATTGTTACAATGGTATAGTGGCACTGGCAAACTCTCCCATCATCCCCACTTTTCTTATATCTCCAAATGGTGGCTGGTTAATGCAAGAAGAGAGGAAGCACTTGAAGGTGTGAGCTGCGCAGACCAAAATATGGTAGTATTTTTAAATACCTTTACAAACTATACTGATGGTTATTAGGGAATAAATCTCCAATAATGCTTCTGCTAGTTGAGAACATATTTTGTACAGTAGCTATTGGGGAAAAAGAGAGAAAGTTTTAAATGTCAGATTATGCTAAATATTGAAGTGAGTAATAAATATTTTGAGGTAATATTCCTTGTTGTACCATGCCTGGCTCATGAATTAATATTGGGAGTGGATATTAAACATATCTGATGCCATTATAAACGTTGAAACTGGACATCTTGCAATAACAGTGGAAGCTGGAGAAAGTTTAATGGCACTTTTCCCAAATAGGACAAACCAAGGACAAATGGATCAGACCCTTTTAGAATTGTCACTGGAAGATGAACGCCTCTTCATGGAATACTTGAAATTGAGTACTAATTTTGTCTGCCCCAAAGCTGAGAATACTTTCAAAAAATGAAAATAGCAAATATGAATACAATGATGATGATGATGATGATGATGAAAAATTAATGAATATGTATATGTGTGAAGAAACTGTGAGTAAAGTAAAGGATTATTTAAAAGTATCGATAGATTAATGAGAGTACGATGATAGTGTCTGAGATGAATGGCGTGACTGTTAGACCAATTGGAAGAAAGAAGAAAAAAAATACACATAATAAAAACAGCAATTATGTAATAAATTTTGAAATCCCATCACTGAATGAGGTGTTAAAACTTTGCATTCCCAACACCAGATGGCAACAGGATCGAAAACAACAGGAAGAGGAGTAGGAAGCAGAAAAGGAGCATCAGTCACCAAACTGCTGAAGATGTGGACAAACGTTCTTGAAAACGTTTTAATATTTTTCAAAAATATTTAGTGAAGGTGAGTATAAATAAGTGTGACTCAATATAACCCCAAATTAATGATAAATACTTAACTGTTAATAGTGCTTCTGTTTTAATATTTAATGTTTGTTTGCTAGAATTGACCATTTATTTATAAGATGCTTGTTCATATTAACTGCTATTAATGTGAAACATTTTTTTAATTGTGTTAGATAAAAATGAATTATCAAGAGACATGTTCATATTTGTTGCTATAAATGCAAGCTTTTTTTTCTAAATTGTGTTAGACACTAATCAATTATCAAGAGGTATGTTCATATTCACTGCTTTAAAAGTGAAGGTTTTTTTTTATGTTAGATGCCAATTAATTACCATGAAGCCTGTTCATACTCACTGCCTTAAATGTGAAATATTTTTACTACAAATTAACTCTTAATACTATTAGCATTATAATGTATTTACAATCATATTAACCAAGTTTAAGAGCCTATTGCTTTACTATGTTAATACTATAATAGTTTTTCATTACTTTTTTTTATATTACAATATCCAAACCTCTGAAAATATATGTATGTTCTCATAAAAAATATCACTAATAATGTAAAATACATTGTAATAGAGCAAATATTCTGCCAATCATGAACCAACAATGTGTATATTAACCTATGAATGGTGGATTACATATTTTAAACAAAATGTTGCTTACTGCCACTCAACTAGTTGAATATCCTTATAGTTGAAGTTCACGCAGTGTGTAGTAGATGATTCAGTCAAACAATGAGCAGTGTTGCTCTCTGTGATTTATACAGTTGGTGATGCCTGATTTGGTTAAAGATCAAACTGTTGTACACTGGAAAGATGTGCTACTACCACTGCTGCAAAGCCTCATACCTTGGGGGAGGGGGGATATCTATTTCTATTTCTTTATTATCTGCATTTGTAATACATAATTTACAAGGATCGTCAGATTGACTACAAAACTAAACATATAGTATAAATAATAACATTTTATAAAAAAAAATTACAAACAAAATCATATTTTTTATTAACTTATGGCCCCTAAGACTTTGCATGTTAAAACAAAGTATGAAAATCCAAATGGCAGTGATAAATTGGATGCCATTATGATTTGAAATAATACCCATTTTGCTTTAAGGAAAGTGTTATGCTGCAAATATTACAGCAAATTAACTCTTTGATAACTTTAACTGTATTCACAAAGCTTTTGTAAACTTTTAATGCATCAATGGGTGCAAGAAAAGTGGCCTTCTCTTTATGGAATGTTTCCCATTTTTCCAATGGACTTGGCATTACTGTAAAATGTGAAAGTGCATTGCTTTCCTGCAAGTTTGCAGTCATTGCCTCAGAAGTTGACCTGCAGAATTTGTGTGTTTGTGATTTCTCGAAGCTCAACTGGTACTGCATGAAGCTCTAGTTATCCTTGTCAGTAAGATGCCCAGGGTTCAATTCTCAGTGTTTGTATTCGTTAATAAAGATGTGAGATTTTAGATGTAGGGAGTAAAATTGAGTGAAATAGAAAATTATTATGCACAAAGTTCCAGGCTACACCGTATTTTTATGAGTTTAATTGTATTGTTCTTTATGTAGTTGAATAAACACAAGCTTCACATTAGTATAAATCTTAGCTACTACATTTTTAGCTACTAAGGTTTTTGTTACTATGCAGTACACTGGATCAACATAAATTTGCTCCTCAATAATTACAGCAGAATTAATATTCTTCATCATTATTGATGACGCTAAGTGTCACACTGGTTCTAGCTTCATAATCTCACTTTCAAATGTTAGTAAATTTAATTACTTTCATTGCTCCCAAAAAGTGCACTACTTCTTGAAATATATTGGTATGGAGACAATGGCACTTCTAACCATTAAGCTGCATATGAAAATTTTGACAAATACTATGCTAAACAGAATACACATAACTGTGGAATTAGAACACAAAACTGCTTAAAATACCTGCATATAAACTCACACTATTTTAAAAATTGTCCTTTTTATTCTGGAGTTAAAATGTATAATAAATTGTCACAAAATTATAGAGAAATCAAAGACAAAAATCTATTTCTCAACAAGCTAAACTGTATGCTTATTGAAAAAGCTTATTATTCAATAAAAGAATACATGGATGACAGTTTCTCAAGACCATAAAAACAAGCTTTGCATAAAATTTGCCTTAGATTTATAGTATAATATAGATCAATAAGGCCACTTTTTCACTGCATATGTATAAAATTCTGTAAAATTTTGTTTCATTAGTTTAACTGACAACTCACCAGTTTTCTGGGCTTATTCCCAATCACATGTAAATGTATGTGATGAATAAAGTATCTATCTATCTGTCTAACTGTGCTTGCTGGCACCCACAGACTTATGATGTTACATCTTAGGGTAAACTCTAGCAAGACCTCCTCCACAGACAAGGTATTGCCCAATACTGTTATTAGCTAGTTGGCCCAGTTTGGTTTTCTCAATGGCAGGTTTTATTTATGGTCATGGTGGTGCCCATGTCCACTAGAAGCTTGGACAACTTCCCATGTATCCAACCATCTGTGGTGAGGCTGTCATCAATCTTCGTTCAAGTCATGCAGTGTCACTCAAGAGGATAATGAAGATGGCCCTAATGTGTCCCTTGCCGTGTCAGTACTTATTTATTTCCCATCTGCCCTTTAGGTAGGAGTGGACAGTTCCTCACTTGGTGTATTGATTGGCCATACACTAGTACAGATGATCTATGTCGATGTTCCTGGGTTGATCATCCATTCCCATCGCAGCAAATACTTCTGGTACCCGAGGTATAGACAGTTATCATTTTGAGTGCCTCCATCCTCAGTGCAACTGTTAGCACCTTGTGGATGGTCTTGTAATCGCAGAGAATCACATACTGCTGTTTCTTGGCATCATGCAACTCATCAACAAAGAGAACAGCTTCTTGGGAGACATAACTAGGAGGAAGGTTCACCAGAGCTTTATTCACTAATTGTTCAGTGGCCAAAGCAAACTCTTGTAGTGTCTCACCTGACTTGCTACCTCGACTTGAGCTGACTACATTACACCAAGCAGTTGCTTCATAAGCAGTTTTTTAGGACCTCCCAGATCTGTCCAAACAATGCCACCATCAGAATTATATTCAAAACTTCTGCTGCCCAACCTTGCAGGCTGGCTATCTGCTATGCCACTTCCTCTTCTACCGACTGATGGTTATGGGTAGTGATGGCAGTGAACTGCTGACAGAAGACTTCAAATGATAATGGTTGTCGTATTTTGGTGCCTGCTGCATACAGGTGTTGTGACAGATCCAGACATCTCAAATTTCATGCCCCTAAGTCTTCCATGTTTTTTTGCCATGACTTTCACTTCCTTGGCAGTACTGTTGACACTTCCTTCCACTCTGTTAAGCCGTTCCTTGAAGTCCTCCAAAGCATTAGGGCATTAGCCACAATCTTGACCTTTCTGACAAGCTCCTAAACATCTTTTTTGACACTGAGTCATATTTCTATTTTAGTTGATAGCTCTGTCATCATCTTGGATATCTATGTCTTCATTTCTTCCTTTCCTGACTCCATCCCAGAAATTACATTCTTCATTTCACTCCTCATTTCTTCTATTCCACATTCCATTTTTCCTGCATTTTTTCCATCTTAACCAATGATCTCTGAAACACTTCCTCTATCCTGGCTTTTAATTCCACTCTTGACATCGAAGTAACAATTAAGTATGTCAGTTTCTGCTAAACACTCATTATTGACTACTAAGACATGCAACATAGCACATGTTACACTTGCAGTACTGCTTAAAGTCACAAACTTGGTGTACAACACAACTGTATCACTGAACTTTACTGTTCACTGTGTTCACACTTTGCTGGTTACTGCTTCAATGCTTTTCACTCTCTAGACTGACATTTTAGACTGCCAGCCTGGCATCACTGGCACCTTATATATGCCCCATAGCATAGATATTTCTAGTTGTTCTCTGTTCAGTACACCACAAGATCAATGTCTTGAGAAATATTTTACTCAACTCAGAGAAGTGACATGATAGGCTTTATTCGTACTGCTATTTTGTTTGTGAAGTGCTATTTTCAAAGAATTTGCAGTTGAAACAATAGCTACCTAGAGGACAGTTAGGCTCCTATGAGCTGGTTGGCAGCAGTCATATAAAACTTTCAAGCACATATATGGTTGCCCATCGTTAAAATCATAGATTAGATTTGTTGACATAGAGAAATTATAAAAACACAAAACAACAAATCTTGTATTTCAAATCAATACAAATGTAAAAAGCTTAAACCATTTTTATAACACTAATTATTACGAATAAATATGTAATCATTCTGATGAATCTTATATGTGAAGACAAAATGCAAAATGGTGTTTAAATTGTGCATTAGCACTTGTAAAATAACTAATAAGTCAGAATATTATTGATAAGTTACTTGGCTTAAGTGAAGCTAATAATGTTCCAGCTCATTTCAGTTGATCTTCTACTTCACTGTTAACAACTTCTGTTTGGAAATGTAATCAACATTGCGTTTTAATGTGACGTTAACATGAAAATGTTTTACTTTTAACAGGTTTGGCAGGACACACATGCAATGAACGGAAAGTAAGGATTAGAAATCCCTTGAGATCATTTGTGAGTCCTATTGCACGGCTTACAGAGTATTTGGAAGAAAGACAGAAGAAACAATCTTAACTCTGTCGGCCTTGAGAAGCTAAAAACAGAACTTATATGGAGTCATAACAGATTATTCTATGACATTGTTAAATATATTTATTTTAATCTTATTGTTTACAAAGATTTTATTACACAGGAGTTCCTTTTAGTCTTTTAACATTGAGGGAGAATCAAATGAAAACCACAATTAATTTTTTTCCACTCTATTAGTGTGGGGATGTTTGTTTGTACGTTATTCTTCTGCATAGTCCCTGCTCCTTTCAATGCACTTATACCATCAGTAGTGTGTGAGGAAAAATTTGTTTGGTTAACTGTAATCAGTTGTGCACTGCCGATTGGACATCTTCCTCAGGCTTGAACTTCTGCCCTTCCAAGGTGCTTCTTTAATGGACCAAAAATGTGGAAATCAGATGGTGCCAAATCTTGGTGAGTATATCAGATGTGGGAGGCATTTGAATTATAGGTCCTCAATGATTTTCATGGCTGCAGGAGCAGCATGAGGATGGGTATTATTATGTGGAAGCAAAACACCTGCTGTCAGCAGTCCCCTTCAGTTTGTGTGTATCCCTGGCTTCAACAGAAGAACATCTGCATAGGTGGCACTAGCCACTGTGGTATGTGGGGGCATGTAGTGTTCCAGAGTGGGACCATTCTTATCCCAGAATAAAGTCAACATGACTTTCCTTGCAGAGGGCTGGCTGTGAAACTTCTTTGGTTTCAGCGAAGACAAATGTTGTCATTCTTTGTTTGCATGTTTTGTCTCTGGTTGAAAACGTGCACCCAACATTCATGCCCCATGACAATGAGAGCTAGGAAATCCTCCCCCTTATCTTCATAACACCTCAGCAGCTCTTGACATGCCAAAATCTTTCAGCTGCCAAGGAACCCACCTGGCAGGCACTTTTCTGTAGTGGATTTGTCATACACTATGTGTGGTACTGAACCAAATCTCATACTCACCCAGGGTGCTATGCCAGTTTTTCCGAATAAGCTGATTTTCTACGGCTATGGACTCCTCTGTCCTCTATCCTCCTGCAAATTTCGTGCACCACTCATAGACTTGCCACTGTGACAGACAGGTGTCTCCATACTTCATCTGCATTCTTCAATAAATATCAACCGGTTTCACACCTTCACTCCATAAAAATCAAATAACTCCTACTTGGTGCAACTGCAAAGAGGTGCCGACATCTTGAATCAGCTATTACTTCCAACCCTACCTACCGGTACCACCTTGTACTGCCAGCTTGGAAATTTGTCAAGGACTGCATCTACAAATTTCCAAATACCTGAAAGGAAAACAATTTCAATTATACTTTTGTAGTTTTCATTTGATTGCCCCTCATAAATTAAGGAAAGTACCTAACTTGCAGATTGCTGAATATTAAGGCAGTAGATAATAATTTTATAATCCTTTCATTTAGCTATTGCTGTAGCTTTTTGACTATCTCATGAGAAGAGTTATTACATCTCAGAATAAGAATGGACAGTTACTTGATCATCATTATGTTTAATTAAATGCATGGCGTTTGCTCATGCATCCAACTGGCAGTTCACTGACAAATCAGGCTGTCGGTTGCTGCTTGTTCAAATGGACATAAATGTATGGTTACATTTAGGATCTCATCTGCATAACTCAACATGCATTTTATTGTTGAGCAGAGAAAGTAAGTGTTATTTAAAAATGGTTGGCTGTTATCATTGTAGATAGTTCTGTCATATTGTAAAGGATATTTGCTTATGGTATAACATTCAAACCATAGAATTTTAAAATAAGAAGCACTTATCACTAGGCCATTGGGTAACCTAAAAAAATACAACATTGTACTTTTCAATTCTCTTGGCTGAAATATTTTCCTTGTTAATGGAATTTTACACATTTTATATTACTATCAAGCACAGAATAAAATTAATCTGTATGGTATACTTAAGTTGAAGACTAGGTAGTAAACCTATAGTGAGAGTAACTGTGTAATTTAAGACATAAGTATTGAAGTTTACAATTTTTCAGCTGGCTCAATTTTATAACCATTACATAATGCATTATTTTTGTTTAAGCACATATACACATTAGGATGAAAAATCTATATTTTTAGTTCAATAAAACCTTTTACTCTTGTTTGGCATTGTAAACAGTGTCAAAAACTAAAAGTAATTTTTGGCAACTGCAAACATTTCCAAATTAAAATTGTTGCATACTTTTTAAAACACTATAGCACCTATAAAAATATAGATATTTCAGACTTCAATATCCAATTTGTTTCTCTGAACATGTGAACATCAAATATTACAAATAAACCAGATGTTTAGTTGTGAATATTTAAATTTAAATAAGTATTTTTACCAATTGTACTTTGATTTAAAATGATACAGAATTTTTCAAACATAGGTTAAATTCATAGATGTTGGTCCACATCATTCCCTATCTAATAAGCCTGAAAATTATATTTGAATAAAGTCTGTAGCTTAATTTTAAAAGTATTTCTTTGTGATTTAAAGTGGTAAAATGTTGAAAATTTTAGTTCGGGGAAATGGTGAAATTAAATTTCAACAATGTTATACTTTCCTGGTAATCTGATTTTTGCAGCTAAAATTGTCCTGGTAAATATGCAAGATCCTCAATCTGCAATTTCTGACCCTCACTGAGCTTCTTTCTTCCTCAAAGATACTTCCTCTTCTGAGTGGAGTACAGAGGACTGTTCCACAATTAGCTATCAGCGCTCATAATTCTTGATGTTCCAGGGTTTCTTCCCAATTGTTTGAAGATGTCCAGCTCCAGCTCCACTTTATTACCACAATTGAGTGGCACACTGCATTCATAACCCAAAGTTTCAGAGTGATAAGCCCCAAATGTGCCTCCTTTGGGCATCTATTCCCTAGTGTCCCATTGAAGCATTCATTTTTGCTCTAGGTCTTTCACTGTAGGCATTTTGAAAGCATTTCCTTGCTAGATAGTCTCATAGACAGTTTACACAGCTTTGACTATTTTTAAGGGAAGGCTAGGTTTATGTTTATAGGATGCAAGTTTATCATTAGCTTCCTGAAATGAGCAAAAACTTTCCTTTCTTTCTGAACATCTTCCAAGAAAAGGTGTATTCTCATTTGCAGATAAATAATACAATGTAGTCCAGATTATCTTGCATATTGTTTCAATGCTAGACCATTTGAAAAGGTACTCATGTAAATAGAGATACATGCACAAAAGTGAAAAAAGTGCAAGTTCATTGGCTAATGAACATATTATAGGGTGCTTTGGTTACAAAGTAGTTCGCTGAGTACTAACAAAAACTACTGGATCTCCTCTGTGTTACGGAACAACAGTATGTTTAACTTTTTATTATGTGGAGCTGCAGCAAAATGATAGTAAAGTATGCAATCAAATTGCAATTTATTAGAAAATGAGTGAACAACAGACTGCCTTGTGTTGGTCAGGTTTGGAAGCAAGAAGTTGATAGTGTCAGTAAGCCACCATGAATG
Organism: Hymenopus coronatus; assembly: GCA_030762935.1. NCBI lineage: Eukaryota > Metazoa > Arthropoda > Insecta > Mantodea > Hymenopodidae > Hymenopus > Hymenopus coronatus. The sequence continues at coordinate 346,211,553 of CM060900.1, forward strand.
AATAAGTGGAGTTCTTAAAATATTGCAGAAGTAAGTCTTTAACAAGTGGTGGGAAAGTTATCATTTTGAATGTGTTTCACAAACTATGTGAGAAATATCCCATGTAGGCAATCAAGATGTCGTTAACATGACAACAGTATTTATAGCTGTGTCTGCATTAAGTATCAATTCCATGCACTGTGAAAGATTGAAAACGGGTAATTTAACCACACCTGGAAAATCAAAGAAACATAAGAAACCAGTGCTAGAGGCTCAGAGTGACAAATTTGTTAGGGATGCAGTGCCTAAAAAGGTTCACCATTTCCTCCATATTAATGAGCCATCTACAATAAAGAAAGTGCTTGCATTTGTGAACAATAACCCCGACCTTCCTATACTCAAGCAAACATTCTTTTATAAGGTACTACTTGACATTGGTTTTGAATTTTGGAGAAGAAGCAGCAAGAACATCATTGTTGACCATGAGGATATATTGTTATGGAGAAGAGACTACCTTGGGAAAATATGTGCATACAGACAAGAAGGGCAGAAGCTGTACTATCTTGATGAAATGTGGGTAAATGAAGACCACACAACTTTCCAGGTATTGATAGACACTGCCATCAAGAGTAAAAAGTAAGCATTTCTGTTGGGGTTAAGTACAGGCCTCAAACACCCTACTGATAAAGGAAGACAACTCATAGCACTACACATTGGAAACAACAATGGCTTCTTAACACAAGGTGAATTGGTCAAAGAATCAAAAAGGCAATCAACTATCATGAAAAGATGACAGGCAAAGTTTTCACTGCATGGTTAAAAAGAATCATTTCTTTACTTGAACCTAATAGTTAATAATCATGGATAGTACATCCTATCACACTGTGAAAGTGGATAATGTTCCCAACAATATATCACCTGGATGGAGGGAAAAGGCTTATCATTTGACAAGGCCATGGTTAAAGAGGAGCTTATATGCATTGTTAAGAATGCAAACGAGGGGAAAGCTTTGACAAGCTTGTAATAGACATCCTGGAAAATGAAGCAGGACATAGTGGTAAGACTACCTCCATACAACTGTGTTTCAAACCCATTGAACTGGCAAGGAGTCAGGTTAAAGATCACATTGCACACAATAAGATTTTCAAACTTGCTGAGGTCAGAGCATTGTTAATGGATGGCTTGAAGTTGGTAACAACTGATGTGGTGGGCCTTCGTTTATCATGTGGAGAGGGAAGAGGAGAAGTTATGGGAAGCGGTTTATCTGCATGATATAATTGCTGGCTGCCTTGTTATCAACCCAGGAGATCCTGATTGCAGTAGCATAGAAGAGAAAGAATATGAAGGGAGAGTGGAGGTTGGAATACAACCTCTTTCAGATTCAGATTAGGTATGCTTTTTGTTTTATTTTCATTTAGTGATTTTTACATTTCTTATTCATGTCTTTAGTTCAGAGTGCTATACATGATTGTTATTTACTCAGTAGCATGTTTCTAAACTATCACATGAAGAGGTTAACTGTGGAAGGCAAGTGATGATGGTTCCAATTCACCACGTGGTTACGAAAGTAGACCTGTTACCACTTCAGTCAGAGCGAGAAAGTGGAGGGATACATTTTGTATATTGTTTACATAAGGACCAATTCATCACGTGAAAAGGGTCTAGAAGTATTCTCTCACAGGGCTATTCCAAAATAATGTATCTTGTCTATTATTTTACCTGTCAGTTTTCTTTTCCCACACTGTTTCATTTTATTTCTGAGTTTCAAGTTTTTGAATAGCTGTTTCTAGTCTTTTCTTGATGATGGTCTGTGCATGTCAGTTTTGTGTTGGATTTGCCATTGTATGGAGTGCAATCCATCACAGCTTTATAGGTCTTGTAATTTCCATCACCAAGATACATAGATATATTTAAGGATGCTCTTAGAGAATATTTGTACATTTTTGTTGTAACTACTGGTCCTATTTTCGGAGAAGAGCCAGTGTAATTCACAGCACTCCTACACAATCTGTTTTCCATGGCAGATGCACCTGAGAGGTTTTTTCATCTTTAACATGTGTTTTACAACCAGTGCTGTTTTTGGACATTATTTCAACTTCCAGGAGCTTACCTGAATCAACAGTCATGGCAGCTACCAAACCTGAAGGGGTTCTGCTCTCCTTTCGAAGTTGTGAAAAGCCTACCAAATGAAGACTAGGAAGCCAAGCTCCCAAGAAAATTTGTGCACTTAGTAGTTCCTCACTTTTGCCTTGTACCATCTACTAAAATGTTACATTCCTTGCCATACTTTACATCTACCTTTAGAGCAACAAAATTCATTTTTGCTTCTGCTATCTTGGCAGCAACCTCACTTAAAGCTTTTACATGTTCAGTGAAAGCAACAGCAGATGGTGTAGGTGGTAAATTCAAAGTCTGTGACACTTTTTGGTCTTACTTAAACCACATCCAGTTTGCCTCGTTACATAAACAATCCTTCAATTTATTTCATGGGTTTTTACCCTGTTTTTTGCTAATGGTCATTCCTTGTGATAAAAATCCACAAACACTACGAGAAAGTACCAGGTTCAATGCCCAGCCTAACCTAACCTCCTCATTGTTTAAAACTTAGATCCAAAAGTACTATAATTAGGGCAAGCCATAATGGATATCATGTTTTGTAGACAGTAAGAATCAGATATAAGCCACAATGGTCATTATCATAAGTGTATCTGTAGGCTAGCTAAGTAGTTGCAAAGATTTTTGAAGAAAGTATTTCTATTAAATGTATAAATAGTAAAGAATTTGTTCCTAATCTGTTGGCTGTTTGCATTTTAACATATTGTTATGGCATAAAATGGAATCCTTGCAATAAAACTTGATTCTGCTTGCAATGTATTGTAGCCTGTCTTCTCAGGCAGGAAGAGCATGACTGACCAAGTGTCATAAGTGGGAAGAGATGAGAAGGGGGAAGACAACAAGCCTCTCAAGTTTTCTCTCTTGCTATGGGAAGCCTAGCCAATGAGTCTGAAGGACAGCAGAAGCAAACCAATAGTGTTGTATTGCCAGCCTAGCGCTCTAATTTCATAAGTTGGAGTCTGACATGTTAGCAGCCAAATTCTAAACTAAGCGTTGTGTTACCAATATGACCAAGATGTGTTCACTTGTTATGTGCATGCATTAGGACATGATAATAAATGAAACTGTCCACAGAGAGCAAAGTGTCATTTTATTTATATTTGTGAAAAAAGCTAACCATTCAACAAAAATTGATTTAAGGAATATTCCAGAGAGCTAGATTAAAGAAATGAAGAAAAATAATCTGACAGTTACTTTGAGCGAGACTTGAATGCACTTTAAAGTATTGAGAGTTCATGTTAAGTTAGAGCAAAATTGCCAAAAGTAATCATAATTACACTTCACCTTGGTTGTCGTCTTAACCACAAATTAAATAATAAGATATGTTACTGGGTAAGAGGAATATAAAGAAACCAAATTAGGCATACATTTCTGCTACCGCTGCCATATTGTTTTGTATGTTTACAAAAATTGGGAGCCTCAGTCACCCTCATAGAAAAATAATTTTCACACCCACACAAACAATGAAACAAATAATACAGCAAATATTGCAGATGTAAAATAACTGAAGACAGCAAAAAGAGAACACAGTAACTGCAAGCTGAAGCCAAGGAGGGTTGACTATGTGGTAATCTGGCATCAGTAACTCTTACATAATAGAGAAATGCCAGGATTACTTTTTTCAGATGATTTAGTGGTAGGTTCTATCTCAGTGGGAGGTTTAACAAGAGTGCTCTATATCATACATTCATTCTGCAAGAAATGGGACTTAAGAATACATTTTAAAAAGTCAAAAATAATGGTGTTTAAAAAAGGCTATAAATTAAAGAGGGAGGAAAAGTGGTATGTGGAAGGGGAAGAGTTGTAAATAGTAAACAAATTTGATTATCTAGGATTGAGAGTAAGCTGTAATGGGAGATGAATGACCACCAAATGGAGCAGTCATATTGGAGTTGGGGAGAGTAAGAAACAAGGGCATGATAGTAGGCTAGGATGAACTGGGCTCAAGGAATAAGGAGAATCCTACAGGAAATAGGAATGGGCAACACATGGTATAAGATAGAGGAGTTAGTTAAAGGTTTTTGGAAGGAAGTGAGGAACAGAGTGGAGGACATAGAGAAGCAAGAATTATTTCAAAGTCTGGAAGGAAAAAAAGTTTGGTCCTATATAGACAATTAAAGGTAGACTGGGAAGGGAGAAATATGTGAATGTAGGTAATAGGTTAGCAAGAGAAGGGTAGGCCTGGTCTAGATTATATGCATATTGACTAAGCGGAGATAGGAAGGGAGGGTATTTGGATAGATGTCCTCTATGTGGAGATATTTCCATTATATAAATGAATGTGAAGAAATAAAGTTATGGAAAGATCAGCCTATGCCTAAAAAATGGGAGAGTATTAATAAAGTAGTACTAAAAGTTAGGATAGTGAAAATACAAAAGGATGGGGATATAAAAAGGATAGGAGAATATATGGGGAGAGTAAGAGAAAAATGGTTTAGAAAAATAAAGCGATATGAATCTGTTATGGCTCACCATGCATAAATAACCACGGTGTTAAAATTAATGGTGGACAAAGTAATAAAATAGCAACTCATAGTAATGTATGAAAAATTGTAAGATATTTGTATAGCATTATGAAGAAATAAATACAAATTAAAATACAACTGTTGCAACAAAGCCGCTGTCTGCCCTCGCTTGTTATTCTAATTGCTGCACTTCAACTTAAGAGCTATAGCAATTTTATTACTGAAGATAGATAGCCAGTTTGGTTGCTTGATGTTGTTGCTGAAGATAGGGATTCTTAATTTGCCTTACCAACACAAAATCAGGTCTAGTTAATGGGCAATTACAATGCTATATCATTTTCATCCTATTATTATTATTATTATTATTTATTCACATTGTTAAGCATAAGTTTCATTCAATCCTGAACAAATATGCATGCATAATTTGTCAAGTGAAAAAAGAAAAAGAAGAGCTAGCCCATAGCTTGGTTGTAGCAAACACTTCTGGTCATTGTAACTATCACTGCTAAATTCATACACAACATTTATTCTGAAAATTTTAGAATGTGAAGCACTGATATTTGTCTTCTCAGCATCATCACATTTTCTAGATTGTTTAACCTCCTTGTTGTGTTGATTGCCTTGAAAACCTCACTTTCTTTTTCTACCAGTCCCTGGTTTTCAATTCATTATCATGACAAAAACAGCACCACAAAATTAACAGTCTTCACCACAAAACATAAACAAAACAAGAGGAAGTAATGTTCAAGTTTACAGTCTAACTTTAAAACTATGCACTAACATTCTTAGAAAGTATGAGAAAAACTGCTGTAAAAATATGGCACAAAATTTAATCCCTTGAATTGGAAACAATCTTACAAATGTAATCTACAGCTTAGTATCAAACCCAATTTTGCTCAGAGTAGCAGTGCAAGGTGTTATAAAAAAAATCCTAACTTAAACCCACTTTTTGTAAGAAATGATATATAGACTGCACATTTTGAAAACTAGGAAGTATATGCTATTATACATCACCAAATAAAAACAGTTAATAATTTAAAAAAAAAAAAAAAATCCATTTCCAATGTACCTTGTTATTCTGCATAGGAAACTAACCTTCAGAGATTATTATTTAAAATTTTGAACACATGTGTTTAATTATAGTAAAATAATTCTTTGTAAGGCTTTTCTTCTATTACTCTTGGTTTGTTTTATCTGATTCCTTGAAAGTGATATTCCAAAATTGATATTTGTTTCTAACTGTTTGCATTGCTATAATTTATGAAATATAATACCTATAAAAATGTCCTTGCATGGAATAAAGGTTATGCATAGATATACGTGTGTGCAAAGTTTCATCAGAATCTGCTACAGAGTTAAGGAAATATGTACAGACATTCTGAAAAACAGTCATTTGTGAACATTGCAAAACCAAGAAAGAATTTCCCGAATAACTCCAAACTTGGTGGATGTGTAGAAGAGTGTGCAAGCAGTAAGTGATTTGTAGAGAGATGGGGTACACTTAGGCTGAGCAGAGCGCTGTCATGTCGGTCCAAAAAGATCAGTGTTGCTCCAAGTATAGTTGGTGCAGAGCTGTTAAACAAGGTGGAAACAATTAGGTGAGTGCCAATATGCCTCATCAATGTCAAAGGGAGCCATATTGACGTGTGAGTTTGAATGGAGCAGAATGATTGGTTTCCTGGAAACGGGTTTGTCATCCCGTGACATTTTGGCTTGCACAGGGCATGCTGCTACAACAGTGATGCGCGTGTGGAAGAAGTGGATAGGTGGTCATACACAGCAAAGAGCAGGTACCGGACTATGGAAGATGACCACAGCACGGACGCCATCTTGTTTGCATAACCGACCATACAGCTTCATCCACAATGTGGGCTTGACACTGGATCACTGCAAAAGGTGTGAACTTGTATGCATCAATGGTTTGTCGCTGTCTGCTGCAGTTTGGTCTGGTTGCACACATGCCATTACATCTGCAAAATTAAGCGGTTTTTCACACCCAATATGGAATGGGACGCTGAGAGGCACAGCAGTTAAGGAGCATCCATAAATAAAACTCCCATTTTTTTTTTTTTTTTTCCAAAATGATGTCTTTTCAGATGAACCCCGCTTCAACATGTCCTACAGTGATGGCCACATACTTGTTTGGTGGTACCATGGTGAGCACAACCTGGAGGGCTGCATTGTTGAGCAGCATAGCAGACAAACACCAGGTGTGATGGTTTGGGGCACCATTGGTTACAACAACCAATCTTGCCTCCTACGAATTGAGGGCACTTTGAACAGCAACTGGTCCCAACAGGTGGTTGTTAAGCCCGAGGTACTCCTTTTGCTTCAGACATCTCCACAGGTCACATTTCAACAGGACGATGCCCGGCCACATATTGCTAGGAATGTACAAGTCTTCTTCAAAGAGTGACAGGTACTGGCCAGCACATTCACCTGACATGTCACCCATTGAACAAGTCTTCGGTATTGTTGGTCGATACCAGGTGCATCATGGTCCTCCAGTAACTAGTGTTGTCATGGATTTGTGGGCTCAAATACAAACTGCGTGGAGAGAAATCCCTCATGAACTTATTCAGAACGTTTTTGATTGAATGCCATGGTCTATAGCAGCTCTAATTGCAGCGCATGGAAGCCACACCAAATACTGAATATGGGGCTCAAAGGTCATGTATAGACTTGAAAAGTTTATCATTTGTTACCTGTCATGTACATAATCTGTAGTATTACATCCATTGCATTTATGAGTTTCCTTCTTGGTGTTGCAATTTTCATAAATGGCAGTTTATAATTTTTGGATAACAAAAGGCAAAGTTTAGGTTTGCATGTGAATTAAAGAACATGGATACTGAGAGCCAGTATAGCCTTTGTTTAAGAGGCTGGTATAAGTATATCCAGATGCTGACCACTGGGTTTACCATATATTGCAGGCGCAAAACTTCTGGAATCGTGACCCTGACCGCCAACCCAGCTGCCGAGCCTAGCTTATTGGAGTGTGTGTATATGATACTTTGCTTAATCAAAGTCACAGCGAGCAAACTTTATACAGCCTGCAATGAAAGTGTTCCGCATATGTTTGTATTCAAAGTGGGCAGTAAATAGTGTTCATTTTAGTTTTGTTACCATGACTTCTACATTCTCAAAGTTAAGTGGTAAGGTATTACAAAGTCAGAGCAGAGAAATAACTGCAAATGTTCTTGAGTTCATGAAACAAGAGGCAGAGATGAAGGAAGAAAATGTATGTTCACCCAAGTTCTCCAAAAGCCTGAAGAAAGTGAATGAAAGAGTAGCCAAAGCAACTAGTATTTCACTAAGTTCCGTTTCCAGGGTTCTCAAAGATAAGAAAAAAACATATGAATGAAGGAGTGCCATTTGACACACCTGAGAAAAAACATAAGATCCCTAAATATGTTACAGAAATAGATGATTTCTATAAATGCATTATTTGGCATGCAATTCACAATTTCTGTGTGAAGAAAAAACTGTGCCAACAATAGGCAGATTGCTCCAAGTTGAATGATACCAAAACCTTTAAAGTGGTGGTGCTACAAGCCTCAGGACAATTATAAAGGATTTGAGGTTCAAGTGGAAGAAAACTAAATCAAATAGGAGAGTCCTAATAGAAAAGCATGACATACAATCACAGCGGAAAACCTACCTTACTCCTCTACGGAAGTACAAATCAGAGCGTCGAACAATAGTGTATGAATAGTGAGTCGTACACACACAGTAGTCGCACCACACCTAAAAGTTGGCCTGACAATAGTGAATTAGGTTTGCAGGCACCTGTTGCCAAAGGGCAATGACTTATAGTTCATGCTGATGGAAAGTTTGGCTTCGTTCCATATGCCCTTCTCATTTATAAGTCGCAACAAAAAATGGGGGATTTTCATCAAGAAATGAATACAGAAAATTATATGAAGTGGATCAATACTATGTTGATACCTAATATGCCTGCTAGGTCCGTTCTGATTATTGAAAATGCTTCGTATCATATCACTCAAATTGAGAAACCACCAACCTCAAATACCTTGAAAGAAGACATGAGAACTTGGCTGCTTAGACATAATATAGCATTTGATGAAACCATGAGTAAAACAAAGCTTATATGACTTATTTAAAGCCAACAAACCACTTCAAAAGTCCTATATGCTTAACCAGATACTAGAACAACATGGCCATAATGTACTTGGACTGCCACCCTATCACTCAATCAAATTAATCTGGGCTGATGTCAAAAATGGGTGGCATGCAGAAATATCACTTTTAAATTAAAAGATGTGGAACAGTTGTGTCACCAGTGATTTGCGATTGGTAGGCCAGAATGGGAAAATATATGTCGACATGTTGAGAACATTGAAAATCATTATTTCGAAAAAGAAGGAATTGTAGAAAATCAAATTGAAGGAATTCTCATTCAAGATGATGGAGCAGAAAGTTGCGATAGCAGTGCTGATGACAATGATGTGAGCAAAGACGAAGGACTATCGGATATGGAAGAATTGGAGGCAGACGATTGACTGTTTTTTATGTTAAGCTCTTTGTGCAGAGGTATTTGTAAATATGATGCATATGAAAATATACAGGTTTATCAGTGTAGCACCGTTTAGTGCAGTGCATAAGTGGTGACAGATTTGACATTGACTTCCAGCATGCATTCAGCCGACTGATGAACTGCTTATCTGGTTACTACAACTCGCTTCCTAGCTCTCATTAAGATTTTCACATGTCCAGATCTGTTGCGCCAGTTATAACCATTACAATTATGCCTACTGTTGTTTGCGTAGCAAGAAATTACTGCCAATATACAAGGTATGATCAAAAACTTTCTGGAATGACTTCACAACAATGTCGTTGGGTTGTCTTTAATTCTTACACAGACTGTACATGCAGTGTTCTTTCCTGATAAAAATGTCTTGCAGTGTAGAGTTAGCAGCTCTGAAGTAAACTGATGTTTTGCACCTTTGCAATTTTTCTGGTAGCAAAAATGCCAGATTATGAAGAACAAACATTAAATTTTGCTTTAAACTCTCTAAAACTGCAACAGAAACCTATGAAATGTTAAGAGCAGCTTATTAGGAGGAAAATGGGCTAAACTCGAGCATTTCAATCATTTTCAAAATTTAAAAGTGCCCATTAGTTAAAGTTGCAGTTTGTTCCAGGCGACCCTGTTCCAGCAAAATTGATGAAAACATCAATCAGGTGAGATAAATGGTATTAAATGATAGGTGCATTACAACAAGAGAACTTTCTGGCTCACTAGAACTCTCTTTTGGTGGTGTTCAAAGCATTTTAAAAGTCAATTTGGAGATGAGAAGAATTGCCACAAAGTTTGTGCCCTGCCTTCTATCAAATGACAAAAAGGGAAGTCATGTGATTGCCTGCACAGATCTTAAAGAACAGCTTTAAAATGACCCTCAGTTTATGAAGAAAGTTATTACTGATGATGAAACAAGGATTTATGGGTACAATCCAGAAACAAAGCAGCAATCTTTGCAATGGAAGAGTCCTTCATCTCCATACCCCAACAAGGTCAGACAAGTTTGATCCAAAGTGTAGTCAATGATGCTTTTTTTCATCTTTTTGTTATTAGCATTAAAGGATTTGTTATTAGCATTAAAGGAATTATACTTAAGCAATTTGTACCATAGCATCAAACAGTGAATCAAATATACTAAAACAAGTGTTATAAAGTATTGTACTTTGAGTTATTTTTACACAAGGCTTCATCAAAATTGTTACTTGCACAGCAGAACTGGTATCATAGGTCCTACATCATCTGCTGCATACGACTGATAATAATAATAATAATGAAATAAGGAATTGGAGGCGATACTCTGTGAATCTCAATTAATAGTAATGTACTAGGAGTCATTTTTACACAAGGCTTCGTCAAAATTGTTACTTACATAGCAGAACCGGTATCATAGGATCTGTCTTACATCATCAGTTGCATACGACTCTGACTTCACTCAACAAAAATAAATTTTATACATGAAAGAAGTAAGTTTTTATTTCTTTATTTTAAATGATAAGAACGATAGATAAAAATACATTTGCATTTTGCTATCATCTTTGCCATTGATTCCACAACTGGGTGAATTCCCTTGGCATTTGATGGAGAAGAAAATAGAGCACTACTACTGCCATCTAGCCACAAATAACCAGTGTGTTCCCTTAGCAGAGTCTGCTTATTTCTCCAGCACTTTTCGAGTTTTTAAAGTTGGTATTGTTTAGTAATACTACACAGTAAACCCTCAATCAGCAACATTGCTAGGAACAGTACAGCAGAAATTCATTGCAGAATGAGTTGTGTCTGTCACTAGTGAAGACTTTGTGGAGCAAATTAATCATATTGTTCAAGAGAAATGGAGGTTTACTCTCAGTAAGTTATCTGCAAATTTTCCGAACATTTCAAGATCAGTTCTATAGACAATTGTTACAGAACAACTAGGCTATCAAAACCTTTGTGCATGCTGGGTTCCCAAAAAATTGTCTGAGGACCACAATGCTTGGTGCATGGCATCAGCATTATCCTTCCTCACTCATTACGCTGCTGATGGGGACCAAACAATGGATGCACACATACACACTCCCCAAAAATCCCAAAAAGTTCAAACAGACTTTCAGCAACAGGAAGACCATGGCTACTGTTTTCTGGGCTTAGACAGTGCTTTTGCACCAACTTCTATTCATTGGTGGCAACTTTCTATGAAGAGGGTATTGGAAAGCTTGTTTATAGATATGACAAATGTCTTAATCTTCACAGTGAGTATGTGGAAAAGTAACCATGACTGTAGTTGATTTCAAGATATAATTTTGTGGCTCACATTTGTCTTTCTGTTATTCCCCATCAGAGTTAAAAAAAAAAAAAAAAGCCCTATATATCCATAGATTTTGAAATCCTCTTTCACAGAACTAAATAAACCAAACAATATAAGTATATAGGTTTAAAAAATATGGTAAAAATGGCATTGATAGACAAATGATAAAGAAACTACAGAAAATCAGAAGAATCCAGGCAGAGAAAAACATCAGCAAACTAACACCAGACAAGCACAAAAGACATACCAGTAATTCACATATCATCCATTGGCTTCCAAAGGAATCAGTAATTACTCAAAAGATCCAATGTCACCTTAGCACCATGAAACAGGCACAACCCTACAAAATATTCTTTTAAGGTCCCAATACCATTAAAAAACAAATCTGGAATATACCAAATAGAGGAGGAGGAGAAGAAGAAGAAATCTGATGTGTTCCATTCACATGACTTTCTCTAAATCTCTGTAACAAATTATTGTTAAAAAGCTTATTCTTCTATCCACTTCATAATAAACGAGATAAACATTAGCAAAATTGTCCTTATTACTTGGTTTCTTGTAAGTACAAAGGAAAGAATCTGATGTGTTCCATTCACATGATGTTCTCTAGCTGCTTGGCAAGCACACCTTTTATTCAAAGGATTAATCTTTTATCTACATTAAGCCAGCGTCCCACAGTCCAACTTTTTGGTCCAAAGCATTGTATACAATAAAACTGCATTGTGGGACACCAAGATTTGGATAGAATTTTGTTGCTCACAATTTATATCCTATTTTTTGTATCGAACTAGTTTTTTATCCAACTGGATTGAGTTGCATCTAATTTTTTGTTCCATCATGACAACAGTCAACCAGCATCAAAAGTGTAGCAATGTGATAGACTTTTAATGTAGCATGTGGCCAGCTGTTCAGTTCATTTGTGTATGTACAGATTTTTACGACAGAACAATCAACGTTTGTGCTCAGTTGCATATTCTGTGTATTCTTTGAGAAAAACTGGAGCCAAGAAGCAATTGTGTTGCTAATTGAAAGCATAGAATGCTTTGAGTTTTTGTACAATACAAAACACAAACTTTACCACAACAGACACAAAAGAAGAGATCCCCTGGACATCATAATGCAAAATATTCTGCCTTTTCAGCCTAATACAACAGGTAAGCATGCTTAATCGAATTAATATTTTATACTATATATTCTTTATTCAGCAGTAACCTTTCACAGTGCAAATGATTATAAATCAGATAAATATAGGTATATATTAGGCATGCAGTTTATTACTTGTATAAATTTTATCTATTTTTACGTAACTTTTCTTCTTCTGATATCCCAAAAGCATGATATTTTGCAATTATTAAATACCACTATCACTTGCAATCAAATCTACAGGTTTCTTTTTATTCTATTGTGTTTGTAAATAATAACTTTAGACATAGAATAAGGTTAGGTTAACTGCTCTTGACCCTCTTGTGCACATATACTGCATGACTTCATTTCTTTTTTTTATTTTGTCATATTTTATGAGCCCTAAGAATAAATATTTAAGAAACTATGCTAGGTTTTGCAAGCTAGGTATATATTCATAGCTAAATGGGATTGTTTTACTTGCAGTGGAAGACATAACATCAAAATGGAATTGCCCGAGAACACAGTTTAGTAATGAGGTACAAAAGTTATGACAAGCCCTCGAGATCAGGCTTTGAAGACTCAGCTGGGTGGTGCTTTGAAAAACTTCAATTTCTCAGAGATCTTATTACATCAAGAAAAAGCACCTCTTCAATGCCAAAGGTGCTGCTACCAGTCAACACTTTTGAAGAAATTGGTGAAAATTCAGAGGTAATTATATAACTGTGTGTATTTCTTTAGTTTAGAACAATCCCTTCTTAGTATAGATAATAATTATGTGATATAATAATTGTAGTATGGAACCTGGCATGAAACGTGCATTGTTAAATGTTTACAATTTCATATGAGGGGTAATGTTAAAATATCTATAGCCTAGAGCATAAATAGTTTGCTGATATTCTCTGTAGATGCACTTCCTAGCTATTGCTGTTGTTATTCACACTCCAGATAACCAAAAAGTAACTTCATAACTATGTGTCAAAGTCCCTAAGCTGCAAAGTGTAGCCGAGAGATATTATTTTAGAATTAGAGGAGTGCAGCTGCTATGGAATAGAGTGCTGCCAAGGATGCCTGGTGGTTTTCACTACCACTTTCACTATGTTTTCATACACTTTCTACAGGGCTATAGGTATCGAAGAAATGCCTACATGAGAAAGAGTTCCATTAGTTTAATGCATGAAATAAAGGTAAGCAATTGGTGTGCTTGTGCTTTCAATACTATCTGGAAATGTTTATACAGTCAGGCCATCTTATGTAGAAGGAAGCTAAAGAATAGGCAAATGAAAATGTTGACAAAAAATACAAGTTTTTGCACAAAACAGAGAGAGAGAGATATCTCTTCCCATTTTTATATTTCATGTTATTGAAAAGCATATTCTTTTACCAGGCTGTATTTTGTTCATCATAAATATTAACTGTATGTCATTCAAAATCCTGTTTAATAATAATTGCTCACTGTAGAGTAGCTGTAGCATTTGCAAAAGCCTGGGTGAGTAATTGTCAAACCAACATTGCTTCTGTTGATAACACAATTGTGTGAGGGTTGAAACAAAAACACATTTTAATAAAATAAAACTTTTATATGCACTTATTCACCAAACAAAACAATTTCTGTTTTCCCCAACTGGAGGTTGCTACAAAGCATGCTAGAAATATTAAATTACTTAGTCAAACTTGAAAGCAATTCAAATAACTAATAACAAAATTCTAAAAAAAAATAAATAAATAAAAACACACTAAGCTTTAAACAATTGAGCAAACAATAAAATTAGGTATTTGAAAATTAACCCATTAGGAACCATGATTAACAAAATGAAAAGTTTAAAGTTTGCTGTTCACTATTAACCCATTAATAACTATGAGAAATGTATTCACTTTAAATGTACATGTTTATAATCAAAGAGTTTAAATGTACATGTTTATAATCAAAGAGTAGAATACAAAAAATTCTGAATTAAAAATATACTGAAAACTTAAATTTAAATATCAAAGCAAATGAAACACACTTACAAATCATGAGCATCCTCACTTTGTTCCTGCCAAGTTTTGCTCCATCTCCATTAAAATAGGTTACAAATGATTGCCTAATTTCCAGTGCCTCATTAGAGACACTATTGCCTGTTTGAGTTGTGAGCCCAAGTTAGTCACATTGCACATCTTCACCCATAGTTGGATCAGGTGAAGGGCTTTCTGTTTTAATAAAATTGTGCAGCAAACAACATGAGATTATAATTAGTTCTACTTTCTCTACACAAAGGTTTATTGGGGTCAGCAATACTCTGAATTTGTTACACACCTGTCCAAATGCATTTTTGACCACCCATCTAGCTCTGCTGACTATAATTATATATCTTCTGTTCTATATCGAAATAGCTTCATCAATATGGGGGATAGTGGAAAGGCATCATCAGCTACAATCACATAAGGTGTGACTGTAGCTGCATTCCCCAAAGGTTTTGGAGAAAGCAGCTTCAGTTTGTCACTTTGAATTGCCTTGCCTCCACCATCGCTTATGGCCAACGAGTCCACAAGAGCCAAGAGCATAATACTGTCTGTCCTTTATAGTTTCTATAAAATGATCCTGAAGATCTTGGCAGTCGAAAGGTCACATGTTTGCCATCCATGTTTACAATACAATGAGGAAAGTTCCACTGTCTTTCAAAGTCACTAGCCACAACAAGCCATTCTTCTGGATCCTTGGGGAGCTGAAACAATGTTAATATTAATTTATATTACTTCTAGGAGCTGGAAGCAAGCCTACTAATAGATGCAGATCCTGAGGGAAAGAAGCAGAAAGTGAAGACTGATACCAACTTTCCTTCAAGCTGCATCAGGTGTGCTATAGAACTTAAATGTTACAAGAGATGAGCATGATGAATTTGGGGCATTTGTGGCCTCTTGGCTTCATGCACTTTTGACAAAGAGCCTCAAAGAGGAATTGAGGAAGAAAATAATGCTGGTGATTGTTAAAGTGCAGGACAAGGAGTGAGATTAAATTAATTTTGTAGCGTAAGATTTTTGTAAATGTAATTTTTAAGTAAATCAATTTCATTGTATAATTTAAAATATATTTTTTTATTTATAGAACTGATTCTAATGTTTTCCCTCTCCTAACTACATTTATGGTTATGGCAGGTAAATGGAAACCTTGGTTATTTTATTACAGATTCTACAATTTTTTTTTTTTTCAATGTGCATAACAAAACTGATGTAAAAAAGAGAATGCCAACCATTAAAAAACAATGCTGAAAGGCATCAACAACTAAGAAACCAATTTTCCATTAGTTGCCACCGGCTAGAATTGAATCAAATTTCCAGGATATGTTTGATTTTAAAATTGAATACTCCAGGCATTTCTTTTAGAAAAAAAAATTATTATGGAATGAAATTTAACATTTCAAAAATCCCCACAGCAGCCTATAAGAAAAGGAATACTTAATAGAAGCAATTATATACTGCCGGTAAAAAAGAAAATACCCATAAGTCAATCATCTAACTACCACCAATTAAAACTTCCATGTGCCTGTTTAAATTACATTGCCACACAAGAAGATGATCCAAGTTAGTTTCAAATGTTTTGGTGATTCAGGAAAAGTTACTGCCATTAAATACATGACATTACTTCATAAAATATTTCCTTTACATGCTGAGCTAAGTTTAGGAAAGAGAAGAAAAAGGAAATACCACTTATGAAGAACTAACCTTGTTATGTTCCTGCAGCAAACTCTCCATTATTGCTGTCACTTCTGGAATGATTTTACTCAATTGTGAGCAGTTCTAGTTGCGAAGCTGAGGCTGCCAGGAATCTCAGTGTAAAGTGTAGCTTTAATATACAGAAAGTAAAGGTATAATGATAGTAAACCAACTGAAATTATGGAAGGATAGGAAAACTTTTCACTAGCATTTGAATTTCTGGTTATTTCAATGTGATGAATATTTTAACTGTTTAATTACTGAAAATGAGTTCAAATCTCCTGTTTAAACTAAGTTTAGAAATATTTTAATTGTTTCTTACCTCTTTCCCGCTGGAATGGATTGTCTCATATTTGTGTCATGCTGTGCAATTTTGCCTTCGACACAATGTAAGAGATTAAGAAACAAGTTTTCATCAACCCATAGAAAATTACAATAGTTATCTGGGTCTTCTAACCTCAATTCGTTTTGCAGTAGACCCAAAATACCTCAGTCCATAACCTTATCTCTTCTTTATAAGCATGACCATGTCCAGCAACATCTTTTACCCCTACTACATCATTTTTTTCCTATAAAGACTAATGGAAATATATCCTAAACCTATACTCAAAATCGCAGTCGCTATATTAACATTTGTGTCAGCCATGTCTGTTTTTGAAACGTCCTAGTGAAACCTCGCGGAACAGCATTTGTTTTTGGACCAAAATTCATTGCAGTATGACTGACACACACTGTTTATTTTGTGTACAATTCTATTGGATACGAAAAGTTTGATAAAAAAGTTGGACAGTGGGACACTGGCTTTATGCTAATCAAGATAAACATAAGTAAGTGGAAGGGAAATAAGGGAATGTACAGCCTAAAGTGATAGTCTAGTCCTTTAAAAGCTGGTTGCTATGTGGAACATTCTATTTGCTTGCCAGTAGTAAAGAAATGAGAAGAAAGATGTCTTCCTATTTGAGAAAAGTTTAAGTGGCTTAAAATTGAAACCAATAATCCAGAATATCTCAAAAATGCTTAATTTTACAAAAAAATGTATATGGCATAAATTATCTGTTTTAATGAGATCTACATTTTTTGTGTAGTAATTTTTTGTCAATCTCTTACAGTTTGCCAGTTATCCAGAATGAACAGGTTTTCAGAGGCTATTTCCAGAAAATTGAAGATATACATTTTGTTTGTCATAAAAAATATCTTAAACATAAGGTATTTTAATAAAAATTGATAGAGCCATTTTTGAGAAAATCAAAATGTTTGCAGAATTTTGTATGTAAAGGGTATTTGGGGGTGGGGGGGATTTTCTTGAAAATATTAATGTCGTACCCTTGGAAGATACCAAACGTGGATACCAAGTTGTATTTAACATTATTTTAGTTTTTAAGCTATGCTGTACACCCATGCACTCTATATTGTATGTACCGCAAAATCGGGTGAACCTGATATAGGCGGGTAATTCCGATCATTTGTTCTTTTACCCAGAAAACAACAATAAATGGCGGAACAACTGTTTAGAGTTAATTATTGCATCACGTGTTTGGAACGAGAATACAATTATAACACAATATTGTTGCGTTGGAACTGTTGTTATTGTTTTCTATAGTAGTAGATCAGATTCAAGTGAACGTGTCATAGTGATGGAAGAAGCTTACTTGTGAAAAGTTCTGTCATGCATTTCATCGCTTTCATATAACTAGGTATGTTTAACATATTTTATTTCATTCATGTTTTTTGCGGTAGTATCAGTAACTAAAGCTATTCAAGTTCGTTTTGTTTTAATGGTAGCTCATCTGACATTAAAATTTGTTACATTGTAGGGTGAATCCGATCAGCACAGGGTAGTATAAAAAGAAAGTTGGTCCTGGCAGTAGATGCAACTACAATCCTGTATACTTAACTAATGTGGTAAATATTGTGAAATCAGGAAAATTAAGCATCCGAAAAACATTGGAGCAATATGGTGTGCCATATACCACCCTTAATGATAAAATAAATAGCAAATATAAATTCAGAATGGGAGGACAAACTGTTTTAAGTAGAGAAGAAGAAAAAGCTTTGGTTGAAGGATTACTGATGTGTGCCAAATGGGGTTTCCTGCTAAGAGATCGAAATATCAGAAACATAGTACAAAGCTATCTAAATAGGATAGGGAAAATAGAAAAAAGATATACTGACAATAGACCTGGCAAGGAATGGTTACGTGGGTTCCTTGGAAGAAACATAGGATTAAGTGTAAGACTAAGTGAAAATATAAAAAGGGCCAGAGCAGCTGTTAAACACGCTACAGTGCGTGAATATTTTTCTAATTTAGAGACATCAATGGAAGGAGTCCCTCCATCTAACATCATTAATTATGATGAAACCAATTTTGATGTAGCTATCTTTCAACCCTCAAGCGTGCTTGGAGGAGTGTTCTTGACAAGTGGAAACATCATAACAGAGGTGTAGTTCCAAATTCAGAATTTCCTTGCCTTCTTAAAAAGAAACAGAATATCATATCCGGTTTTGCAAAGATAGGAATTGTTCCCTTCTACCTGGAAAGATTTCTCTTTCAAGTTGTAGATGTAAATGATAATGGTACACAGGAAATGGAAAAGTCATGGACAGAAGCATCTGTGGATCACTTAAAAAAGTCTCGTACTGGAGAAGCAGCTAAGAGAACAGAAGCAGTTTGTAAGACTTGTTTGAAAGTGGCACCAGGTAAGGGAGTGGTTATGGAAGATCTTGAGAGTCAACAAAATGTCCACATTACAGGTGAAGGAACCAGTGCAGAGAGCCAGCAGAGAGAGATGATGATGATGACTATGGCGACGACGATGAAGCATCAAAAGCAGTTGAGGAAAGTGAGGATGAAACTGAAGAAATTTCAAGAGGAGGGTTTGTTGTGGTAAAATTCCCAACGAAGAAGAGGGCTAGATACTTTATTGGAAAGATTGAGGAAGAAGTTAATAAAGATTTGTTTGAGGTTAAGTTTTTAAGAAAAAAAGAAAGTGATAACTTGAACACACACTTCATTTTTCCAGAGACTGAAGACATTGCAGAAGTAGATAGAAGTAAAATAATTCGAAAAACACAATGTGAAACTCAAAGAAGAGGAAGTTGCATGTTCAGAAACATAGATGATATGATTAATAAAATTGTGTAATGGACAGTTTCAATGATGAGAACCTGTTTATTGATAAACTGAGCTTTGTTTTTCTTCTTTGTAATCATATTCTGTAATCGACCTTTGGTTATGAGCATGTGCTGAAACATTTGGAGTCCTACAAAATAAATATGAATATAAATGCACAATTTATATACCATTGTTCGTTGTTTCTATGTAATTTATGAAATTAGTTTTTAAAAGTTACAGTTGTGATCGCATTCACCCATATTAAAGCTATAAAACGACATTGAATGAAAATAAATGAGTGATCGGAACCACCCACACTATGCGGATGACTCTGATCGGTAAACAATTAAATAAATATGCCATTGTTGAAGTCAGTCAATGATATTTATGTATCATTATTGTCAAATATAAAGGAACATGTCTTCCGTGCTTCACCACTTTTAACAAAGTATTTCATTTCAAAATATTAAATTATATGCAAATTTTGATCGGATTCGCCCGCTTTTACGGTACATAGTACGTGTAGAGAAAGTAAAAATGTTATAATGGACAGATAGACGGGCAGGCAGACAGGCAATTTATTTGCCCTTCAAAGTAAAGATTATAAGACCAGTCATATTTTTCATACAATAAAATACAACTAAAAAGTCAAGACATATATATGGAATAAAAAATGTATTTTGTTGTAAAGGTAGAGTCAGACCTGGCCATACCCAGGATTGAACCACAGATCTCCTGGTCTTCATCAGTTGCTCTAACCGCTGAGCTATCATGCAAACATGCTGGCACAGCACTAAATACCCCAACTGACTCATTTGTCCCAGTAAACGACAAGGAGATATCAAATGATTTTGAGTAATATACCCTAATGGCAAAACAATTCACTTTGATTGACGTAATACGTGAAACCTACCTAAAATGAAACTCAATCATTCTGCTATTTTTTTTCTGGTTTCATAAGTTTCTGTTTTATAAAAGGTTGTATTAATACAAACAAAATACAGTAAAATGTAATCACATAAAACTACAATGAAGGAATTCCATCAAAGAGCACAACTCCATCACAAGGAAACACTTTGCAAATTGCATCAGTATACAATGTTCATGCAAGTACTGTCGCAGTCAAAATGAATGCTTATCACTTCAGCATTAAGCACATATGTATTACGCATATAATTATCCATCTTAGGTTATTTATGCAAATGATTCCCAAAAATTATTCTGTTTCCATCTTAGGCAGATTTCCAGCTTATAGCAATTATTTAACATAAGAAATGGCTCTGCTCCAATATTTATTTTGTCCAGGTGTCTGGAAAATGGGCCCAGTTTAGGCAGATTTTACTGTAGTTTTAAAGTACTTAAGGCATTAAATTTGTAAGTTGCCATTAGGGTACGTCATCTTAAGAGTAATTTAGATCTCCTTGTGGTTTATCGAAAAAAACATGAGGCAGTTGAGGAATTTAATACTGTGTTAGCATGTTGCCAAGTTAGTTCAGTGGTGAGAGAAACTGGACGGAAACCAGAAGATCTGCGGTTCAGATCCTGGCTATGGCACTGAATTTTTCAGTCTGACCTCTACCTTTCCAACTTCTGCCCTACATATGACTAGTGTAGAAGAAACATTAATTCACAAATATATTTTGTATTAAGGGACAAGTGCCCATAAACAAAATCTCATAGCTCAGCATGATGCTCTTATTCTTAATTAATAACCAACCACATTTATTTTAGAAATTTGGCAAGTACAATGTTGACTGCAGTTCATACCTTCATCAAACATTCCACCTAGGAATCTGATATCACACCACCTCTTTGCACTGTATGAAAATATATAAAGCCTATTTTATTAACATTGAAATGTAGCTTATTAGCGCAGGACAATTTTTTCACGTCTTCTAATAAAATGTTCTGAAGTTTGTGGATTATCTCCAGAAATGATAACAGAAGTGTCTCTGTGTACAATGTAATGGAACATAGTCAAGCTCAAAGGTAAATTGAGGACTGGTGTAACAAAACTCAACAAACACCACTTACAAAATTTTACAGGAGAGGTATTTTTAGTTGTACTAGATTGAAAAAAAAAAAAAAAAAAAAAAAAACGTACTGGCCAACCTTCATCTGAAAACCTTTACTGAAAAACTAAAATTATAAATTGTAAATTTTTACAAAACTCAACATATCCACTTTTCATGTATACTTGTTCTTTACTTTTTTATGCCAAGGTTATAAATATTTATTCTAAGCTTTTAAATGTGGTGGAATCTTAAATGTATTACATTTTATAGTTAATATCAGAATAAATAGTTAACAATGATTTAGATAATTTAAATTTTTCTAGTATTTCGAACACCCAAACAAAAGTTTCTACAGCAAAAAAAATCTGGTTTCTTACATCTTCAGCCTGTCATTAAACTCTAAGTCACATGTTTTAATAAAGAGTACATATTTTAATATATTTTGATTTAATAATGTGTGAAATCCAAAACAGTACTGAAGCACAGTCCTTTCTAATGTAAAGATTATTCATAATACACAATGTTGTCTTGTGTCATTAGCATTCCCTTGTATGTACCAGAATGGCACCAATGAAAATTGTGGAAAGACCCAAATCCCCATCAAAAATTCACATTTTCAGCAAAATAACAACATCAGGTGTATTTTTAATGTCTTTGACCGTTCAACATTTGAATAGATGTCTTTACCTACCTCTGAATCATTACGACATAATATGTTAACTTCTTCACGTCATTAGATATAGTTTTGTTTACATGATTCACTGATGGATGGTGAGGTGCTTCAAACATTACTGAAGTACTTCTCTTTCCAGGTTTCAGCAACTCAGCTTTTATCAGTGAATTAAAATACGTAATATGAAAAAGGGATTGTGCCTTAGTGTTAGATCTTGCATAATGCAGTACTCTTGCCTCAGGTATCTTAAAAGGCAATTTGGCTTTCATTACACTTCTGGGGATTGATTTCATATCATAACTATACCTCTATATTCCAAAACTTAACTTTCTAATATATCATAATATTCTGAGGGGACTGACTGTTTTGTTTTCTTACCTCTGTTTTCAACAAGGCCAAAAACCCTGTCATGAGGCAAATAGCTATGCCTAGATATTGGTAAATAATGTTGAATTTCTGTAAATACTTTTAAGCTTTCAGTGTAAATCATAAGCATGGCCATCATTGTAGAATTTTTGTTTTGGGAGCCACAAGAAACAGAAAACAATCTGAGACTTAAAATTTTCTGCATCTCCTTTCATTAGATCTTGTTCTAAACAACTTAATTAGTCTACGGAGCAGATGCAATTTCATTTTCTCCCTGTCCTGAGTCAATCCTAAGCCATGTGTAGTCAACTACTTTGCGGCTTTCATTTATGAATAGTTTAAGATCATACAGTTTGGTTAAGGTTTGATTCTACTGGCAACCGAAGCAAACTGTGATACTGTTGATTTTGTTTTCATTTAACCTTTAAATAATTTATGCTCTTAATTTCAGCCATGCAGTATAAAACAAGAAATAGTGACTTGTAAAACGTTGAAAAATGGAGGTGTTGAGTTTTATGAAAATTTGTTATATTCAGGGTGTCTTACACCAGCAAAATTCAGTTTTGTCATATTTTCTGTTGAGCATTGTATGAGGCTCATATTAAACCACCAGAATCGGTTAGAATTTTTTTTTTGAGAAAATGGCGTTTGTTGAGTCTTGTTAAAGCGGTCCTCAATTGTTCTCATACTAAATATATAAGAGGAGTTCCAAGCCCAAACCTTGAGGTATTCCAAATTTTACAAAAGCTCTTGGTGGTTCATATGAGCTGCTCCTGTTTCCAAATGCATAAGAAATTACATGTTATTTACATCCACTTAAAATTAAAACCATTTAAGCATCAGTCCTTAGACTTTGTTTTTTTCAGTAGCGAATCATGATATGCACAGTCAAATGTTTGTTTAGGTCACAAAATATTCCAATGGAATTTTGTCGATAATCGAGCATGAATGATTTCTTGGTATAATGGGTATATGGCAGAAGTAGTTAATTTATTCAAAGTAAAAACCATACAGCCATTAATGTAAAATCTCATATACATATGATCCATATGGTTTACTTACCTTCTTAGTATATAATACTAATAATAGTTTTAAAAACTAGTACCTATAGCAGCAGGCCTGTAATTTTCAACATTTCGTTTATTCCCTTTTAAAACAAAACAGGATGACTTTTTCTAGTTTTAAACTATTCAGGAAAAATGCCACTTCTGAAAGATAAGTTAATTAAATAAATTAATGGTTTAACATTAAAATTAACATATTGCCCTAAAGCAATTATTGACATTTCATCTGGACCAGAACATAATTTATTTTTCAATGTTTTCTTAACTTCCAGTAGCTCTTTCAGTAAATTCAATTTATGCATACTCTAAGAATGACTGTTAATGCTAAGAACCCTAGCATTTGCTTCTAAGCTATTCACACTGGACATCATTTTCACGGAAGCTTTTTTAAAATTTTAATTAATTCTTTCTAAATTATGTGAGGATCATCAGTAGGATCACAGTCAATATTTAGAACAATATTATCATTTTTGCTAACATTATAAATGCTCTTGTTTATAATGTATCATGAAATTTTTTTATTTATTATTGAATGAATTGATAAAAATATCATAGAGTTTTTTTGTTTTATTTCCCATAAAATCATCATTTTGCACTAACTTCTTGCCTGCATATAATATTCTCTTAATTTGGGAAAGTCTCTACAATAATAGTACAGGTCTCTTAGGTTACTGCTAGATTTTTTACAATATCACTTGCTCCCAAATTTTTGTTTGGCTTTATAGGACAATGTTTACTGGAAATCAAGAAAATATTGAAGTTTAGAAATTTAGAATAGAACATTAAATTTATGTTTAAAGTGAGCAGTTTTGTACATATCCCTCCAACTCTCTGCAGACTTGACAAATTCCATTACACTGTAATCAGAGAGGCACATTTTAAAATAAGAAATGTTTGACTGCACATAATTTAAATCTAAGTTAGATTTGTAAAATGCAGTTTGTTGGTCAGAATAACAATTGTCAAATACATAATGTACATCTTCACAATTTAAATTTGTCAATATATGAGAAGCTTTTTTTCAAAACTGAATATATCCACCGGAAACCGAAAATATGTTAGGACTGGATTTCTATGAATCTGGGTTACTACATAATACTGTTTTTATTTTCCACCAAAACTGAACATCTTGTATATAAATGAGTGTTAAAACTTTTATTTTCACACCAACATTTTGTTATTAAAAGTGAGCATGTCCAGTATCATTTACCAAATAGTATCTATTTTGTTTTCATAACTGAACATGTCCACTTGAAGAATTTTTCCCTTTCTTCTAAATCCTTGCATTGCTTTCTTTCTTAGAAGTTAACTAGACCTTCGTTATGGTATCCTAACCCTTAACTAATGAGGTTTTAATGTGTTCTTATCTGTGGTATCTTCTTGGCTTGAAATGTTGCCGACGTTTCGCCTCACTATGTGGGGCTTCCTCAGGGCGTGTGCTCTCATCACGACAGTGCCAGGTGAGCTGTGTTCCGACAGCGCGGCCGGGCGCTCTTTATACTGTGGCGGGAGGGGGCAAAGGCCGGCCCCTCTCGCGCCTATTGGCTGGTGATCTGCCAATCCCTGCATTCCTAATTAGGGTCTGCCAGATTGAGCTGAGATGTTTGCCGTTGTCTCGGTTTAAGGTGTGTTGTTGTTTGTAAATTTCTATGCTTTCCTGTACCATCCTGTGTGGGAAATAGTCAGAATGTGCCAGTAGCTGTATCTGGTCGAAGTCTATGTGGTGTCCTGTGGCTATGGCGTGCTCTGCAAGTGCTGATTTCTCTGGTTGGTGCAGTTTTAAGCTTCTAATGTGCTCTTGTCGCCTGGTTGTCACCGATCTGCCGGTTTGTCCAACATATGATGCTCCACATTCACAGTCTATCTTGTAAACTCCCGGGTTGAACAGGGGGTCACGAGTGTCTTTAATTAGACGTAGAAGAGATTTCAGTTTCTTGGAGGACTTGTATCTGGTATCAATATTGTGTTTGCATAAAATTCTGGTTATCTTGTCGGTGGTGTCTGCTAAGTAGGGCAGCCAAGTAATGGATTTGTTTTTGTCTATTTCTTTTCTCATATTGTTATTTTTCTTTGTTTGTAGGTGTCTGATTAGTGTATTAGAGTATCCATTTGCAGCCAGCACTTGTTGTAAATGATCCAATTCTTCTTTTAGGTACTCAGGGTCACATATGCGGGTAGCTCTATGTATGAGTGTGTTGGCTACTGCTCGTTTAATAGCTGGTGGGTGATGGGATGTTGCGTCTAAATACCTGTTTGTGTGTGTGGGTTTGCGGTATACTGAGCACTTAAGTCTTCCGCAGCTCCGTTCCACTAAAACATCGAGAAAGGGGAGTTTCCCTTCTTCTTCTATTTCCATCGTAAATTGGATATTAGTGTGCATGTTGTTGAGATGATTTAGGAGATCTGGAATTGTGTTTTTTCCATGTGGCCATATTACAAATGTGTCGTCGACATACCTTAACCAGAGAGCTGGTTTCTTGTCTGCCGTGTCTATTGCGGTGGTTTCGAATGCTTCCAGAAAAAGGTTTGCTACTACTGGAGACACGGGTGAGCCCATGGCTGCGCCTTCTGTTTGTTGGTATAGCTTGTCCTTGAAACTGAAGTAGTTGCTCGCAAGGCAATGGTGAACTAACTCTGGCCAATCTTCTGGGAGCTGGTGTAGTTCGATCTTCTCCCGAATTATCTTGAGGGCATCTGCAAT
This sequence comes from Hymenopus coronatus, assembly GCA_030762935.1. Taxonomy (NCBI): domain Eukaryota; kingdom Metazoa; phylum Arthropoda; class Insecta; order Mantodea; family Hymenopodidae; genus Hymenopus; species Hymenopus coronatus. Next base: position 346,237,685 of record CM060900.1, read on the forward strand.
AGGTATCTGTAAAGAGATTTTGTATGTCGAAACTGACTAGTAAATGGTGTGGTTTGAGATCGAAGTTTCTCAGTATTTCTACTAGGTGGCCTGAGTCACGTACGAAGGAAGGTGTTTGTCCTGTGATGTTGTGAAGACCTTTGGCTAGAAAACCCGCCAGTGCATGTGTTGGAGACTTGATGGCGCTGACAATAGGTTTAAGAGGCACTTCTGCCTTGTGAATTTTCGGTAAGCCATATATGGCTGGGGTGTGCAAGACGTGTGGGATCAGCCTTTTCTGGAGCTCTTTCGGTATTGAGGAACCTTTAATAAGAGATGTTGTTGCTCTCTCAATTTTTGTTGTGGGGTTCTTATCAATCTGTTTATAGGTGTCTTCCTGAAGCAGTTTCAGCATCTTATTTTCGTAATCTGCTGTGCTCATGACTACCGTGGCATTGCCTTTGTCTGCTGGTGCAATTGTGATTTTAGGATCCAAGACTATGGTTCGAAGAGCTGTTCTTTCTTCACGGGAGATGTTGGATCTGGGTGGTCTTGCTCTCTTGAGAATCTCGTAGGTTTCAATTCTTATATCATTGGCTGTTTCTTCAGGAAGGTTACTTATACTTGATTCCAAGCTGGCGATGATTTCTTCCGTCGGAATCTTCCTTGGTGCTGGTGCAAAATTTAGTCCTTTGGCCAGGATGCTGGTGGTGGCTTCATCTAGTGTGGTATTGGAGAGGTTGACCACTAGGCGTTGATGATTTAACGTTGCGGCGGCGGGGTGTTGACTATTAAAGAGCTGTTTAAACTTCCGCTGTTGACGTTCAGTGTAGGTGTTGTTGGTGAAATTGGCCGTGAGTGTAGAAATCCGGTCTAGGTCATCGCAGTGTGTTTGGTGTATAGCAGCCGTTAAATGTAAGTGTAGAGTATACAATTTCCGTTCGGAGCGCATGAGCTCTCTCCTGGTATATGCTATTCTTTCTCTCAGTAATCTAAGAGATGCTTTACGTAGTATTTCCCTAGATGTCCGGTTATTGATCTGATGTTTGATGTGCAGGAATGAAGCAATCGTGTTATAATCCCTACAGCATTTCAAGAAGGCTAGTTGACAGATCAGTGTTTGTTTCTTCTTTCGTAGTTTTGAGAGCAGCTGTGAGTTAACATAGACTTCCTCCCCATAGAGGTCTGTCAATTTCTTGCGTAAGCTTCGGCGGCTAGTGTCCATGGTATCTTGGTCTTCCGGGAAGGCCGCGCTTCGCCTCACTATGTGGGGCTTCCTCAGGGCGTGTGCTCTCATCACAACAGTGCCAGGTGAACTGTGTTCCGACAGCGCGGCCGGGTGCTCTTTATACTGTGGCGGGAGGGGGCAAAGGCCGGCCCCTCTCGCGCATATTGGCTGGTGGTCTGCCAATCCCCTCATTCCTAATTAGGGTCTACCAGATTGAGCTGAGATGTTTGCCGTTGTCTCGGTTCAAGGTGTGTTGTTGTTTGTTAGATCATTTACAACAAATGCTGGCTGCAAATGGATACTCTAATACACTAATCAGACACCTACAAACAAAGAAAAATAACAATATGAGAAAAGAAATAGACAAAAACAAATCCATTACTTGGCTGCCCTACGTAGCAGACACCACCGACAAGATAGCCAGAATTTTACGCAAACACAATATTGATACCAGATACAAGTCCTCCAAGAAACTGAAATCTCTTCTACGTCCAATTAAAGACACTCGTGACCCCCTGTCCAACCCGGGAATTTACAAGATAGACTGTGAATGTGGAGCATCATATGTTGGACAAACAGGCAGATCGGTGACAACCAGGCGACAAGAGCACATTAGAAGCTTAAAACTGCACCAACCAGAGAAATCAGCACTTGCAGAGCACGCCATAGCCACAGGACACCACATAGACTTTGACCAGATACAGCTACTGGCACATTCTGACTATTTCCCACACAGGATGGTACGGGAAAGCATAGAAATTTACAAACAACAACACACCTTAAACCGAGACAACGGCAAACATCTCAGCTCAATCTGGCAGACCCTAATTAGGAATGCGGGAATTGGCAGACCACCAGCCAATAGGCGCGAGAGGGGCCGGCCTTTGCCCCCTCCCGCCACAGTATAAAGAGCGCCCGGCCGCGCTGTCGGAACACACCTGGCACTGTTGTGATGAGAGCACACGCCCTGAGGAAGCCCCACATAGTGAGGCGAAACGTCGGCAACATTTCAAGCCAAGACACGGCCTTCCCGAAAGACCAAGATACCATGGACACTAGCCGCCGAAGCTTACGCAAGAAATTGTTCTTATCTGGTTAGTTTGCAGCAATTAGTTCTTGCACATACATTAGTTTTTAGTTGCAGTGCTTCAGGTACTGGTTGAGGTGAAATAAAGTGACTTTTAAATAGTGAAATGTAAGTGGCTGTTGAAGAAATTAATTACGTTGCAAGAAAGAGAGGAAGGCCAAATTCAGCAGTCAAGTTAAGAAAATAGGGAAAATATGCTGATCCAGACTCTAGGTTAAATCTGCTCAGCAGTTTGCAGAGCACTAAAATATACTGTGTTCTAAAAAAGTCACTTTAACTGACTTGATGAAAAATCGCATCATGTTTACTCTGCACAAGGAAAAGGAGATCAAGATAAGGTAATTCTTCACTTCTTATTGGCTGATGAGCCAAAAAGGAAGTGACTAAGGGACAACACAAAATCAAAGACTGTAAGTGTTATTTCCTAAATACTGACTCTCATGGACTGCTTACTGTTTGCAAGCCTTTTTTTTTTTCTCTGAGGATTGGGAATTTCAAAACCAAGAGTCCTGTGAATTGCAAAGCTAATCAACAATGGCAAAATTTCCAACGAAAAACCTGGAGGCAACAGGAAGAAGAACAAACCTCTTGCAAGAAAATATACTTTTTGGGCAAGCTTCATGCTCATGAATCTCAATATGACCAAAATAAAAGCAAGCATGTATATCTTGCTGTAAATTTGAATATTTCTAAATTACACAGAATGTATCAACTGCTGCAAACAGAAAAAAAAGTGAAATTTCCCGTTTTAAAGGTTTTCATTGCCAGCTACAGATGTTTGTGCACTTTGTATTCAACTTTACAATGAGATCTGGGTAGTACAATGTGATGGCAAGGTTCAGTCATTGAGAACCCAATTACATATTCTTAAGTTATGAGCCAAGGAATTTTATGGTTTGATGAAAAAGCATCAGGGTAGTGAAAAGTACATGGCAATTACTAAAAACACCAGTCCAGGATGCCTTTCGCCTTTTATTTCCAGAAAATAGCATTTTCTTAAGGGTAATGCATAACTCTCTTACCTGTCCTTATTCCTCTCACTGTATTTTATAGAACAGTAGTCACCAAAAAAAAAAAAAAAAAAAAAAAAAAGGATCCACAACTTTTTAGGCATTAATTTGAAAATTAAAATACTATACATCTGGTTTTTGAATGTATGAACTAGGCTTCTACAAGCTAATTGTACAGCATTTTGTGAAATAAAAATAAAGCTTTATTGCATAGACATACGTTTTTTGCATTTCCTGAAAATTTTGAAGACATGTTAAGTTTTGGGGAAAAAAAAAAATATATATATCTAAATTCTTGGAAAGTGAGGTGCAATTCAATTTAACATTTCCGGAAACAATTTAAATTTGATTTAAAGCACTTAGCAAGAATTTTATACACTCCTTTAAAAAAAGAAATCAATATCAGTTATTGGTGTGTGATAATAAATTACAATAATTACAATTAAACTGGACTTTACCTTCCATTTTAAACATCAAATTTCTAGTTTTTTATCGAAACAAAATCAAATAGGTTAACACCCTTATGTAGAAGTATGTTCCTAACCCAAACTGCAACACTTTCATAAATATCATTCTTACAGTAATAATGGCCAAGAAGATTACAATTTGTAGAAGCCTAAAAACTTAATGCTTTCATTCTCGGCCACATCTGTGAAGACAAATTTAATATTGTTAAAATCACTAAACAAGTACTCCATTTCAAAATTATAAAGTTTATCAGTATTTAATTCACAAATATTTGAAAGAATCAAACATAGGTTAAATGCTGTATTGTTTGATGAAGTCCCTCTTTCTGGTGAAAAAAATTGCTAATATGGAAGTCGCTCTTTCTGGTGAAAAAAATTGCTAATATATGCTCCATATGGCCATATATCTGTATTCATTGCCTCATCAAAATTGGCAATATAAATACCAATTTTAAAAGATGCACAATCAGAATGCCTGGCCTCGAATTGCTCACATTAACCCTCAGGGAAGTGATTTAGCAAACACACGCATGGTCCGTCTCTCAGTCAAGTATTGTACACTTGGCTGCCAGTCGCATGGCCGGTCACCCAGTCACACATGCGTGGACATCAAATAAAATTAAAAACTGTCGGAATAAGCACAAAACATACCTTATCACACTAGAGGTGTTGGAAATGCTGTCCATCTGCATCGATACATCTACAGTATTTTCTGAGGAAATTTCCATTCATATGCAATAGCTTCCAAAATAGTGTCCTGATATTTTGTTTTAATTCTTCAATTATGTGGGATTAGTTTTGTGTACTTTATTTCTCAAGTTGTCCCATAAATAAAAATAGCATGGCATAAGCTCAGGGAACCGAGCGGTCCATAAACCCTTACTAATGATTCTATACTAAAAAATTTCCACAATAAACTATAATCGTTCATCATCTGTCTAAGCAGTGGTAGAATCCTGCTGGAAATATCTAGACCAACATTCAATGTCCGTCAAGTGTTCAAAACATGGTGCAAGTATATTATTTCAATATCTTTCTGAATTTATGGTACCTTCATAAAAAATAGGTCCTATTATTCTGTATCTATTTATTGTGCAACATACCTCAATTTTTTGATCATGCAAGGGAGTTTCATGAATGAAATTGGATTTGTCTGTAGCATATCTGTTGTGTTGGGATGACATATGACTATGTAAATGAAACCATGTTTTGTCACTGAGCATATTAATCAGAGATTGATTGTTCCAACATTAAAATTCCTCAAAATCCAATTACAGAAATTTACTTGACCTGGTGATCATGTGACAGCAATTCCTGAACAACCTTGTATGGTTTGAGGTTTAAAAGTTTTGTTGTTTTCCATGTTGAGGCTTTCAAAATATCAGTTTCTTGTGCAAGGTGCCTAAGTGATTTTCGAGGTACTGTTCTAACCTTTCTCTGATTTCATCTAATTTGTGCTCCGTAATTTCCTATCATAAATTTATCCCATCCCCTTCGATTGATTTACAAGCAAACGAATGGCCTCTCTACTTGGAACATGCATGCCAGAAAATTTAGTTTCAGGTTGCTTTGCAACTCCCCTACAATATGATGTAAGCACATACATATCATATGTAAAAACTCTTTGTGGTACTGAATACTGCATTTTGAAAGCACTTCAAGCAAAACTAAACATTCCTAATGTTATTCACGTAAGAACTGGATTATAACAGATGTAAGATTTATGCATGTGTGATGAGAGAATGGATGTAAGACAAGTGTGCAGGGAAATGCAGTGGTCACACGGGCCAAGTTTTGTAACAAACATACTGTAGTACATTCAGGATGAAGTCTGTAATCATGCAAATCTAGATTCTTGGGAACAGTTTTAGTATCAGTGTTTTTGTTCCCAACTACAGGCTTATGTTTAGAACGATGCACTTTCCAACCGTTCATCATTACTATTGGAACTACTGTCAGTATTATTTTTATTTCCACATTTTTGCACAGAAGTGTTATTCCTTATGTTGATAAAGTAGAAGGTTCAGCCATGTCACTGCACAATCAAGAAGTTAGTTGACCTCCAGAAACACTGCTGCTCGCTACCTTGGATGGTGATGACCCTACACTTGATTTTATTTGAACAAAACAATAAGCGTAACAGATATGGAAGATTTGTTGAAACTTTTACCTAATCCATCCATATTGGAAATACCTTTACTGCCATTTACAGCTGTTAGTGCACAACAACTGTTACCACAGCTTTTTGGAAGGAAAACTGAATTTCAACGGCAATCACATAGCGACGGCTTTTAAGAGATTTGACTAGCTTTTTTTAGTGTATTATCTTATTTCCCTTCTATTTATAAGGAACTGAGTGATAAGATCATTTCTGGTAATGTTTATCTTGATTAGCATAATATAAGATAAGAGAATACTATTTTGTAAGAATAGTTTGTTTGCAGAACAGATAGGGAAGAAACATGTGAATGGAACACAACAGATATTGTCTTCTTTATTTTTTGTATGCTTAATGTATAAAAAATGTGTTCCTCTTTTTAGTTTCAAAATATTCATAGATATTGCCAATATAGCCTACTTTGAACACAAATTAATATTTCCAGAACAATTATTGCTAGGATAAAATTATTCAACATAAGCTGAACATTTTCCAAGCTTTCTGTTTTTCCCGTAATAAGTTTTGTCCTATATTTTATGGTTTCCCAGTTATATGAAACTCATTGAGAATAATGAAAACCTCAAATGGTACCCCACAGAAAATTCAATAATGCACAGATTATGTCATTTCAATGCATCAAATAATTTTTAGAGGCATTTCGTTAATAGAAATGTCCATGTAACGGTAATTTGGAATTAAGAGAGTGTATGGAAAACTGTTTTGTGTGTTTAATGGAGTCTTATCCAGGTTTCAAATTTGTGTTTATCCTGCACATGGTCCTTCATATATGTTCAATATTGGTACACATGTGCATGCAATGAGAGAATGAGACAGAACCAAGAATACTTTTATTTTAGATTTAGAAGATCTCGAAGCAAGTATTTGTAGTGTACTTAGATATGGAATGACTGGGTACAACTACTTCGACATGTTGTAGATAAGTAATTAAGAGTCATTAATAAGCAAGTAAATGCTACAGATATTAATACTTATTGATTATATTCAGAAATATCCTTACTTCCTCTCCCTTTGTATTGCTCTATGAACACATCCCAGAAAAGTACTGCCTTAAACATGGAGTCTGTCATAAAAGGAGAGGCAGACACTGTTTTTCAAGTACTCTACATACTTCATATATGAGTTCTAAGATAATGAATTTAAGTAGAAAATTAATACTGGGAGCTTAATTATAAATGAAAACAAGCAAAATCCTTATAATGTTTCTAGTTTTATCAATAATGAGTGAAAAAAATAAAATAAAACAAAAGTTATAACTCAATGATATTTGGAGTACATCCCCCCCTCCAAAATCATATTTTGAGCTGTCATACTTGTGAAGTGCATGATAGTTCAGTTGGTTATTGCAGAGAAGAAACAATTATTTTTGGGTCCAGGGAAAAAGTTGAATTGAAGATAAAAATAAAAAGGTGGAGGACTAAAGAAAATGTGCAAGATTGAGGGTAAAATGGCTTGAGAGGTCTATGTGTCATGGCAGACGCTGTTAATACACCATGTCGGATACCAACTGGCAAGAGGGTATGCCAAAGTAGTTAGAGCTACAAAGTGTTCAATGCTAATGATAATAGAAAAGAGTGAAATACTAAATAAATTAATAAAGGCACTAAAAAGTACATAAGAGATAGTAAGCAAATATAATGCATACAGCACACACAGGAGGGAAATTATGTATAAGTAAATAATACTCACAAATCAACTAAATTATAGATTTGTCCCAAAAGTAGGTTCTGAACACATTTTCTTATTTGCATGTGCCAGTCAAATACCCTCTCGGAACCACTTCCAAATTTTACATGGTTGGAAATCTAATTGAACCTTATTTGAATCGTTCATTCATGGCCTTCTTAATTCCACCATAGTTATAAAGAAGACAGGGTGGAAGGCAAACAGCATAGCTGTGCTTTGAAGTCCATAATTAGTCTATTCGTTTATATACTTATTGCTTTATGTTCCCTTTAGATTTACCATTGACATTTTGTAATGCAATTCACCAAAAGGGAGGCCAACCTATTACTTTCATATGTAAGATCTAGAATGTACATTGGGAAATTTCAGACCATGACCATGACCATGACCATAACCCAACTTCCACTGCCTCCTACATTTTCAAGCCATACTGTTAAATCTGGCAACAGTGGTGTTGCTAAAGAGCTAGTCCTATCCCATGTATGAGATTCACGAAATTGGATCTGATCCAAACAACAAAAAATGTAATGGTGACATCCACAGAATTTATATAGTTTGTTATTCCATGATTCTTTTTAACAATGTCATCAACAGCCAAACAATGTTTTTCAGAGGAAATAATCGAAATGGTGATGCCCATCCAGGGTTATATGAACTGAATTTGTATGCTTAAATAAAAAAAGAAAAGGAGAAGGATATGGTTAGAGATTTCCATGGCCTTCAGTGAACTTATGATTGTTTGCACTTATCCTAAATACAAAGGGCAATTTTCATTTATGTATAGCAGGGCCACATTTTGGCCTAGATTTATGTTATTCATCAAAACTACCTACAGCTACATTCCGGCCTGCTCTAAACCGTACTATGTTAAGCCAGCAACCTCCCTTAACAGCTGCATTCTTTCGTCAGACAGTACTAGGAATACTAATGATTATAATTTAGAATTAATATTATATTTCACTTATTCCCCTTTCAATAGTGTATATTATCTGGATTTGTCATATCTAATTAGTTATATATTTTACCAGTAAAATTAAATAAACCTAAACAGTTATTTCTTATTTACTCCATTTTGAAAACATATAACACTGCTCAAATTTAAAAGAACAAAGCCCCAACACTGCGGACTAATGTCACTCATTGTGAAAACTAGCTTTCCAGGAGCAATCACGTGAAGCGATTTTGCTCATGTTACATCACAGCCGTCACTTCATTGTTTTTGTTTTTTAATAGCGTTTAACACCCGCTTTTACTACATATGGCACCGCAGGCGAACACTCCCATTGTGAACCTGGCATTACGAAAACAGCAAACACCCAGCAGATTCCTGAATTTCCCCTTTGGTGCTAAAAGTACTATACAATGTTTTTATGTTCTTTATAAATACTTGCAAAAATATGAGCAATACTATGCGCATGAGCAAAACTGTAAAACAGGGTTGTCTTCCATAAAATTCACTTTTCTGTACTATTTTACTCTTAAGACACTACTTACTTAAAATCTAGGGAAAATGGACTTAGGATGATTGCACCTGCACAAAAAACACTGATTTAAATATAACTGTTGCCACTGAATACATCAGCTGTATGAAAACTTTGTTTTGCGTTAAACATTGCTTTAGTGTGTGTGTGTGTGTGGCAGGGGGGATCATGAGTATAAGTAAATGTCTTCTATTTGCACTTTCTTGTGAAATATTGAAAGGCTCAGCCAGAAAGTAAGCTCCACTAGTGCCCAGACTAATTGGATAGGAATGGCATGCACAGGAGCAGAGAGGAGGTATGTGTAAATAAGACGCTGCAGTTTCACCACAGAAAGTAAATAAACCAGTTGGTATTTGGTGTTATATGCTGTTAAAACTTGAATGTGTACAGAGTTTAAGGTAGTTGTAAAACCATTCTTATTGTGTGTTTGTGGTGAAACTTAAAGTAAGTAAAATAGAGTTTGATTCTAATTCTGATGGTGAAGCGGGTCCATCGAGAGCAAAGAAAAGAAAACCTACGCATAAAATACCTAGAAGAAAACAAAAATACCGAAACCCGTGGGAGGCCATACAAGAGAATAGTTTGTGTCCTGATTCTTTGAGCGAAGTAAGAGCGAGGTGTAAAGTGTGTAATGTGGCATTTGTTCCTGAATTAAGTTACATAAAATACATAACAAAAGTGCAAAGCATATTAAGCACATGAAACACATATTGCGTCATATTCAAAGTAATTTGCAAAGCTGTTAGCGATACAAGTACAAAACTATCAGCGTACAAAGCAGAAATTAAACTAGCAGGCTTTTTCACAAAGCATAACAATACCCTTCAAGCCAAGCACTATTTACAGAGTGTGCTAAAAGCATATTTCCTGATTCAAGTATAGCCCAAAAATGCAAATGAGATTAACGAAATGTACAGCCATTGTCAAAAATGTGATAGAATAAAAACCACAAACATCATTATCATTAAAATTCAGCATTTAAACTGATGAATCTACAGATGTAGATTTTGGAACCTTAGTAATATGTTTGAATCTGAGAAATCTGATAAAGCTAGTTAAGGTGCTACCAATCACAATTTATTTTAGTGTATTACTACTTATCTGCATGAATGTGATATTCCCATGGAACACAATCAGATTTGCTTCTGACGGCTTTAATGTGATGATCGGTTCAAAAGTTCTGCGATGACCCGCTGTAAGGAAATGTGCCTAGGTACATTGGGTTTAAAATGTATATGCCACTCACTTCACAACTTGTGTGCAAGTGAAGCCGCTAAATGTCTCCAAGACAGGCACAATTGCCTGAATTTTAGGTCTTTGTTGATTTGCCAACTATTAAATATTAAAATGATTCATCCATCCCAAATAAGATGACTATCATGTATGCTCTTGTAGCTGGAATCAGTGAGCAGTGGGACGGTCTTAGGTCATGTTTTAATTCTTAAATATTTGGATCACAGGCTTATAGCAGGGGTGGGTGTTCACACCTATTTAAATGATCCGCTTATAAAACTGTTTTACCTGTTTCTCCATTGTATTTTACCAAAGTTCACACCAGTAAATACGTACTTTCAAAGCAGCAAGTTGTGATGATTTATAATACAATATCTCATGTGATGCAGTTCTTTATGCTGGTGATATAACATTATTAACAGCCGAAGCTGTCTTGGCTAAACTAATCATTAAAAATCAGGAACTATTTAGTGAAGCCTTACAATGGTTCACACAAAATAAATTATTACTAAATCATGATAAAGCTGAAATACTTATTTATCATCTTAACAATAAATTGGTATACATAAATTCCAAATCCTCAGTTAAATTATTAGGAATGCATCTGGACGAGAAGCTTACTTGGAATTAAAAAAACTGGAGTTTTATTTATGGGTGCACTTTAACTGCTATGGTTCTCAGCGTCTCATTCTATATTGGGCGTGAAATACCGCTTAATTTTGCCCTGAGGCCTCTCTATCAGGCTTGAAGTTCTTTTACGTCCCGTAAATCTATGACATGGGACAAACAGCTTTACTTCCCTTCCGAAAGAATGTCCATATAGAAAACCTTTATCTATTTTATCTTCTCCGTAAACTTAACTCAATAATTAGTTAAACACTATAAAAACTTTTAGCATAAATAATTAATTCTATTCTTTTTCTGCCTGCGGATGCCCAGGAAGTGCTGCATTCCTATGTGCAGGACAATTATGGCAGCTCTGAAGAAGAGGGTTATGCAACTATTTTTCGATTTGCAACCAATTTTGAGATTAAAGAAAAGTGGTTACGAAGCATCCACAGGATCAATAGGAGCCAAATAAAAGCCCAGTAGTGTGCATTAAGCATTTCTCCACAAAAGTTTTGCAACAAGTGACAAATTTACTGATAGTCGCAATAATTTGATTACACTACAGCCAAAACGAAATGAACTGCTTCCAGATGTCTATCCCAACTGTTTTAGGGCTACCCACATATTTCATAAAACGTTAAAGTGTATTAAAAAAAAAAAAAAAAAAAGACCCTGAACAAAGGATGATAGAAATTGTAAACAAAGAAATAAAAAGACTCTTCATGAAGGGGCTCTAAAAAATGCAGATTTAATAAATACTTTTTGAGATATTGAGTTGTATATTGGTAATTATAAGGATACTTATGTGCGGCAGATAAGTGATACTGGTGAATGTGTTTGTGTATTTTAATTAAATTTTGGTAACCTTTCAAAATGCTTACTCTTCTCATACTGAAGGCAGGTGCAACATTTTTTTCTCAGCAATGTTTAATTATTCGTAACTTAGAGTTCTGAAGATCACAGGAAAGTGCTTCTAAACAGGAACTTTTTCTTTTGAATTTTCATTTCATGATACCTATGTAACGTATACCTTGATTGCTTTGAAATATCAAATGAATATTCTAATCATCTGCAATGTTATGCCAAAAGAAGGTAACCCAATTCTATGGTATTTGTTTTTGTGCATGTGTGTTGCTCATATTTATAACTTTACAGTAAAATTGAGCAAATTACTTAAGTGTTGGACTGCTTTATGTGCACACCTCTTGAAAAACAAAAGTACACTGCTTCAAAATAAAGAAGATGCAGTTGCCTCCTTTCGACACAAGACGCTCCAAGCTCGCCTGGGTAGTAGCGTGTCTGCCTCAATTTCAACAGGTCGCGAGTTCGAGTCTCACTTGGGGTGAGCTATCCGGATAAAGTTTTTTCGGGGGTTTCTCTTATCCTGAGAAGACGAATGTCGAGTAACTTTAAGTTGTATGGACCCAGAGATCATTTGATAATCAATTCACCAGTTTCAATCATCGTCCAATGTGACCAACACCATGTTAAATGTTGTTAAGCTACTAAAAACTTTCCAGTAAAGATATTTTAAGATTTATGTATTTTTTAAACTATAATCTACGAAGAATTTCAAGATAAGACCGCAGTGTTGCAAAAGCAGAGAAGTACAAAATTATTTCGCAGAAAACTGCTAAGTAAATTGAGCAGATTGGGAGAAAGTGCATAAGGAAATATGGGTATAGTTGGGGTTTTGCTTCGTGGACATTGAACTTTGCTATTAGGTCATTCCCACAATCTCCCCAACCAATACAACTTGTATTTTCACTCAGTATTTCTTTTTTAAATCGCAATAAAACGACAGATTCTTTCCCATTACACTCTTAGATGTCATAGATCTCCAGTTGACATTAATGAACAGTGTTGCCAAGTGTACGATCCGGCTTCTAATTATAGACGGCTCTGTTGTATGTATTACACTCATAAGGCAACCGCGTCATTCCAGTTGCGCATGCACAAAGGCTCCTAAAAACTTGCACGATCCAGACGTGCCAGGATTGCTACATTTGTTGGAATTTAGAGGAATAGCGCGGTAGATTCAAACGCCGTAGATATTTTTAAACTACCGTAAGCAAGTTACGTTTAATAGCACTGAAAGAAAAAATAGCCAAATAAATCCACAATATGTCAAATGGTAGTGTGTTCTCGTGCTCTTGTGCTGAACATTAATATTACTTGAAACTGAAGCCTGAGATTCAAACTGGAATACATCACTGCCATTACTCTATGCAACTTACCACTTCCTGCTCACAAATCTATTCATGCTGACCGACAATAGAACACTGCGACAGTATTCTAGCACGACGCATATATTATTAGTTTAATCATTAGTTTATACATATTTAATATAAGAAATATCTGTTCAGTAGAACGCAGAACCGTAGCGTGTAGAAGCTCGCATTGTATTTTTCAAGGCTACGTGCTTCGTTCAAAATAACAAGAATTTTGGAGCATTAGGGACACAAGTGACAACCGTTGGGAGGAAGAAAGGTACACTCCCTTATATTTTGGACAGAGGGAATTTCTCTTTGTAGAGAAAGGTCACGTGGGTGGAAAATAAAGAAAAATCCGCGACAGTCACGTGACAACTCTACTTTACGCGCCTTTTCCTAGGCAATCAAATAGAGGGCAATACTCGGACCTTTTAATATACAAATGATGCGTATATAGGAAAACGGGATCACAACGTACAAGAAATCAGACACTCAATGTAGGAAACCGCGTACAAGAAATCAGTCTCACAAGGTAGGAAACTGCGTATAAGAAATCGGATACACATGCAAATCCAGAGTATAAGAAATTGCGCGGCGTCCAGTGTATAAATCGATGTGTTATAAATTAATCTGACGGGTAATTATTACCGTAAATGTTATATGGACAGTGAATCTCAAGATTACGGTGAGGAGTGTCAAAATAATAACTCAGTAAAAGTGGAACTAGCACTTAAACAAAACTATATCATCAAGTTCGCAATCGGTTATGTCGGGAGTCGCTCGCAGGTTTAGTGCCTCAATCCAACCACAGATCATCAATAAAAGAAATTATCAGTGAAATTAAGTGAAATTTCTCTTTTATTTGAGTCTACCAAAAGTGTTACACACCTTTGTCATTCTTTCCCCCCTGAGCAAGAGACAGCTCATGGTCTACAAGAACGAGCCAACCCAGAATAACAAACGGAATCTGCAAGATAAGTACACACTTAATGTAGAGAATTTCAAGAGCATCAATCCTCGACCAACTCCAAGTAGACTCACCTGATAGCGTCATATTGTCGCAACAACGTGATACCAGAAATGAAACTGCGACATATTGGCATCCTAACATGACGCACAACAATAAAACTACGGCAACACTCATTGTTACAAAAAAAAAAAAAAAAAAACAGAACCGAATTGTTTTAAGTTACAATCGTCATTGCCAATCCAGCTAATCAAATTGAGAATGGTTTATTGTTCAGTTTACTTGGTATTAGGGATACGATTATTTTGCTGACTCACAGCCGGCACTCGCACAGTCTGCATCGAAAATGTCATGTATTCCCGTATTTTCAAAGAGAACGGTAATCGTGATTATAATAAAACGTAAAATATAATTCCCTGGTAGGTAAGCATTTCTTCTTTAACTTGTCAGGGAAATCGCCATCCCCTTTTTCGAACTCCGCTGTCAACATTTAGTGAGCAAAATAGTTTTCGCGCCAAATTTCGGCCAGGCTCCGGCATTGGATATTTGTTTGTCATGGAAACAGTCATGAGCGTGATGGCACAAAGGAATCGACGTTGCGTTAATTAATTTAATTAGCGAATGAGTCAACGAATTAAAGCATAAGTTAAGAGATGCATACCGGCAGAAATAAACAAATGAATGATTGAAGCAAGCTCTGTTGCTATTGAGTGGGACGAGAACACAGATATAACTAATTTCTGTCACATTTTGCCTATATTTCATTTTGTTGATCGAGGCGACGAAGTTAACAGATTTTTAGGTTTTCCCAATATTTCACATGATCGCTCAGCAGATGCAATATACACTAGTGTCCAAAGTTAACCATAATTCGGAAAACAAGAGAATTGAAAGGGAAAACGGTGAGCGAGCGCCATTAAACGTTATCACAGTGTGTGTGGTTTCTGATAGGTAAGCGGATTAACGCTTCTAAGGTCAACAAAACCAGCGCAGCAAACCAGTATCGGACTCAGTGCGTGGCTCATTCGTTAGTGTTCTCCCATTGTGAACACAGTGTTTACAAGACAGCACCAACATGCCACGAAGACGTTAACTGAACCCTATTTTGAAAGGTAGACGTCTAGAGGCAGGTCAGACACACACCACAGTCTCTCGGGCCCTGAATGTGCCACAAAGTGTCATTTCCAAGCTTCAGTAATGGTTCCAAGAAACAGGTGTTCCTCGGATCCCTGTACATGGTCGCCCACGGGTCACAACGCCGCAACAGGACAGATATTTGTTTGACCATAACAGCACGACGACATTGGCGGATGCACGGAGATAATTGTCTTTCGAGCTTTCAGCCGCCTCAGGTGTTCGAATTTCGAGGCAAACTGTACACCGGAGGCTCAGGGCAGTCAGCCCCTATGCCAGACGTCCAACAGTGTGTGCCACATTCACTCGAATACACATACGGTCCCGTTTACAATGGAGTCAGCAACGTCAACATTGGACCTTAAATGAATGGAGGAATGTGCTGTTTACAGATGAGTCCAGATTCAGTTTGACAATGATTATCGTCACACAATAATCTAGACAGAACGTGTAACTGATTTTATCACACCAACATTGTGGAAACACCCCCCTTTGGCGGTGGTGGCATACTCGTGTGGGCAGTCATAAAGTACAATGGACTACAGATCTTCGACGGTGGTATTGTGAATGCCTAGAGGTAGTACAGAGACGAGGTACTGGAAACACATGTGCGACTTTTCAGTGGTGCAGTTGGTCCTCACTTCATCTTAATGGGCGATAATAAACGTCCGCATAGAGCCCACCTGGTCGACGACTATCTTGAGAGGGAAGATATCCAGTGCATGGACTTGTCAGCGATGTCTCCGGATGCGTTGCGAGGCCTATGCAGCCATGAGGGGTCACCACACTCCTTATTAACCGCCCAGCACCATTATTGTCATTGTGTAAATGATTATTAGATTTTATGCTTGCGTAAAAGGGTGTCCCGAGGTCAAAATTCTTTGCTATTTCTCACTCTATTGCATTCCAGAGCATGTGTGATGCATTGGCAAGAACCCATTGCATTATGCTTAACTTTTGTACGCTTGTGATAGTTTGGTAATAGAATAGTGAATTATGCTTAACTTTTGGACACTAGTGTACAATGTTGTTATACAATAGCTTCAGGAATACAACTTGAAGACTAAATAGTAGCTTATGCGTACGACAGTGCCGCTGTTAAGGTATTTTCGGGTCAATTAATTGGACTTCAGAGGACTAGCAAAAGAACTTTTCCACACGTAAATTTCAGAATTAAATAACTATCAACTGAGGTTATTTTAGATTTTACTTCTATCTAAGCTTGTTTTCGTTTAACGCTGAATGGGTTAACTGCATTTTTAAAAATAAATTTACAAAATGAGCAAAGACATTAGAACAAGAAGTCCACAGAAGATTGCCAAATGTTGTACCAATTCATTGGAACTACAGTTCTCGTCTAGTAAAAATAGAGTATGAACACAGAAATAGTCTAGGACACACTTTGATTCCTAGAAATCCTGAATCGGAAAAAAACTAAGAGAAATACAGAAGTTTTCCTGAATTTATTGGAATTGCAGACTTTGAAAAATGATTATGCAAATAAGCCTGACTTTGTATCTTTAAGATAACAGCTCGTTTTAACATACGCTGCAGAAAAATTCTGTGACAAATGTGTTTCTGAGCTCATCGAGTCCATTAAGTCTAACCATCTTCAGAACGTGAGGTAGTAAACCTATGTCAATTGTTATATCCCATTTGCAGGTGCTTCATAAAGGAGAGAAGTTATATATATATATATATATATATATATATATATATATATATATATATAGAGAGAGAGAGAGAGAGAGAGAGAGAGAGAGAGAGAGAGAGAGGGCAAAACTTCTTTGTTATAAAAAAAATAATAAAAAGGCGTCGAGACTTCTACGATATGGTAACCTAAGATTTCGCGCAAGATCATAGGATGCAGTTGTCATACAAACGAATTGATTTTGGAAGTGAATTGACTATATTCCATGTTATATTAATGCTCATAGGTATATGATGGATATAATGCATTAAGCAATGCATTTTACTGAACTTTACGTAACGGTTTAGTTACATTTACAAATGCTATTTAAGTTTTTAAAATTTAGGATGAACTTCATTTAGAATTGTTAATTTTTCTTTAACTAGTGAACCATATTTTGTTTATGCACATAACATTCTCACAAGTTATTTCCTGGTACGTTTCCTTACCAAAAATTAGCATTTCATGTATCAGTGTACAGCGCTTGTGGTGCTGTATTCAGTAAGAATTGATTGGTTCTAAATTCATCTGCCAGTGAAAACACTATTTAAATTCTTAGCTTCTTCACGTAAATAATGGATGACTGCAACACGTTTAAGCAAACAGAAAATACAATCTCTGGCCACACATATGACGAAAGTAATGTTGAAAAGCTTGCTACTGCTTACTACATATAAGGATAATATAGCGACTCGAAAATGGAGCAATGCGATTCTTATAAGTGGATTTCTCACCATATACAAAATGAATTGCACTTTGAATCACGCTTGCTTCGAAAAGTAGTTGCAGATATTAAAGCTGCACAATTCTTGTTGTAATAAATAATGTCAACATAAGAAAAATGCATTATTTGTGTTCTCCGATTCTCATCTGATGTTAACTGAACTCAAGTTGCCACATCATTGCTTTTGTTTAACAGCCGATTCTGCAATTGAAATAAAGACAACATTTTACAACTGCGTTTTTGCATTTGGACACATTTTTTCTTTTATTTTTTTTGTAATGCGAAATATACCTTGGGGAATTTTAGGGGACTAGTTCCTTCAGTAAATGTGTTAATGGAACGGTGCTCTTGGCTTTATAAATTAGTCGGGTAGACAGTGACAACCCCCCCCCCCTCCTAAGTCGGCGCCAATGGTCAATTATTTGCTGACATATTCACAGTCGGCTGAATGTTACACTATGCACGCTTTCAGTATAAAATGAGATGCGGATGAAGACGGCAGTCATTGAAAGTGTTGGATAAACCAGATGTGGATTTTTATTTTTAGGGAATAGTTTTACACTTGCTAAGAGCTCTCATTTTAACGTCCATAAGCGAAATAAATAGTTACTTGTTTTAAAATATTTTCTGATAAATAATAAAACAATATTAACTTATAACCGCTTTTAAACGATGAATTGCTCTGTGAAAAATTTTGTAAACTGGGTTATTAGCATAAAAACAATGCCGGCTTATACTTCTTATTTTATGATGAAATATTTTGTTGAAACCCTGTTGAATTCTATATTGCGTGTTGTAGGATATTTGGCAACAAAAATGGTTAGCCGAAGTTTCAATACATTTAACTGTCTTTTGTTGTTATTTTCATATTATATTGGCATTTAGCAATAAAGTACTCGTAGCTTTTTTATTTCATAAACGTATTAATTTATATCAATGTGATTGTTATTTTTAAAGAACAAAAAGAACAAAAAAACAAAAAAAAAAAAAAAAAAAAAACTAAATTGATGCAATTGCAGTAAACTTTAACCTAGCCACCTTCACTACTGGCATATTTGACTGCAGTCGCTGGGAGTCGTACTTAAGGCGTTGGGCTTTTAATGGATGGCAGTTTATTACATGCATAAACGATCATGACTATTGAATCACTCACGTTAACGTGCTTGGTATAGGGATATAAGTGGTAAATTCTCTTACGTCCGCCGGTGTACTAAACTTTTAGAGGGTTCAAAATTACTCTCAATAAACATACAAAATAATCAGAATCTTTTGTATGTCACTTCAACCAAATACGAAATAATCGCAAGTTTGTGTGGTTAAATTCTTTTTTTTTCTTTTTTGCAATCGGGTGCGCACATCTACAACACCGCAAGTTAAAACGATAGCCATACTCCCACCATTCTCCGCAAGCTAGGCAAGGCCAGCAATGGTGTGCGCGCGCATCTACTCTCTCGCAAGATGAAGCGATGGCCACGCCTTCCTAATTCTCCGCAAGCGTGGCGAGGTGAAACGAAACTTAGTTGCCAGCCGTTAGCTTTCGAAATGCACCGCTGAATTTTACTATTGACAATCATTTTTAGTCTGTATCAGTGTTGTTTTGCTTGAAAGCTTTTGAGAAATTGACCTATGTAAGTTTTACTGAAGCTAGTGGTTCTTGTGACTGTGCATAGAACATGTGTTCAAGGCTGGATTTTGGAATTTTCTGAAAAACTTGAAATAACAAACAACGGCAGGCCAGTTCCGGAACTACCAGGTCTGACTGCAAAATGTCAAGACAGAAAACGAGAGTATAACAGACATTTCTGTATTAGTAATTGTTCTAGGTACAAATGGTTAACTGGTTGACCCAAATTAAAAAAAAAACTCTATTGTTGGCCATGTCTTCTTTTTAGTAACGACAAAAGCATACCATATGGTCTCAAGAAGGATTCGACAATGTAGTTTCTCTAACTGGTTCATTAAGCATGAAAAAAAAAAAAAGTCACCTATTTTGTGCATTAACTCTTTGTAATTTTGGCAATACGCGAGTAAACCTGCAGGTAAATGCTCAGAAATTCATTACAAATTTCAAAGCATAATTAACAGAGAAATATTGAATAGACTCGTTGATGTTGTCACTTAGGGAAGCAGAAATTAGCTTTTAGAGGACATGACGAGTAAGAAAGAAAATTCTTTTAATAGACGTAATTACGTAGAAACATTGGATTTATCATGACGTATGATCAGCTTTTAAATGATCATATAGAAACGCTAGTTTTGCGGGGCACTTAGTCATCCATTCAGAATGATTTAATCGAAGCTGTTAAGGGTGTTTTGGTTAATTGCATTACAAAAGAACTTGCATCCACTAATTTTGTGGCCATTCTTCTGGGCGAGTGCTCACACATAGTGAACAAATCCCAACTCTTACTATTTTACGCTATGTGGACAAATCGGGGGAAGTTCAAGAAATGCTCATGGGCTTTACATACGTCAGTATAGACATCTGCTGAGGCACTTTACACCCATGTAATTACAACATAAAATATTTTAATATTTATACGAAACTTGTCGATCAGAAATATGGTGGTGCACCCGTAATGTCTGGTCAATTAGGTGGTCTGCAATCTTAAAATAAAATTGGAATTTCCACAGGCATTATTTGTTTACTGCGACTGTCATATTCTTAATTTGGTTCTGCAACAGGCAACGATGTGTATTGATTAGTGAAGAAGTTTATTTCAAACTCTATCAAGGCTTTCTAGTTTATTTCTCATTTCACTAAAAGAACGGAAGCTTTGCGTACTTTTATGAATAAAAAGTTACCAAAAGCGGCTCCAACGCGCTGGTATTTCAATTCACGCCTTGTCAACGCTGTACAAGAGCAATGAGATAACCTGCTTTTATTCCTTGAATTCAAGACAGAACCAGAAAATAATCTTGATTGGGAACCTGATACATTGGTTAAAGCACAATGTTTTCTTTATTTTTTTTAACTCAGTTGGACACTGTCTTCCTCCTCAAAACGTTTTCGGCAATATTTGCTCATGCCGACGTTTTCTTCAACATATTACAAAACAAGTCTTTGGATATTGCATATTGCAATTTAAAAATAATAAAGACTAAAAAAAAAAAAAAAAAAAACTTTAGAAGAGCTAAGAAGAGAAGGGTTCCAAAATATTTGGCGAAGCATTTCTACTGGTGATAAATGAACATGCACAAAAGAAAAGGAAGAAAAATGAACCAGCTTGTACGATTCTGGTACAAATAATGTGGTAAAACTGTGTTCTTCCACTCCACGCTACATA
The DNA here is from genome assembly GCA_030762935.1 of Hymenopus coronatus. Lineage (NCBI taxonomy): Eukaryota > Metazoa > Arthropoda > Insecta > Mantodea > Hymenopodidae > Hymenopus > Hymenopus coronatus. Next base: position 346,258,656 of record CM060900.1, read on the forward strand.
TAGAGGCACCTGTTAAGTAGTTCGGCCTTTTGCCATGTGAGTTGCATTTGTTTTTTCGGGGCTAAATAGGTCAGTCAGTCTTAGTACTGGCAGAGAGTACAAAGTGAAGTTACTGAAGTTATGTTCGGGAGAATATTCTATGAAGTTTTGGATAACGTGCTATATCAAATACAAAATAGGTGTTAGGACTACGAAAGTGTTCATTTCTTTGCCCTCCTCCATTTCTCAAAATTCAAAAATTACAGAGTGCTTTTCCCTGATCACCATTGGTCAAAATTGTTGGACACATATGGCTCGAATTTTGATTAGGTACGTCTTAAAAATGGACTTATTGTTGTGTGCTATTCTGGAGATAAAGATTTTGAAGGAAAGTTATTTGGTGAAAATTACGGACGAAAGAGATCTGGTGTGGACTATGCCTGAAGTTTACAAATTAACTTGTCTAATTCTAACTGTACCAGCAACTATAGCTTTTGTTGAATGACCATTTTCCACTTTAAATCGAGTAACATCTCACTGTAGGTCTACAATGGGCCAAGACAGAGAATGATGTCCATAGAAAACGTTATTTTGTACGCTTTGGAAGGATGTTCATTTAAATTTCACGAAAGCTGTTTTGGAACTACTTTTGAAGAAACCTCGTTTATTGGAGTTGACATTCAGGTAAATTGGTAAGTACTACTGGTAAAATTAACAATAATTTACGTATGCAGGTGTCCCTCGCATAACGCCATTGGTTCTCATGAATTATCGCGAAAGTGAATGATATAGTGATATGGGCTATTTCAAGGTAAACATGAAGAAAATGAGTTTTAAACAAATGCATCTGCTTATGTCATTTGTACAGTGTTAAAATCATTTTTAAATCACCTTAAACGAAACCGTGTATAACTAGGGATGACTATATTTTATAGACTGAGAAAACGGTGTACCTAAATTATTACTGTCCACGAATCGTCACTGAGGGGTAGCTAAACCGAGTCAGGAACTAGAAGAGTGGCATATGCAGTAAAATAATTCAAGAGTTGTTGCCTAAGAGAGCTTAGTATGACTGGTCACTGTCATCTGGATTTTGCTAATATGTCGCTAAATCACCATTTTTTTTTTTTTTTTGCATAGTCTGGCAATCGTGTATTAAGAATAAGAAAACAAAACACAAAGTTCAACGAGATTTCGGATTAGATCCTTCTTCCAGCCAATATTTATGGCTATTAAGTTGCATACAGTCTGGTCGGATATGACCCTAGTAATGAACAATGTAGGTAGAGGATAACTGCGTCAATTTTTGGGTGCAGGGAAAGACTAAAGCTCAACAAGAAGAATGGAAGTGGAGGACTGAAGGAATTGTGGAAAAGCGAGTATGACTACTCCAGCAAATGCAGACAGTAATTCAGCATTCAATAGCAAATTATTCCCATCCGTTTATTTCGTTTACCGTAAATAGGGTTGTGCTGCAATGATTTAACATACAAATAAACAAAGCCCACCAATCTGGAAACGGCGTTTACTCAACTCAACTAAAAAAAAAAAAGGTAACGTCCGTGTAGGATTGATTCATAAGGGGGGGGGGGGGGAAACAAGCACATCCTAAGCGTTATACAAGCCGTACTCCTGAGGTGTCAGGAGGGTTAAAGCCCTTTAGACAGGAGACAATCCAGCGACTCAAGATCAATTGCAGAGAAGTTGAACATCTCACAAGCGACCGTAAGGAACATAATAAATAAGAATTTCAACATACAGAAGCCACATAAAAGTCGGATTCACAAGCTCCTATCGAGACACATTGCAGAAAGGCGCATTAACACTAGAAAACTCTATGAACTTGAGATAAATGGAAGTTTATAGAGACTTTAGATGAGGTATCTATCTATACAAATAAGCTACGGACAATTTTTTACCGGCCAGGAGGTGAAAAAAAAAACAAATAAATAAATGAATGAAAAGTCAAGGGGGATCTACTCCGTAAGCCAAAGCAGAGAAGGTTTTTGACGCGGCTTCATGATAATTGCAGGATTTTGCTACAATAGCAGTTAATCATCCGCCTGAGAAGAGGGCGGGATGAAAAAAACCGTTTAAGTTAGCTCTGCCTACTACCAAAAGAATGTTCTGTCGCCAATTATGCCAGTGAGATAAAAAGAAAAAAAAAAAAAAAAAAAAAAAAACGCCGAAGTTATATGCAAGTGAGATGCTCTCTCTATGATAAAGAAGTGCAAGAAGTCTGGATCCCCCTGCTTCTACACGGCGGTTTATGGAGGAAATGGAGTAGAAAACTGGAGTACATGCAGTGTCCCTCAGTGAAATTCCTGATAAGTCCCCCGATGCTGCGCCAAGTGTTTTTTTTGTGTTTGGTCTTCTAAAAGAACGCTTGGAAGTAGATAACCACGCTCTATTGAGGGTCTCTGGAAAGCCTGCAGGGAAGAGTGGTTCAAAATCGACATCGCCGTTCTTCGTAAAGCGCTTCTACAGTGAAAACTAAGCGATAGCTAAGCTAGAAGATCATCCAATAGAACACGACGCTAATGGAAACTCAGGTTTTCATACGCATCATGCTAATGTCAATTCGTTCCCAGGAATCGTGATCAACACTGTAATCCCGTCGTTTCTGTTCCATTCTGTTCTGTTCACGCCTCGCAGTAAACAGCTAGAGGTCATGATATTAAATGTGGAAACGAAAGTAATTACTTTTATCCCTCGAAGCAGAATGTATAAATATGTATATTTAGGTTATTTCATTAGTCAAAGCCCAATTTTGCGAATGACAGAGATTTTTTCCTTTCCTTTCTATGTGCAGTATCTTTTGAGTGCAAAATAAGATAGTGTTTGGAATTATGCTAAGGTTTTTATTTACTTTACTAAACTTCTGTACGCAGAGGAAGTATTGCATGCCTCACAGAAGTTGAATACCGAGATTTTACCACAAATACGCGAATAGCGGAATAAAACAAAAACCGCACTTAAAAAGTTCCTTACTTTGCGCAGGCGCGTGTGAAGTGCGTATTCTGTGGGTCACTTAAGCTTGCTGCAAAGCAATGCAAGTTTGCGAGGAAAGAATTTTTATAAATTTATAAATAGCAAGGAATCTATTCTTAATCGGTTGGCTTTTTGCATTCTAAGATTTTTTTTATTGTTTAATTTATAAAGCCCTCTTTAACATCGATGGTCATATCGGGAGATTTTACTTAAAAACAACTGGTTGACTGCAAGTTCTTGAACGTTTAGTTTTTAATTCTTTTCTTTTCTTCAAACACATGCATATTCATTCTCACATACTTCGACTGTGTGCGATAAGGAATGATTTCATTTGAATAAAACTTCCCCGCCCCAGCCGGGAATCGAACCCAGGACCTCCATGTGAGAAGTTTGTTCGCTGACCACTTGACCACGGAGTGGGTCTCTTATTATTACAACATAAAATAAGATCCTTGCGATATAACTATATTCTGTTCGCATTGTATTGTAGTCTGTCTTCTCATGCAGGGGTAGGATGGCAGACCGACTTGGTATAACGGGCATGCTAGCAGAATGTGACACGATAAGGGGACATTGAATTTTATTTATGCTTTTTAACAGCTACGATTCTCAGAGACCAATAGCTCTTTACCAAGATTGAGGTTCTTTTAAGTGCCAGAAATCTACGAAAGGGGACCAACTGATTTCCTTCCTTTCTGAAGGAAGCCATGCTAAGGATTTTTACGCCTGAAAAAAATCTATTGACCTCCGCCGGGTTTGAACCCGCGACCTTCTTACCCCTAGACCACGATGGACAACTGTGGAAGTAGGATGAAGTGAACATAAAACATTCAGGTCTTTTCTCTTATCATGAGGATAGCCAATGAGTGTTGAGGACAGCAGAAGGAAACCGATATGTGTTCAGTATAACCAGTGATATTTATTGCTGAAGATAGAGATTCTTAACTTGTCTAATGGATACAAAAATAGAAGTGATCTATTTCAAAAATAGATGGGTGTGGTTATTACTGTTTGTGTACATACCACCCAAAAATTCGCAGTCAATATTTCACAGCAAATGTTTAGAGGTTCCCTGAATAAAACAAGTTATAAAAACATCATTGAGAGTCTGGTGTACAGCATAACTCAAAGCCTAACAGTATCTTAACCCTTTATAGGGCAAAACCTTTACTAATCCATCTGCCCATAAGGATCGCATTCTCCTGAGAGTGGCTCATGTTATGCTAAACCTTGAACTTTAGGTAGGTGGCAAGTTTAGAGACCACAGACCTATAAAGGGTATTTAATTTCAGCATTTTTCAATGATGCGACAAAAATGTTTTAAAGAAAATCCCAGCACCCTAAACTACCCTTTACAAGGAAACTTTTTTTGAAAAAGTATGGCAGAACCTTAGTTCCTCAGAACAGAAGTTGAGTTTTATTTACAGATGCTCTGCAACAGCTGTGGTTCTCAATATCCTATTCTAAACTGGGCATGGAAGACACTTACTTTTGCTCAGACACCTCTTTATCAGGCTTAAGGTCCTTTTACATGCTGTAAATCTGTGACACAGGACCAATAGCTTTACTTCCCTTCCAAAGGAAGTCACGCTATGGATTTTTACAGCCAAAAACTCCATCGACCTCCACCAGGCTTGAACCTGCAACCTTGGGAACTAAAGGCTAGCATGTTGCCCCTAGACCATGGAGCACGACAAGTCCTCAGACAACTCCAATGCCACCATGCTGCAGAGATCTATTTCCAAAGTGTATTTATTGACATGGAAAAGTGCCACCTTTGCCAACACTTATAATCCTGAAAGAGACCAGTTGGAATGAAATGGAGAGGAAATGAAGGTCCAGGAAGTTCAGGGAATGAAGAAGCCTCTCCAGCCTTTGCATAGTGACCTGGGGAAACCCCATGGGTCAGAGATGTAGGCCGCAGGAGTCAAACCAACAACCTCCCAAATGCCAGTCCCAGACAAAACATATGAGCCACCAGACCAGTACTTCAAAGCTCTTTCCATAATCAATTGTTTTCTTTCTACTCTTCCCATTTCAATTTGAGCTACTTTCTAAGCTCTCCTAATGCCAATGTCAATACTTTCTTACAAAATATCCTATGTACTAAATCCACGATTGTCGTCCAAATATTTATGTTAGAAATTATACATCAGAAATGTGTTAGTAATACACATCATAATGATACAATGTGATATATGTGAATTCCTGTTATTAACTTTAAAACCTATTGAACTAAAATTTACTATAATGAGCTCAACTAAGTCAGAATTTATGTCAGTTGAGAGAATAATATAATTGTTATCAACTCTCTTTGCAATGGAATGGATGCTTTCAGAAAATGAAAGGATTGAATATTGAAGAACTTATTTCAAAGTGTTCTAAATTATTAAATATTAGATATGTGCTCTTCAAAAGCAGCATAAATGGACACCATCAGCTTGATAAACAGAAGTTAAATTATACCAACCTTTATTTGGCAAATTCAACATAATTTCACCACAGCTGCTACATATCACTTCATGTCATGCAGTTAAGGTTAAGTCTATGACATTATCGAAGCAAATAAATATGAAAACTAGGAGAAATAGTGGCTATTTGAAGATAGCATGATAGTTACTAGTCATCGCCTTACAATTGAAAATGTGGTTTTACATAAACCTACAAAGAAATGATTGAGATTTTCAACAATACCTGTGCAAGACTGCAACAACAGAAAACATTGTGGTTTTACACGGAACATTTTATAGAATTCTGGCATACATATGAAAAGCCCTAGTGCATGGTAACAATCAGCAACAAGCTGCTCACACGTGTGCTGCAATTATGGCTGGCAAAGTGTAGTCAAAATATCCTGTATAATTTGAATACTTAAGAGTAATAGAATTTGTTTCCTTGTTGCCTTATCTTGTGTTGCAATTTATTAAAATCTATTATGAAGTTTAGAAAGCTTTCAGAATATTTGACTACTAAACTCCCACTGGAGAGAGGCCATTTTCCTTCCAAATTAAATAATGTTCTTTACTACTGCATCTACCTGTTCTTTCAATAGTTTACAGTTACAAATTAGGTGCTGTCAACTTTAGTGAGATGGTTCTGTATGATAAGATTAGGGTAATATTAATTAGATTTTTCCGCGGCAATATAAGTGGGTTGTGTGAGTGTTTTGGGGCATATTTTGGTAACACTGAAACACCAGTTTGAGTTTTGAGAAGATTTCACTAGATATTTTTCCATCAAAAACTATAACATACCAAAACAAAAGTGCTGCCCTTAGTGAAGTTTTAACATAAATTATACTTAGGGGGAGGGAATATAATTAACATTGCCTCATACTGTACAATCTCACACTGCAGGACGAAACTCACGGCAGTTAATAAGTTAAATTTTCTTCATCGCATATACAAATTGTGCTGTAAATTATTTTAAAGATATATAAATATTTCCTTGTCTTTCCATGGTGTTAACTATACAGTTATGGGTAGATTTCTTTTTGCTGATGGAAAAAATATTTGCACACATTTCCTTTAGTTGAATCTGACCATATTTTTAAATTCTTCTTCTTGTGCTCACCTGATTATGCAGCTCTTAGATTCATTTTTGTACACAACTGTCACACTTTTAAGTTGTTTGCTATTTCATTTCCACGTATTCCATAGTATGCTTTCACTCACTTTAAATGTATCACCCACTGTAGTATGTTCAGATGTTTCTCAGTTACTGTCTTATTTCTACAATTATTTGAGTATGTTTCAGTTGGTTTTTGAGTAAATTCAGATTTATTTGGCTATTTATTATTATACTACTCTTTTATCTATGCTCTGAATATTGGGGAAGCTTTTTAGGTGTCCTAAACATTTTATTATTATTAATTGTTCTGCTTGGTTACTGGAATATTTACTGAAAAGTCTACTACATTTGTCTTGAAATGTTTTATTGCCATGTAAAACGTAAACAAAATAACAACAGCTACTCCTACCTTGTCATTAATTGTGGTCAGTGAAGATGTTAAAAGGGTACTACTAATTATTGTCGGTTTCTTGTAAGCAAACTACTTTAGTTGGATAATGTCAGTATTATATTGCACTAGGTACTTCTAAGCTGAGTCCTGTGTTGTTTTAAATATTTCTAGAAGCTAGTCAAGCATTATTTCTTCACATTGAAGTCTTGCCAAGATGCACAGAACTTCATAAGATACTGTTCTGTAAGCTTTGGATTTTTTAATGTTCATTAACAACTGGACCTTTAAATTGCTTCTTCCCTCATTGGTAAACAATATGCTAAAACTTGCAGCATAGGTCCCCTGTATATTGTCTTTAATGCCTGATTTCCTAATCCCCAGTTTAATTTTGCTGATCTAGCTAGCATGTGTATGAAGGATATGCACTTCTCTGGTGTGTAGAATAAATTTTTATCACACGTGAATTTATTATCAAATATTATTCCCAGATATTTTATTTCTTTTGTTTCTTGGAGTGGTTTGTAATTTATATATACAGTTATTCATTCATTATGATTTTTGTGCTTCTTTGATATCATCACTATTTTTATTTACATTGGTTGAATTTTATTTTGTTCTCTTTAGTCCACTACTCCACCCTCTGAAAGTCTGGTTGGACCAGTTTTCAGTTTTGGTAACATTAGCATGTCTAGTTGTATGGACAAATCATCTGAAAACCTTAATTTCTAAATGTATTGAAAACCCAAAAGACAGCAAAGAATTTTACAGAGTATTCCATAATCCTGGACCATTACACAAACCTAGAGTACAGCCTTTATTTATTTCTTTATGTATTTTGAAGCTGCTGTTTTTCAGTATTGCTAATATATTGTTAGGATAATTCTTTGTTAAATTATACAAGCTTTTATAAAATTTGAGTTTGTGTGTGCGCGCATGTGTGTGCGTGTGTGAGAAAGGGGGGATCCAACAGCATATCCAAGAAACGAAAGGTCTGTTAAATGCAAAGTTAAGTTTAGCATTTGCCAACAATGCAACACAAATCCGTTCACCCCATATTACGCTTTATGTGAAAAAAATGTTAGTTTGATTTTATCAAAATGGCTTTAACAATTTTGATTAGAATATCACATGTTTAAAATATTTGAAAGACAAATAAAATTGTTGCAAATATCTATGAAGTGCTTCTCAATCTAAATTATTTGTATCATTGATAAACTATAAGAGATAGACAAAATATTACTACATAAGTCTTTATATTTTGTTAAAGCACACATTTATATCAAGTACATAAATAAATACCACAATATAAATAAAAATATATTAAAGAATTAATCCATTTTCAAGATATTTGTTATTATTGGTTTGAATTTTTAAATAGGTACAGTAATATCTTATTATTCCAGACAATGGTGCTGAGTATTGTTCAGATTAGCAACAGTCTGCTTTAAGTGAAATATGAAGCACAGAGAAATTTTTGTGAATATACTTATACAGTAATTCTACCAGATTTCAGCTATACATCCTTATTTATATGGTTTGAAGAAACTTGATTCTGTTTGGTGATTTATCTTTCCAACAATAAGGTCAAGAAGACTCCTCATATGATTGTAATATGCCAAAATCCCTTTATTGTTCTTTTCTAAACAAAGTTTGTTAAACTCAGATGATGCTTAACCTCACTTTTGCCTTCTGAAAAACATATCCTCATCCTCTGTTTTATTGTGAAGGCTTGCATTGTTCACACTTTGCATAATTTCTTCCTCAATTGTGAAGTGATAGTTTGGATTATAGATCCCCATATTATAGATTTATTTGATGATATTTGTATTCGATTTTCTTCTTAAGCTTATGAAAGAGTGAATAAAGGCAAGTGTTACTTAAGCATTCTGACTCAGTTGCAAGCCCTATAGCAGGTTACAATAGTAGGTGAAGGGAGTGACAATTGTCCCTTTGTCTCTAGCGTTATCCCATGCATTCTTAAGAAACTTCTACTGCACAGTTTGTGCAAAACTTACAAGTGGAAAATTTCCTGAAGTTTGTCTTAGTATTGTATTTTATCAAAGTTTAGTCCATTCAATTTGTTTAGTTTTTAATGTTATGTTGTTTATTCAGTTGAAGCAAAGTCTATTTATAGGGAAACCAGATTAATTGAAGTTTTCTGTACTATATAATTTTCTCAAGTGGAAGAGAGTCACTATTTGGTTTTTATTTCCACTACTACTTAACTAAAGTACAGGAAATATTGCACTCTTGCAAAACTATACGCCAGGATTACCCAGAAATACACGTTTTGGGGTTCCCTGAATAAAAATAATAGACCCCCATGTTTGTGAAACTTTCCCACTGTCAGTAATTCAAAAAAGAGAAGTCAGTCAAATATGACATTCAGTGGTAAAGTTCAGCATCTTCCAAGGTTATGACATGATTTTCCATTACATTTCCTCACCCTAAACTATCCTTTACATGGAAACACTTTCATCATCATTTTCTCAAAATGGTAAAGTTTGTGACATTTGCATAAAAAAAATGATTTGTTGAATTTTCTGAAAATTACCTATGAAGTACCCTTCATACCTATAACAGTTTCAAAGCTGTTACATCAAACTTTAGATTAATTCAAAAAGAAGCTACAGTACTGTTATATTCTTTTGGTGTTTTTTTTTTCTAAACAGCCAGTATAAGTAACAAATTAACATCTATAGAGCTAAGTATACAAGGGACACTCCAGAGGTTTAAAGAATGGACACATTAAAATATTAGATCTTATCATTGTATCTTTTCACAATATTCCCTGATACATTCTATATACCATCTAACCCTTTCAAACCATTTTTAAAATGCTCAACTGCATTCTTCTTTGGAGCGAGCGTGAATACATTCTTCATAAGTTACTGAGGCTTCAGGGGACTCAAATTGTTGACCTTGAATATTTTCTTTCATTTTGAGAATAGAAAAAAGTTTCATGGGGCCAGATCTGAATTGTAGGGAGGATTGGACAAATACCCGACAAATACCAGAAAGTGGGATGTTTCTTGTGCAGTGTGGGCAGAGGCATTGTCATGGTGCAACAAAATTTCATGCAGACCAGTCTTAGGACACATTTTTCCAGTTCACCAAACACTTGTGGCAGATATTTTATGATGTACCATCTGGCAGTAAGTCTTTTGTCTGTCAAGCAGAATCTTCACAATGTGGCCACTTGCTGAGAAGAAAGAACATATAATTTTCTCACCAACACTTCTTGTTTGCTTTACTTTCATTGGGGGCTCTTCACCTGGGAAGACCCAGACCGTTAACTGTAGTTGAGTTTCTGGATCATACAGGTAATTCCAGCTTTTGCCACCTGTTACAATGTTAAATATGTTTCAGGATCTTGCTCCACTGAATTTTTCAATCATTTCCTGGCACCACTGCACACCTGGTTGTTTCTGCTCATTTGTGAGGTGGTGGGGGACCCAACAACTGCAGAGCTTCGTAATGTCGTTTCTTTTTGTTTTTTTTTCCCAGGATGTTTTCTCTGCTGCAGATTAGGGATTCTTGAATTCAACCATATGTGGAACAATGATCTTCCAGCAACATGCACTCTGCTTTCACTACATTTTCATTCATTACTGCTGTAGCTGATCATCTTGTTCAGTCTTCAACTTTGAGGGAATCACTTCCTCTTATAAACTCTGCATACCATCAATAAATAGTGGATTGCAAAGGGCAAAGATACCCAAATGCATGATGCAGTCTCTCAAGGCTTTCTCTTCCCCCTAAACTGACTTTATAATCATAGAAAATCATAGTATGAGAATGCCCTTGCTAATATCCATCCTAATGTATGGCAGAGCAAAATCTGCTCTAAGTACATACATGGTGCACATTGTTGGAACATGCCCAGACTTGCACATGTTGCTATCTGAACTTTAATTGGCAGTTAGGAAAAGCTGCTTTGGCTTACCACAGCTCATTTATATTATTTGTCAAAAAACTTTTGCAGTGACCCTCATAATAGACCCAGAGTTTAATATTATGTTGCCAGCAGATAAATTGTAGCAAATAATTACCATGGAAATCATAGAATCACACTATTGTAGGCAGCGGCACAAAAGTGGAGGTTAGTTATACCTAGGTATATGTGCAAAATGGTATAATCTAACTTGGATAGTTTGAATGTTTTTAATTCAAAATTGTGAATAATTTGATGTTTTAGCATGGTCCCTTGGCATTCCTATACAAAGCAATGTTAAAAGTTCTTCTGTAAATTAATATTTTTTTGCATAATTTGAAATAATATTCAATGAATGTAAAAAAATTATAGGTTAGTCAAATTTGCAGAATAAATTCCAGGAATTATGCCATACTATAGTACTATTCCCTGCCCTTGCTAAATTCCAGGAAATGCATCATATTGCAGTTCCGATGCCCTCTCCTGCTGGTAAGGAATCTGGGTTACTCATGCTTCTTTGTGCAATTCTAGGAACTTGTTGTCAACCAAGGCACTTGTTGTCATTGTGAACACTGCGCCCTTTTCCATTGTCTACCTGTGGTCACATATTGGCCTACATTTGCAGCAAATAACTTCCTGTGCAGTAAAGTGAGCATTTTTAAACAGTGTACACAGTTACATCAAAATCATCAGTGTGTTTAAGTAGTGAACTGAGCCAACAATGGCTCTGTCCAAACCTAAACGTGTAAATTACGAAACTCTTACTCTAGCTGAAAAGGCAGCAGCCATTCATGAAGTGGAAAAAGCTTTAAAAAAAAGTGTGACATCGCAAGAGACTTTGGAATCCTCCAGAATAAGTTGTCTACATTCCTAAAAAAAATAAGAATGACACTTTTAACAGTGTAGTTACAAATAGTGATGAAAGTAAAAAAAAAGAGCAAAAGGGCCTGAAAATCCTGACGAATGCGTTAAAAAGTGGTTCAAGCAGGCGCAGCATAAAAAATTCCAGTAAGTGGACCCCTTATTACAGCGAAAGCAGTGGAATTTGCACAGCAATTGAGAAAAATTAATTTGGATGCAAGTAGTGCATGGCTGGATGGTATTAAAAAGTGAAATGGCATTTCCTTTAAAACTGTTTGTAAAGAAAGTGGAGGTGTTGACCAGCAAGCAGCCAGTGATTGGAAAACGAGTTTGGCAGAGTGGATTCAAGAAAAAAATGCAAAAGATATTTTCAATGTCAATGAGACAGGGCTGTTTCATAAATGTACACCAGATAAAACATTTACTTTTAAAAGAGAATGATGTAGTGAGGGAAAACTTAGCAAAGAATGCATCACACTCCTGATTGGTGCCAATATGGATGGTATGTACTGAAAAGCTTCCATTAGTAATGATTGGAATCAAACTTTTGTAATTTGAAATCCTGAATGATTCAATTTTTTTTTTCTTGGTCCCTTCAACTTCGGATTAGCCAAGTTCGACTGTATGATGTTTAAGGAGATGGATTGTAATGATTTCTATTATTATTATTATTATTAAAATAATATGTGAACTACAAGAAATAGAGGTGTTCTTAAAACAGACCAGCATTGTGTTAATTTGAGTGTAGAGATCTCCAGCTGGAAGTATAAAACTGTTTCCTTATAATAATAGAAAGTCTATTAAACAAATTACATGAGAAAAAGAGTAAAATTTTAATGGGTAATTGAAATGGTAAAATAAATTAATTATAAATCATTACTTGTAGAAATCCTAAATAGGCATAATTTAGGGATTGGTATAGAAAAACTTACAAGACTAAAAAACTACTCTTGAAACTTGAACAGATGTTTTCATCAACATGCCAGAAACAAAATGGAAAACAAGGCAGGGATAGGTGATAATTTTGGTTAACTTCTAAAATTGAGCTTTGAAAAAAATATCCAGAATATAATGTTAATCAAAAGAGGCAAATAAACAAGGAAGTTTAAATAACCTTAGAAATGTCTTGCATAAGCAAGCTACTAATTAACAAACCCAAATATGACATTTTCAATTAACAATTCAAAATAGGTTAGAAGAGAGAATGCCTTTAGATGGCCTACAGTAAATGTATATGATAAGGGTGATAATCATAAAAATTGGATGACAAAAGCAATAAAATAATCACACAACAATGAGGTTTTTAAACTAAATTAAAACAGCCAGACATGGGTGAAAAATCAAGTAATATTGAAAATCATAATAAATTACTAAAATATGCAGTAATTTCAAAGGCAAAAACCACCACAATAAAGAACAAAATGAAAAAGCAGAAAATAAATCTGAAATAGTATAAAAAGTACAAGTTAAACACACAAGAATATTAGAAGTAAATAAATAAAAAATGTTGAAATAAATGATGAAGATCAGAGATCTGAAACAAATATGTAACTTACTTAATGACTCCTACACAAATATTGCAAAACAGCTCACTTCGAAACAAAGAGTGGCAACACTAAATTTAAATTTAGAAACAGACCAGGCTCAAATTAATCCTCTGGCATCTTTTGAAGTAACAGAAGAGGAAGGTTTTAGAGAAATAAACAAACTAAAATCAAAGAAATATTCAGGTTTGGATGAAATCAAATCTAGAACACATAGAATTTTAACTAAAATTATTAAGTGCTTCACTAATAAATGGAATATTCTCGGGTAAATTAAAACAAACTTATTATTAGACCAATGCACTAATAAATAAGAAACAAACTTACCACAGAAAACAGTAGACTGATTACATTCTCTCGATGGTATAAAAAGAGATGGAAGGAGTGTGTTTGAAGTAACTCCAGAAATACTTTGAAAACAGAAACACTATCAGAGTTACACATGCGCATGCACACACACACAACAATGCAATCTGTAGATCCTACCAAACTCTAGGATGTAGATCATGTCAACAATTACATTTATTTACAAATAATGACTCTAACAATGAATATTTACGGTTTACACGAACATAAATTGTTTACATGAACTGATGCAGTACATTAGGCAAATTGTATAATTATTAATGCTCTCCATAATATTGAAATTGTGATAAATATTTTTATACTCATTGAAGGTATTTGACCGTGCAAATATAAGCAATGTTGTAAATAAGCTAGAAAAATATGGGTTTCGACGGGTTATACAAAAATTGATTAGATCATTCTAAAATTAACAAGTGTTCAGAAATAATTTATAAAAATAGTAAATGGCATGGTAAATAAAGCAAATTCAAACTTTGAATCAACTACACAAGGTGCTCCACAAGTTTCAAAATTAGGCCCTTTTTTATTTTTAGTGCATATAAAGGAACTTTAAGAAACAGTAGCAAGAAAAGGAGGTATGGTAATTGACCATGCAATTGATTCAACAGTAATAATTACAAATTGTATTGCAAGAAGTGCAGAAATTAAGACGAATTATCCAAAGAAGTCATTAAAAGAATACTTTCTCTATTTGGATATAGTACTAGAGTTTATGCCAAATCTCCTGCATAAGGCAGTAGCCAATAGAATGCTACAACACAGCCATATTGTGCACTTGTGCTTGAGAGAGATAGAGATAGTAGCCTGCAGTGCAGTGTGTTACCCAGGGCTCTTTAGTGGAAGTGTATATTAAAACCTAAATAAAATTTGGCAATTTAGTAAAACTAAATAAATGACAATAAAAATTAACATACCTGCTTATTCCAGAGGGACGGCCAGGGGCTCATTGTCACTCCAGCAAATGTCGTCACCATCACTTGTCACACTGCTCATCCTCTGTGTCACTATCTTTTAAATTTACCACAATTTGATCTACATAAAATTTCTTCTCTACTTATTTCTTTAATAAACTCACTTTCTTTACTTCTTCTGTATGTTTAACATAAGTGGCCCACTGTTAGTTACTCTGTCTAGTATTGTTTCTGAGAGCAGCTTGACACTTTACTTGAGCCCATACAAGCTCAATCGTATTATACTGGCAATGATAGGGAGGCAATCATATTACTTGACTTCTTGGTTTTTTAATGGCAATATGCATTGCAGCAACTCTCGTTTTGTTTCGGTAGGAGAAAATCTTACACCTTTCTGTGATAACTATTCTTGTATTTCACTTTTTGTGTTAAGACGTATAAGGAAGTTTGTTAACAGAAACACAACAGTAGCTTGCATTATCCATAATAATTATACTGCCTTCTTCCAAGCAATTAATAAATTAGTTCAAAAACCAAACTTTGAATATATGAGCTGTCATTTCATTATGATAATCTGATGTCTGCTTTGACCAAAACACCCACTTGTTTTCTGGTAAAAATCCTGTTTCTGCAGAACCTCATGACAAACAATGAGGCGACTACCTTTTCCTGTAGGCACCTTTAATTTACCATTTTGTGAAGAGTCTTGCCAATTAGATTTCATGGTATGATTTTGGTTCACCTAAGTCTCATCCAAGTAAAACATTGGTCTTTTATCACCAGAAACTCTTATTTCATGTGTTATATGAAGGAATTTCAGTCTTGACGTAACAATGTCACTCCTTTCCATAAGGACTTTTATGACTGTCATTGGTTTTCCTGTATCTGAAGCCTAACTTTTTGAATATTCTTAAGGTGGAAGAAGTAGAACATTTGTAAGAAATTTTTTTCTGTAAAGAAGCTGTCATCTTTTTTTGCAGTATGAAATTTGCCAAGGTCATAAAATTCCAAGACTGTTATATGAACTACCTGTTTTTCCAAATCATCTAAGTGTGTCATTTTTTTCGGTACGTTAATATGTTTTCAAGGTAAAAAAGAAAAAACCTGTAACAGAACCTTACTTGCCATTTTCTGCCTCTGAGCAGATCCAAGATCTGGATTGATTGACTCCACATACTATAGCAGGTAACTTCCAAGATTTTTTAAAACTAGTTTGCACCTTTTTTGGTCATTTGAGATGTTTTTAAAAAAATTTATACACTCTATAAACAACATGTCATGCTTGACTTTGTAAAACACTGTAGTTTTGCTCTCTTCTTTCAATAACACTATTACTTGCTATACTTAGCGACATGTAAGCTTCAACTTCATAGAACTGCACATCAGCTACCTGTTTTATCCCCTGGTAGGAGTGTTTAGGGGTGTATTAGGAGAAAAGGGAAGCATAATGTTATATTAGTACAAAGGTTAATCACATCCCTGTTAACAGCTCAACGCCTCTTTCATTTCTAACAATACACACATAAGCCACAAAAGCATTCAAACAACTGAAGCTAAAATTATGCTCTACATGCTTGCTCAATCATTCTCATATCTGATATAAGTTTTAAGGTTGTAATAAACTATTAGTATTCAAATGTTAATCTAGTATTTACTAAGATGGTTAGTTGTGACTTGGCAACGTTGCATACCTGTGATTAACTATAACCATGCAGCCTCTGTAGGTCATATGCAGGAGGTCTGACATGAATTATAAGTGTAAAATGGCCCGCTTGCTTAAATTTCACATTTAAAGAGCAACACATAGATTGTACTGACTTCAGGTCAGAAGGGGGAATTATTTCCAAGGCGCAGGCTGCAAAGTTTCTATGATAAAATGCTTGATAAGTGTAAAACTTGTGAAAAAATGTTTACTCAGTTGTCACATTTAGAAGGGCATAATTTGATACATGAGGGTAAATAGCCTCACAAGTGTGAAATTTCTGACAAGAGCTTTACTTGATTCTCAGATTTGAAAAATGCATAATTTAACGCTAAGGGTAAAAAGCCTCACAAGTGTAAAGTTTATGAGAAGAGCTTTACTCATTTGCACCATTTGAAAAGATATAATTTTATATAGGAGGATAAACAGCCTTACAAATGTGAAATTTCTGAGAAGAGTTTTATTAATTTGCATGCTTTTAAAGGGCATAATTTGATATACGAGTGTAAAAATCCTCATATGTGTGAAATTTGTGAGAGGACCTTAACTCCTTTGTGCAATTTAAAAAGATATACAGTAAAACCTTGTTAATCCAGACCAATTGGGGCTCAATGTTGTCCAAAATATAAAAAATCCGGATTAAGCGAAAAAAAAAAAAACACCACAGAGAAAAATTATGAATGAAATTAGAGTACTATATAATTTTATTAGAATGTAAGATATAAGGCCCATCTGATTTTAATTACACACTCTTTATTTGCTTGGTTGGTAGAAACTATATTTTTTTTTTTTGCAGTCTATAACACATCTCTTTCACAATGAGATCACAAAGACTCCTCATATGATAATAGCATGCAGAATTTGTTTATCGTCAGTTTTCTTGATAAAGTCTATTACACAATTCAGATATTATTTAACTTCTGACTTTCTGAAATTGACGTCCTCAGCCTCAGATTCGCTACTAGTGTCCCATGCATTGCTTACACTTTCCACAATTTCTTCGTCGGTCATGATGTGATAGCCTGGATCATCTTAATCTCTGTCAAGCCAGTCTTTGATCTCACCCACTTTGACAGCTTTCTTCCCACCTGCAACGATTATTTAGTGAAAGTCATTTAATTCAAATGCATGGTGTATAATTCAACACTGTCATCATACAAGTTTCCTCCATGCATTAGTCAATGTAGAGTTTGAAATGCTATTTACTGCACTTGCAAAATTAAAAATCATGGATCTGAAATCATATGATTTTATGCTCTGGAGTGTTTTTTCCACTAGTTTATCTTCACTGTCCAGAGGCTGTTCAACTTAGATAATTTCAAACAGGAGTTCTTTCTGTACAACCCCTTTGAAGTGTAGATAACACCTTGGTCCATCTGCTCTATCAGGGAAGTTGTGTTAGGTGGCAAGAACACACATTTGAACGTAAAATCGGTACTACACACTTTCATTCCATCTGATGGCTTTCACATAATTTTGGTTTTTATTTTCTTGGTGCCTTCTTATTGCAGGTACAGCATGGTTGTGAAACCAATCATGGGCAGTGTGTGCCATAAACCACACATTTTTTGAATTGTAGTTATGCACAGGCAATGTGGATATTTTGTTTTTAATTGCCCTTGGTTGTTTAGTTTTACCTACAACTGACTTTAAAATATGGCTTCCATCTGCATTAGCACAGATGGGGGAAATGTGTTTTTTGCAAATTTTTCATCCAGGCATGTTTTTTGAGGATTTGGAGGCTTGCGTGTTCTTGGACAAGGCGTGACAAAATAGACCTGTCTCTCAGCATTATATACTTGAAACAAATTTAACTTTTCTTATTGAATGATAGATTTTAGTTTTTATCTAAATCAGTCCAGTACTTAAGCTCTCTCCACACATTTTTTTGTTTTTCAATGTTATGATGCTTGCAGAATCTGTATAACAAGCCCAAACTTGCCAAAAATCCATTGATACCAAGCTGTTTTGCAAGGCGCTTGGCGGCAGCAGCTTGAATTTCATTCTTTCTCTTTTTTATGTCGGGAACTGTTTCTTTGGTGATTCCACACTCTGCATATACACATGCAACAGTGGCACCATTTTCAAGCCTTTCAATAATTTTCAGTTTCTTGAGCATTATAAGTGATTTATGCTTATGTTTCCCTGATGATATTGTAAATTTACTAAATGACATTATGCACTTGATTTTTTTATTTAGCTTAATGACAGAGAGGCAAGTGTCAAATTCAACCTTCTCACAAGAGTTTCAAGCCCTATTGCAGGTACAGTAAGTGAGTGGGAAGAAAGGCAGCCTAATGTACCACTGTCGCTAATGTATTCCTGGTATTCCTAAGAAATTCCTACTGTACAGTCTGTGCAAAAATAAAATGGACACTTACCTAAGTTTGTCTTAGTGCAGTACTATAATTAAAGTTAGCAATTCCCAGATTTTTTTTTTTTATTTTTTAAGGATGCTTGTTCGGATTAAGTAACATTTGGATTAAAGGGGTCCGAATTAATGATGTTTTAACTGCAATGTGATACATGAGGGTATAAGCCTCACAAGTGTGACATTTGTGAGAGGAGCGTATAAAAACTCAACTGTCAATGGTGCAACAAAAAAAGGGGTTTATATATAAAGAAATAGTTTAAGACTTCCATAAACAATAAAACAAGAATATTATGCTTTCATATATTAAAATTTGGAATAAGGTTATGGGGAAATATTGCAGATAGGAAGTACTGAAGGTGTTCAGAAGTACTGAAGGTGTTCAAAATACAAATATGTGCCATTAGAATAATACGGAAACTGGAAACAAATCATACCTGCAGATAGACATACAGAAAATGCAGAATCCAAATGGTTCCATACATATGTATGTACGTATATATGTATGTATATATATATACATATACTTAGACATCTACATATAGATATACACAAATATATACATATATACATGTGTGTTTATATATACACACATATATACATATACTTACACATCTACATATAGATATATACATATACATAAACATACATATATATATACATATAAACACATATACATATATATATATATATATATATATATATATATATATTTACGGATATATAAATATATACAGGGATATACATATATATAAATACATATAGATATATACATATACATACATATTCATGCATATACATAACTGTATGTAGATATATGTATATATGTGTTTATATAGTTATGTATATATATCTATATGTATATATATGTATATATATGTATATATATCTATATATATGTATTTGTATGTATATGCATATATATCTATATGTATTTATGTGTGTATATATATGTATATATACACATATAAACACACAAATATATATACACACACACATATATACATATACTTAGACATCTACATATAGATATATACATATACATAAACATACATATAGATCTATACAGATAAATATACATATATATATATATACACGAGGGCCGTTCAGAAAGTAGCCTCCGATCGGTCACAGTGCGGGTAGTGGGGGGAGTAGCGACGCCATCTGTGCATTCACGCACTCAGCAGGTCAGTCGGCATCAAGCCGTGGTCGAGTGAAAGTCGTACCTGCGCTAGTTTAGTGTTTGTGGCCGTTTGAAATGTGTACTGCAATAGAAAACCCCGCCAAATGTGAAGTGCGTGCTGTTATAAGGTTTTTTACAGCCAAAGGATATTCTGCAGCAGCTATTCATCGTGAGCTTTGTGCCGTGTACGGACCAAGAGTTATGAGTGAAGGAGTGGTTCGTGAATAGGTACGTTTATTTAAAAATGGACGAGAAAACGTTCATGATGAAGAGAGGAGTGGTAGACCATCATTGGTCACGGACGAACTCGTTCAGACAGTTGATGCAAAAGTTCGTGAAAACCGACGTTTCACAATGTCGGAGTTGTCTACTGATTTTCCACAGATTTCTAAGACACTCTTGTACAAGATAGTGACAGCAAGATTGGGTTACCGTAAGTTCTGTGCACGATGGGTGCCCAAAATTCTTACCGACCACCACAAAGCTCAAAGAATGGCCTCTGCATTAGACTTTCTGTCACGTTATGAGGCCGAAGGTGAACCATTGTTAAACAGAATCGTGACCGGGGACGAAACCTGGATTAAGTACGTGAACCCTGAGGCAAAAAAACAATCAAAGATGTGGGCACATTCAAATTCGCCTACCAAACCAATAAAAGCCCGGCAAGATTTTCCTGCCCGAAAATTGATGGCAACGGTGTTTTGGGATGCAAAAGGGGTGTTGTTGGTTGAATTCATGGAACGTGGGACGACCATTAATCAAGACGTGTACTGTGAAACACTAAAACAATTACGACGGGCTATACAGAACAAACGCCGTGGTATGCTGACTTCCGGTATCGTTTTTTTTGCACGATAACGCCCGTCCTCACTCTGCTCGCAGAACAACAGCCCTTCTTGAGTCCTTCAAGTGAGACGTTGTCAACCATCCACCTTACAGCCCAGATCTGGCGCCAAGCGATTATCACCTCTTCATGCATATGAAGAAATGGCTCGGGTCCCTGCGGTTTGATGACGACGAAGAGCTCAAAGATGCGGTCACAGGCTGGCTCCAGGCACAAGCGGGTGATTTTTATGCAGAAGGAATTTCAAAGCTTGTGAACAGATACGATAAGTGCCTCAATCGTTATGGAAACTATGTAGAAAAATAGTGCAAAGATGTAGTTGTAAGATGTATATATTAAAATATTTTTATTTAACTTGGTGAATTTCTTGCAATCAACCGGAGGTTACTTTCTGAACGGCCCTCGTATATATATATACATACAGATATATATATATATATACATACACACATATAGACATATATACATACACACATATAGACATATATATATATATATACACACACACACATATATATATACATACATATAGATACATATATACATACATATAGATATATATACATATAGATACATATATATATATATATATATACATATACATACAGATATATATATACATATATATACACATAAATATAGATATATACATATACATATAGATATATATACACATATATATATATATACACATAGATACATATACATACATATAGATATATATACACATATATACATATACATACATATAGATATATATACATATATACACATAGATATATATATAGATAT
The DNA here is from genome assembly GCA_030762935.1 of Hymenopus coronatus. Classification (NCBI taxonomy): domain Eukaryota; kingdom Metazoa; phylum Arthropoda; class Insecta; order Mantodea; family Hymenopodidae; genus Hymenopus; species Hymenopus coronatus. Next base: position 346,280,095 of record CM060900.1, read on the forward strand.
ATTTATATACATATACATACATATATACATCTATATACATATATTCATACATATACATAACTATATAAACACATATATACATATATCTACATAACTATATAAACACATATATACATATATCTACATGCGGTTATGTATATGCATGAATATGTATGTATATATATGTATATGTATGTGTATATATGCATATGTATGTATATGAGTGTATATGTATGTATGTGTGTATATATGTACATATGTGTGTATATGTGTATATCAATGTATATGTATATATATATATGTCTATATATATATGTATGTACGTGAATGTATGTATATGTATGGCTTTATATGTGTATATATGTATGTATATATGCATATATATGTATATGTGTATATATATGTATATGTGTATATATATGTATATATGTAATGATATATAAGTATATGTGTATGTATATGTATCTGTATATATGTGTATGTATATATGTACATGTATATATCTATATATATGTATATGTAAGTATATATATATTTATATGTATAGGTATGTATATGTATGTATATATCTATCTATATGTATGTATATACGTGTATATATACCAATAGATACCGATTTATATACTTATATATACATATACACACATATACATATACATACATATACACATACATATATATATATATACATACATATACACATACATATATATATATATATACTTATACATATTTATATACATATAAATACATATATATACATATATATACTTATACATATACATATACATATACACATACAAATATGTGCATATACATATATACATATATGCCTATATATATGCCTATATATACGTATATATACATACATATATACGTATATATATACATATATATACATACATATATATATACACATATATATGTATATATCTACATATATACATATATATAGATATATATTTCTATATATACATATATATACACATATACATATACGTATATATATATACCTATATACATAAATATATACATATATACCCATATATATATACATATATATACATATACATATATATACCCATATATACATATATATATATAGACACACAATTGTATACAGAATTAAACTGCACAAATTGGCAAAATTGTAAAGGAGTCCAAGAGATAGGCACCATCCGGGCTAAAGGTTCTAAATGGTTTGCTACAGCATAAAAGGTTTTAAGGGTTAGCAAGCCACTGATGAAACTGCCATGGACCGACCTGATCACTCTAATTTTGGAAGAGCGTAGATGTGGTGACATTTTTTAATGCTAAGGTTAGTGTGCTGGTATTAGGTCAAGATATTGAGGGAGTTGAAAGTTCAAGTCTTCGTAGGTATCTTTGTTTTTATGTCTCCTTTATTTCCATTTTATAATGAGCAGTTCATATTTTGTTACATTACTCAATATGATTTACCCACTCGTACTGAAATATAAAATAAATGTCATGTATGATAAGTATCTAGGTGCAATGGAGACTGCTTCAATAATAATTTCATTAAATACCTGAAGGGGTCACTTCTCCGTACCTGTTGAAGGAGTTTCTGAAATACAATGTGTCACACATTGATGTGTTATGTATGTTCATGTTACAGTTGTAGGCACTGCTCACTGTTCATTGTGCCAAATGAACTTCAAATGAAATCCAAAATGAATCACCATCTCTATAGCAAAAAAAGTGCCTATATAAAACTAGTAAAGAACTATATATTAGAAAGGAAAGTGTATTCTATCCTTTCATCTTTATATGAAAGGCAAATAAAAAGAGACTTTGAGAAATAATACAATATCTGAAGTACAAAATACAACAGTTTACCAAGGATACTGTTCAATATGTTGACCTGCAACACCCCTGCAGATATTGCACCTATTTATGCACAATGGCATAGGACCAGATTAGTTGAAATGGTTAGAGCGACATAATACCTGCATAGACAAACCCAAAGTACTGCTGTTTGAATCCTAGTAATAATAATTTTTTTATTCCACCTAAAATCATAGTTTAGTTTCTATGTTTCAAAGCAGACATAACATAAATGTTTTCAACAAACCTAATTGTTTTATTACATTAGTCTATGTAGGTTCCTTGACAAACAATCAGTGCATTTAATACTGAATGCTCCATAGATTTCATTCAGTCTTTTGAAAGTGATTTGTGCTGGAGGGTTTATCATCTTGACTTCAAAAATTTAAATTAAGTGCATTATTGCTGGTCAAATTGTGTACCTCTTTGTGAAAAACAACAAATTAAAAAAACAAAAACAAAAAAAAAACAAAAAAAAAAAAAAAAACAACTAAACAACACTAACTTCAGAGAGTGGTATGATCTTAGTATCATGGGATTCAATGACCAGTGCTATACAGCGTCACCCACCAATATGTTATAGCAGACCACCCTACACAACTGCATATGATCAGAAGTCAACCGAATAGTTATCAGTGACATGCAAATCCTCAGACAACAGGCCATTTTGCCAAAATTGCATGTCCAATAGTTTAAATATGGCATTGATTGTGCACTAATACACATTCCAGCATAATGGCATATAAATGAGGTATTCTGAATAAAAATAGGACACACCATCCATGTTCTTTTGAATTATGGTCACTGATGTGTGATGCAGAAAACATGGCATAAGTTTTGACATTTGGCAAAAGGGACAATAGGTTCCCTATTTCAAAGTGTTTATCTAGGACCCCTCTGCAATCCTCCCAATTTATGTGGTTGAATTCTGGGACACTCTATATGTAATACCTAACCCCCACCCATGCAAAAGCAAGCCAAAAGTAGTCATGTGCATGCTCATGATGTAAGAAATAAATATGATTATTACAGAATTGCACTTGGGGAAACATGAGGTATTCGTTCACTAGAATATTTAGAGAAAGAGCTTCACAATGCATTACCTGAAAAATAAAGTAAGAGAAAATAAACAAAGAGAAACATATACAAACATAATTAACAAAGGACAGTGTTGTGTACAAAGAATGTATATACTATAAACATAATTTTGTATTAGGCAATATAATTATTAAGAAATTATATAGATAAGAAGGTTGCATGTGTAAATATTTTTACCCCAAGATTACACTCCGAATTGTTTATTACACTCTACTTATAAGACACCTTGACATTCTGTAATAATACTGCATGATTTTACCACCCTTTATCGCTTCCAAATCCAGATATTAGTGCTTTTTTTTTCAGGTCGAAAATGGAATAAAAATATTGCACATACATATTTTGTAAAATGTTTAATGTTTTACAAATAGAGTGATAAAATAGTTTGTGCAACTGCACTCAGTGGTCATTCCAGCTTGACTGCTTTACCTGGAAAACCTCCAATCAGGACTACTGATTACAGAACAGCAACTTTTAATGAGAGCAACATTTTCAAAAGCCTCTCAGTCGGGGGTGCACCATCAGTGGTCTAATAGGACTAGGGTAATGTCCTAAGAATCATTAGGTTATATATTAAACTTCATTAAATTTCATGTTGAAACTTTAAACACTTTCAAGATATGGCAGCATGAACCTCTCTTGTTGAATGAGTCCAATGCCAAGATGCTGAGTGAACGAAACATTTAATTTTCCCACTTGCTGCCACAAGATCCAATCAGCTCACCTAGGTCTAGCTGGAATACATACTTTCCAGCTGTTATGTTAAGAATGGCACACGATCGGGGTTTTCTTTTAAAACAACTTTTGTGTACCCTTTCTTCTTGGAAAGAATATGTTGGCATGTTTATTGTTTTTGAGTGCTATGTTAGTTGTTTAAAATGCCTGTGAAACATTACCCAAACTAACACAATGTTGTGTTTCACACTCTTTAGTAAAAGTGGAAAGAGTGTCTCATGGAGAAATTAGTCCTCAGATGCATGGCTGGAGAGAACTGCTTTGTGCAGCATTGATCAGTAGTATAGTTTGTAGCAAAGTTGTACACAAGTCACCTGTTCTGTTAGCAGATGAGTTCCATGCCTCATAAAGGTACAATGTTACAAAATATATATATAAGAACACAGAATAAATTATTAATAATATAAGTACTCAACAAGAGTGCTGCATCTGTTGGTAGAATGTTGAGTTTTTTAAAGATTATTTTACACTTGTATTCACTTAAAACTTGAAATTATATTTTGTTGCATTTTTATGTTAGGTCATTAGTCTCTTTGTTTTAATTACAAACATTTAAAAATGCATAGCTTTAAGTTTCAGTATTGAACATTTTCAGTCCACAACTACACACTGGAGAACTTCTATAGGGATGGGAGACTGTTGTACAAACAAATATAATTACAATGAAGCACAACTTCTTGTTTGCTCTCACCAAAGTCTTGATATGGATGTAGAGAACTTTTTCTTGGACTTGAGTTGAATAAAGCTGCTGTTGATGCTAGCATTTAATTGCTTTTGAACTTGAATACGATTATGAAGGAAGAGATCTTTTGAGTTTATAGGCTTCTATTGTTGGTTTTAATGTCCAATCAGTAAATTAAATAATTTGAGTGATCATCACACTGAATTTGTCCAGGTGGTTTTTAAAATGCTGCACTATTTTCCTGCTCTAGGTTTTCATTTCATCATATTGCTCACTGAAGCCCCTTACTTACTGCTTCTTATTTAATATCCTTTGGAAGTTCTTCTATACTTAAATTAATTTCATTATGTTCTGAAACATGGAATTCTGCATGACTCAAATTTACTTTTCATCTGACAGCATGTAGTTTTTTGCAAATACTAAATTTTATGGAACAAGCAGGGCAACTACAAATATAAGCACATATATATTTTACATTCAGCACATCTCATATTGAAACTGCATTGTGATCTGTCTGCTTACTTCATAGATAACACTGCTTCTTGATGACTGTATTTTCCACAATGTTTCTAATTCAAATCTTCAGTGATTCCCTGTTTTGCTAACAAAAGGTACCAATTTTACTACATAATTTGCCTCTGTTCAGGTAAATGAACCTCTCATAGAATCAGTGGCATGCAGTGACCATTCAGATAGCTGACACAATGCATATTAGTGTGTTTAAGTAAACAGCAGTAAATCAAGGAACAGGCTTGCCATAATAAAAATCACACTGGTAATAGTATAAATCAAACGAATAAATATTACATAGAACACATAACTGATAGTAATTTAAAATAAAGGAATAAATACTAAGGATAAAAATTCCAATTGGCAATGGTATAAATTGAAAAAATGGTTACTGAAGAACTATTTTAAGAAAGTTACTTTAAGTAAAAATTAATAGAAAATAACTAAATTCTGGACACAAAAATTCACTTTTGATACTTTGATAGGTCACTTGCATAAGATCATGGAATTGAAATTCCATCCTTCTCCCCTGAGAAGTAAATTTAGTAATTTTACGTTCCTTTTTCTAAGTTTTATTTATAGCCGAGCTTCATTTGAAATAATTCCAAAAAGAGAAAGTCTCTCTCTTCATAAGTACAATTCTGAGAGCAACTTTTGATTCTCCTCGTCACTGTAAATGACCTATTCACTGAAAAGGTACTCACAGGAATTATGTACAGAATAACACTAATAGTTTAAGCTGGGAGAAACTTTATTTTAGCATTGAATTTGTGCTCAGTGGTTCAAGTTCACTCGTAGCTTTATTTCCAACTTGTGTGTACTGTATGGTATAGTCAGCTCTTTTACAAACAAATGGCGTCAACTATAAAGCATGAAATTGTGGCTATTCCTTTTGTCCCACATTATAGAATTAATTTTCAAGACTGGTAAACACTGTGTGCAAGAACATAACTGAACCTTGTGATGTGTTTAGTTCTATACTAGAACACCTCAATAAATCAGGTCATATTTTAGCACTAGTGGAAGATTTCACATTTGCATTTTTTAAAACATGTTCAATAAAATATTCATATTCACTGATGTGTTGTACACCATCCTTTAATCTAAGCTAGTGATATCTTGTACTATCAACAAAAATCCAATGCCGCTCCAAAGCAGAATTATGTAATGACTGAGAACAGATTTGTCTAGAAACCATCTCTTAAGTGGAAGAGTCTTGAAAGAAGAAAAACACAAATTTCTCTATGCTGAAGTGTTTGATAATATTGATAACTGCTTGGACCACCTTCAGACAAAATTAGTTGGTTCAATTCTCACACTTATTACAGTTGTTACTGAAGCACCATTTTGGTTGCTTCCCCTGAATGCAAGCCACTGCATCTAATTTATCCCTTATAAATGATTTACTGCATACAAAGGAAGATCAAGTAATTTTGGAGACTTTCCATTCATATAAATGCACTTTATTATACCTGTGCCTATGCTCCATATGCATATTGATATTAAGGCCTGAATGTTACAAGAATGTGCTTGGCTCTCTGCAGAAGCTTTATAGGCTTTGTCAAAATATAACTACAAATCCAGTGAGATCTTCCACAGTAGAATGTAAGCTTTTGCACAGAATGCTCATTGTGAAGACAGGCTTTCCCAACTTTCATTGTAATTGATCAAAAACGCTCTATTGTGGCAAATTCAAAGCCAAAGAGCATTTCATGATCATGTTGCAGAAAAATTTCTCCAAAAAGGAGAAAGGATTGCACTGATGTACAGATGATGGAAGTAAGCCTTATTTTTTTCTAATACTTATTATCTATAATAATATTTTTATATTTTATCCTGTGCAGATTTGTTATACACTTTGTGACAGTCCATTACTGCTGGTCCCCTTGAAAAATATCACTGCGTGCCACTATCTCTGTCATGTATTTTATCAATTTAGTCTTCCTTTGGATTCTGTGCAGTGTAGCGAGTTGTTGTACAGTTTAGTATAACATGGCAAAGCATACATTTTTAGGCGAGAAATTGCAAATCCTGCAGATATATGATGCAAATTCCATGCTAAATTAAAATAATGTTGCAGAAACTCAAGGAATTCCATCATTCAGTCAACAAACAAATAAAAAATTAGGGTTGCTACATAATTCATAGTTGTATGAGTATACAGCAATCACTAATCAAAGAATTTTTTCATCAGAAATGTTCTCTTATTCATTTTGCATTGTACTGCACCCAAATCTTCAGAAATAAATTTTATTATTCCTATTAAATTGCATTAAAATTGTTTCTTCATACCTAGTAAGTCATAACCTGTGTATAATACTATTCCAGTTATTACACGTTTAGGCTATATTCCCTTGAAGAGTGCACAGGTTTTACTGTATATGTAAAATGCACTGCTGAACTTGTGATGTGTCCCATCTACTTGGAAGAACATTGAACACATGGATGAAAAGATAAATGAAATTTCTTTAGTTTTTTGTTTGTTTATTTATTTCTAATTCAGCTGACAATTTACTTAATTCCTGCAATTTTTCATTTATATCTGAACATCTATAGGCCAACAAACATCAGCAAAATGTTTCACATCCTTCAGTCTCTCCCTTACTCCCCATTGTATGCCATGACATCTTCTATTAACTACTTTCCCCATTAAATCATCCACAGCCAAAATAAACAACAGTGGAGAAGAGAGTGAGCAGCTTTGTTTAATCCCTTTTTCAGTATTAAAAGGTGGAGGAATCTTACCATCATTCAGGACTCAAGTACTATTTTCATAAATAGACTCACACGCATGCTGCAATAATTAATTGCTTTATCATCCACTAGTACCACCTCTCACTAACTTTCCATCAGTTGGTCGTTAATTGTTGTGAGTGACAGGGGTATTCTTGGAGGTGAGTAAAGATAAAATAAACTGCTTTGATTATGGGCTGGGGTATAATATATGTAATGGGGCAGTAGAACATAACACATGATGAGCATTGGATTGAAGAATATTGCAGATGGGCATTTAATTAATCCACCACACATTTCAATGCCTTCACTGTACATAAAGTTAGGACTTATGAAGCAGTATGTGAAACCAATGGGCAAAATCATACATACATGAAGGAGAATCAGCTATTCATTTACAGGCAAAGATCAATGAAAGTAATGCTTCCATCTGGCAAGTTTCTAACTTATATATATGATTTTGCCCATTGGTTTCACATACTGTTTCAAGTCCTTACTTTATGTACAGTGAAGGCATTGAAATGTGAGGTGGATTAACTAAATGCCCATCTGCAATATTCTTCAATCTCATTCAGGTTTTCCCTCTTAGAGCACTTTTTGCTATTTCAATGCTCATTATGTGTTATGTTCTACTGCCCCATTACACATAATGCAAGGCATTTTGGTTTCTGGCTGAGAAGGATGCCAATTACTTTAAAGTCACCACACATAAACTGCTGGTTTTCTTCAGATTTCACTTTATACAGATTCAGATTTATTCACCAATTGTGGCAATAATTTTACAAGGCATCATCACATGAAACGACCTAAGTTACAAAATATATATATATATATATATATATATATATATATATATATATTGCATGTCGTGTCTATATTTTCATGGAGAGGGCGCTGCATTGGACCAACCTTCACATGTCCATATGACCATACTTTTGCTTCTTGAATGGCGGATTTCTGAAAGTGTCACTCAAGTTGCTTTTTTACTTTTTAACTGTTACCATCTACCTCCACCTTGTTGTTACTTAATTACTTTTGGATTACACTGGATTGAATAAAGCCTCTTATTATTATTATTTGCAGGATGTAGAGAAACAAGTATGAGTTTCATAATCAGTACAATTAATTGAGTCAGAAACTCACATTTTCATGCAAGGTCGAAATAAAAGGTAAACATTTGCCAACCTATTACGTGTAAACTAAAATCACTGTATTTGGTATAGTATAAAACTGTAATCTAAATAAAAATCTTAGCTCTAAATACAGCCTGTGAATTATTCTTGTTATACTACTTGTACTTGTTAAAACATTAGTTTTTTTCTGCCTCTTTATTCTCTAGCACTGTCACTTGCTTTAATCAGTGATAAGCTGCAAGATACAGAAGCAATAAACTTGTTGATCAAAAACTACCTGTTTTTTCCACTGACTGGAATGTTTTAAGGATGTAACAGGAATTAAGGGAGGGTATAATGGTATGCTTGTTCACAAAGGATAATAACAGACCTATTAAATTATTACTTAAGATTTGCTTTGTTCTGGCAAAATACATATGAAATGAAATTGCTTGTACAGAGGATACTCTCTCTTTCCTCTCTTCCACATTCATTTTCTTAACATCCGGTATACCATTAAAGCTTGTTATTAATATCTCAGCACCAAACTCATTAACCAATATTCAAAATATAGGTATTTGACTAGGCAATGCTGCTTGCCTTCACTACTGCTATTGAAAGTAAAATGGAGAATTTATGTTAATAAAAATTGTTTTGCTGATTCTTAAATAATCAGACATACCCGTAAAACATTAATTACACAAAAAATTAGGAATGTGGCTAAGTCCAAATTGAGGACCATTTTAACAAAACTCAACAAACACCATATACAGAATGTTACAGGAGAGATACTTTTTAGTTGTACTCAATATCTTTGATTCAAAACGTTTGAAAAAAATAGTACTGGTCATCCTTGTAGATAGGAATTGATAAAGGAATAACTGAAATGCATCACTAACTGCCCTTATTGAAAAAAACTAACATTGTAAATGGCAAATATTCATAAAATAGCATATCCACTTTCTAATGAAAGCTTGTTCTTTATTTTTAAGCCAAATGTTACAAATATATATTCTAAGCTATTAAATTCATCAGGCTCTTAAAAGTGTTACATTTGTAGATAATATCAGAGGATGAAATTAACAATGCTCTAAAAATTTATATTTTTCTTATAATTTATCACATACACACAAGTTTCTATGGTAACAAAATCTATTTCTTACATCTTCAACCTATTATGAAATGAATAGTTAAACACTTTATTAATGACTAAAGCAAGAGTACATGTTTTAATGCATTTTTAGATATAATGCTGTGTGAAACTCAAAAACAATCAATTAACATAAAGATTCCTCCATAATACAAAATTTTGTCTTCAGTGTCATTAGCATTCCCTTGTACAGATTTTGAATAGTATTCTCTACTTTACTCTAAATAGTTTTCAAAATAAGACATTAACTTCCTCATGTCATTAGATTTATTTTTGCTTACATGATTCCCCGATGAAACTTGGGGTGCTTCAAACATTACTGAAACACTTCTCTTTTCAAGTTTCAGTACCTCAATTTCTATTGGTGAAGCAAAGTATTTTGAAAAAGTCATTGTGTCTTGTTATACTAATGCAGTACTCTTACCTCTTATATCTTAAAAGGCAATTTGGCTTTCATTACACTTTTGGAGATTGGTTTCATATTGTAACTAAATTAGTCTTTACCCCCAAACCATAACTTGTCCAAACATTCAAAAAACATAATATTATTCTGAGGATACAGTGATTGTTTCAGTTTTCTTAGTTCTTTTTCCATAAGGGCAAAAGCCCTGTCAGGATGCAAACAGCTTTGCCTTGTTATTGGGAAACAATGTTGAATTTCTTTAAGTATTTTTGAGCTTTCAGTGTAACTAACAAGCATTTCCAGCAGAGTAGAGCTTTTGTTTGGGAGCCACAGGAATTAGAAAACAATCAGAGATTAAAATTTTCTACACTTCATTTGTTAGACCTTGTTTTAAAGTACTTAAGTAGTCTCTTAGAGCAATTGCAATTTCACTTGCTCCCAGTCCTGAGTCAGTTTCAAGCCATGTGCAGTTGACTACTTGAGGCTATTGGTATCAAAAAGAGCAATCTCCACCTACCTAAATCATTCAGTAGAACCCAATTTGTGTTATATATTTTTCTACCAACTCGATCTGCTTGATTTTTGCCTTGCATATTCATCAACTGATTCTAATGAAAGTAACTAGAGGAACTCAACATTGGATTAATAGTTTATTAAATATTTTAGCCTAAATTTTGGAGATTGTGCATTTAAGATTCCCCACCTTAAGATTTTTGTGGAGTTTGCTCTATTTGATACCAACATATATGGAGATTGCAAATTCTGTTAATGAAAAAAAGGGCATTGTCGTGCCTGGGCATTTATTTTAGTAAAACTATAATCATCATATCATTTATATTACTATTTTGCATTGAAACACATGGCAATATAATGGTAGACTACATAGTACTATTAGAAAAGTGAAACAGATTATTATCTAAACTGCAAGAAAAAAAAAAAACATCCATGAAACTGTTCATCAAGAGGTAGGTAACTTACAATGCCAAAAATGTTTTAAACAACTGCAGTTTGGTTATTTATCTTAAAAATGTATTGTTTAGAGTATTAATTACAACAATGAAATTTAGAAGGTAAATGAGTAACGTTTCAAAATGTGATAAGTCCACTTTCTCATGTGAATTACTTTGAAGAGGATTCAAACTCAGAAAGATGTGCTGCATCGAACTACAGTGTTGGTTTGATTCAAAACAAGCTTTTTAACCCTTTAAATCGCATCTAAAAATCGGCTTTGATTCAAAACGTGAGAAGTCCAGCACCGAATTTGGTTCAAATTGCGATAAGTCCAGCTCGTTAGGATCGCTAATCGTATGTTGTGCTAAGATCGAATAATAATGGTAAAGCTAAGAAAGCAAACATTCCAAACCATTACAACAATGTTTTTGTGAATAACAGTGATTGTTGCGGCCAATATAGTGTCGTGTGCGACAGGTTTGTTTTTCAGCATTGTGTTTTTGCACTAGTCTGCAGTTCATTTAATGAATAAATGGAAGTTGTACATGTTGAGGACCACTCTTCTGGATCTAGAAAGCAGCAGAAGGGCATAGTGAAACGAAAAGCGGAGCAAATGGAAAGGTAACAACTTTAAAACACAATTTTTAGGTTGAGATTTCTTAGAAAATGCCTTTATTTACAATTATTACTAGCAACATATTCTTGCTTTACTTATGGATAGAATCCCACTAATGTGATTGCATTAGAATTGTAATCCTGAAATTTAAAGTTTGAACCACTTTGTACACACCTGGAGGGAAGGTTTAAATGCTGCTTCATATCTGTCTACTGCCTTATCAGGAATAGAAAGAAGGTCTACACCCATGTAAACACACAGCAGGACGACAGGATTCCCTCATCACTGATGTCGGTATCTAGCCCAAAATGGCGCCATCCTTGGAAAGAAAGCGGAGAACTGAATGCTATAGTTGACAAAATTTTAGGTGAGAGTAAACAATGAGCAAGTTCCTTTACGTTCCTAATTTTTTAGAGTTTTATTTGGCTTAGGAGCAACCAGACTTAATAGTATTGCTGCCTCACTAATTGCTGAAATTGTCATTTTTGAAAGAAGAGGAGGGGGATTATAAAACAAAGCATTCCAAAGAAAGAAAGTGTGATTAAGTTCATTTCAAATTTGAGGGCTAGGGAAAGCCTATACAACAGACAAAAAAGTAAAAGGCTTTATCTTTCCTCAGAAATGAATAACATAAAGCTCTTTAATATGCATAATGAGAGTGTTCCTGACTCATTAAAGGTAAAAAAGTGGTTCTTCAGTAATATCTTCTCTAATCATTTTAATCTGGGATTTGGTGATCCTGCAGTAGATGTAACTATTGCTGTAGAATGAAACATGAAATGAAACTCGCTAAAGATTCTGGCAAAATATAAAAAGTGGAAGTAGAGCTTGCTGCCCATAGAATGAGAGCAAAACAGATTTTTAAAATTGAAAAGAGAAACTACCCAACTGCTTGTATTTATGCTTTGATCTACAGCAAGTTCAAACCTTGCCCAAACTTGCTATTGGGGAGGCATATTATGCTCTCTGCATTACATACAAAATAAGTCTCGAAGCTTCTATTACTGCAGTGAAAACCAGGCTGGTCGTGGACCAAATGAGTAGCTTCAGCTTTGATAGATGTTCTAAGTAAACATAAATATGATGAACACACCTCAGCCATAAGATTATTTTGTGATGGCTGCGCTGGGCAAAACAGAAATGCCCACATAGTTCATTCTTTGAATTGGTGGTTTTTAAAGTAATCCCCAGACTCAATTAAAGAAATACTCATTACATTCCCAGTGCCTGCAGATCACCTTTTCAGCACAGGGGAGAAGAGTCTTTGGAAACAATCTGAAATATTAACTGCTGAGCGATATCAGAAAATTTATGAGAAAATGGGAGACATTCACAAGTTAGGTATAGAATGGAATATTTTAAACTTCAAGAGCCTCTGCAGTGTTCTGAAGAAGCCAGTGGGTATAAGAGACATGAAATGTGTAATTCTAAAAAAGAAATTCACATCATCTTCATTGTTTTTAAAATGGAACCCTTATACAGACTGGATGATGTCTCAAAAAACTATATTTCCTTACTGAACAGAGGTGTATCAGCTGATCAGATACCTGATCCAAATGCTGTCTGTTTGATATACACTATCAAGTCAGAAAAAATGAAAGACTTAATTGCTCTTCTGAAACAACATTTTGGTGTTAGCTGGAAGGAGGATGAAAGTCTGAAATTTTATGTTGTACTTGAGAGAGATGTGCAACAAACAAAGAGCAAGAAGAAGTAGTTGAGGATGAATGGGATTGCTTGGAGATGGAATCTGGATATCAAAGCTCTGAAGAAGAGCATGAGAAAGTGTATGTGAAACTACTTTTGTTGGTGATATATTATAATTTTGTTTTTGTAATATTTGCTGTGTATTATTTTTTTTTTCAAACTTGACACAAAACATTTTAACACTTTACTTTTAAAAAAGATAACTTTTTACTGCTTTGTTTAATGAATATCAAAACATTTTTTTTTTTGAATTATTAATTTAGAGATTCCCTGGATAATATTTCAAGCAAAAACAAATAAAAGAAAAGAGAAAAATTGCAGGATGTTTAAAATAAAACTATCTTTGATCCTGCTATTAACAGTTATAATATAAGCTATAAAAAGAATTTGGAGAATTGTTAATGGTTCAGTTTAAATTGTATAATATAGCTTAAAAATTAAGAAAATGACACATAATTAAAGAAGAAAGAATTTGAATTGTATATTTGAAATAATATTTTCAATTGTTCTCCTTGATTATAATTTTGATCACATTGCTTAAATAATTTCTGGATATTTCTCAAAAAACAGCATGTAATATTAAGACAAGTGACTGATTTTCATTGTATTGTTTAAAAAAAATTTTGAGAACATGTACTTGAATTTATGATTTCATTATATCAATTAAACCGATTAAGAATGGACACTAAAGAGTATTTTTGTTCATTATTTCTATATAAATTTGCTTCAAAACACAATATGACCTTTTGGTTGGTGCAAAGTGAGATAAGACCACAGATTTTCAAAATTCAATTAGAAACAGTGGCTTTAAGTAAAGCGTGAGTTTTTTGCCACTTATCCTATTTTTCTGTATTCAGAACTCTAAATAGATCCCAGTGTATAAATTTACATTATCTATAAAACTTTACTCAACATCAGTTTTTGGCCTCTCCTGTAAAATTTGTATTTGTGGACTTATCATGTTTTGAAAAGTTACTCCTTAAATTGCTTAGATCTATTGCACAAGTTTTAACACAAGTTTTCTTCATAAATTATTGAACACAGATTCTATCATAAAAGTGTTGATGAATTTGTGTTAAAAAATTAATAGAATTGTTTACAGTCCTAAATGAACGCAGTACACCTGCATCTCTTTCAACAATCTGTAATCATTAGGACTTGAGGAAATGTGACATTACACTATCACATAGGAGAGTCATTGACTTCAACTTCTTGGCACAACATGTCATCTTGCACATTTTGCATATTTTTTGCTCTTCACAATACATCCACATAGTGCTGAAGCTCAGGAAGTGTTTCCCAGTTTTCACCAAAATGTGAAGACAAAAACTTTGAAGCATCTTTCAATTTTGCCTTTGATATGTTCTGTATGTTGTTAGCAAATATTTCCTTGGGTTCTATCTCTGAGATGGAGCAGTTTTTCTCTATAATGAACATGGCTGTGTTTGTGTCAATGCGATAAGCTTTCTCCCCCCTTACTTTTACATCATATTTCTTAATAGCCTGTGTTAGTATTATTGTTTGCTAGGAGCAGTTTGCTTAAGAACAGCATCAGAGTTGGTTTTTCAACTGAAAACTTTACAGTTCACTCCAAGATTAATTACCTGTCCATGTTTCCCAACTATGCCCAAATAAGCTGTTTGAGAAATAATCTCTTTTTGTTTCTTGATGTCCTTTCCAATATTGTCAAACACTCAATCTGGAAGAATGAGTGTCCTCTTACAGAAAACACTACTTCAAGGCGTTCAATGTTACTTGAAGCATTCAAAAACCATTTACCACACATGGCCAGGAGGTTTCTGTTTTTATTTTGGCCCCCATATGAGTCACAATGAGTCTGACTTCTGTGTAATTTCTCATATCAGAGTTCAATCAGCCTGTCATATAATGCTGAAGCAATCTGACTAGATTTCTTTCTGTATTGGTCCTCCATCCAGCAATAACAATAAACACTATCTTTGGCAAGTCTACATTTTGAAGTACCCTGAATTTCAGCGAAAGTATAAAAGTAGAGTTTGCGACAGTTGGCCTCCTGATCTGGAACTCAGGGTAAACACTGATTTTTCTACGTGTCAACGGAATCCAAGATCAGAGCAAGTGTTAAAATCCATGCGGAAACAACACAGCTGCTTCCGTAACCTTATTGTCATACGTGACAAACAGTTTGTTTATACTTAACTCAGGAGGCAGGTACATTCTCTGCCTTGACTTGTTGTGACAGTAGTGAGATTCAACAAACACTAAGGAAGATATAAATTTCACAATGTGTCTTCCTATCACCCCCACGCTTCTCAGTTGGAGGGTTACCTGTTTGTGCATACTTTTTGTAATTGTATCGGCACACCTTCTGGAGACATGGAGGATGCTAAGAAAAGCTTGCTGACATACAGGAACCTTATTACTTTTACTATTACTAATATAAAATTTAGTTTGGAATTGCTTTCCAGCATGTTTTTCATTTTTTGGCCTCTTTCTCTGCACAGATACAGTTTCAATGTGCCTGCAAATGAAAGAATTTTCAGTTTCGTAGGTTTTATTTAAGTGATAGTGTTCATGGAATACCTTTATGTCATTCATTGATAATGTCCCACATCTGAATGATTTTGTTATATGTTTATGTTTGTCTTTACATGCAGGCGATGTAGGCGTATCTTTAGGGGTATACCTGTTTAGGAAAAAAGAAAGAGAAGAAAATTAAGCCTATTTCTCAGTGATATATGACAGAAAACTGTAATATAAGGATAAAACCTCAACTGAATAAACCGAGGTGGTCCAAACTTTTTTTGGTAAAGCGGTGGACTAAGGGAGAGCTGAGTAATTATTTTACCCTTATTGCTGTGTTTACAATTTTTGCATAAGTATTAGTTGTAACAATTTGTTTTATTTGAAACATATGTTACAACAATGGCCTTCTTGTTCAGATCTGCAAATGTAACAATGGAATATTTGGAAACCAATATTATATTGCATTGCTGGTATTGCTGTATGAATTAAAAACTCATTTTATTAAGAGTGTTATTCTGTCTCTGTGGTATGATTCAGAAATCTGAGCAAATAATATTTTGTTAAAATATATATTTGTTTCATGATGAATAATATTGTATTAATAATAGATAGAAACATGAGACTATGGTTTCCTTGTAGCAAACTTCAAAGTATAGGTTAAGGTTCCCAGGCTGAATGGAGTATTATTTGCATTAATCAACAAAGTACATTAATAAAAAACTTTTCTGCTTAATATAAAGTTACTGACAGAATGCAATTACTTCAGTCTTTTAGCAGCAACTGATTTCCATTTCCTTAACTCCTGGACTTTCCTAGCTTTTGTGTGACTGACAGGTGTCACATTTTGAGGCACTGTGTCCATCACAGAACATTTAGAAGAAAACTAGCACCTGTCTTTATAATATAATATATGGGGATACTCTACACAGTTCAAAAAACTGAAAATATTTCTAACATAATTAACAATTTTAAAATATAGCACACTTGAACAGAACACACACTATTATTTCCACCATTGCACCTAATGGACCAGAATGAAAACAGCCTATAAGTAGTTGTGGAGATTGCCCTTCTTGATTCCAACAGATGATAGAGATTGTCCTGTTTGTAACCAACATTTGATTTTAATGCATTGAAAAATTAAGATTTTGTTCATTTAGAAACATACAAGCACTACATTTCAGTAGAGGGCTAGTAGCGCAATCCAGTGGTACCAATATCTCAATTTTGCAAAAAAGTGGAGATTGCTCTTTTTGATACTAATGGCCTCACTTTGTCTGCTTTCTTTTGTAAATATTTAATGAGCATTCAATTATACAATTGTATACTCTGGAGTAAAATACTTCTCCAATAGATAGCTTGGGTGAGGGTTGATTCTCCTAACAATCACAGCAAACTTATTGAAAATTCTTTTTGCCCTTATTTTGTGCAACTTATAATCTGTTCTTATACAACTTCTTAATTTCAAATTTTGAGCTAATGCAACAAAAAATGTTCACAAATTGAGCAACTATCAAATGAGGATTTCCAAAAACCCATGTTAAAATGTTTGTAGAATACCTTTTTATACTTTGAATGGGAGCAGCCCAACAACCCTTGTCTACCTCGAGAAACATTGTACCTATCATTTTTAAGACTTAGCTCTGATGAAGATATGATCCTTAACTTTATTTCTAGAGTAATGAGGAGATCTGCATTTATACTTAGGTATATCCTTCTTAATGAACCACATCTACTCTTTGTCCCTTTCCTGCAGCTCGTGAGCTTGCCCAATTCAATTTTCCTTTGCTTATTTATTTTCCAGCTCATATCTTTTGGTAATGCACCTGAGTTTGTCTCTAGACACTCCTAGAAAAATACATATAGAACAAACATAATCTGATCAGATATTTATTTTCATTCTACAAACTTTTGTTTAGTCTACAAATAAAATCAGACTTACCTGTCACTTTTCTGACTGTCGAGGCATACAGGAATCTCTTGGCCTCCTTTTTCTCTTATGTAGAAACCTTCATTTACTTTTATCGTCTTCTATGCCTCTGTGTCTTTTAGGCAAGTTCACTTTCATGTATGATAGTAAGAAACTGTCCTCTTAATCTTTTGTCTTATTCATATACAGACTAACTTTAAAATGAATAAGATCATTAAAACACTAACGTCCTCCTGCTTTGCATATTGTTTCTTTTGTTGTTTCAATATGGTTACAGTCAATATTCAGATCTTCATTTGAGGGTGCAAATGAACACCTCTTTCTCTTTTGGTATTGGTGATTCCTGCTTTGTTTTCCACTGTTCACCTCCTGAACTGCTGCAGAATACTCTAAATCTTCTAACATCTTTAATAACGATGTTCCATACAAGAGCTTTCTACACCAACTGCTAATTGTATGAGACAGTGGTTAACACGAAAGAGAATTAAACGATCTTATTGTAGTTGTGTGGCTGTCTGACAATAAACATGTGTGAGTGTAAGGGCTATTCAATTTTACCTTTAAATAATTAAATAATACATGATCTTAGTTTCAATCATGCAGTATAAAAAAAAATATTAGTCGAGTTTTGTGAAATCTCGAAAAAAGATGATGTTGAGTTTTATTAAAATTTGCTCTACAATTGCAAATATTCAGTCTTGTCATACTTTCTGTAGAACATTATATGATAGTCATATTTAACCATCAGAATCCATTAAAAGCCAAATTTTAAAAAAAAAATAGTGTTGGTTGAGTTTTGTTTAAATGATCCTGTACAATGGCATATTTATTCTTTTCACTGTGCTATGCAAATAGATGGGGTTGATGTCAAAGCAATGGCAGCCAATCATAACAAAACACAGCCATATGCTTTTGTCTACATCAGCATCTTTATTAAAGTTAAATGAATGTTAAGAATTAGCAATACTGAAATTAAATTTCTTTGTTGATATAGGTAGGTTAAGCAGATAATTTTTAATTAATTGGCATGAATCATTCAATACATATGTATGCAAATGAGGAGAATGGACAAGAAGAAAGAAAAAAAGGTGCTAAAGACATCCTGTTTACTTTTTGGCTTTCAAAAATGGAAGAATTCTTGGAATCATCACAGATTTGTCAATACATCCAAACACCATAATGAACAATATGAGCTGATAGAAAGAAAAATATGCACTAACAAAAGCATTATATGAATTTTGTGAAGAATTAACTTTAGCTGCATTGCCTTTTGGTATCTTGCTCTCAAATGCCTATTATACACAAATCAGCCCAACTCCATGGGTAACCTAATAGTCTAAGAGATCCTTAGTTCCAATCTCAATTGGGATGACTTACCTGGGTAATTTGTTTTCTAGAAAGATAAATGTTAACTTTCAGCTCTACTTAGGCTTGTATGAGCTATCATTTATCATTACTCCATCTCTTTTAAGCTAGTCTTATAGGGACATAAACAACAAAATGCATTGTTGAGCAAGCTGTATAAAATAACAATTACCCTCAGAATGAATTATCATTACACAAAAGCATGAAACAATTTATTTTGTGATTATATACCTATCCTATAGGCTACACCTTTTATGATAAAAGATGGTGTATAACCACAGAGTAAGATTTAAATGAACTTACTCTCAGTTTGTACAACTGGTCTTAAAGCCTATTATTGATCTTGCGGCTATGAAAATATTAATCTACCTATCTTGCAAAAGTTTCCCTTCTATGCTCAGTTGCTCTTAGAAAATGCTAATTTTACTATAATCCTAATGAAAATGTTTGTAGCACCAGTATAAAAAAATAAATCAATATCTACTATTACCAACTACAGTTCCCTGATGTAGAGGGTGGAACCATTGCATAGTACAGATCTAAATTAGTCTTAGGCAATGTAGCTGCAATGCAGGATAGTTGGCCTTGAAGACTATCAGCACAAGAAGAAAGAATTATGGGTTTTAAACTAGCAAACGAATAATAAATGATGAAACAAAGAACAATGATGATGCTAAAACTTCTTAAGAATGCCATTTAAACTAAATGTATAAATCAGTCAATCACTTCTTGATCTGCCATATGAAATAATTTTGTATGTAACACATTAAATATCTCTTCTTGCAGCTGCTTCATTTCTGATAATCTGACCAGAAATGTATTTATCATACAAATATGTATACCAGCTTAATAAATTATCATCATTGGCTTTTCATTGATAAATGTTGTATGAGAATCACAAGGTTCCTAGCCATGATGCAGAACATGACACAAATAACTCTTTGGGATAGAAACTTTGAGCTGCAGTTCAAATACATTTCCAAAAATTCAAACCATGTTTATCTTTTGAGATACCAACTTGCTTAGAGAATTCAATAACTCTGAAAATATTAAAAACACCTATCTTTCTTTTGTCTATTCAAGAGTCACTAACTTCCAAATAGACTCTATGAGTGTGATGATAAAAGTAAGTAGAAAATGATTGTTTGGGACAACAATACCTAATTATTTTCTATGATGGTCTCTCATCTCAATGATTAAAAATATTAATGTCATGGTTCAGACATTTTATGTATTCTTCCCAAAATTTGGACATACCAAAGGGAACCTTGGTTGAACATTGTACTAAAGCTTAAAAACCATGAGCATATATATATGTATATATATATGTGTATATATGTATGTATATATATACATACATATATATGTATGTATCTGTATATATGTATATATAACATGTCAAAAATAAAATAACAATGTACAGTAGCACCTTTTGAAGGTTACATGAAAACAATTTTGTTTATATACCAACTACTAGCATTTACACATGCACCACTCTAAGAAACATCCGTAAAAATTGTTTTTAAATACCAACAGCAGACATTAACACTTAAATCACAAGTTGCTGTGTGTTTCAGTCTGGTGCACATTCTTCTGAGGCTAGACCTGGTCATCTTTCACCGCTCTGTAAGTGGTTTGGAGCATCTGCAAATGTATATTTCAGGCTGTATGCTTCAGCCACCAAGACGCTAATTTCAGAATCACTCCAATGTTGAGTTGGGAGATTTTGTAGCATTAGCATTAGACCCTGTAAATGAAAGCAAGTTTAACAATGTGTCAGCTCTGCTTATGAGAAGTTACACTGACCACATGCTCAGAAATTCTACAGGGTGTATCTTTATTGGCGTCATATATTTGGGGGACATGTTCCTGACATCAAAACAGTCAAAAAAAGTTCATATGTACATGGGTCTGAAAATTATTTATTTCAGAGTTACAACACAAAATCGAAAGTTACAAAAATTGCTCGAAGTGGCTTCCACTTGCTTTGATGCATGCAGTAAGTTCTATTGTACTTCATTAGGATTTTCAAATGCCCAGTTATGAGTGTTATGAAAATTGAAGATGCTGTCGCAAGTAAAACCAGCCTCATCCATGAATAAGATACCATCAACAGAGGTTTTCTCTCAACAACAGAGTATGCCAGAGCAAGGAACGCAGGGTTACTGCATGCATTGAGGCAAGAGGAAGCCACTTCGAGCAATTTTTGTAACTTTCAATTTTGTGTTGTAACTCTGAAATAAATGATTTTCAGATGCATGTTTATATGAACTTTTTTTTTTTTTTTATGCCAGGAACACATCTCCCAAATATATGACACCAATAAAGATTCACCCTATATACTCAAAATACATTTCAGTGCATATACAATTTTTTAAATATTCCTTTATGTCAAAAGGAAAATATGTATGTTTGATCACAAAATTAAGCATAGCAATTTTTAATGTGATTGTAATATGGTCAGAATGCTGAAACATGACTTATAAATAATTTGAAGATGGCACTATACATAATATTTTTGATCGGGTCTTGCTCTTTCAGCAAAATGAATTATTGAATAAGATGTGTATGCATGTGCTGGTCTCATTAGTCATTATATATGAATAGCAAAGAGCTATGTATTGACCTTTTATGAACAAAAGGTAGAGGAATCAAAATCATGGCCATTTCTCACTTTGTTTGAAACTTACTGTGTTTGTATTATAGTGTTCATGCCATTGGATTG
Organism: Hymenopus coronatus; assembly: GCA_030762935.1. Taxonomy (NCBI): domain Eukaryota; kingdom Metazoa; phylum Arthropoda; class Insecta; order Mantodea; family Hymenopodidae; genus Hymenopus; species Hymenopus coronatus. The sequence continues at coordinate 346,302,141 of CM060900.1, forward strand.
GTAATCCGAGTTCTCTTTCTTGGCCTGCCAAACCACCTATGGTTATGGCTGCCTGTACTAGGTGTTAATATATTAACTATTTATTGTGCATAGGTATTTCTGGTGAATGTTTCTTGTCCCTTCCTCTCAGTATTTTATAAACTTAATCCTGAGAACACGCAATAAAAGGACTCAAGATATATTATTTAATTATAAATTTATTATAAATGTATTATTTAATTATACATTTAGCCATTATCACTTCCACCACTTCCCCCTTGTGTGAGTTTCCATTGGATAACATTGAAAATATCCCAAAATCAACTATTAATATAGTTGTGTATATTTCTAAAACTAATTTTATATTAAATACTGAATTACAACAAAGTTAAACCTTGATGTACAAGCGTCATAAATGACCAGCTCATTTACTGCAAGAACAGTGCATTTGAGAATCAGCACAAAATATCACAACTAACTGCATGGCTGCAATAGCAACTGTCTGTTTCCACCAAGGCTTACTTGCACAGCTATTGCTGTAGGATTAGCTACAATTAGCTTATGAAGTGCAAAGAATAGACTATATATATAAAATAAACATAATGTTGCTATAAGCTGGGGTGAGTGTGCCACCTATTCATAACAAAAACAATGTATTCATTGTTCTATCAAGTTTATATTGATATATGAAGTACATATTGTCATAATTCAATCACAGATTATGATGATGAGAATAAGCAACCCAAAAGTTATTAGGAACAAAGATGGAACCATGGGAGAGACCACATCCCAATCATGACGACTAGGTAGGATGCCACCATGTTGGTGTGTCTTCCGCAGAATGTAGATGAAGGGACACAACAATCTGGGAAACAGCAGGAAAGAATCCTAGTCACAGAAAAATCCACGTTCACCACTGGGAATTGAACTCAGCACCAGAGGCAGGTGCACTACCACTGTGCTACAGGGACAGTTTTCCATCACATAAAATGGTATAAAATTATTAATATTCTTATTTCTATGCAATAATAGTGCAAAATACTAGTTTATAATTAATATAAAATGAACATTACTTTACTTGTACTATTGGAGCTCTGGTGTAATTGGATGCAATATAGTGACTTTTAACATTGGGTCACACAATTTAAAATGAATTTAGATCTGTTACCTTCTATCATTGTTATGTAATTTGTACATGGCTGTTAAATAAGATGTAATGCTCTTCTGCAGCTCTACCTATGTTCACTTTTAACAGTGTTACATAATTAATTGGGTTTTATTTTTTGCGGCTTAAAATTGTTGCTATTAAACAACACTTAATAACACATATTTTGACACAAGCTTGCCTGAAATAGTTCCATCAATTTGTAAAGAGGTTTGTCATGTTTATACACATAAGACATAGCTGCTTCAGTGGCAGAATCAATTGCTGCTATTATTTTCACAATATCTCTCTGATGTAAAAACAGATTTACAGTTTTCACATTCTCTATGATTGTTAATTATTGTTTGAATCAGATAATCAGTGATAACTGATGAAGTAGCAGACTTTAATGTTATGCCTAGGTGGTGAATACCACTTTTAATGCATTCTGCAATATAGATGTAATATGACATCTTGTAAATGACTGTTAAACAACACATTTTACCAATGGATTACATCGGATAACTCCATTAAATAACACAAACCTCGAAATCTGGATTTGTGGCCATGTGGAGTAGCTAACCTCTCAATCCAAGGATTACAAGATCGAAAATGTGTGTTCTGCATTCCAGAGAAACTGTAGAAATGGATGAGGAGTGTCCAACTAAACAATTGTGTGATGACATGGTTGGATGCTTACAGGTTTCAATTGAACTCAGATACATACATTTTACAATTTTTTCTTCATTTTTTTTTTTTTTTTAAATTCACTCACTCCCTGGTGCAGCATTGCAAGATCAGTTAATACTGCAGTTATCATGTGCCCAAATGGCCGACAGTCTAGGGCATGGTAAGTGAGAGTTGACTATACTGGTATGAATGGAAGTTCACGCCCTAAAGTACCAATATCTTTTTTTATTTATTTTTATTTATTTATTTGAACATCACCTCTGTTATTGGGTATACTTGAATTGCTTAAGTAGCTTTATTTGAGATTCAAGGAAAATACTAGATCTCTATTACTGTCAGGGGCTTAAAAGAAGACAAAGTTTTTCTGTTATGGTACTGAACGTGTCATTGTATTAATTCCTTTTTTAGAGTCAACAGAATTTGCACTGGGAAATGCAGAAATTATTCCAGTAGTCAATATTTTATGTATACCCTGACTACCAAACATTAGTTTGGTCACTGTCCTTCCTTAACTGAGCTGAGCATTACTTCTATCTGATCATTTGAACATTTTCTGGTAAGAAAACAGTGGAAACCAGATGTCAAGAGATACCTTCTGCACTTTTCTGTTGATAAGTAGTTAACATCATAGCTTCATAGGCCCCTTTGCTAAGAAAATACTTCCTAGGATGTTGGTAACTATTCTTTCAAACATTTAAGTAGTTCAGAAACTCATCGTCCAGCCACTGCAATCCCACATCATGAATTCAAAAGAAACATTTTTGATATATTGTCACAAGAATGTGTTTTCTTCTCATTGTGAATTCTAAGCCATTTTCTTGTTTCCAAGAATTCAACTGCAGCAACATCTGAAAATATTTGAATTGTCCTTTTAAGATTCATTTTTTCAAAACTCCTAGGACTGAGATATTTTTCAGTCAGAAATCAGAGGTTTTTCCACATTTCTCCTTTCCAAAATTCAAACAGCATCCTTAGGTATCAAGGACTAACTGATTTTCCATTATTAGTAAGTGATCTTTTACAATTGAAGGAAAGGTTTCTTATATTCTTCTATTATACAGCAGTAGTCATAAGATAGAAAGAGTGACCACTCAACATCCCAAGGCTGACATATTTCTAATCAAGTATAGTTCCATCACATATTTCAGAAAACATTTTTACATTTGTAGAGCATTTGTTGGTTACAATTCTTATCATGTTGAATCTGGAGCCTTCTAATCCTATGTCAACATTAAGAGTCAACTGCTTGAATTCTTTACCTGCGATAGTATTTAAAATATATATGGCACAGATATTATAAAATGTATTGCTAGACTTTGGAAAACAAAATATGCTAATTTAGTTGCATTGTTATTTTCCTGTCCACTGTATTTTTTTAAAAGTCGTTCCTTGTCTACATTCCCTATTACATCACCTAATTTGACATGTTGCACATCTGGTCAAATAGCTCTATCATTGATTATTAGCAAATCAAATGTCTCTTCTTATCATCCATGCAATTCATCTAGCCACTGTGTTATTAGATTCATGGTATTTCCCTTGGTGCACATGCCTATACAGGATGTAAATGAATAACGCCGCATGAATTTGACTGATAATAGATGGTTTATAGACACTCAATTTGAAATAGAAAACCAATGATCTATGAATACAAATTACAGAGTTTTGCCTTAAAATTGCTAGGTCGTATGCACACCACTGATCATGTCCACTTCAACTGTAAGGCATGTTTAGAAAACAAGCGGATGATTTTGGAAGCTATGTGTTTAGTGTAATGGATATGGTGCAAGAATGCAAAAGTGCACGTGCATTAAAATTGCAGGTTTGAATCCCCATGACTACAGATTTTTTCTTTTTTTATTTTTTCACTTAGTTGAACTTGATTTGCAGGAAACATTGCGTTGTGCTATAATTTTTCATTTAACCATGCTTAAGCTCTTTATTTCAAATTCTTTTAACTATCATTTACATTTTCATTACCTAAACAGAGGTACATACTGGAAACTTAGTACTTAAATGAACTAGTTCAAGCTCAACTAAAAACTTATAAGATGTAAATAATTGATAAGCACTTGAAAGAGTAAATGTTACCGAGTTATTAAAAAAATAAATTGCATTGGTATTAATATTGCAATGGTAGATACAGCAGAACAAAAGTAAGCAAACAAATTGGAGTAGGCACAGGTTTCAAAGGAATTGCTCAAAATGGTGACCTCTAACATCGATGCATAGGCGACATTGAAGCAGAAATGATTCCTGAACCCTGTTGAGCATTCCTGGTGCATTGTGAATCTCATCACTGGCTGCAATAATGAAGGCAACCAATGTCTCTTCAGAATCATCATGCTCGGAAGATGACCCCAGAAAAAAATGGCCATGAGGTTGAGATCCGGCAAATGAAATGGCCAGGCATAGTAGGACTGACTTTTCCAATCCAGCAATTTGGGAAGACTCAATTTATATGTTCTTGCATGTTTATCGCATAATGCGCATCATGTTGGAAATGCAGTTGAGACCAAACATTGAGCATTACTTTTACCAACAGAGCTGGCAGTACATACTTCAGAAATGTTTTATAAGGTCACCATGCAGTCGAGGAGGAAGATTGTATGGCTCAATGACATGGTCAGAAACAATGCCAGCCCATATGTTCACCATGAACTGCTGTTGGTGGCTCTTCTAAACAATGGCATGGGAGTTTTTGTATGCCCATATGTGACTATTCTTGTAATTAAGAAACGGTTCACCCCTGGTAAACGTGGCCTTATTGGTGAATACCACCAATGAAAACAATTCTGGCCTATTCATATTTGCAGGCATAAATTATAATCCTCTGGTTTTAAGGCTTGCACCTTTTGTAGATGGAAGGGGTAGAGTTGATCCTCATGCAAGACTGGCCATACACTTGTTCGAAAGTAGTCCGATAGGGCTGCCATCTGTTGGGGTACTTTTTGCTGTAAATAAATACAGCTATTGCAGAATGACACCATGCTTCACCATACACATAGTGCATATCAGTGAGTTAGCAAAACTAATTTTGCACCCATGTTACCTGAGTACCTACTTAACTGTTTCAACATAGTGTTATTGTGCAGATGGCAAATAGGAAATGACATGTAGGAGATTTGATTACTGAATACTTAAGTAAGAAACAATTACCGTATGGTGGTGTTAGTGTCTTCCATGGGTAAAAAAAGTCATCTATTAGCAGCACTAGGTATTCATCATGCTAACACATATCTAGGTACTCAGCACCTCTTTTGTACTTTGTGCTATTGCTTATTGCCAACCGACAAGTTCATGGTAATGTCAATACACAATCCTCCCGCCTTAGTCAGCAACAGTAAGCAATACCCTTTCCATTGTAAATGATGGTGGTAGTTTGTGATTTTAAGGCATAAGCATAATATTGCTCACAAGATGGAAAATAATTTGCCCATATCCAGGTTTGAACTTGATTCCTCAGGTTTATTCAGGTTCACAGTCAATCCGACTAAGTGTGTGGCCAAAGTACAGCTATATGATATTTCCCTGCGACCAAAGTACAACTATGTGATATTTCCCCAAGTTTCTTTAGCTGTTAGGCACAACCTATTATGTATTGCATTGGCATCCAGTCCCACATTAGGTCTGCAATTTAAGTGATTTTGGTAACATTAAAATTTAGAAATGCTTCTTCAGAGAGATAAAAGACAGGCTTTACCAAATGCATAATAAGCTCTAGTTTTATTTCAGATGCAGACTATTTACATATTTCTTTCTGATTGTGATTTATTGATCCCAATCTCTAATTACTTTGAATATACATAACATGGTAACTTGACCTCGTAGACCATGGTTTCTCATCTCAAACTGGTCAACTAGGAACTTCTACTGCCTATAAAATTCATGCAGTGTTATTCATTTACACTCTGTATAATTTTTCACTGTGTGGATGCTAGGAAGGTTAAGAAAGGGAGCATTTAAAATGAATTCATATGCTGATGCAGCTTTGCTCTGCCATAATATGCAATATCTCACATCCAGTTTGTTCCAGAGAGAGTTTATTTACTTTAATGCTTGCAATTGTTTAAGAAATAAAGCTAATATCCTTATTGTTTATTACTACTCCCAAAGTTCTTAATTTTTTCATTAGCCTGATTATAATTTTTTTAAATTCCTTTTTAGTTACCTATAGCACCTTTGATTTGATTTTTATTCTTTGGCCAGTCTTTTGAGACAGTGAAGAGGGCAAAGGTAGAAAAACAGACTATAGCATTGAATTTTTCAGTCTGATTCTACCTTTCCAACTCCTGTCCTACATATGACTTGTATGGAAAAACAACATAAACCTAATTATTCCTTCAGCCAGCAGAAATAGGAGATTTGAAATGGCTCTAAATCTAATAGGAAACAGTACAGTATCAAAGATGAATTTTTGCTCAAAATATTACGAGTTTTCTTTAAGTGCTAGGATATGCAACAGAAAATACCAAGTGTATTTCTCAAAGCTGAATGAATGATTGCTTTACCTGAAAGTCTTTCTCCTGCAAAAGTTCTTTACGCCAATGAAGCAGAAATGCTGCACACACATAGAGTTGAAAAGAAGCAAAACCATCAGATTCTGCCAAGTATGTATCCCAGAGTCTGATAGTACAGTGCAATGGCAACTCGCGTGTTAGCAAATTGTTCATCCAACGAAATGAAAACTGAAGGTAATCCACACCATGCTGCTGAAGATGTTTATGTAGTGGACCTGAAGAGAAGAAATATGTCAAATAACAATATATATTTACACATAAATAAAACTGTCAAGCTGTCAATGGCTAGCTAACCAGGGGAAACACTCTGGTGACTCCAAGTGACAATTTAGTATTGCCACAGAAAATTCCAGATATACTGAGTTACTTTTCTTTCTAAAGCCATTAACAGCATTTTATTAATTTAAAAGTAAAGGTGATTTAAGTAACAATGGGTGTGGAGTGAATATACAAAGGTCATCTGCAAAGTCCTTGGCCTAAATATGAAACAGCAAAGTTTTTCATTTTTCAACATAATCTCCTTTAAGAGCAATACACTTAATCCAGCAATGCTCTAGCATTATTATCCCATCCCTGTGGAGCTTTTCTGGAAGCTCTGCAAAATAGGTATCTACAGTCAATCCACTCCTGGTTTAAAGAAACATGCTGTCCTTAGGAGGGTGGATGTTCTAACAATTGATAGAGGAAATCATTTAGGTTTGAAACTACTAGAACACTTTTGTGGGCAGGTGTGCTTTCCTGTTGAAAGATTGCTCTTTTTCCTCTGCATACAAGGTCATTTCTCTTTCTCTCTTGAATGTTGCTAGTCTGGTAAGATCATCACAGTAATACTCTATGGTTATTGTCTAACCCATTTCAAGATAATCAGCAAAATGACCTTATCATCCCAAAATACTGATGCCATGACTTTTCCTATTGATGCAGCTGTATTTGCCTCTTTGGTGCTGAACAACCAGCTTCTATCCACTATTTTGACTGCTGCTTGGGTTCTGGTGTGAAATGTTTCATTCATTGTATTGGCTCTGCAAATAAATTAAGTTTTGTTCCTGTTCAGTCCCTCATGAGCATTTTCTTTTGTGGTGTGCTGTAGACAAACATGTCACCTAGCTTGCACAAAGCTTCCTCATTCCTAAATTTTGATGAAAGGCATAACCCACATGCTTAGATATACCTCAGCAATTTCAACTCAACTCAGCGGGTTGTCCCAGCATCATATTAAGTACTTTTTTTAATCATTTCCGGTGTTGTACATTTTTGGCACCCTTTGCATGTTTTGTCTTCTAGGCTGGTGGATCCATGTTTATACTTTGTGGCCCACTTTTTCACTGTCAAAATGAAGGCAAGTTTCAGCACACACACTTCAGTGAATCTTTTCATGAATTTCATTTAGCTTCAAACCCTCTTAAAGTAAGAATTTTTAAACAGCAGGATACTCCATTTTATCCACATCAAAAAATATAACTTCAGATGACCAGAATACAACAAGCAACATTACTTCAAACTTGTCAAAACATTTATAAGAGATGTACCAAATTAATGGGAAAACATTGCTGTTTTTCTTAGTGCTACAGAAATAATAAATATGGCACTATTTGAATACACTTTCTAATAGGATTAGTACTGAAGGACTGGAAATGATCCCTGGACCTTAGGAATGGCATGAAGTACTGGAAATATCTTCATTAAAATGGACAATATGGAACAGCAACTAAGTAACAAAATGTTCAGAAATTATATTGAATATATAACATTGCAATAAGAATAAAACATGCCAACCTTTTCAAGCAGAAGACAACATGCTGCAGATTGTGGGCATCAAGTTCATTAATACAGCACGAATCACAAAACTAAATAAACTATTAATATGGAAATGGTGTTTCCTGATATCATGATACAGAGATTTATACTTAAAGATCCGGCATAAATGAAAAATCCTTTAGGCTTGCTGTGTAGCTTTATTAGCTTGTCAGAAGTCTTCACTGAAACTCTGTTCATAACATACAATAATGCTGTTGCATTTCAATTGGAAAATTGATCTCAATATCTTATTAGACATCAGTGACCAGAAGTCAGTTTTATTCTTTCTCAAGTCAATGAGCAGCAGTAAAATTGCCAAAATTGTGCCATTTTATCGTATTTTAATATCACATCTGATCCTTGAATACAAGCTAATCATGCTCATTTATTATCTTCTCCACCTTATGTGATGGGTTAGGAGTTAGCATCTCAGGTTCAATTGAATGGATACCCTGACTTTGAGGTTTTACATGCCTTTTCTAGGTTCATAAGTGAATGCTGAGATGGATTTTATATTACCATGTACTTTCCTGCTTATTTCCTTTCAAGGGTTGCAGGGCCTATCACAAAGGTTGATGGTATGTGATTCATACCATGGTTATGCTTTAAGACGAGTGGTTTCTTTGCCAGTGAAGAACTCCACTCCTTACTGTTTTTCTGATCTTTTGGATGGGGGCATCAAAGGGGCATCTGGGAAATGTTCTATTTGGAAGGGATGAGGATTCTGGTGCACTACCCTTCATACTCTCTAGCCTCATCCTTTCCTCCTGAAGATTTTTGTAGATGCAATAGGTCTAGCCTTGGCCTAGGTGCCGAAATCCTCCTCCATATTTTGACCCTAACATCTTTCCCTACTTCCAATAAAGTGATCAGGATGCAAATTTTACCTTAACTGATTTTAAACGAAGGGAAATTGCTTTTCATCAGGACCCTAGAAGACTTGGGATTACTGTTCTTATCTGTCATACCAGTGATAATTCTTTCTAGTATCACATATAAACCGCATTAAATGGTATGAAAAAGACCACCACTTCCTGCCATATTTTACTCTTCATAACATGAACTATGAACAAAAGCTGTCACAAAATGGGAAACTTATATTCTGCAGCCACTGAATGCAAATAATATAATATAATAAAATAATTTATATGAGGGAGTCAACTTTTCAGTTCATTGAAGAGATTCTTTTCTACTAATTCTCGTGTGTGTGCGTAAAGTCGGATAAGTCAAGAAAACGCATTTTGAGATAATTGAATTTTAAAGTTTAAACAGTTGCGATAAATAGCTAAATTAATTCACAGTAACATATTAGGTACAGATGGTTAGTTTGATAAATGGACATTGTGTTTTCAACTACCTTTCCCTGTTTTTCTAAAATTTTAAGGATCTATAATATGCTATAGAAAAAACACTGCACTACATATTTTGTACCTGTCCTGCTTTACACAAGCAAATTATAACATAATCCATTTTGCACAGAGTTTCATATGTTATTATTTAGCTAACAGATATGTAGATATTGCATTTAATTTTGTTTTCATCATTGTAGTAGCTTCACCATTACTGTTATGAACAAAACATTTATTTCTTTAAATAAATCTATGAAGGAATTATGTTAAAATCTAAAAATTACAATTAAGACAAGTTAATCTTCCCTTGATTTTAAACACTTTTGATACATTATGTTTTTAATGCTTAATCTGTGATATATTTGGATTGATGACTGATTTTTTTTAAAAAAAAAACACATTATTTTCTTAGAAAACTTTAGTAAATTCTTTAAAGGTCTGTTTAATGCTCAGTAATAAATCATGCAATACTCACGGTTTTTATAAACCCATAACACAATACTATATTTGCACATTTCCCTCGACTATTTCTTCCTTGTCAGCACATATATTAGGCAAACTGTTGCAGACTTCAGATCTGGTTTGGAGATTTCTGTAGGAATCCCTAAACATTTCAGAGATAAAAGGCAGAAGATCTAAAAGATATCTCTTCTTCTCCACAAGCATTAAATTCACACCATTGTAGCCGCTCTTTGGTATGAGTTTTTGAGGCCTTCATCCTCTCCTCTTGAGGCTAACAACTCGGAAATTGTCATCCCTCCTCAGGTTCGTTTTAAATGAAAAGTTTCCAAAATCTTCTTGTCCATAACGAAGCCACTGAAGTCTCTCCATATGCAATTTTCTCCTTGTACGCAAGTTTTCCGCAATATCAAATCTTGTTTGAGAAGTGATGAAAAATAAAGGAAATCTGAAGGGCATATTTTGGTAACAAGAAATTTGGTTTTCTTGCCTGTCATGTGCACAAGTTGAGCCCAATCATATGAATCGGAAGTGCATACTTCTTTTTCTTTTCTATTAAACTATGATCATTATTACTCTTCACGTGGGTGTATCCTGGAACCAAAAATTTATGGTCAACAGACTTCAGATTTTCATTATCTTGGAATGCAACCATACATATAACAGCCACATGGCTGTTCTTATTTTGCCCTTAGCAAGAATCTGACTACATTATGATATGGTGTATATTGGGAGAAAGTTCTATAAGATATTTGTATAATCAGGACGCTATTTCATTGGCTCCTCTGGCTGCCTGGCCCTCATGCCACATAAAACAATGTACTTGTAGAGTTTTGCAGTCGTGAACAGTGACATTAAATGTCCAAAGCTGCCTCTTGTAGAATGCTACAGAACTGGTTATATGCAACTGTTGCTGGGAGGCACTGTCACAGTTTTATCTTTTCTTTTTTCTTCATATACCTAATCTGCCTTTTCAGTATGTTTCCGCCATTCTTCTTGTAATATTGTTTTATCATTTCCTTCAGATAGTTGTATTCTCATTAGAAGTTTGTCACATACCGAATATGTATGTGTTTTTGGTTTCTTATCAGCAATTTCAGGAAATGAAAAACTGACTCAAACTCTTTGTCTTACATGGTTCTCCGGTTACTGTTTTGTGTATAGCTTGTCAGGTAAGATAATATGGCTAAGTAAATAAGTTTTCTCAGATTTCTTTCTTGTGTATTGGCCCTCATAGGTTGGAATGGAGAGAATGTGGTTTTGAGGTTCTTCACTCTTGTGTTCAGGAAATTTTGATAGACCTTTTCTTTTGAATAACAGTTTCAATAAAAGCCTTTGTTTTGCTGTAAATTTCCAGGAAACAAGTTTTGTAAACTGGTTCTGGTTTTCCACCCATGTTCACATTGTATCTTACAGTGATCTGTCTAAATCTATTAGGATATTCTGTCCATATCCTTGTACTAGCCTTATTTTCAAGTTTGATCAAATTGGAAATGTGTATAACACGTTTATCGAAGCTTCCCATTCTCTGATAATCTTGGTAAAGTTCTCTCCAGCATTCTTTCATTAATCTCTCTTTACATTTCATTCTGCATGCATCAAGTGGTTGTATACAACATTTTTTAACTAAGTTTTATAATAAAAGTAATGCTCTGAATTTTGCTGAATTTATGATTACTATTTCAAAGCTTTAATATTATGCATCATTCATTTCACAAAATTTAAACCAATATTAACTGATATTGCACATGAGTTAGAATTATGTAAAATTGGACAAGTCATCAACATAACGTGACTTAGCTGATTTAACACACAGTCAGAAAAGCATAAAACTGAACAAGTCAAGCAATTCCGACTTAGCCATCTTTACACATGCATTATGCTTAGTTTTCCCAGTAGTCCAAAACACACATATTGCCATATTCCACTTAATTTTATAGCTATGACTTAGTCTACTATACACAAATGTGTAGAATTAAATTCTAAGCAATGATATACTAAAAACTCAAAAAGTCTATTTTGTGACTTGACTGACTTTACACAGGCATGCAAGAATTCTAAAAATGTTAATGTAAAATTTCTGTTGGCAAATTATCTAACTTCTGGTTGCACATTTCCTCTACCCAAACTCTAGTTTCTGGAAATTCTGCTATCCAATGTCGATTTTCACCTTATTTCCACATAATGAATACACTTACATAATTTGTTACTTTTAGCACACTTACCACTTTCCTCCACATCTATCCCATGCAAATCCTTCCCTACTCCTTTTATTATTTGTTTATTTAAGGGCTATGTACATACATAGTTAGGACCGACCTTAACCCTAGTAAGGTATTCCACTATACAAAGTTTTATAATATTACATAGCTATCCTTTGTCATCTTAAATCTGATAAAGGTGCCATGTTTCTCAACTAACCATTTCCATTTCCTCTTTACCTTCCACAAAAACTCGCCTAATTTATGTATCTGATTCTGATCTTCAAAAATCTTCCTAAGTACAATTTCTTTGTTCCTCAATAACCATTTCTTATTTATTAGACTATCTCTACAGTTTTTAGTGGCCTTACGTTTAAGTATAATGTGAATTTTATCTTCCTTGATCTCATAGATGGAACATATTCCCAGCATAACCTCTTCCATCATTCCCCTTGGTTTCAAAACACCTAATTAAACCAGGCTAGCTCTTCTCTTTTATGTTTTTTGCAAACTAAAATGTACTTATTCTCTGGGTCATCTTTTAGTTCCTTGTACAAAGACAGTGAGTTTTTCTCCTTAATTTTGGCAAATAAGATCTGCCTATCTATATTTTCCATTGTTAATCCCACTTCCCTCCAAAAAACTTCTTCCAAAGTGTCCTATTTTTACCCAAATATCTCGTAACCCATTTTTAATTACCTTTTTCCTGATTTTCTTCAGCCACCCATTAGATGTAGTACTCAAACTTTCCTCTTTATATATCAGGCTATTTTCACTAATTGTGCATCAGGTAATCCTTGGACTTGAAATAAATATTTCAGAATTTTCTCCATCATTAACCCTGTCAAACCTACCATTCCTATTTGTGATAAAGCTGCTATACTTGTAGTATTAATGGGCACTCCCAAAATTAATTTACAAAAATTTCTTAATACTAAATCTGTATACACCAACCCTCATTTATTCCCCAAATTTTTCCTCCGTAACTCCTTCAAAATTTAACCAAGGCAGAATAAAGCCTTTCAAACCACTGAAACTCATTACCAACATCATATAATATAAACCATTTTTTATTGCTTTCATGGCCATTCTCCCCTTAACCATTGCATTTCTTTTCCGTTTCTTCAGCCTCTATTACTACTCAGCTTAGTACCCAGACATGAGAGAACTCATTGAAAACTTTAATTTGTCTGCCATGAACCACTTTTCATCTTTATGTAGCTTATAACCCCTTCTTGAACATCATAATTTTAGTTTTTCCACCCTTGTGTTAATGGCTTGAGCATCTGTTCTCATAATCCATATTTCAATTTTGATTTCTTCTTTAATATCTCCACACATCATTTATTTGTTTTCCTAGCCTTTCTTACATTCCCTGTAATTTGTTCAAAATTCCTTCACCAAGCCCATGGTTGACATTAGGCCTAGGATTCAACTCCCCCAATAATTAATACCATGCTGATTACACACACTACTGCAACAATGTTTCTTATTTCCCCATGCTGAACTTTATTCTTGAATAGATTCCATTTCCTTCCAGCAAACAGGCCAATTCTTGCTCTGTAGATTTCTATGCCAATTCTCATTTTTCTGCAACTTATTTCACTTTCAACTTCTTCTTGCAGCTCCCGTGCAGCATAACCTTTCTCTGTCACTGCTGACATGTATTTTTTCCTATCCCCATTCTTTCTTAATCATCCTGTAATATTTCAATGTAGTCTTATCTCCTGGACTACTCCATATTTCCTGCTTTTAGTGTCATTAATCCTTAATTTCATTTTATTCCATATTCATCATTTATTATCTGCTGATTTTTTCTCTCATGAATTCCAATTCCTTGGATTATCTTCTTTGAGATAACTACTTTTTTCCCCATTTTGCTTGCCTTTGTATATATAATCAGTCTTTGAAAGTATTTCCTGTCTCCCTTGATGTTATAAGATCTGTAGCTTTCCTGGTGGTGTGAATCTTGGAGGTTCTCTCGGCCTTCCAACCAGGTGTAGATATGCTGAGGCAGCAATGTTTCGGGAGCATACAATGTTCTGTTCTTCAGGGTTATTGAATGAATTGAACTGATGTGGTCTTCTTATTATAGGTATGTTCGTGAGTTCCGTGTGGGCCAATCAGTGCACCGAGGCATGGCTGGTGAAGTGGAATGGAGTACGGATGTGAAAGAAAACACTGTGATTTAGGAGATTCTTTTAGACGTGTGATTTGTGTTTCTCTGCTGACTTTTTTGTTAAGGCTGGTTTCCAAGCACAGCTCAACTGTAGTCTTGAATCTCTGTTGAGATTGCATCTTTCTGAGGTGATATCCAGTGCTTCTTTTACCCCACATGCCCAATATCTTGCATCCTTGGCAATAATTGTGGTATTATCAAAGTTGGTCCTCTGGTCATGTTTAAAACACTGTTCTGCCAGACCTGATTTTTCGGGTTGCATCATATGGAGTTTGCATCATGTTCTTTGATCCTAGTGGCTATTGTTCTTCTGGTATGCCTAATGTAAAGGACCCCCACATTCACATGGGATCCAGTCCTGGCACTCTCAGTACTTGGTTATCTTTAACCGGTCTTACTAGATTTCTAATTTTGGGTGGAGGGACATGTATCATTTTGATGTTGTGCTTTACTAATACTCTGCTGAGAATACTTGATAACCTGCCAGTGTACAGGATACATGTGGTAGCTGTTGGTTTTTCCATTGTGAAGTGATGGAAGTTTCTTGTGTGTGGCCCGAGCTGGAGGCTTTGATGTCATCCACTATTCAGCTGTTCTGACGGAATGTGTAACTGAGGTATTCGAGTTCTTCTTGTAAATGGTCTTGGTCACAAATGGCGACCGCTCTGCATGCAAGTGTTAAATACATTGATTCTATGGGACTTATGTTGGAAGCTGTCAGTGTTTAGATATAGGTCTGTATGGGTCGGCTTGCGATAAACTGTATGGCTGAGTTTACTGTTGTACTTTGTTATGTGGATGTCAAGGAATGGCAAACTGCCATTGTGAATTGGATCAGTGGCTGGCGATTGTTTAAGTGTGCTAGGAAGTCTGGTAGTGTCTTCTCTCCATGAGGCCAGATGACAAAAATATCGTCCACATATTAGAAGAAATGGGACAGTTTCAAAAGTTCTGTGTTAAGAATCTCATGTTCCATGGAGAAGTTGAATATAACCGGCGAGAGGGAGAACTCATTGCAACACCGTCAACTTGTTTGCAGTATGTGTTATTCATCGGGAAGTACATAAAAGACAGTTTGTGTCAGAATAGCTCTGTAATATCGGTAGAAAAGTGCTTCGAAAGAAGTTGGAAGGTTTCTTTGAGAGGACTTTCGCAGTGAGGTTATCACGGCCGCCCTGGCTATTATCGAATGCATTTCTTCTGCACTGTCCATGGTGATGTCTTGAATGGTGGCTTCGATCCCACTGATGTCTGCTATTGGACTGTATCTTGGGGTGAAAATTGAGGCCTTTGGAGAGAACCAATATGCTGGCTTCATCCAGGGGTTGGTCTGTGAGATTGATGACTTGGTGATCTGTCGGTATGGACTCTACTGCGTCTGGTTGGTTGCTGAGAGAATGAAGCTTCTTAGTTACGCAGATTGTGTTACGTACTAGCATGGTGTGGCCATGTGCATATGCAGAGATATCCACCCTGTCTGAGTCCATGTATGACAGCTTTGATGAAAGCTGTCCAGACAATTGTAATGTCTGACTGTAGTGTGTGATATGCGTGCTCACAAAACATTGGTGCCTTACCATATCTCTCGGGCTGGAAGCTGAGAGAACTTCAAAGATTTCAATATACGTTTAACTACTATACATTTTTATACACTCTTTCCTATTCAATTGTAGCTACTCCATTAGAAGCTGCACTAGGTAAACCCAAACCATATTACAAAAGGCTCTCTGAATATAATCAATTCTCTCACCCTTTCTGTATACCAAAACTTTGATCCCATATATAGTTTTTGGTTAAAAAATACCTGTATAAATTATGTCTATCAAAACTACACTCTTGCTAGATATTTTCTTCAAACAGTGTCTTATGCTATGTTTTTAATGATGCTATTAGGTCATCTAACAGCAATCCTGGAATATCTTTATTATTAGTCATTGTATTCTCTTTCCTTATTTCTTTTTAAATATGTAATCCATAAAAGTATTAATAATAATAAAAAAGGGGGAAAATTGAGCAAATATGAAAAATGGAAGAATGAGAATGAAAAGGAGTACAGGGTAGTGAGAGAATGTATTTATCTAGGAGTTAAAATTGATAGTGGTGGCAATTGGGAAAAGCAAAAGAAATTTGCATTGGCAAAAGGAAAAGGAGCTTTATCAGCTATTAGAAGTTGCAAATACAAAGCACCTAATATAAATATTAGATGGTTAGAAAAAGTGTACAATATGGTGGTTGAGGCAAAAATGCTATATGGGATAGAAGTATGGGGATTAGAAGGAGGATGGGAAGGCATAGATGAGGTGCATAGGAAATTTTGCAAAGAAATACTGGGGTTACCAAATGCAACTGTTAGGCAGGTAGCACAAATAGAGCTGGGTAGAGTGGCAAGTAAGGGAAAGATTATGGAAAGGGCATTGAAATTTTGGCATAGGATATTGAAATTGGAAGAAAGGAATTTGTTAAAACAGTGTTTAGTATATCAAGAGAAAAGTTTAAAGAACAAGGGATGGGTAGACTGTCTTCGAAATAACCTGGAAAGTAGTGGGTTAGGGGAAATGTGGAGAAGAAGAGAAAATAATGTGAATAACTTCTGGAAGTTGGCAAGGAAAAGATTTGAGGATATAGAAATACAAAAAATATTTAGTGAAATAACTGAAAAGAGATCTTTAGTTTTCTATATACCAATGAAAGTCTCATGGGGAAGGGAAAAGTACATTGATGTGACAAATAAAGAGGAGCAAGAAGGTATTGCATGGCTGAAAGCAGGAGTATGGAGATTAAAAGGTCTAAGGAAAGGTATTCCACAAAATCAATGTCCTATATGTGGCGGAAATGAAGATATAGAACACATTTTATTTAAATGTAAAGGAACTGAAATTTGGAGAAAAAAGTATATTAATAAGAAATGGTTTAAAATAGATAGAAATGTAGTAGTAGTTGAAATGTTTCAAAAAGATAGTAAGAAGATTGGACAATTCTTATGCAAAGTGAAAAATAAATGGATATGGACAGTAAATAGACAAAATGGTGTAATAAACTAGAATTAATAAACTATTGTAAAATATGAGTATGACCGGTAAAGAGCCAGGGCTGAACACCAGTCATATTCACCTGTATAAAGCTTAGCATAAATAAATAAATAAATAAATAAATAAATAAATAAATAAATAAATAATAATAATAATAATAATAATAATAATAATAATAATAATAATAATAATGGGCTTAATTTAGATTCCTATCTTGGCTCCATCATATTTAAAATCTGCAGTGGCTTTGTTATCCATATATTTCACACAGAACATACTATCTATGTACATTCTTTGTTTTAATCCACTGAACTTTCTGCTAACCCCTTTTTCCCCTCAGCTTGTCCACAGTGTATTTCAATTAGTAGTATCGAATGCCTTTTGCAAATCTGGAAAACATATGCATACCTTACTCTTTTATTGGACAAATATTTATTTATGCTGGCAAAGTCACCATTTTCCACTTCTGAGGATTCTTCCCAGCTTCTATTAAAATGATCAAGAACATAGTTTACAAGTAATGATATTCCATTATCTTCATTCCAAAACTTCCAGCATTCCCCTGGTATGGCATCTATTCAAATGACTTTGTTGCTTATTAATAGTGCAATCTGCTTAGTTGTCTCAGTCTAATCTATTTCATGATGTAAATTTTCCTCATGATTATTACTCTCTCTTAGTGGTTTTGCTCTGTTGCCAAATGATTTCCTCCAATAATATTTTTGAAGTAACTCCTCCAAATGCTGGGTAGAATTCGGTTACCCTTTGACTTCTCTCTTTTTTTTTTTAACATATCTTTTCACTGTTTCCATATGTGATAATTGTCTTCAATTGTCACTTTATAGATATGATTTCCAATTGTTAATCAATTCTTTCTTTTTTCTCCCTAAATTAAACATGCAGTATACAAACATGCTATTAAAATTCATTTTCTTTCATAAGCCTGTTTTATTTCTCCATAGTTCTCTTTCTACCTTTTATTTTGTCAAAAAATATTCATCTATTAACCTCTTTCTCGATCTATAGTCCACTTCCTCATTCTCATCCACTTTCATCCCTTCTTGTAACTGGGGCATTGCTTCATCAGACTTTCCTTTTCCAATTAATTGTGTATCTCTAAATCACGCATGTAGGAAAGGGAGTGCACAGTTTGAGTTGGACAGGCACTGTGAGTAGTGTGTCAAGTTGGAGGTGATAGGAATTCAGTGGTGACAGAATGCTGCATTTGAGAATGCTACATTTAGATTATTGAGAAACTGAAAGAATGACTCAAGAAACTTGTGAATGTTAGCTGAGAATTTCATCACATTTTGAAAATATGCAAAATTATGGAGTTAATTTCCCCATATTCCCAATTTCATTTGCACTGCACAAATGTTAGAAAACAATGATACAATTATTGATCTTTTCCCTGCAAAGAAGCATTGAGAGCACCTGTATGACTTATGTCACTAACAAATGCTTGGTTAACAATCCACTAAGGGTCAGAAAGCCCAAAAACAGATTTTCGTTTTATATTCATAAAAAGTTTTCGTTTTCAAGCAGGAGGAGGAAACAAGAAGGGATTACCTGCTACTTAGTCATCTTAACTGAAGAAAATAGGGCATATTATTGAAATCAGATTCCAGAGAATCCATTAATTCTCGAAACTATCTCTGATTCAACCCTGCAACCCATATAAAATTTGCAGTCCAAACAACATTTATAGCCATGTCAGATTTTACAGTCTTGGTAGAATGAGTTTAAGAATTCAGTAAAGCTATTAGAATTATACTTAGACACCAGATTAACGCAGAGTCAACCTTTGCAAAAAGCTGGCACAAATATATTTGTTACGCAAATTAAAAAATGTGTAAGTCAAGATATGCTACTCACATCCCTCTATGCCTTCTTTCATCCTCATTTATTATGTGGGGTCAGGTTCTGCAGAAACTGTGCTACTTGAAAAAAAGTATTTATCTGGCATAAGAAAATTATTACATTAATGGTTAAATTAGGACCACAGGAAACATGCAAACCTAGCTTTAGAAATCTTAAAATGACATTATTCTCTCTCTCTCTCTCTCTGTCTGTCTGTCTGTCTGTCTCTCTCTCTCTCTCTCTCTCTCTCTCTCTCTCTCTGTAATTAGTAATATTATGTATGATAAAGAAAATATTATGAATTTGTGAACCATTCCTCTAGTCACAATTATACCACCAGATATAAAATTGATTTAGATAACCCCAATAACTGATTGACCAAAAGCATCCAACAGCTAAAACTTTTTAATACACTTCCCCCAAATATAAGAAAACTACCACAGAACAGGTTTACCTTCATTGTTAAAAAATGGCTTAAAAACAGCTTTTACTCTGTAGAAGAATATATTTAATGTAACATACATAGCTCAGAACTCATTTGATTTTATTTGTATTTATATGTATATTTATTAATATTATTATTATTATTATTATTAGACCAATGTTGTTAAAATTTTTATACCTAAGTAGTATTTGTTTTCTTTATATTAGTTATTGTAATAACTGTATCATTATATTTACACTGCTTGTTATATAGTTGTACATTATTTTTTGACAAAACCTAGTGCTCAATGCTGTTAAGACTTTTAGCCCTAAGTAATATTTATATTTTTTTATACCATTTATTGTAAAACTGTGTTGCTTCACACTCTTAAGATTTGTAATCCTAAGTAGTAACTGTATTCTTTATACTAGTTACTGTAAACCTATGTACTTACACTTCCTGTATTAATTGTGCATATGATTTTGATGAAACCTACTATTTTTTATAAAGATTTAATGGTGAATAAAATTATTATTATTATTATTATTAATATAAAAGTGCCTCTTGATGAATTACACGATACACTGAGTGAAATTTGTCCTGAGGTCAACTTAGTTTTTAAAAAAGTCCACAAATACCACATTATGGTCTCCCACATTTGGGGCACCATTAGTGGCAATGGACACCAGCTTATTCCATGGCAGATTCACATTGCCAATATGTTCAACAGGACGAAATGTATCTTTGCTAGTATCTTTCAGGGGATTAAATTCAAAAGCTCTTCTGTGACATTCAGATCTAGCACTCCTTGGATGAAAATACCCAGTTGTGCAGTATCAACAACATCAGTACTTTCATCAAGAGAAGATGCCTTGAATTTTTGCCCTCTCAATATTAGTTGTCATTCAGCATCTGCACTAAGGTCTTCTATATGGCATACAATTGTAATCAGACAGACAAAGGTTGCATTAAATTGTAATTTACTTAGAGAACATATGAATATGCTGGCAATGTTGAGGCCTCCTTTTGCAAATGGCTCACTGGAGAACTGGAGAATGGTCAAGTTCCTGTACAATTAAGTAATTTTAAAGCACACTCTCACCTCACCATCATTTGTAGCTTCAAATACCTATAAATAAAATTGTCAGGAATAAAATGATATACTAAATTTTAATAATAATATATGATATCAAGCATATAAAAATAAATGAGCTTATCTCATTGCTAACTATTTCTTTTAAATTTGCAATTAGTTGAACACTGAACACTGTTATACACAACAACTGTGGTTGGAAATTAGTTGAGTCGATTTTGTAGCACTACATCACTTACATTTTATTTCGGAAAACATGTTTCAGAAGCCATGTGGTTCCATTGTCAATTCCTTTGGTCAACTGCCGGCATTGCTTGCTGTGGTGGTTGTTTCTGTCCCCAGTGTTCTAGAGAATTTTTGGGCTTCTATTTATGGGTGTTTCTCTTTCCAAAAATGCCAAGCTACCATGGATTTGTCTTCTTGTTTGAGTTTAATATTTATGTGGTGTTCTTTTGCTCTTGTTTTTATATTTCCTTTTGTTTGGCCGATGTAGATTTTTTCAGTCATTGGAGCTGAACTGATATATTCCTGGTTGGAACATGTTTTCCGAAATAAAGAGTAAGTGCTGTAGTGTTACAAAATTGACTCAACTAATTTTCAATTGTTAAAACACATCACTGTCACAAAGTCCACCATATATCAGTAATAACAATTGTGGTGTTGCTCAATGTTATTTCTTCTTCTTTTTTTGTTTTGTTTTAACAGAATGTCCACATATTATACATTTAGCATGTTCAACCAATTTGTATAAAAATCAGTGCCTTTCGCATTGGAATTTAATCTTGCACATTATTTGGACTAGAATTTGGTCTCCTTTCCACTGAATCCACATTGATGACATCAACCACCACTGCAGTGAGACAATAGGTATATTTATGTAGCCAAGACAACATGCAACTACTCCGCCCACATGTGTACTATACAGAGCATTAGGCAAAATGCCCACATTGAGAACGCCTGCTCCAATTCTAAATTTCTATCTTTTTGTTAACACAAATTCTTACAGATTAATTCCCCTTCTGACTGATACCTAAATTTTCTGTGGTTCTTTCCTGTACCCAAGTATCAGTTTCATCTTCATCTTCTTTCGCCTTACTTTCAGTTTGATATTCTACGAATAAAACACAGTATGAGATACTTATTCAACTTTCTTGAGCACTGTAAGTAATAAAGCACAGTTTTTACTATTTTGTTTGATAAAAGTAAGTTCTCCATACTTATCTGAACTTAACTCATTACCCATAATTAGATTGTTAACTTCTCAAAATTCAGTCAATTGAAATCTTTCAATGTTATGAAATCTAACACATATTTTTGGTTTAAACACTCAACATAATTTTTTAAACTTTTTGTGAAAGTTTGGATCATGAAAATCAACACACATGGTTGGTTATGTACCACTTTTGTACACTAATTCTTAGCCCTCTTATCAAAATTAACCAAATCATGGGAAAGAAACGAGTTAGAATAAAACACATACATCATACTTACATTTATTGTGCCTTATTGGTTTTGAGAGCTACTTGATGTAATCATCAGAAGTGGTGGCATCCATTGTATGGCAGTTATTTTTGGTGACATCTACTGGTGATGTAATGTACTACCATAGCTGACTTGGTACTGGTAATTTAAAATTCATTAAATGGTATTTGTGTTTTATAATATATTTTCCCAGGTATCCAACACTTGTGTATTTTGTAGGTTTTAGGAATATTAAGTTTGTGTGACTGGTTGTCCAATAGTGGTGTGAAACTGCAAATTTATCAACTTGTTTGTATTTGATGTATCTCAAGTGTTCCTTTTATCTGGCCTTTAAATTTCTTTTCGTTTTATCTATATAAATTCTGTCTCACATTCTGAGCAAGTGATTTGATAAACTCCTGTTCTTCCATTCTGAGGTATCAGGTCATCCGTATTGTTACAAAACAATTTTTCTGAGCTTAATTTATTTTGTGAAGCTAAGCAGATGTTGGTTTTTAAAGATATGTAGTTTTTAGTGAGTGATTGGGTGGAATGTGAAGTTTCTGAAGCTAATTTTGATTTTTTTCTCTCGGAGAGTTTTGTGTTATTTTTAATGATTTTTCTGTCTCTTGAATTTTTCTATTTTCTTACCAATTATTTATTTGGAGAGGCCAGTGGTTATTACTGTTGAATATTTTGGCATTTTTGCTTGTATTCTCTTCTTCTAAGGGAGCATTCACCAATCTGTGAGTTAAACTGTTTAGAACAGCATGCTTGTTTGGGACCAGGTTGATACTACTGTTTTCTTGTGTAGTTTTCAGAGTATGTAGGCTTTCTGTAGATACCAAACTTGATCTCATTTCAGGATCTAATTACTTTTAAAGCTAAGAATGGTAATGTGCTTTTGTTTTCAATGTCCGTGGTAAATTGTAAAGTTGTGCTCTGCAAATTGAGTGATTTGAGAGTGTCTTGGTTGAACTTTCTAATATTGATTTGCTATGAGCTGAAACTAGATATAAATAGAAGCATATGGAGGAACTGAATTTTATTGGCTGGTGGTTTTTATTACTTATTTTACCATAACATGTTTCCACACTTATAAAGTTATAACTTAATACATAAATTACAGCAACATTACATTGTACGTTATTGTAACCACTGAGAAACATCATGGGATCAGCTGCAAAATTTGCCTTCCCACCATTAAGATGTTATAACACAAACATAAATTTACTGCAACATTACATTGTACGTTAATCATTATTACTGAGAAACATGATGTGATCAGCTGCAGAGCTTGCCTTCCCACAATTATTTTTCTTACATGCACCTTGGGTTCAAGTTTGAATTTGCCATGTATGAGGAAAGCCTTTAATGACTGGTGTAAATGATATGATGAAGTTAACATCAGAATTACAGGAGTGTCTACATCAACAGTGTATATATAGTGTGTGAGAAATGCAGCTCAAGGATTATGTAAGATGAAATAATATATTGTTCAAAGAAATTACAGAAGAAAGGTGGCGCCAATGTATTCAACTTGTGATGAATGAGGAGCAACAAATATAGGATTTGTAGGAAATGGTAAAAGGGTAGGGATAGATTAACAGTCCATGTGGGATTGAGTGGTGATGAATCATATCTCTGATTTGGAAGAAAGCCATTTATGGATCCAGATTAAGAATGTTAAGTAACTTCTGTTTCTTTATGTATACATAGTTGATATGTTCTAACTGGCGAACGGTTCTATATTATTTGTGACAATACTTATTTCATTGCTTTTATTATAAGAAATAAACTATGATTACTTTTTATACTTTGCATGTGACAAGAACAAATCAGATTAACTTTCAGATATGAAATAAGGCAATGGTAAGTTGTTTAACAACAAATAGAGCAGTCTGGACTCTATTTACCTATACAAGGAAACTGTATATTATTGTTCCTGAGCACATAGAGAGAGTTCAAGTAAATAAACCAATAGCGTGTGGGGGAGCAGATCTCATTGCTAAAGGTGGAGGTCTATATTACTTTCATCCTACAGTAAACAAAGAATATGTACTACTGCAAAGATATCATTTGCATACCTATGACATTTGCAGAGAGGATGTAGTTGTGTTTCTAGTTGCACATGAAAGATATCAGTAAATAATGTTGATAGTGCATTACCTATGACTAAGCCTGAAGTCTGTTGAAGTATCTGTTGAATGTGAAGCTGTTTTGTGTGATATAAAGATCTGTGAAATTCATAAGGTCGACTATTTCATTTTATGGTATGTTGCTTGATGTGTGCAAGCCATTTCATTAGCTGGCAAAGAAATTCATCTTATCAGGATACTTGGAAAGAGGGTTTATGACATCAGAAGACACCGATTTATCTTCTGGATTCAGTTCTATGTCTTCTATCTTTTCTAATTAGGTCCTGGGAGTTCTGATGCTTAAACTGTTGACCTTGGCAATTATGCAAATTTTTTTGTGAAAAATGTTGCCAAAATTGATACTGTTTATTATGAGTCTAATTTTGTTGCCCAGTTTATGGATTTTTGGTAGTGCATGCAATCTCGCTAAGGTAGGATGGTTTGGTTTGATTTTTCAATTTTTATTTTATAGTTATGGTTTTAACTATTCTAATAAGATTGTAGGTTTTTATCTGAGAGTTTAGTGGATCTGTTTTTAATTTCTTCTTGTAATAGGTTTTAAACTCTGGTAATATTATCCTCTTTGTCTAGAATAATTAATTTACCACCTTTGTCTGTTTCAATGGACATTACCAGTTTGAATTTCAGTGATTTAATGACTTGTTTGCCCAGGAAATTGTTTTTTTAGTTCAATAACTTTTCAGGGTAGTTGCATATCCTTACTGAATTACCACTTTTGTTAGCAGTGGTTTGTAGCAATATCAATATCTGCAATTATTTATTCTATTGTGATAATGAAGCCTACACAAGTTTCCAGAACTTTATTTAGCACTGTTAGTTCTGCTTTGTTGAAAGTGTGTTTGGACAGTTATACTATTTCTTGTTAGTATAGGATGCTGGAGTAGTGCAGTGGTTTTATTTGCAGCTCTCAAGCTGAGAGTCTGCGGCTTGATTCCTCGCTATAGGTTGGTGATTTTAAGTTGGCCCTATCCAGGGCTCCATATCTAACTAGCTTGTGTGAAGTATTACCATGGCCCAACACAGAGTCCAAGGTAAAACTGTATGTCTGCTGTTTGCTGTTATTGAATATTATTATTATTATTATTATTATTATTATTATTATTATTATTATTATTATCATCATTATTATATTATCATTATTACCATTATTGTTGTTATAAATGCTGAGGTGATTTTGTGAAACATGCAAAGGTTTAAGAAGTGGCTATCTATGTAAGGGTTTTTTTTCCCTCCCTTTTTTGTCTATAATGTTTTTTTATTACATTCTTTGCTCTACTGAGCTCTGAATTGAAATAGTGTAAATTTAACCTTACCTCAATTTCTACCATTATTTCCTCTAACACTTCCCATGTGGTAGCCATCTGAATGTTTCTTACATGACTTGTTAGTTCAAACTATAAATTTGTATAATATTTTGATATGCTAGTAACAGTGATATGTATTTAAATTTATGGGAAAGAAATGTAAATGATAAAAGGGATGTGTGTGTTTCTATTCTGACACATGTCTTTCCGTAAATTTAAATTCACATCACTGTTATTAGCTTATCCCAAAATCAATTTATCTAAGCCTACACACTTTTCTTCTTTTGACCCAAACTTTCTGTCCATGTTTACAAACAGCCCAATCCCTCCTTTTCCTTCTTTTTCATTCCATTTCTTCCATAATAATCAAAATCATTGAAGTTTATCTAAGTGCTGTTTAGTTACCCATGTTTCTACACAGTCACTTCACTATTTCATCCTGATTCATTTTATCTAATAACCTCTGCACATTACAAAACACTACCACCAGAGTTTTTTTTGTTTTTTTTTCCATACTGAACTGTTTCTATCTGCTCCATACTGTTGCAACCTTGTTCATCTTGTCAATATCCCCTCCTGTATTGTGATCTCATATGGTCTTCTAGTTGCAGAAAACTCCCCATCAGTGATGACACCACTCTCTTTCCTTCAGTTTCTTCACAGATTAATTCTGACCATAGCTCCAATGGTGTGTTTATTCATTTCATCTGTTTAGGAAGACCCAATATGTGACAACAAACCTTCCAATGGTGACTCTCTTGTTGCCTCATTCTCAGTAGGTCAAAGGCTGATTGGAGTTTGTTGACCTTGCCTTCAAGTGTCATCCCTCTGCGTCATCACTTGTAGTTTTCCATCTACCATAATTAGAAACAAAAACTTTTCTTCCCTCATTTTTAGCTCTATTCATCTCTTTTAATAATTCATATCACAATTCATATTTTTTCTTCCATAATTGTATTTAATGGAAATCCTCTTGCCTTTACACTTCTCGGTATTACTAAGCATTTCCTTCCTATTTAAATATCATTGTACTTCTAGTACAGGTCTGGATTTTGCTCCCTATCTTCTTATTCTGAAGGAGTCTATTACTTCCCAAATGATAAGTTTTAGCTCCAATGTCCCTTTTATAATATTATCCTCTATAACTTTCCATCTCTTTTTGTCTCTCTATACTGAAAATTAAAAGGTTTAGCTTTCTATTTGCTTCTGCTAATCTCTCCTGCCTTGTCAATCTGTTGCTACATTCTGCTAGTTCTTTTGCTATTTCTCCCTTGACCTAACTAAATTTATGATACAATTTGTACCACCTTCTTGTACATTAATCTCTTGTATTTTCTCACCATATTCCATTTCATTTATATCTTCCAATATAATTGGGATCACCTCTTCAAATGCTGGTCCACGATTCAGTTCCATGCAGCCAATTATTAACAGAATAGCTAATCTAATGTGCACCAATACTGTAGTTTAAAACATATTCAGGTATGCTGACAATATATTCCCAATAATATTTATGTCAATTGTAAATATGTTTCTACTTAACTGTAAACACTGACTTATCTTATATCATGTATATGATTTACAGGACTAATAAATTGAATTGAATTGAATAAATAACTAGCCAAAGTGGCGCTAAAATTCTTAAACATGCAAATGCAAGAAATAAAATTCACCATTGAAAATCAGAAAGAAAACATCCTTTTGTTTTTGGAATTTAAGATTAGAATTATAGAGAATGATAAGAAATTATAATTTAGAATTTTCAGGAAAGAAAGACATAAAATAGCCATATCAAAGCAAAGAGTTTCAATCCAACTAGATTAAAGCATGCAATCATCCACAGCTTGCTACTCAAGACTACTCAAACAATGAGTAAAACAGAGTATAAAAAAGAGTTTAACCAGAAAATAAGAACTATAGAGAATAATGGCTTCAACAAAACAATTGTCTTTAAAAAAAAATACAGCAGCAATCACCCAAACAGCAAACTCAGAATGCTTTCAGCAAATTCACATACCACCTCAGGTCTTCCAGAAATTTTAAGAAAGATTCATAGAGCATAGTTGCCCATCATCATGTAATGGTTACCTCCAAAACCCAAGATTACAGGTTCAAACCTGGCAGAGGGTGATGGATTGTTTGAGATGCAAAAAATCTTAGCATGGCTTCCTTCGGAAGGGAAGTAAAGCCGATGGTCCTGTGTAATGTTTATTTGCATGTATAAGAACCTCATACCTTGAAAGAAGAAAATTTTCCACCATTTTGCATCTGCAAGTTGTGATTTTGTCATACAGTGCCATCTGTGGGTGACAAGCTGATCCCTCGTCACCGTGGTGCACAAACTAAAAATTCAAATCCAACCATGCGAACATCGTAACAATGCCCTTTGCTCCACTTAGGAGATACAGGAAATACTACTACTACTACTTCACAGAGCATAACATAAAACTTCAGAAATTTCATAAAAAGCAAATAAGTTAAAACCTCCATAAAAATCAGAAATTTACAGAATCAATTCTGAGGACTGTAAGAAAGATGTACCAGAAAGAGCAAAAAGCAACCAGACAGAAGGAACACCTCAGATACATATAGAACAACTATTAAGTATGGTAATGTTTGGAATAACGAAGGATAAAGTCAAAAAGCAAATCTATATCGTTAGAAGTATTGAAAGAATGGCAAAAGGTTGCATCTTAACTTGTAGATATGCCAAACATATATTTGATACACTGAAGATAGTATATTGAAGAGACATCAGTCAGTTAAAACAATACATTAATGATAAGTTCTCATGGTTTTAAGTTTCATAAATTCAAAGGTATGATGCAAAACATAAGTTTTGAAGCATTGTTTTTCAATACATTTCTTAGAAACGTTTTTAAACTTGAACAATTCAAAAGAAAAGATGATAATGCTGAAGAACTTGTTTTCCTTACCAGAACAATATTGTTATTTGTCCACTGAATGGGAGTTGATATCAGTGTCACAAAAGATTGTTGACAACCTTGTGGCTAGACTCACTGTAGTTTACAAAAACTGAAAAACAAAATGTAGCCTTCAGTTCCCAAAGTAAATACAAGCCAAGCAAAAGTAAAATGTTTGCCACAAATATGGTGAAAAGGGACATATAAGGTCTAAGAGTCTCAACAGTAAATAGTGTGAAGTATATAAATATGACACCTGAAATGCAGAAGAATTCTCTAAAAAGAAGCTATTTTCAAGCTAAAAAACTAGAGTGATTTTTGTCTTATGTGTACTGCAGAAAAACAAGTCATGCAGCTGAAACCTATTATTTCAGCATGGAAAAAATGTAAGTACCAAAATGGCATATTTTTGCTAAATTAAATAAGCGAGAAAGTGTGTTATATTACAGTATATCCTTAATCAGCAGAAAACTCACTGAAAACAGTTTTGTAGTGGACAGTGGATGTACCTCTCATTTGACAAACATGATATCTTGACAGACACTGAACATACTGCCATAAACACTCATTGTGCCAAAAAAGGAGAAACAATGACTGTGTTGTTTGGATGTATTGACACAGAAATGTACTGTTTAGTAATGTTTCATAAGTGCCTGAGCCCACAAGAAAATTACCATCTGTGAATGCTGTTAATAAGCATGGTGGTAAAATGAGATTCAAAGGAAATGAAATACATAAAAATTATTAAAGAAAAAAGTATTGTTTGCCAGGAAAGAAAAATTCTGGTGGACTTGAATGCACTGCAAAGCCAAGAAATTCATTTAGTGCAGAATAAAGCTGATTTCATGGAATGAGATACAAAGATAGGGACATATCATGACTTGAAGCTTTCCTGGCAAAGATATGAAAATAACCTTTATGGGCTATTGGCCAGGAGAATTCTGGAAGGATTTTCAAGATTTCAAGAGGTAACATCACTCCCATCTTCAGGAAATGATATAGAGACTCCTGGTCCACCTGTATTTATAGTCAATCTAGTGGGGGCGCTGGTCAGATGTCACTCTGTGATTGGCTTGGGTCTGGTATGGGAGGCATTGGCTAGGAACCAATGGTGTCCATTGCAGAGACAGACCTTTCTGTTTGGCCTGTTGACGGATGTAAGCCCATAATAAAACTGTATCACACACCTGCTAAGCCGTTCATACCTACCGACCACCATTCCCTTTTTGCCCTTCATCACTGCATGATCCTCTCAGGGACTTAAATGTCAAACATGAGTGTTGGCATTCAGGCCCTGTGCAGATCCCAGAGGCAATGCAATCATTTGCATCATAAATAGGGATTCCCAGCTCACAATACTGGGCCCCTGGCAACCCACACACCATCTGCAAAGCTGAGGACTACCATCTGTCATCGACATTACCCCTACCATCTCACGCTCACTTCACTCAAAGCGCTCGCTTCATTTTGACCATATTTCCATGTTGGCAGCAGTCAACACCCATGTTGCCAACCACGACTTCTCAGGTCACTCCAGAAAAATCGACTGGCAATGAGTAAAGATTGCCCCAGCACGTCAATCCCACCCAACCCAGGATCACCGACATACCCACCCTGGAGACAACAGTCCAATCCTTCACAACCACAGTGGTATGAATGATTCACAACCTCACCATCCAAAGGCTCTTCCTCTTGACATTGAACTCCTCATCTGTTGCTCCTGGGCAGCTCGCAGACTTGTTCAGCAAAACTGGATGCCACACAATCAAGATGTTTTACGGCGCTTCCGTATGAGGTCCATATCTGACTATGCGTGTACCGAGTGCAAGCATGGGAGGCAACAATGGCCATGCAAGATCTGACGGGTGGCAACATCCTGAATATTGCAAAAAGCCTCCGATGCCAACAAAATCAATACCATTCCTCTCTTCAAGGCAACTAAGGCCTGTATATGAACCAAAGCAACTGTGCTTGCAAACTACACTGAAGACACCTGCAGGTTGATAGAAAACCCCACAGGATGTAATCTTTACTGTCCACATTCATGAAGAGTATGACCACTCCTGCGGCTTCAGTCTAATGAAATGGAAGATCCCTTGCCAATCATCTGCTCCACCGAAGTTCAAGGCACAGCACTCTGCTGTCAGAACATCAGAAAAGCTTGCGGGCAAGATGGGCTCACACCTGTCATGCTACGTAACCTTCCTTTCAGAGCAATGCTGTTCCTTACCAAGGTGTTCAATGTGTGTCTCACCCTGGGCCACCTCCCACACTAGTGGAGGGTGGCATGGTGGTATGCATCTTAAAACCTAGCAAGGACCCCGCATTTACTTCCAGCTACCACTCCATCAGCCTCCTTCCAACCCTCTCCAAGGTGATTGAGAAGCTAGTACTTCACTACTTGTCGCCACAGCTGGCTGACATTCAAGCCATCCCACTCCATCAGTTTGGATTTCATCCTGGGCATTCCACTACCTGGCATGAGGCATTCCTCTGGAAACTTGGCCTACACAGACAACTTATCCACATAATACAGAGCTTCCTACCTATGTTCCTTTTTAGTAGTGGTTGCAGGGAAAAAATCTACACAGAAACCCTGAGGCGGAGTCACCAAAGGCTCTGTCTTATTTCCCACACTGTTTAGCCCTTTCATGGCAGATTTCCCTATAGTGTAGGGCATCGACATAGCTCAGTTTGCTGATGACGTTCCTCTCTACCACACAAATAAAAACTTGTGCAGAGCTTTCAACCCCCTACAGAGACACCTCTGTCTCATTCAGGACTGGTGCAAACAGTGGCGGATGCCCATCAATCCAGGCAAAAGCCATGCTGTTCTGTTCAGACACAACCCCCCCCCCCCAGCCCTGGAGCATAAATACCCAACTTCTTCTATCAGCGCCAAAGGATAGAGTGGGGAAACTCCATCCACTACCTAGGTGTCACTCTTGATAAGGGCATAATTTATTGTGAACACATGCAGGGAGCATCGAACAGAGCTAGTGGGCCCCCCCACACTCTATATCATGTTCTGGCCTCCCAAATGCCGGTTCACTAAAAGTTATATCTTTTCAAAGCATTAATAGTCTATCTGATGCTCTATGGGGGCAAGGTATGAGGCATGGCAGTAACACTTGGCTTCTCAGGTTACAGCGAATACAGAACAGAGGATGCTGGCCCATCTACTATGTATGTCAATGCTTCCCAGTGAGGCTACCTCATGATACTTCAGCCCTTTAAGTGTAGAGGATGTAATTAGGCACCGGGCACAAAATTTCCATGCCAGCAAACATGAGAAAGCCCTTGTCAGAACACTGGAGACTACTTACCAAGCAAACGCTGATTCAGGCACGTTCCCTGCTTGGCTTGCAGGCACCCCCAGTAACAATGGCTTTAATTCAGTCACAGCAAAAATAAGCTGACCTAAGTACTTCCCACCTCCCAACCTTGGGAGTGGTCAGATTATAATAAAAAACAAGACTTTAGGGGAGTAGAGGAAAAGATGCTGCTCCTGAACATAGAACTGTTGAGGAGTCTATTAATAGAGCTATTTCCTTACCATAACACTCTAAACTCCACTAATATTCACACCTTATCTCAACATTCCTGTGGTTAAGCCCTTACCAGGGCAAGTACACAGCAACCATACCTAGACTCACCACGAGTCTACCAGATCTTGCACATATGCATGCACACACCATTGATAGTTTTACACAATTTACTGCATATTTGTTAACACTGAACTCCAAATGTTACAACCATTACTCCTGTTAATATTGTTTGGTTTATGCCTTATAGCTGTGGCTTCTTTAATGCAGTGGTCCCAGTAGCTTGAGGATTTGAAGATGGTGGTTGTTTTGCACAGTCTCAGTCTGTCATTCTTGGATGCAGTGCTTTGCAAGCCTGGATTTTTCTGGGATATCAGGACTTAACTCTCATGTTTTTTGCATTGCTGCTCAATGGCTCTTCTAATCTGTCCTATGTAGGCTCTGCCACATTCATTTGGGATGCAGTATACTCTGGGAGTCTTAAGGCTGAGGGACTCTTTTACCTGTCTTATGTTTCGTATTTTGTTGGGTTGTTGTGGATTGTCTTGATATTATATTTACCCATAATTCTGCTTAGTTTACTGGACAAATGACCTGTATGTGGGAGGTAGGCTTTATGTTGTTTCTTGGCTTCATGCGAATCAACCAGCTGGGATGTATAATGCTTATTCAAATTAGAAGAAACCTTTTTTAGTGTCTTGTTGATGCTGCTCTTACTGTATCCATTTTTTGTAGTGTGGTTCTGAGATACTAAAATTCTTGTGTGAGCTTTTCTGTGTCTGATATGGCTATTGCTCTGTGTACAATCATCAACGAAGCTGTGTTCTGTTGAGCTGGGTGGTGGCAACTGTTTGCATTTAAATCTAGTTCAGTATACTTGGGCTTCTGGTACACACTGTGGCACAGGGAACTATCGAGCTTCTGGCATATTAATATGTCCAGGAATGATAACTTCCCATCCTGTTCTATTTCCATTGCAAACTTCATGTTGGGATGCTGACTGTCTAGATGATCCAAGAAGTCCTGTAGTGTGCCTTTCCCATGAGGCTAGATGACAAAGATGTCATCCACAGATCTGTAGAATGCAGCTGGCATTAGAATTGCTGAATCTAAGGCCTAATATTCAAATGCTTCTACATAGAAACTAGCTATGGCTGGTGAGAGAGGAGAGCCCATGGCTACTTCATTGATTTGCTCATAATACTGTCTATGGTAAAGAAAGTAGGTCAATGTGAGTGTGTACTTGAATAATGCAATGAACTGCTGGGTAAAGCGGCATTCTAGGAGCTGGAGTGTGTCTTGCATTTGGGCCCAGGTGAACAGCAGCATCACATCAAAACTGACTTTCGGTCACCTGGTTTGACTCTTTAATGTCTGAATCATCTTCATGAATTCTAATGAGTTGAACGAATGATGAGGGCAAGTTCCTTCCTATCAATAGTTTTAGGAGCTTGGAGGTATTTTGCAAGTCTGTAAGTGGGGCTCCTAATAGCACTGATGATTGGTTGAAGCGGCATACCCTCCTTGTGCACCTTAGGCAGGCCATTCAATCTCGGAGGGACAACTGCATGTGTAGTTAGAGCCTCGATGGTTTCAGCAGGAAGTCGTATCTTCTTCAGGAGAGCTGTAGTTTTGTTAACTATGGCTGCAATAGGATCTTATTTTAGTGGTCAATGTGCTAGATCTTGTAGTAGTACTGAAATCTTATGGCAGTCCTCACAGGAAAGAACCATTGCAGCTTTTCACTTGTCTGCTGGTAGAATAAGAATACTCTCATTGTTTTGTAGAGGTTTCAGATTTACTATTTCCTCTTTGGTGATGACAGATGTTATTCTCCCATTGAGAATAACCATGGGTGAAATGTCTACATTTTGCCATTTTATATCCCCATCAGAGAGAAAAGAGCAGCTCTGAAATCTCTGCTGATTTATTCATGGGTATTTCAAAATATATATATATTAATGAGAGTTTTCCATGGGTATTCAAAATATGATTCACATAAAATATCAATATCTTTGCTATAATACAATCCAAATTTATACTATTTCCTCTTTGGTGATGACAGTCATGAGATTTGTTATAACTTATCCCATTGAGAATAACCATGGGTGAAATGTCTACATTTTGCCATTTTATATCCCCATCAGAGAGAAAAGAGCAGCTCTGAAATCTCTGCTGATTTATTCATGGGTATTTCAAAATATATATATTAATGAGAGTTTTCCATGGGTATTCAAAATATGATTCACATAAAATATCAATATCTTTGCTATAATACAATCCAAATTTATAAAAGATGCTTTAATGAAATTGGCAAGACAAATCTAAACAATCCACATTGGAATGCACCAATAAATAATGATGTTTAAAAAAAGAAAATAAAAAGGTAAAATGGACTTCTACCTACCTTTCTTGGACTTAAAAACCTTCAGAAAACAAAACTAGTTCCGCGCAAGAAATCATCACATACAATAACACTGTACATACATACAAGAAAAACATTTTCAATTCAAACCATATCCTCTTTTCAATAGCTAAACACATTGACTTGTTAACATCCCCCTAAACAAACAAGAAATTGTGTAATACCACTACATCCACCATACAACATTTACCAATGGCTTTGACCGCAACATTGTTGATAGAAAAATAGTCCAATTTAAGACAGGGAAAATCCTAAGACACCATCACCTTCAAATCACAAATTCCATACAGTACATTCTACCTATCATGGTCAGATAAAGCATTAAAAGATATATTTTCTAGAACACAGCACATAATTAGCACTACAGACAAAATTCAATGAGAAGAACAGAAATCCAGCACGTACATTAATAGCTGTACAGATTACAACCAACTACATATAGCTAAAATCAAATAGAAACCTAGAAGCCTGAAAGAAAGAACATTCCTTAGAAACCTGAAGGAAAAAAACATTCCTGGCATATCGAGTACAAGCAGACACAAAATTCAGCAGTAGTAAATTATTTTTGAACCATACACTACCCTATAAACCAGGAATAGAGGTATACAGTTTTCAATCTACCCTTACTCATGCATGCTTGCTTATGCAACACACACAATATTCATCCTGCGGTGATGGGGAGGTAGTATTTTATCTTCTCAAACTCTCCCATCACTGCCTAGTGCAGTCGGGACCTGCTAGTTGCTGTGATAGCTTTAAGGACCTGAAACCTCGCTGAATGTGTATAGTAACTGAGGTTTGTCATCCACACCTATACTGAGAAACAATACCTACTTTGGAGAAATATTAGATGTTAGTGAAGCCAAAATATTCCTATTAAATTTTCATTCTATTTTAGCAAAAGGCAGGATATTTTGTCAAAACTCTTTAGTAGTGAAAATTATTTTTCCTCACAGTTTTTAAAAAATTAGGGAAAAAATGAAAGCTTTTAATAATTTTCTACAATTTTACAAGGTCCAGCGGTTTACACTTCACCAATTTTTTTTTTCTACATTATTGTCCATTTTCCAGCATATTTATATATTTTTGACATATTTAGATGCTTCAATTTTTGTATAAATGTTGTGATATTTTATAACTTTTGAATTATTACATGTTTTTGACCAGTTTAAAAGAATGTGTTTGCAGTGACAGAGATCTTAAGGTAGATCACAATCTAAATAACTAAACAATTGCTGAATAAATAAAGTACCTGATGCCATTTTCGGACTTTGTTAAAAGCATATGTTTTGAACAGTTGGACGCACATGGATATAACAACACATACAACAACACTACTATATAAATTATATTTAATATTTATTGAAAATAACTTTTCTTGGGCTATCAGCCAGGTGAATTCTGGAATGATTTCCAAGCTTTCAAGCACTAACACCATTCTCATCTTTAGGGAATGATGTAGAGACTCCAAGTCAGTCCGGTGGGGGGACCAGCCAGATGTCGCTTTGTGATTGGCCTGGGTCCAGCATGGGAGGCATTGACTGGGAACCAATGGCACCCGTTGCAGAGATGGACCTCTCTGATTGGCCCCTGCCAGATATAAGCCTTTGCCAAAACCAGGGCTAGCCTTTGACACTCTCACACACCTTTCTGTGTGTTTGCTGAGCACTGAACTCCAAATGCCATTCACCTGCAAGCTGCTGTCCCTGTTTATATAATTTTCTTCGTATTTTATAGCTATGGCTTCATTGATGAACAATCTCAATAGCTTGAAGATTTGAATATGGTGGCCGTGTTGCCCAGTCTCAGTCTGTGTCCTTCTTGGATGCAGTGTTCTGCAAGGCCAGATTTTTCTCGTTACATCAGGCGGATGTAGCTCTCATGTTCTTTGCATCTCTGTTCAATTGTTCTTCCCGTCTATCTGATGTAGGCTCTACCACATTCACATGGGATGCAGTATATCCCTGGAGTCTTGAGGCTGAGGGAATCTTTGACCTGTCTTAACATGTTTCGTGTTTTATTGGGCGGTTTGTGTATTGACTTGATATCGTATTTGGCCATAATTATACTTAGTTTACCGCACAAATGACCTGTATATGGGTCCAATCACAGAGCGGCATCTGGCCAGTCCCCCCACTGGACTGACTATAAATACAGGCGGACCAGAAGTCTCTACATCATTCCCTGAAGATGAGAGCAATGTTAACTCTTGAAAGCTTGGAAATTATTCCAGAATTCACCTGGCTGTTAAAGTTATTTTCATATCATCATCAGGAAAGCTTCAAGTCATGGTTAATATTTATTATTATTATTACTATTATTATTATTAATAATAATTTGAAAGAGGTTCAACATAATACTTGAAATAATCCCAAAGAAAACTATCAAACAGTTTCAAAGCACTGAAGTTTGATTATTTTATTAGCAGTTTGGAACATGCAATTATGGAAAAAGACTTAAATCTACTAGTTATAAGCACTAAGATGTAGTTTCATAAGGCCATGAATTTCAATGATTGATCTGTTTACACTCAAAAGAGTACAAGATACAGTTGCCCTCTCTGATCTTTCACTCCTGCCTATAGTTAGTATAAGCAGGTTTTTCTTGATCTGTCCAGAATTGAGGAAACCAACCTTCCTACTCATATGTTCATCCAAGGAAACATACCTGCTATGGTAGGTAGTTGCAGGAGGTAAAATTTGTAGAATTTTATTCTTCTAACCAGAAGTTCAAATTCCTAAACTTAGCAATGAACCTACAACACTCATGACATGGAAAGCATGCATTATCAATTACAGCAATCAAGCAATGAACTTTGAAATCCCACAAATAGACAACTTGCACAGAGTCATTAAGAAGCAACCAGATAAAACCAGCTTTGTTTCATCCCCCACACCAAGTAAGATTCCACATTCTAACCACAGCTGAGGAGGGGAGAAACAGATCTGAAACTAGTTCCAATAATTAATAAGTGAAGTTGATAGAGTGCACCAAATTGTTAAATATTAACTTCAGTTATTGACCAAAAATAACTTCAACACCTTTGAAGTTCATTAAGAAGTATATGCTGCATATTTATAGAATTCCAAAACATTTGTAGCAAGTTACATATTTTCAATGACTTATTTCTAATCCACATAAGTGGGTTTTGTACTAATTTACAGGAGAAGCAAAACACCCTTTTATTTATAGAGACTGTTCTTATATGATGAATTTATTACATCACGTTTAATGAAAATAAAAGTATATTTATATCTTAGTTTACCACATTTATCATTATTTGTTTTTTAAATATTAATAATATTTTTCATATATGTGTTACTGGAACAAAGCAAGAAGAAGATAAGTGTTATTAAATTCACCAATATACATTATTACTTATTAGACATTATAATTGTCCTTATGCAGCCCTTCTAAGCCACATTATAACACATATTTACCAGAAACTCTAACATTAACTGTCTCTACTGTACTCTGAATCAAGGTTGGCTATTGCCTTCATTTCCAAAAGAATATAATTAAAATATATAATATGGCTTTTAATTCAATTATATAATACGGTTTTTACTCTCAGTGCCTTTTAAACTTTCAGCATATGGCCATTTTTAAGCTCATAACAAATAAACTGGTGACCATATTTACGTCCAGTAGCTTTTACCAAACTTTGATATTTCTTACACTTTTGCACATTGGAAGTATTCTGTACCATGCAGTTTGTACCCAATCATCTTTAAATTTTCAGTAGCAACTCAGTGAGCAACAACTTGAAAAAATTGGCATATTATGGCTTTTGATTCACTTTTATAGTGCTCAAAATATAACAGTTAATTCACCCATTGAGGACAAATTTTACAATTATATTTAAATATGTAAATATCTACATTGGACACAACTTTGGGTTAATTAGCATAATAAAACACCTTTTTATTTTTGATAGAGTTGTAAGTGGTAAAATGTTGAAATCATTTAGATAAAAAGGGCAAAATTTAGACATTTTACCCATGGATATTCTTAGTGGAATAAATTATCATAAAATTCCTGACAGTCCTTTGGGATAGCATATTTAAGGTCCTGAAAGTGACAATACTTTTTTCTGGAATTTTTAGTCTACTAACATACACATTTTGAGAAATGTCACTATTATTCACCTTATTTGGCCTCTGAAGTAGTTCATGAAACTGATTATCAAAGGAAAACTTGTACATTCATTGATTCCAGTATGCTCAAAAGAGTTTACTTGCAGACAATCTTTTTCAACTCACTACACATACATAGAGTATCCAGATGAATTTGATTCCTTAATTGTTTGCTTTTTTTGGAGCAGTTAAATCAATATGTGACGTCTATGTATATCTTCCTCTGGTACCAGTTAAGTGTTTTCCAAAACTTATGGAATCAACTTGCCCTTACATCTTCACTTAATTCAAAGCAGTGATGATTATAACTCTCCTGGTAAACTTCATAACTGCAAGGGGGGTTCTATTTGCCCTGCTTTGCACCTAGATACCAGTTCTTGCTTTGATGGTAGCCTGAATATTCTTCACCCATCATTCTTGGGTTCTTTACTGTTTTTCACCCATGTTTTAGGATCCGCTTTTCTTTTCCTCTTCCTTTCTCTTTTAATATCTGTTTTGATGTAGTATTTTCATTTAGAATGGGCAGTTGTTCAAGGTCACGTCTCGTAGCTTACCACATCAAATTCTGTATGCCTGCCTTCCCTTCCTCTTCTCTCTTCAAAGCATAAACAAAGTGCTGCAGAGTGGGGATAATGCATGTGTGCCATCTGAGAGGGAAATATTATCTTGAACCACCTATTATAAATGAAAATTAGTATAGTCTTAGTAGCAGGGATTATTTCTGTTGTTCTTCTATTGTTACAACTTTGAAAATAGTCAGAATTAACTTTGCTTTATGAAGTTTTTTTCTGTAGCTTACTTGGGGTCTTCTTCTAATGTATCTAGAACATCTGAATGATTGCTTCATGTTCTGTGCCATAAGTTTCACTGTTCTCATTGGAAACGAAAGTTATTGGTCCAGAACAGATTTTATAATCTGATACTCAACTCAGCACATATATGGTATTACCTTGAATTAAATTAACAGCATTAGCTTCATTCAGATGAAATGTTATGCATTTAATATTAAAGAAACTAATTTTAAAATCAGCTTTGAGAAATAATAAACAGCACATAGGCAGTGATGCATCTTGGTGATTAATGCCACTTGTTTCCTCTTTACAATATGAAGTAAAAAGATAATGTAAATAACTAAACATCTTTAAAGGACACTTGCCTTGCACATTTTGCATTAAAATTATTTACCCTATCTACCATCAATCATCCATGAGATTTAAACATTGTGACACACAAACCTCATCTGATATACTCGTCAAAAGTATAAGACTAAAACTTGTGCAGCATGTACTCAGTATGAAGAGCTGCAATCTTCAATTATTACAATTAATTTTAGAAAGCAAGCAGGACCAGAAAGTAGTAGACACATGTCAGATATGGGCAGCTGCATGTAA
Organism: Hymenopus coronatus; assembly: GCA_030762935.1. Lineage (NCBI taxonomy): Eukaryota > Metazoa > Arthropoda > Insecta > Mantodea > Hymenopodidae > Hymenopus > Hymenopus coronatus. The sequence goes on from CM060900.1 coordinate 346,342,210, forward strand.
TGTGAAACTTATACCTGATTTCCACAGGCATAATATGAATATGGATATTACAGATAGAGATATTAGCATAAGGGGAATAATGTTATTCAATAACTTACCATCACAATTAAAAACTGTTGACAAAATCTCAAAAGTGTGATCTAAATATAAGTTAAAAGAATACTTAATAAGTAAGGCATTTTAACTTAAATGAACTATAAATGTATTATACTGTATAAATCTGTAAATAATTGTATAACTTAGGAAAAAGGTAGATAAAGTCAATGTAAAGTTGATAAACTGGATGCAATAAATTACATTGCATGGTATTAGAATAAAATCACTTACAAGGTATTAGCACATAGTTTTGCATATTTTAACACACATGCAACAAAAATCATCCTATACAGGATAAGTTTCTGCTTAGAGTACATACCTTAACCCTATTTTCGCCCAAAACATACATGGTATTAGAACTATAGCCATTGATTTTGTTGCTGCATATGCTTAATTTCTATAAATGCAAGCTCAAGTATGACTTCACAGAGCAAAAACTTCCCCATATCTGATTCACCTTACACATCTTTAATACTGTTTCATTAGCAGGTTTACAGATTTTAAATTTAAGATGAGAAATAAAACATTATGTACAATAATTATGATTTCTTACAAACATTATCTCATATTACTTAAGACTGAGAAGTACATGCAAGGGAGAAATTAAGACGCTTCACTTCTTTAAAGTTGCATCCATTTCTATCCATTCTATCATATGTTTTCTGAGTTTATGTGTGTAAATTAAACTTGCATATATTGTCCAGGAGGAGTTCAGTTTATTACTTTTTCCCATTTGTTGATATAAATATATGCACTTACCATCTATTCTCTGAATTAGCTCTTTCAACTGATTAACTTTTTGCTGGATACCAAGCTGAGCAAATATATAATTATCCTGGATTCCATCAAGGAATTTAGAGAGGCACCAAAATGAATCTGCTTCAATGATATCACGTTGTTCCTTTGGGAGTGAAGATACTTCCCAGTTTTCTATATCAGCATCTGTTAGAACCAGATTGGAACTATGACTAATTTTCAAAAATACATTAACTCTACTTTGTTTTAGATATAAGAATGTCTTACACCTGTTGTAAAATCTCAGAAAGAAGATAAAAATGTAAATATTAATACAAAACAAAATACAAATATTAATAAATAAAACATTGGAACAAATAAAAATGATTTTACAAACAGATTAAGATTACCAGAAACTAAATTATTAAAAGCAATCCAAAATGTAAATTAAAAGAAATTACGTCTTATCTCTAAGAGTTCTATTAAGCAGAAGAATATGAAATAGCAAAAGTAAATTGTTTTGACAGAGAGAGGGGGAGGGAGCGAGGGAGCAGGAGAGAGGGAAATAATTTATTGTTATACCTCTTCTCATTAGGTTAAATTATAGCTTGTTTATTTTTACTTATGTGACAAAGGCCTATGAAATCATTACAAATGGAGAGTAAATCTGAATTTAAATCATAAATTTCATTTCTAGGATATATTTTAAGGAAATTGTTTATGTGCTCATATTAAACTTATTTTACTTTCTATTAGGACTCACTAATTTTATATATTCAATTAATGCTGAAGTCCATAACACTTGAAATGGAAATTATATATTTCATCTTTGTACACACTACAAACTCCTGCTTGTTTGCCACTTCTTTAAAGTGTAAAGTAATTATTGTTTTACTATATTCATTTTTATTATTTTATTTAATTACTAATTCTGTATTATTACATTTAAGTAATTTGCTAAATTACTTCATGGATCACAATAGACCTCAGGCATAAATTCCATTCCACACCATCTGGTATATATGAGAACCTTTTTGTAGAACAAAATTGAAACAGATTTAATTCAATGTACCAAGACAATATATCTGGTACAATACAATCAGAGGAATGCACAAGTCAAACATTGCAGAATTACGCATGCTACTCCAGAAGGAGACATGGCAAGTGGTATTTAATGTAAAAAATATAGACACAAAATGGGAGAATTTTTTTAACATGTTCAACTATGACTTAGACCTAGCTTTTCCCAACTTAAAAAAGTGAATATCAAAACACCAGCAAGCACAATGGGTAAACAAAGATATTTTGGGGGTGAAAAACCAACTAAAATTAATTTACGATAGATATAAAGAAACCAAAAGGGAAACTAAAAAAATGGCATACTTAAAGCAAAAAGGCATATAAACAAATAATAAAATAAAGTACAGCATAAAGCAAAAAATACTCAAATCCATAAACATAACTAAAACAACTTGGAACATAATAAAAAATGTTTGTAGAGCTACAGAACTTGACATAAACAATTTCATTATAAAAAAAGATAATGCACTAATTAATGAACCCGAAGAGATAAGCAATATATTTAATGCAAACTTTCTACAACAAGTAGAATGATCACTAACTGGCAGTAAGACCAATAATAACTATAATTGCAATACCAGACATATAACAGACTCAATGTATTTAAATGAATTTGCAAAAGTAGACCTCTCAAAAATAATAAAGGACATGAAAAATAAAAAACTATACAGGATCAGACGAAATATCACAGATACTACTTAAACAGTGTGCACCTTATTTAAGAAGCATTGGTAGAAATGATAAATACCTTCATATCAGAAGGAATATTTCCAAAAGTACTAAAGAAAACAATTATAAAACCCTTATATAAAAACGGTGACAAAGGAATACCTGGAAATTATCGTCCAGTAGCACTTATTTCCACACTATCAAAAGTAATTGAAAAACTTATTGTAAATAAAATGATATATTCTATAGATATACAAATATTCTAACTGAGGCTCAATTTGGATTCAGGAAAAATAAATCAACAACCCAGGCAATAGCTGAAATTATGGATTACATAACAGATAACCTAGAAATTATGCTAATAATAACTGTATATTCTTAGATTTATCTAAAGCATTCGATTGCATCCAACATGACATTCTATATGAGAAACTGTATAACTATGGAATTAGAGGTACCACTCTCAATAAAGTCATATTTAAATAGTAGAACTCAGGTAATGAAAATTACGCATTTAACACACAAGAACATAAAAGACTATTACTCCAAAAGTCTTGAAGTAAAGTATGGGGTTCCTCAAGGGTCTATTCTTGGACCTCTACTGTTTATTATATATACAAATGACATCCCTAATTTAACAGGTAGCAAAATTATAATGTACACAGATGATACATAAAATATTAATATGGGCATCAGAGTAAAAAATGTAGAAACAATAACATTATAGAACACTAAACTAATAATCCAGCACTTGCAATCCAATAACCGACAAGTAAATATAAACAAAACAAAATGTATACATTTCCATACCCCACAAAATAAAAACATAAAAAAGATTGACATTTTTATTGAGAAAGACAAAATTGAACAAGTAGAATATTGCAACATTTTATTGACCAACACCTTAATTGGGATAAACATATGGATAAAATATGCAACAAAATTGTAATGGTTTATTTATTATTAAATGATTCATAGGTTTAAGAAACAAAGAGCTATTAATGACAGAATATTATGGACAAATCCACCCACATCTTTCTTATGGTATCATAGCCTGGGGTCATAGTAAAAAGAAAAACACAAATAAGATTTTTATATTACAAAAAAGAGCAGTGAGATTGATACTGGGACTAAAACAGAATCTTGTAAAGAAGTGGTTAAAAATTTAAACATTGACATTGTACTCATATATATGAAGCAATAATGTATTTAAAAACTAAGGATAGTAGTAGACAATTAAATAGAAACAGACATGATTATCTTACAAGGAATAAAGACAATTATGCATCACAAACACATTCATTAAGACTGTATAAAACCAAACCAATAGCTTCAGCTGCAAACTCTACAATAAACTTCCTGTATACTTGAAAAATATACAAAACCCTAAAGTCTTTAAGAAGGAACTTAAAAAACAAATTGTATAAATGCTTGTTTTTATTCTGTAGATGAATTTTTAAATAAATTGTAAATAGTAGGTAGATATTCAATTTTGTAAATTATAGTTATAGTTTGTGTAGATAATTATTAATGTAAACATTGTAAATAATTCTTACTGTATTATTTCTATTTTGTTTTATTTTTTTCTATTATATTTATACCCTTTGTAATCTGACGTGTCCAACAGCATTTACATGTTTTAAAAGGACTAATAAAAATGAAACAAAATGAAATTGCATACATATATTTTGTTATAGTTGTTGCGCTAACTCTTTCTGATGTAATACAATTTACAAAACTATTAAAATCCATGCCAAAATCTGAAACTTGATTCCCTATTGTGTTTGGTTCCTGTACATATAGTACTTTAATGTTGGCATCTGTACTTGAATCATGGAAGTTGGAATTTATTATTAATTCATGAGTGGGAACTGAGTATTTAAGTAAATTTTTGTTAAAGATGGTTAAGTTAACCATAATTAATCTTGGATGTAATAACTTCAATTATCCCTTTTTGAACAGGACTATTTTTGAGTAAGGCAACATGCTTTTGTCACACATCTTTACTGACACATTTTATTGTTAAACTTTACACAGTGTACAATTCTGATATTCATCATGGACTTCCCCACAATGCCTGCAAATTCTTCCTTGCAACAGTCCTTGCTCACATGATTAATTTATAGCCATTACACAAGGAACAATGCTCATGTTGATATATACTTTCACTGGACAATGGTTGTAACCATTTTACAGCTTTCCTTCATTTAACATTGCATGGTAGATTGTTAAAGTGAAAAATCTGATGTGTTCCATTCACACACTTTCTCTACCTGGTCTGCAAACAAACTTCTTACAAAAGTTTGTTGTTCTCTTTACTTCAAGCTAATCAAGAAAAAACATTAGCAGAATGATCTTATTACTTAGCCCCTGATAAGAAGGCAACTAGGCTAAAGCTATATATAGTCAAATGTTTTCAAAGCTGTTTCTATGCAATTGTCATTCTTTGCACAGCCAGGAGTAAAAACAAAAGAAACATACACAACTTCTTGTTTGAGAAAAGTATAAGTATTTTAAAATTGAAAACCAGCAACAAGGAATATCTCAGGAGAGAAAAAAAATTATATATATATGACAAATCATGCGTTTTAACAAGCTCTACAATTCTTGTTGTATGTTTTTGTCTCTCTCTTATGGTTTACCAGTTACACATATGTCATTCAGAATGCAGAGGTCTTCTGAGGCTATTCCCAGAAAATTCAAGATATACATTTCATTTGTCATGAAAATATCTTAAACATAAGTTATTTCAATAAAATAAGCCATTTTTGAGCAAATCAAAGCTTTTGAAAAATATTCCATGTAAAGGGTAGCTGGTGGTGGGGAAGTTGCCTGAAAATCTTTGTTTCACAAGTTTTTTAAAACATGCTTTTTGTTTTTGAGATGTACCGCACCTGCATGCACACACACACAGACACTGACAGACGGACATACCTTTTTCTAGAAATGCTTTTTTTATTATTTTCAAAACATATTTCCAGTGCAATCTCAGTATTGGATCTATGTGTACAAGATCCTCTCTACCTACTATGTACATTGTATATACATGCTAGAAAAAATAAAAAGAATACGAGTTCCATCCACATGATTTTTGTCTACCTATTTTACAAACAAATTTCTTAGGAGCTGTTTGAGAAAAGTGTTTAAAATTGAGACCAATAACTAGGAATATCTCAGAACCAGCTCCACAACAATAATAATAGCACACAAATTGTATGCTGTGATAAGATCTAAATGTTTTGTGTGGTAAGTTTTAAGTTTTTGTATATCTCCTACAGTTTACCAGTTATGCAAAACCCAACGAGAATGCAGAGGACTTCAGAGGCTATCCCCAATAAATTGAGGATATGTAAATGTCTTTCACATATGGTATTTTAATAAAAATTGTTATAGCCATTTTTGAGAAAATTGAGAATTTCAAAAAAACCTTCCATGTAAAGGGTAGTTTGGGGTGGGGGGACTTCCTGAAAATCTTTGTTTTGCATCCATCCTTGAAAGATACTAAACTGAATACTAAATTTGTGTATTTAATAAACTTTTCTTTTTGAGCTATGACACACAACACACATGTACAGTCCTTTTGCTAAAAATTGTTTTATTTTACTCAGGGGACCTCAAACATGTCTTTTGTTGAAATCTTGACATAAAATTTTTGGGGGAATACAATACCTTCTCTACCTAACATGCACTTACTTAATACATGTATAATCTATTTGCATTTTTTTCAGCCAGCAGGTGAGAAAGAGGGGCAAAGACCAGTTTCTGCATCAACTGGCACCCATCCCCCTTCTACAAGCCCTAGTTGAAAAGAATATGAATGGACTGTACAGAAAGTAAAAAGTGGCATTGTTCTGTTAAAAGAGAACAGACCTGTGTGGTAGATTCTAATACTTTTGTAGCTGTTAACAAGCCATTATGAGTTGTATATAGAAATTATATTGGATATGTGGAATATGACCAAGATCCTGGGGTTGAATGTTTTGTCATAGTCACGTGTATTAACTTAGCATAATTAATTCAACATTTTTTTATTATATATATACACACACACATTCTTTCTGTCAAGAGATGAACTATTCCTTTTTATCTTATTTACATAATACAGTATCACCAAATATGTTTTATATTACCTGCAGGTACTACTTCCTGTAGAAAAACCACATAGAAAGGTGTGACAAGATCATTGATTCCTTGTACATAGCCTGAAGCTGGATGTCTAATTGCCCATATAAAAAGGATTCTTTCAAACATTTCTTGTACTGTTTTCTGCTGGAAAAGGGCAATTAAAGGGCTCATGCGTGGAATATCTATATGTATCTGCAACAAGGGAACTTGCATAAGTTTACCTTTAGGCACAGAATTATTTAAATCATTAATATAATAATTTTAATGAAACAGTGCTGCTAACTACAGGTACACAAAATGGTTATTTTTAGGTACACAAAATGGTTATTTTTATCAATTTTTCCAACCATTCTAGTTACAAAGAAATACTAGGGTACATATAATTGTTAAGTCAAATATATCTACAAGTATTTACACATAACCATCATTTTGAATTGAATTTACTTTTACTTAATAATACAACAAGTTTTTGCAATACTATTTTACAATCTTATGACCATACAAAGAAAATACAGTAATACTAAATACTAATGACTCCTCCTCAGTTACTATGTAACCAAGTGGCCAGAATAATTTCAACCTTGTGGTTATTCAACTATCAAACCAACTTATATCTAGAGATAACTTCCATCTCTATCCACATTTCCGGTAATCAATTATCAAATTCTGCAGTCACTTGGCATAACAGCTTGCATTTCCGATATTCAATTAACAAATTCTACTGTTAGATGGCACAACAGTGTGCATTTAAAGTATCATGTGATCACACTAGCACCGCTAATTGCTTGCCAGTCAACTAAACTATTAACACTAATTCATTTTAATTTTGTTGGCCTGCACGTGTAACTTTTGTTTGTTACTATTTCGAAAGTATCTATAATCCTGAAACGTATATGCCAATTTGGGTATGCTATGGCAAACAAATATAAGCATTTTAAATGTGAAAGAGACATATACAAAGCTGGATGTCTTATTTGCAGCAGGAACATACATTTCAGTAGCCAATAAAGCACGTGGTTCCACTCAGAAAAACAAATATTGCTATAATAATAATAATAATAATAATAATAATAATAATGCTTGTATTCGAATATGTTATGAAGAGTGTTACTATTAAATACAAATCACAGTACCGATAGGAGAGTGTTTGCTTCATTATAAATTTTTAAAAATATTATTTAAAGACTTTTGATATAGTCTAGTTGTATTGTGTACTCTTTATAGGGGCACAAGATTTGGAGGTTCACCTTGAGTACCAGAAACACAAGAAGAATGTAAAGAGCAGCAACAACACTGCAGACATTTCTAATTTTTTTCAACAGAAATTGCAATCAACACACCAAATGTCTGCAGCAGAAGCAGTTTTGGCATTTCATACCGTTAGTGACCATAATTCATATTGGTCAATTGATTGCATGCTGAAGCTAAATGCACAGATATTTAGTGATTGTGGTACTGCAAAAAATGTGTCGTGTGCAAGAACTAAGACAAATAGTAATAAAGTTCTTGGTCCACATTCTATTGATGAGACAATAGAATGTTTAAAAGGCATTACATGTTTTAGAGTCTGTACAGATGGGAGCAATCATGGGTTCCTGAAAGTTTCCCCAAAACTAATAAAGTACTTCAACTATAAATTAGGGGAATTCAGACCAAAGTTTTTAAGCGGAAGACATCTCCAAATGAAACTTCAGAAACTGTTTCAAGCTATATTTCTGACACTTTAGCTCAGCTTGGTATTGTTGACAAGTGTGTTGCATTTGCTGATGACAATACAAACACAAACTTTGGGAGGGAGGGCAATAATGTGTTCACAAAACTCGAGAGGTCATTGAAAGAGAACATTGTAGGTATAGGCTGTCCAGCGCATATTCTTCACAATACAATTCAGATGGGGCACACAGTTTGAGTGTTGATTTAGAGCGCATAATTTTGAAGTTTTACAATTATTTTTCTAAATGCTCTGTGCAAAATGAGCAGCTAAAAGAATATTGTGAATTTGTGGCAACTGATTATAAATAATTATTGACACACTAAAACCAGGCTGTCTATCAGAGGATTCTCCATATGTATGAAGCCTTATAATCATATTTTATGTCGTTGACAAGTCCCCCCCTAAAATTTTCTTTTCAGATAAGTTAAGTAAGCAAGCATATATGTGGCACTTGCATTCTTTAGTGTCCATTTTTCATGATAATATCAAACAAGTTCAATAGGAGAAAAATTCCATTGTTGATATTATTAGGATAATAGAAAAATATCTTCCCTGTTAGAGAATAGCTTACAATGTTCCTTCATTTCTCTTAAGACTAAAGAGGCATTGTCTTGTGCAAGAGAGGAGGGGTTCGACGCTGAAGTAGATTGTTTTATGGAAGAAGCTATCTCTTTGTACAAGGAATGTATTGATTATTTAAAGAAATGGACTGTATTATTGATTTTCAATGTTTCAAGTGGATGGATTTGAGCAGTAATGTATTAATGAAGGACGTGGAAGTATGTATGAAGTTTCTGGGAGATAAAGGCATAAGAATTGGTGATTGTAAATGTTGTGACCAGATAAGCAACTTAAATAGATTTCTTGAAACTCACAAGGCAGAACTTGAAAACATATCCTATAATGATAAGTGGGTAAAGTATTTTAGTAGTAACAGAAGTATTGGGTGTCACTCAGGATTACTTAAGATTGCACAATATTTTTCTGCATTACCAGGAAATAATGCAAATGTTGAAAGAGTTTTCTCCTTAATATCTGCTTAGTGGGCAAATGAGAGGAATCGCTTACAATTTGAATCTGTTAGAGGGCTACTATTAGTAAAATATAACTTTAAAGATCTATCTTGCACAGAGTTTCACAAATATATTCTAAACAAGCCATGCCATCTTTGCAAAAATTGATTATCTGAAAAATACTTTAGCCACATTAAATTTTTTTAAATGTATGATTTATCATTGTTTGGATAATATTATGTACAAAATAAGGATGATCCGTCTGGGAAGATGAAGAAGGAGGAGCCCAGTAGACCATGGCCTACAAGCCCGGATAATAATTTTTTTTGTACTGACACCGGCTGTGAAAGCCTACAAATTTAAATAAGGATGATCCTTTTCTCAATTTGTTTTTAACGGTCCTACATTTTTCTTCAATGTACATTTTGATGCTCTTTGTCCTCCTTTCTCAAAATTTAATCTGGTCACCCTGGTTATATATTGTTGCCAAACACATTTTCAATTCTCGCCTTATTTCGCATCTAGAGCTGAATTGTCCCCTAAATCACTAAACACTTTCACTGACAAATTTTGTCTCACAAGCACTCCAATTCCACCTGACAACCCCCATTTATCTTTCTTCTCAACACCTGCTTTACTACAAAAGTTAAAGCCACTAAGCTAACACTTATATCCCTTTCTAACCATCATTCTACTATTTCCAACACATCACAGGCATTAACTAACTGCCTTATTTCCCCATTTGTCACTTCTCTTAAACTTTCAATGGCCCAGCATATAACCACTTACTATCCCTATACTGACTCCTTCTTCTCGAATCTACATTCTTGTAGTTTAGCCTGCTTCTTGTCATCCTGAATGTGTCATGTCCCCACTTCCATTATATTTTCACCTGGTGCAGATATGATACTTAAACTGGTTTCTGTCCACATGTCAAGACCTGCAGCTGATCCCAAGGCCTCTCTACATACTGCTATTAGCTGACTCTCTGGTGTTATTTGCCAAGTTGATGACAACTACGTTTCTCCTCCTTCTAACCCTCTTATACTCGTCATTTTTTTCTTTTTTTCTTTCTTCTATCATGTACTTGTTTCTTACCAGTGACTATGTTGACGATTTTAACTACCAAGTATCCAGTTTCTTTTCTAAATTCTGCTAATTTCCTGCTTCCTGCCATCTATCCATAAATTGAGTCCTCTTGGCTTTTTTTCATTTCTCTTAAGAGAACATCTCTCAACTCTCCGTCTTTTTAGGTTTTTTTTTTGCATTTGATAGAACAACCCATTTAAATTTCATGATAGAGAGTTTCACTATTTCATTACCATTGGTCTCGGTTTTGAACTCATTCTTCCAATCTAACACATCAGTGATTTCCTAGCCTGCTAGATGTAGGTCTGGTTTTTCTGAGAGAATTTCTTCTATCAGTTGCTATGCCCATTTCTCTCTTGACTCTTGAACCCCAAATATCATTCATCATTGATAATTTTCCTCTTCTTTTCTTCTGCTCCTTCTAGATGCGTCATCCTTCTTTTACATTTCATTAGTTCTTCTTGTATTTTCCCTTCTGTATTTATCAGTTTCTTTTACTCCTATTCTTTTACTAGTTTTGACATCCATCTTTTTTTCCATTGCTTTTAAATCAATTAAGCCTTCAAAATCTGGTTCATTTCCCGCACTGGGTTTAACTCAACTTCTGCTATCACTAATAGTATTGCCAAAACTAGCATACATATACCATATTAATACTGCTATGCCATCATTCAGTTTTCCACTGAACAGGGTGTTTGTGCTATTAAGTAACCAATTTTTGCCCAACATGTCTCTATATTCAGACCCATTTCTCTTTCCCCTGGAGAGTTTTCATAAACATGTCTGTCCTCTATCAACTATCGTCAGTAACTTCCCCCATAACCATAATAGCAGGTTGCTCTTTGTCTACTGCTACTTGCCTGATGACAGTTCTTTTGAATCAAGTCATGGTACTTTGTTCCACTTATAAAGAGTAAGAGGAGACATGCTTCCCTCGCTTCGTTATGCATAAATTTCAAACATAGTTTTTACAGCAGTACATTTGTATACTTATTATAAATTACTGCTCATTTAACATTACAGAAAGTCATAATCTTTTTATTGATGTATTAACCACCATATATCAGTTTCCATTATCTTAATGATTATAAATTTTATAACAGCATATCAGCACCTTATGCATATGCATCCTAAAAAGTGAATAGCTTAGTAAAATCTGATTGCTTGGAACATTTCCAGTGGGCATGAATCTTTATTGGAACTTAGAAGCAGAGAGAGTTTGAAGGTTTTGCATCATACATTTACTTGCAACTATTGTGCCGTAAAGGAAAGTAATCTACAACCAGAGCATTCTTTTTTAAGTCAGCAAAAATACCTCAATGATAGCATTTATGGAAAGTTATGCTGTTATTTTGGATCTGCCTTAACTGGACTTATGGTTATTTCTTGGGATTTCTCAGAACCTCTGCGAAATAATGGTTATGTTACCTTTTACCCACTTTTATTGCATTCTACATAATAAATATAGTTAAGAACGGTGGTCAGCAGTTGCTGTGTTTGTGAAATAAGAACCACTTCCAGAGAAGGGCAGATCAGAGGGAGGTGTATCACTATAAACACCAACCAGCACTGTGGTGGAGTGTAGCAATAAAGATGGGCCATAACAATGCTTATTGAAGATTGTGCCATTGGTCATGGTGGAGATAAGAGAAAATAGCACTAAAAGTCCATCAAATTCCACATCTTTAATATTGGTATGGGAAGACTTTTTTCATTTATGGATTACAGGAAGTGGCAAAGTGTTTGGATTACAGCAAGATGCTCCAGCATATGAATAAGTACAAAATACATTGTTATTCTGCATGCCATGCCAAAGAATGTGAGAACATCAAGCATAATAGAGCAACTAAACTTTAACTTGAGGAACAATCTATTAGTGAATCAGTATTATGACTATACAACAAATGTATGTGTCTATAACTTGCCACCCTGAATTTCTGTATGCTGAATGGCTAGCTTTCCATAGTTTATAGCTCATAGTTGCAGATGTTCATAAGAATAACACAGCATAAGTGACCAGTTTATGTCAAATTTTTTGTTTTTGTTTTTTCCAACCTATTTACTTATATTTTATTGGCACATTTTCTATGGACCATAGCCATTTCTTTTTTACTTTATTCAAGTATCGTACCTTTGTGGCATCAAAGATACTGTCACATTTGTACAAAGGAGCACAAAGTCATTAACTCTAACTTAAAGAACGTAGAAGTTTCTACTTTAATTTCTTGCTACATCATTAGTCCCTGTGATTAGCACTGCACAATCACTTTCTGTAAGATTATTGCTTTTGTTTAGATCTATCACGACTCCACATGTAGTAGCTCCTGGCTTCATTGTACCACACTTTTCTTTCTCCCTAACTTCCAGTCTCTGTATACCTTAGTGCTTACTCCCATTGCTTCTTATTCCCTTTTTCCTTTGACTCCAAGAATCCTCTCTCTTCCACTGCTAGGTTAGTGCTCTCTATTCAATTTACTGGCTCCCCAATGTTTCCCATTTAAACAGAGAGTAAACCACATGGGGAGGTATAGTCTCTCACAAGCATAGTATATGACAGTTTTAAATGAATGAGAGATCAAAGTATAGAGCAAGGAATTTAGCAATTGAAGCAAAAGTTAACAGATTAACCCATGGATACAATGGATGGATACAAAGTATGATATACTTTCTGCAGAAACTAACACATTTGACCTTAGATGAGCAAAACTTGAAGCCATTCACACAGCTCTAATCAGAACTGCCAACAGTGATAGTGAGCTGATGTCAAGCACTGTGATCTAAAGCTACGCTGATTGTTGATCAACAGTTAATGTTGTTCATGGTCCCACAAATAACTGATCATTGACTCGAAAGCTTTCACAAACAAATCAGAGAAATGGATTAATATCTAGAAAGTGCAGAATGCTCATTTCCTTTTTTCTACCAAGAAATGAGCGAGCCCATACCTTACTATAGAGCATCCAAAGAAATAGAAAATCACATAACAGAAGGTAGAGTATAGTGTTGTGAACATGCTGGCAATATATTTGGGAGAAAATAATGCTATGATGAATAATGAAGATCTGCCAAAAGAAATTGCATTATGATCTAATAATCATTATCATGACGGAAAAAGTCAATGGTAGTATGTTTTTTTCATGCATTAAAAGCAGGATATTTTGAATAAAAATGAGCCAAACTGATGCATTCTCAAAATGAATCTCTAGAATTAGCACATTGGTACATTTTTTTAGGTACAGGATATAAAACAAAAATCCACCACCAATGGAAGCCTTGGTTTTTGTTACTTTCATTAAACCTCTGAGAAGACTATGTAGAGCAAAATGGAGGTAGCATAAGCACTCTATAAGGTAGCATTAACCTTGCATATGACCTCACAGGATTTAAGCTGTTTGTAGTACATTTTCTGTCATGCCATGATGCATACTGATACATCACACCCTTTATCATGCACAAAGAGCTTCTACACAAGCATTATTCCATCAAGGCACAGATGAATGATGGACATTTCTATAGTGGAATACAAAAACTGCTACTGAAAGCACAGCATTAATAAAATGAATGGCCATGGTATTCATATTACACACTAGCAGATCCCAAGCACGAGAATCGGAGATAATCACTTCACTGCACATGGTAATAAACATACTGAATAGGTATCTGCAGTCAGCTTATCAAGAAATTTCCACCTTAAAGTTAGAAAATCAGAACCTCAAAAAGAAGTTAAAAGGCTGAATCTGAAAAACATACATTTACCATGGTAACCAAAAAAGGGCGGGTGGATTTCAAGAAGAAACAAGATGCAAACTTCGCGAGCCTCAACAGGTATTAAGTGGAAATAGTGGAAAGTGCAAGTGAGTACTTATTAGTAGGTGACTCAATACCAACTTTTTCGGGTGAAACATGTAGAGAAGAAGGTTTTGAAGTGCAATATTTTCCAGGCATAAAGATTGAAGAACTACAAGGTGAGGTAGATGATTTAAAACTGAAAGAAGCAAAGCCTGAGGTAATATTAATCACGCTGGCACTAATAATATTGGAAGAGGCATGCGTGCTGAAGAAATTATGGGGGAAACTATGGATATGATAAATACAATTATCTTGGTCCAGAGTTTCCGGTGTAGACCGCGTCTTAAGGCTAAAATCTGCAATAAGGCAAATTAGCCTTAAGACGCGGTCTACACCGGAAACTCTGGACCAAGATAATTTTAATATTGGCCGTGGAAGTTTACGAAAACATATGATAAATACAGTTAAATCCCACACACCCAAAACTAAATAATTATAAGTAGGGTACTATGCTAAGAAAAATGTTGGAGTGGGGAGAATTGGTAGAATAAATAGAGAACTAAACTGGTTAAGTTGCAACAAAAAATGTCTATATATGGTCATTTTTGGTTAGGTGACAATTACTTTGGTAGAGATGGTATACACTTAAATAGAAGAGATTTCTATAAATTTGGAAATTTGATGTGTAATGCTATTTATTCTCTTACAAAGGGAAACTAATTGATGAAGTGGATGTAAACAATAGTGAGAGTAAACATACAGCAGCAGATATATTTCTGGATGCAGCTAGGTCACACAATTCAACTAGTGAAAATAACAAATCATGTATCAATTCCAAATTTTGCCTAATGCATCAAAACTTTCAATATGTATGAAACAAAATAAGGGAAATTGAAATTGTTAGATGACTATAAACATAATATTTTGGTATTGACTGATCATGGGCTGGGAAAAAAAAAAAAAAAAAAAAAAAAAAAAAAGGAAACGAAAAAACTACAAAAAAACAGATTAAATACTTTATGTTATCAAACTGAGTTAGCTTCAATAGGCAATATCATACAGGTGGTGGAGTAGCCATCCATATAAAGAATCGGTTAGATTTCACACTACTTGCCTGGGTTAAGATTTTCAAATAGAAATGGTATTTTAGGTTGCAGCCATTAAAATACAAATTAAAGATAAATTGTATCTTCTTATGTCGCTGAGTACTAAGGTTAACAAGTTTTTAAAGAGTCTGGATAATTTTTAAATAGAGCAAATATATACATAAAAAAAACAACACATAGTCATTATGTGTGACTTAAATATCAATGTCTGTGCAGATACAGGGAACTATAAAAGTCTAAATGATATATTGAGTAGCTTTGATATGCATGATGCCATCAAACAACTCACAAGAATCACGCCTACTTCATCCACCACTATCAATTTTGTAATAAGTAATTTAGAGCATGAGAGCTACCAAGTGAGGGTGGATGAGTTTTGTATCTCTGATCATTGTGTTCAAATTTGATCAATATTATGCAGAAACATAACCTGTGAAATAAATAGATACATGACAAGACAATTAACTAATGAAAATAATTTAAAGTGGCTTTATGAAATTCTAAAACAAAAAAGTTGGGAATTAATTTATGGTGAGCCAAGCAATGATAAAAAATGGGACAATTTTTTTTAAAATATTAACTACACATCTAAACAAGACATGTCCAATACTAAAAACTAAAGTAAAAAATGTGGTGCATAACAGATTCAACTTCCTTTGGAATTAAAAAAAAAACTGAGAGAAAAATGTAGGATTCTTATATTTTTACAAGTTACAAATCTTATAGGCTATAAAAATAAATACATAAAAAAAAAAAAAAAACCAACAACAACAGTACTCCAGTACATTGATTAACTTAAAGAAGCAACAATATGGTGAGAAAATAGTAAGCTCATATAATAAAGTTAAGACAGTGTGGGAGATAGTAAAAGAAAGTAGTCTTAACAATAACAATATTGATAATATAACTCCAAATGAAAATGGAACAAGTTGTAGATAATCCACTAAAAATATGTGAACTTCTCAATAAATATTTTCTAAATGTAATACAAAATGATGAATGGATGATTACATGTCCCACAGAGTATTACTGTGGATGAAACTTCAGAAGAGAGGTAAAAAAAAAAAAAAAAAAAAGAAGAAGTAAATTTAAAAGTAAATCATCCTCTGCGTGGGATAAAGTTTCATAAAAAATTCTAAAATAGTGTAATGATGCCTTAGCTGGCATCATAACACATTTAATAAATGCCTCTGATGAAATATTTCCTGAAACCTTAACTCAGTATAGTCAGACCTATATACAAGAAAGAAAATAAAAATCAAACAGGAAATTACAGGTCAATAACTCTGACCTCAAAATTTGCCAAAGTGTTTGAAAATGTATTAAGCAGCAGATTACTGGATTTTATAAATAAATTCAGTTTGTTTTACTCATCACAACATGGTTTATTGAGAAGTTTACATAAATATCCCACCACCACTGCTATAGCTGAATTACAAATTAATTTCTTATGCAGGTGACACCTTAATCATATTTGTTACTAAAGATAAAGGTAATTTAAAAAATGTAATAAATAAGGAAACACAAGATATCTGTAATTACCTTAAACATAACAAACTAATTGTAATTCCTCAAAAGACTCCAAATTGATGTTTCAACACCAAAATACTGGGTCTAATAATGAACTGCTCAATGTAATGATAAACAATGAAATTATTGAGCAATTCGAAAGTACCAAATTTTTGGGAATAATTTTAGATGAAAATATGGCATTTGAACTGCATGTTGATTATATTTGCAAAAAAATTAGTACCTATTTATATTAAGAAATCTATCAAAATAACTAAATCCAGATTATCTAAAAACAGTATATTATGGTCTAATTCATCCACATCTGCAATATGGAATACAGATCTGGGGAAATTAGAGTATCACAAATGTAAATTGACTATTGATATTGCAGAAGAGATGCACAAGATGCATGTTTAATATACCAAGTAGAGAATCCTGTAAAGATAGTTTTGTGAAAGCAGAAATCTTGCTGTAATATCATCGTATGTGTATAAAGTTATCATGTTTTTAGTAAATAAGAATACTGTACATATAAAAGATAATCACAACTATAGAACTAGAAATCAAAATAATTACTACAGAGGTAATATTAATAAGAAAACCACAGAGAAGGATCTCCTAATAATGGGTAAACTTTTGTACAATAATTTACCCCAAAGGAATTAAAAGCCATAAGTAGAAATGCATTTTAAAAAAAGTTAAAAACCTTTTTCATAAGAAAATGACTGTATAGAAAAAAAGCTGTAAATAGACTATAATTATTATAGGTTTACTTTTTTTCCTGATGAGGCTTGAAAATTGTAATAAAGTTTATTATTAGGAAAAGGAACATTAAAGCATACAATCTCTTAATTTTTTAGCCTTCTGAAAGTATCATTTTGGATTTGAGAAAGCACTGATGTTTAAAGTTGAATGAAAAATGGAGCATGGTCATAGGATACATTTAAGGCACTTCAGAGAATAAAACATGCGACAGGATCCACACAATTATGTCAATTGATGAGAAGCCAACTACAGTAGTATAGCAACACTGGTTGAAGCATTCATTGTTCAGGGCAGCACAATTGCTCCCAAGGTATTCAAGTGTAGGCATGAGGTTAGCCCAGGCAGTTGGTGAACCTGTTCATTTTGGTAGTTGTGAATGTTACTTAAAAGGGCCCAGGCAGTTTTCGATTAGGGGCAGTGTCTGCTGATAGAGAACAACAGTGAGAAGAAAGACATCAAGCAAGCAACTCTGTGTCACATCTGCCAGCCACAACTCCACTTATTACCACATGAAGCATCAAATGGTCATGACAGGGTGTAACTTTGGATAAGATAATTCCAAGCTTTTCTTTGGTAGAGTTTTCAGTAAATATTAACTTTTTCAAATTCCATATTTAATTATTATTTAATTCTATTGATAGCTCATATAAAGTAACCAACCTTTTTGATGTTAAAATTATACTCAATTAAGTAAATGAGAGTTAAGAAGCAAGCAGCTGTGCATGATGTCATATGTAACCTCTTACTAATTGTACAAAGCAAATCTGAATGCAAATGACTGATGACTGAAAGATGTTATATTTGATATTTTCAGTTTTAAAAAGTTTCATACTTTAATTAGTGCAGAAGTAAATCATCTTATTTTTAATGGAATTATTCAGAGAAATTGATACTCTTGAGAAAGTTTTATAAAAAGTTGGATTTTCTATGCTTTTTAGTTAAATAAACTTGCTTAACCAATTTCATGACTACAATTGATATCGCTATCAATTAACCAACATATGCAATAGTAACCTCTGAAAAGGGCAAAAGGCATAAACAGATAACTCAGTTTAAGAATGAACAGCATTTGTTCATCGTTTTCCAGTCAAGTCAATTTGTGTTATTAGGTGCTAAATCAATGTCCTACTTGGCATGCATCCTGAATGAACCCCAATTTTGACTGCTAAAAATTTCCCAATCATAAAAGGTGTAAGAAGGCTTGACATCAGGGCACAGAGGTTAGATTTAGCAATGTTTTCACCAGGAGGTAAATGGATACTTCATACACTGATTATATGGAAAAGTATATTTCAGAAAAGCTAACTGGATCAATTAGACTCCAAAGAGTGGTTGTACTAACAGGTAACAGTAACTTCTCTGAAAAAACCTCATTGTCAACCTTAATGGTTCTGAAATGCAGGGAGGAAAAAGTGATGACTAATGTATTCCTCTTTCACAGCAGCACTTCCACAAAGTGGCATAGGAGGCTTGGTAGAACTGTGGACTGAAACAGTGGGTTAATAGTAGATGTAATAGGCAGTGTAGAGAGCGGAATTCTTGTGTCACAGTAGACATAGCTAATGGATACGAGATGGAAATCTGAGTGAACTAAGCAGCACTAGCTAAGCAAGCTCACAGCAGGTGAAGCTTATGTTGATAAAAGGCCCCTGGGAAATAAAGCATTTTAGATACACAAATATTTTTGTTTATTTTGCTCCTTGGAATAGCTTTTAGGGTTGAAAGAGTATGGACACAATTGCAGTTAACACACTGGAACAGAGAACTCAACACAATGGTGCATGAACTTTCTGCCCACAGGTAATACAGAGTTTCAGGTGTACTAAATATGCTCTATAGTAACCACTGGAAAGTTAGTGCTAAAGAGGTGAATAGATTGATCATTGCCAACAGTGGCAAGGAATGGTGATGCACTGATACATGCATATAGTGGAAGGAACTGTAGCATGAGGTTTATTCTACCAAAAACATGAGTTTGCAAGGATTTGCATACAATATCAGAAAAATGTTAAGATTATTAGTTCCTTGTATTTTTGCAAGAATTTATGCTTGGTAAAAGGATACAAAACCATCATTTAGATTTCTAAGGGGGAAAGAGGTAAAGTGAATCATAGCTTTTAGTGAATGCATATATTACTAAATAATTAATGCATTGTTTATCAGTAAGTGGTCTAAAGAATTTACTAGTCGATAACAATATGAATGTGCTTGGTGGTAAGAGAAACTAAACAGTTACACAACAGTGGCCAGAGCATTGGAAGTACAGTCAGATGCAGAAAAGAAATGCTGAGGTGCTGCTTCTGGAGAAAACAAATGTGAATACCATACTAGGCTAGTAAAGTTTTCATTTTGCAACTATATTCCCTATCGCCTTTCCCTCAGTCCCCTCAGATCCTGTCTTGAAGATATCATGACAGTGCCATCTTATGCAATGGTACTTATGTTCACCTTGGTATGCAAGTCATCACAGTTGAGGCGCATAAACAACACAGAAGAGTGGCACAATGCAACAGGTACCTTCAGGAAGGCGAATCTCTATTCTTCTCAAAGAATCAGCTTCCAGTACCTTCTACAGGTTTCCAGAAAGTTTGTGACATCAGTTTCTAGCTATAAAGGGAGGAAGGATTGCAGTGTTATTGTGTTTTGTGAATTGTACTGAGTCGTGAATGACTGGAGTGTTAGCGCGCAGTGGTGAAAGAGCCATGGATGCCATGCAGTTGTAAACTGTCTATGCATTGAAACATTGAGCGAATTATTTGCAGCAGTGAATAAAGGACTGTATTTGTAAACAATTTTTGAGTCATTAAAGACATTTGTTACAATATTAACAAACACTGTGGTGCCCTCCTCCAAGTGCATTCATATTATGGTCGAGTAGTATATTGGTAAAGCAGTGGGTGCTTGCTCTTTGCTTTTATTACTATTCAAATGCACCATTTAAGCAAATAAAAGTAAATGAAAGGGTTCAGAGAAAATGTTTAACCCTTGGCCTGGCCTAGCTTTCCAAAGCTACTTCTTCTTTTTCTTTCTCTTTTTGTCTTGTTTCTCCTCTCGCCTTCTTCTTCTTTTTCCTCTTCTACTACTACTACTACTACTACTACTACTACTTTAAAGAATTACCCTCCTTTGTATAGGACTTACACACCCAATGACTTATAAGCAATTTCTTGGATTAGAAGCCTATAAGAAGCAAACAAACTCTGGAACACAGCATATCCAGGATGGGTGATCAGCACAAAGCCTGGTATGATGGGAAGACGGAGGAAATGAAATAGAGGGATGATAGGAAAATTTGTGGATTAAATTGTTCATCCCACTATTTGCCTAGCAATTGATGGAAACCACAAAAAACATTTTCAATCAGATGTTAGGCACTGGAGGTTTGAACTCAGGACCTCCCAAATGTGGAACATAAATTTTACCCTGAGCCATTCTGCTTGGTCACTCCAAAGCACCGAGTTTAAATTGTGACCTGCCAGCCTACATACTGTAATAAGCTCCTGTGACAAATTTAACAATTGAATGGTGAGACTGGAACAGTAGTTGGCTGAATTCAGACTAATAAAATCAGCAAGTAAGCTTTGTTGCATGTACATAAGTATGGTTAAATGGTAAACATTGGCTCCAATCACACATATTCAATGTCAAATGTTACGCTTTTCTGCAACATGCATATCCCTTCAAGGCCTAACAGATGTGAAAATGTTACAAATTTTAGACAGAAGCATTGATAGCCATCACAAACCATTTTCAATTGAAAAGAGGTAGAGAACGATAAAGACAATGTTGGTAGACAATGGAAGTTGAATGCCACCACCATAAAACACTGTATTCTCTTACCCCAGATTAACAACAGCCTGACAATCTTGCTGGTGCCCAGTGATTCTTGACTTTGGACTTGAAGTTGAAATATTGGTATGTGCCCCCTAGGTCCAAGAAACAAGGAGAACACAGCATTCTTCACACGAAAAGAGCTTTGGCAATTTATGGTAATGATCTTTAGTCACTACAATGTACCAGTCACCCTCCAGCTCCTAATGGAATCATAATGGGAGGTTTGACTTTCAAGCCTGCCTATATCTGCATGATATAGCATTGTTGGCAACAACTTCGAAGACCATTTCAAAAACCTGACCAAGATATTGCAGAGACTACAAACAATTAAATTGAAGATAAATGCAAAGTAGTGCCAACTCTTCTGAACAAAGATGTACTACTTGGACCTTGCCTGAAAGATAAATGAAAGCTATGAAGTGTCCTGGTTTATGTAACCATTACTGCCAATTTGTCAAAAGGTTTCTCCAACATCACAAAACTCCTCACTTGAGTGATGAAAGGACACCAGCCATACATGTGGTCAAAAGAGGTGGAGAGCATGTTCCAGGTGCTTAAATCAGCACTCTGCAGTGCACCTGTCTTAGGATTTCTATAACCAGATGGGAATTTTATTATGGACATGTTAGTGACACCAGTGTCGAAGATATTCTCTTCAAAGTCCAGCATGGCCAAGAGCGGGCAATATCTACTACAGTGAGATGCTCTCCAAGGCAGAAAAGAAATACTGCATTACCCAGCAGGAACTCCTTGTAGTAGTAAAGTGCTGGAACACTTCTACAAGCACTGTATATTCAGCTATTCCATCGGAGGACTGACCACTACACCAACACCTGGCAGTTAAGTTTCAGAATGTGGAGGACGAGACAGCCTTTTGTGTTCAGAGGCTCCCACAATACAACTTTACATCAGAAAGGAAGGAGCCACTCCAATGCAAATGCCATTCAACAAGATCCTGACGGAAGGGTGGTGGCCAGGGAGCATGCTGCAGCTATCCATGTGATTTTGGCAGTGCCTGCAGATGGATTGGATAACGTAGGTTGTAGGAGGGAGCAATTGGCAGACACTGACTTGGGCCATTCCTGAGAGAAGTGGAAGCAGGGATTAAACTGAATGGGGAAAACATTGCACCTGGGAGTAGCGTGTGTAAGTCTTACTGGGGACCAAAGAAGGTGTTAATATTTAGAGTTTGGGAGTCACCTACCTGGAAGACACAGAGCAGTTGATCTTTTCTTGGAATAAGGTTACAGAAGTCTTGTAAGATGTTATTGGTTGGACTTCAAGAGGGCATCTTCGACCCAACTGAACATTGGACAAGTTCTGACAATAGTATTAGTGGTTGAGGCTACAGGCAGGTGCTGAGAGGTGGTGTTGCCAATGGCATTTGTATGTATGGCAAATTGTGGCTCACATAACAGGAACCACATGTAGTAGTATATCATGAGAGCATTCTTCGAATGCATCACCAACCACATAGTTGGATCAGTCCTTGTTTATGACAGGTACCAGTATATGATGATGAATTACTTCACAAATGGCTGGCAGTATAGAAGAAAATTAGAGATAGGTGATGGCCACCATAGAGAGTAGGATGTCAGGGTGACACTTTACTTGCTGGCCTATCATTCAATGCAAGACCTACCAGGTTGACAACACTCAGCATGGTGTTTAGCAGACAGCTGCATCTACCAGATGAAGACCCATTAAAACTAGCAGGTCAACAGCCAAGGTTTTCAGCACAGTTATCTGGTGCAGCTGTATCCCCCTACCAAATGGCACTATCCCAAGCTTCAATAATCATGTCAAGGGCAGTATCTTGCAGCAAAGATAATTAATGATGTCTGCCTCATTCAGAGGCTGCCATAATGGAAGAGGCTGGTGCTACACATAAATTGTCTAGCCTGCTATGATGGTTTTGGTTGGGATGACCAGAGGTTGGAGCAGTGTTACTATGCTCCAAAATGCAAGTGTGTCTATCTTGCCCCCGTACTGTTGCATGTGTGCGGGTGGCTGCTTTATGTAGCTCCCCTGCGTTGTCAAAAGTGTGGAACACCTCCATAAAATGAACATGTGCAATAATTTAAAGTTTGTAAATATGCAAAGAAGCTTGCGACAGTGATGTGATCAACATTCAATGTAAAGAATATGAGTCAGTTTTTATAACATAAAACATCATTTGGTAATCCCTTATTGGAGCCAGTTTTGGGAACACTTGTTTCCATTTTCAACTCCTAATTTCGACTCTTTATATATATATATAAAGAGTAAAGAGTATATATATATATATATATATATATATATATATATATGAATGACCAAAAGTGGTGGACAACTGCTGATTTTTCTGTTTGTTTATATTTTAGGTTTCCCATATGTTCTATTAATCTGGCTTCCAAACTTCTGTTTTGTCCTTCCTTGCACACTGGATTACAGTTTGAGCATTCAACTTCATAAATTCTCACTTTTGTTTCCTGGAATAGGATCCTTTAATTTTTTACATAGTAGTTTCTGAATGCTGTAGTTGTTTTTTGGAGCTAAGGTGACATTTTGGAAAATCTTCTGAAATTTGTGTGCTAACGGATGATAGGTGAATTTTCTGAACTGAGACTGGTCACAGTGGTTCTGTAAGGTTGTTTTATGTGTTATGTAGTTCAGTTTTTTGTATTTGTGGATTCTCTTGTCTACTGCACTTTTGTGGAAGCCATTGTTGATAGCCATTTGGAATATCTGTTGGCATTCTTGTTGATATTCAATATTTTCCATGGGAATGTATACTAATCAGGACTGCATACTTGTGTGCTGCAGGATTGTAGCTATCATACATAATGTAGTTGTCTGTGTTTGCAAGTGTTCTGTGCACTCCAAATGTTAGGTTTTGCTTTTTGGTCCTGATTATTTTTATGTCAAGAAATAGTAGACAGCCATCCTGTTTGGTTTCTATGGTGAACTGGATCGATTTGGTTTGTATATTGAGGGGATTGAGTGCATAGTCTAAGAGTTTCTTGGAAACTATGGCAATTATATCATCTATGCACCCTTACTGTTTTTTGTAGATGTGTGGGAATGCTTCAGTGATATGTATTTCAAAGTTGGTCATGAGCAGGTCGGCTAGAAATGGTGATGAATATATTCCATCACTAGCCCTGTTGTTTGTTGGTAGCATTTTTTCTTAAAGATAAAGCATCCCTGTCTGATGCATATATTGGTTAGCTGAATAAAACCGTCTACTTCCTCAGTCAGTGTTTTTACACTTTGTAGCCAGGTTTTCAGAGGTTTTTTCAAGTTTGTCTAAGGGTATACTGGGAAATAGGGAGATAAAGGATACTGGTTTGTTTTGAGGTGAGATGCTTATATTTTTAACAGGTTTAGCAAATTTGATACATTCCTGCTATCAAACTTTAGGAAAGAGTTGCATTTCTGTTTGAGCCATTTAGAATGTTTGTTACATTGATATTGTCTACTATAGGTCTCATTTTGTTACCGAGTTTGTGTATCTTAGGTGGGGCATACATTCTGGGTAATGCTGATAGATCTGGCTTTAATTTGGATTTTTTTTTTTTTTTTTTGCCTTTATACACTTATTCAGTGAATTGTCAATTTCTTCATATTCTGGATTGTTTAGCAAAGTTTCTAACTTCTTGATCTAGAACCACAATTTGGTTGCCTTTATCAGTCAGAGTTAGGAGTTGAAAATAGGAACAATGTTCCTGGAACCAATCCCAATAAGGAATTATCAAGTGATGTTTTGTGTTACAAAAACTTAATTTGGATGTGGAATAATACCCCAGAAAAATAATAAGTATTTGTGTGCATGCAGCCTTGGAAGTTTCTTGCTGCATAATCAGGAGCTATAAATGGAGGGCAGCCATGCCTACATGAGGGAGTTTTGACAGTGACTTCGGAGAGTACAGTTGGATTAAAGAGGCAGCCAAAGCAGTTGAGAGTACGATCGTTGAAGCAATGAGAAGCAAAAGTTGTTTCCAGGATTTGAAATAAAGACAATTTGTTGAAATATGTGCCCTTGTCTAGCAAAACAATACTGCTCTTCTTTGTCCACATCAAGAAGAATTACCTATTAAGAGCAGCACACGCTAATCATTCCCACCCTGTATAAAGCAAAAAGTGTTAGTCTTACAGCAGTGGCTCCCAATGTAGTAAAAGGCATACTAGTGTATAAATCTCATCGAAAATCTAACACTTCTATGAGCAGTAGACCCAACTCCAGTACAAAGTCAAGGCAAATAGAGTATAGCACTAGAGATCCAAATGATGCTAATGGTGGATCATAAGTCTCCTGGAAACTAATGGCCACTGGAACACCAGAATTAAATGTTAAAAGTTCCACTCTGTGCATACAAATGTAAATTATAAGCTACTATAGGATAGCAATTTTGGAAGGGAAATAGGACTTGCTCATACTGCATTTGCCAGTTCAATGTGACGTTTTCCTTATGAGCGGCTTGGGGTATTTTGTGTGAGCTGATCAAACTGAAGTCTCTTCAGAAGAGAGTTCCAGGCTGGAAAGAAAAGTAAGCTGTGTGAATCATTTCCTTTTGTGGAAAATAGAGATATGTCAAAGAAGCCTATGAAACTCAAGATAACGGATGGCGGGAGAGCAACGCGATCACAGAAACAGATATTATGTGAAAATAAGGGAAATATGGACAAATCTCTTGCATCAGAGAAGTTCAATGGGAGTAACAAGGGCCAGGATAAAATAGAAAATGAAGGTGACAGCGGGGAAAAGAAAAATCCTGATAAATCATTTTGGGAAAATACTGGCCATATTCTTACAGTATCGGAAGATGTGGTGCAGCAGGAGAATGAAACAGTAGTGTCGCTACATGTGGTGATCAATATGTTGAATAGGTATCTCCAAATAGCAGTAAATAAAATAAATGCTCTACAGGAAGAAAATGCAGTTTTGAAAAAGGAGATTGACAGGGGACAAGGGACGATGATTAAGTTCACGACCATCAGTGAATGGGATCACAGCCAAAGTTCAGCATGTGAAGAGGTTAATTTTATTAACAAGAATAAATTTGAAGTTTAAAGTGAAGTGGAGTGAATAATAATGAAGTGTTAGATACCAATCCAACAAAACTGGTGTGTAGTGAAAGTAAAGATTAAAAACTGTGTGTTAGTGTTAGGAGACTCAAGCAGGAGAATCATGTAAGGTGGGTTGCTTTCCGGGCATAAAAATAAGTGAACTGTGATACAAAGTTGAACAAATGAACTTAAAAGAAAAGAAGCCAGAAGTAGTGTTACTGCAGGTTGGGTCAAATGACATTAGAAAAGGTTGAGTGGCCAATGAAATAATGGGTGAAATGAGGAACTTGGTGCACACTATTTGGTCACAGCCAAGTAAGACAAACATTATTATAAGTGGAATTTTTAGCAGGTACATGTTAGTATGAGAAAAATGATAAGAATCAATCAGGAGTTGGACATGATGTGCGCCAACATAAATTATTTGATAGTTGACGGTAACTTATGGTTAAATGCTCAAGACTTTGGTAAAGACAGAGTGCTCCTAAATAGGAGGGGGATCATATAAATTTGGGGAATCGCTCTGCAATACAACAAGCTCCGTCACTCAGAAAAACTAGTAAAAAATGAGGTAGATGTTTGGACACAAGAATCTAAAACTATTGATAGTAGAATAAATATTTTTATACAAATATTCAATGCCTTAGAACTAAGGTAGAAGAACTGGGTGTGTATCTTAAAGATGTAAATAGTCACATTGTATGTTTAAGTGAGCATTGGCTAGGGGAATATGAAATAGGTTATGTTATGCTTGAAGGTTTTAATCGCATAACTATTACTGTCGTAGTAAATATAAGAATGGGGTGTAGCAATTTATACTCCGGGTGAATTACAGGTAAAAAATCTCGAGCTGAAAAGATTTTGTAACGAAAAGGTAATTGAAGCAACAGGGATAATACTAAATGAATACAAAGTCATTATAATTGTAATATATAGATTTCCTGATGGGGATGAAAATAAATTTCTTAAAAGTTTTGAAGATATCTTAAGGCACCTGATGAGTTAAAAACACAAAATAATTATATGCAGGGATATTAATACTCAGTTTGATGTGACAAAAAAGCATCATACAGAAGACTTATTGCAAAATTTATTACTACAGATGGTAACCCATTGGGCAAGCGCATTTCCTACATGAGGTTACGCATGTTTAGTTAATGCCATAACAAATATAAAACAACAGACTTATAGGTTAAAGGTTCTGGACCACGAGATATCAGATCACAGTGGCCTATATTTGGAAATTGATCTATCCAGGTTCCAAAATATTTTAAGAGAGTGGAAAGAGAGGACAGAGCTGAATGTAAATAGTATAAATAAGTTTAAAGAGAGTCTGACATTAATATATTGAGAAGAAATATTATGTGGTAATAAAAAATCAGCTAAAGAATTTTAAACTTGTTTAATAGTAAGCGTAAAATGAGAAAACAGACTGTACAAAAAGAATCCAAAAGAAAAACAATCAAAACAAATGATTGGTATACTTCAGATATAAGGGGTAAAAAGAATAGGTTTTTGTTATTGAAAGCATATACAAGGGCTGATCAACAAAGATTGAGACTGATTTTTTTTTTCACAGAGGTTTATTACTCAAATTCAATGTTTACATGATCTTTTTCAAAGTAGTCCCCTGCTACTTCAATGCACTTTTTATAGCGTCTCTGCCAGTCCTTGAACATGTGCTGCAGACCATTCTTTGTCAGGTCCTTGAGAACCGCCTCACTTTTCTTGAGCACAGCTTCAGAGTTCTCGAATCGAATACCCCTAAGCTTTGCCTTTAGTGATGGAAATAAAAAAAAGTCACAGGGTGGATGTGGTACACAGGTAATGTTGAATCGAGCCAGAAACTGCATGACATGATTTGCAACGTGAGGCCGTATATTGTCATGATGAAGTCACCACCCAGTCCGAGAAAGCTCTGGTCGTTTGTTTGCAATGTGCTTCCTCAGTGTAGCCAATACTGACGTGTAGTATGCTGCTGTACAGTAGTGTGAGGGGGAACTACATGCTGGTAAATCATTCCATTACAGTAAAAAAATGTGATCATCACTTTCCCTGCAGATGGAACAACTTTTGCCTTTTTTGGTGTTGGAGAACCTGGCGATTTCCACACTGTGCTGGCTTGTTTTCCTTCAGGATCATAATGATGCAGCCATGACTCATACCGGTGATAATCAATTTAAAAAATGCATCCCCTCCATCAGCAAAGAGATGCAGCACCTCATGACTCGTCTCCATTCGCACAGTCTTTTGTTTGGGAGTCAACAGACATGGCGCCCAATGAGCACAAACTCGGGTCATATGGAGATGGTCGTGCATAATTGTAAATACACTGCCATATGAAATTCTCAACACTTCACTGAGGTTACATAATGTTATATGCCGATCCTCTCAGACAATCACAGCAGCTGTGTTGATGTTGACTTCAGTCACAGCAGAAGCTGAAACACCAGGCCTACCTTGGTTAACACTGACAAGTTGGTCTTCTTTAAAGTCCTTGAACCACCTAAACACTGTTGCACAAAGTAGTGCATCTTCACTGTACGCTTGCTTCAGCTTTTCATAAGTTTCGGTGGCTGTGTGGTTTAAATGAAAACAGAATGTGATTGCACTGAACTGCTCCTCTCACGTCACCTCCACTGTCTGGTATGCGAAATGCACATAGGGTCTACAAAATAGAGCATTACTACCAACCTACTGATACAGGAGTGCTGCCGCCTACCGACATTATATATAAAAACTCGCTCTTTTCAAATATTTCTTACAGATATGAAACTGTCATGGAAGCTACAGGAAAAAATCAGTCTCAGTCTTTGTTGATCAGCCCTCATATAAAAGTAATCCAACAGAACAGCTCTTAAGCAACATGAGGGAGTGTAGAAAACAACATAGAAGGGGTATAATAAATGCTAAAAAGGAAGCAATCTCACACTAAGAGACAATTCAGACAATAAACTTAAAGCAGCATGGAGAATTATAAATTCTGTTACTGGAAGAAAAAACAATAAAAACACAAATGTAGAGGAATGCATTACTCCTGGTAATTTCAATAGCCTCTTTATAAAATTGGTAAAAGAAATTGCTACACAAATATATGTGGGGGCTCAAACTTCTGTAAATTTCATGAGCAAGGTTCCAGCTAACTCAAGTTTCATACTTAGAGAAGTTACATGTACAGAAGCTGTAAAAGTGGTACAAAAACTAAAAAATTAAAAAACGAGAGACATTTATGACATGTCCAATAATTTTGTTAAAGAAATAATTAATTATATTGTAGTTCACATGACCTTTTGTATAGATGTTTTATAGAAAGAATCTTTCCAAATTATTTAAAATTCTCAAAGGTAATACCAATTTACAAAAAGGGCGATAAGTCAAAAGAAAGTAGTTACAGACCAATTTCAATAATCCCAACATTAGCCAAAATAATTGAATGTTTACTCAAACATCAACTTAAAAAATATCTTGGAGATGATAATTTATTTTTCAACAACCAGTATGGGTATCAGAAAAGTAAGTCAACAATACTTGCAGTCAGCAATTATGTAGAAAAAATCTATCAGGCTCTCGAAGAAGGAAACTCAGCACAGGGCACCTTGTGTGATCTGAGCAAGGCCCTTGACTGTGTTAAACATGATCTATTGCTGAAAAAGAAGGAAAACTACGGAATAAAGGGACAGTGCCTGGACATTTTTAAATCATATCTTGAGAATCATAAACAGTAGTATCAGTTAATGGGAAACGATCTAATATACTTGTAGTAGAAATAGGTGTGCCACAAGGCTTGGTATTGGGACCTTTGCTTTTCTTGTTGATGATTAATGATGTATTAGAATGTTCTTCTGCTCATACTGTTGTATATGCATATGACACCTCATTTTTGAACATCCATAAAGATCTTGAAACATTATCACAATGGAGGAGGCACAAATTTGGTTTAAGAATAATGGTTTTTACATGAATGAAGCAAAATCACAAAATATAGTCTTCACACTAAACAATTCTAGAGTTCTATGTGAGACCACAACTGAAGAAGTTAAGTTATTGGGAATAGTGCTAGATAAACAATTGTCAAGGGATCTGCATATAGATCTTGTATGTAGTAAATTGTCTCGGGTAGTATTTTTAATATCAAATTTAAAAAAGGTCATCTCAAATGATTTTCTACGAACAGCTTATTTTTCTTTCTTTCAGAGCATATTTAGGTATGGGTTAATTTTATGGGGTAGCAGTTCACATGTATTAGAGGTGCTAAGGATTCAGAAAAAGGCCATCAGTACTCTATCAGATGCCAAACAAAATGGATCATTGTAAAATAATTTTGTAAAACTAAAAATTCTCATAATTATAAATTTATATATTTATGATGTTCTAATAAATGTAAAAGAAAATATGCTTAATCATAGTGTAAGAAAAAAAATACATAATTACAATACAAGAAACATAAACAAACTGGATATGACTTACCATAGATTAAGTAAAACAAGTAAACATTATAAAACAAGTAAACATTATAAAACAATAGGTATCTAGTTTTTTAATGCACTACCAGATAGAATATGTAACCTTAATCTTCAGGTAATTAAGAATAGAGTCTATACATGGCTGATGCAAAATCCTGTATATAGTATTCAGGAATTTGAAGAGCTGAACAAGAGTAGCACATGAGTTTGAGTGTTGTTTTATATATTGTATAGCCAAGGAGAATATTGTTATATATGTAGTTCTAAGTGACGAAAGTCTATTGAAAATTTTTGTATCTACCCAAGGATTGATAAATACATTAAATTAAATTTAAATTAAGCTTACTCCCATGAGTATACTGGAATAAGGAGATGGGAAACACATTTTTGTTTCTACTTCCCATCAGTTATAGAATCTTCAGGGAAATCATCCCTGGTCTTAAATTTCTGATTACAGCTTAAACAATAACATATGGCTTAATCCCAGAAATAACAGTCAGTCTGAGAAGTTAGCTTATGTTGTAAGTAGACAGTGTGTTTGCAACAACACAATTGATAATTGAAACACAAGTCTGTGATGCAGTACCCTGGCACGGTACTGGCACAGTATAAATAGAATTGTAAGTGCCGGACTGCATGAGCAATGACTGATACACAAGATGTCAATTTTGGACTTCTGTGGAGAGCTTTGTTTTCACTTGGAGCTCTTGAATTGAATTCTCTTACAAATATTAAGGCAATTAGGAGATAAAGTAGTATACGCTACTTTCATAGTTCATATAGGTACAAATGTAAAACCACCATAAAGGTTCCTGCCAAAGGAGGTATTGCCATTCTTGTACAAGATACATACTGCCATAAGTTCTGTCAATAAAATTTAAACACGCTGTAATATGGAAATTGTTAGTGAAGAAATGTGGCAATACCGTATATTGTCATCCACAAGGTCATCTTATTACTCCGTGAGTAACCAGCTTGCAATGTGCCAGTAACAGGAGAGAGAGAAAGATGGAATAGGGAGTGTTGGACAATTGTATTATTGTATTGGCATTATTTTGTTGTGGAAAGCGAGCTAAGGACATTTTTTTATGCTGACACCTCTCAGCATCAGTGAACGATTTGTGTTTCGGAAAATAGCACAATTTAAACAAACATGTGCAACTGTTGATTGCATCAGATCTGGCTGCCCTAGGTATGCATGCACAAAAGAAGTTGTGAATGCTGTTTGTGCAAAGATTTGATACAATCCTTTGTGTATACACACAATTTTGTCTCGTGAAATGAACATCTCTTCACGAACAGTGTCACGTATTTTGAAGGATGGTTTACATGTCAGTGCATACAAAAGATATACAAGGCATTTGCTAACTGAAAAATTAAAGGAGATATGCCGGATTCGATCCCACACTTTGTTAACGACGTATGGGGAGAGCCAGTATCAGGACATCCTTTTCACAGATGAAAAAATATTCACTGTAGCAGAGTCATTTAACAAGTAAAATGACTGTGTGTATGCACAGTCCTCCAAAGAAGCAAGAGAGCAAGCTCCATGGTGCAGCACGGACATCACCCTGCTTCTGTCATGGTATGTTGGGCAGTTTCCTGGCATGGAGCATAAGAGGTGTATTTTTGAGAAGGTTATTTGAGGACTTCTGCAGCTAGCTACCACACAATGTTGAAAAAAATGATACCTTGTATTAGTTCGAAGCTGTTTGGAGGAAAATTGTGGATTTTCCAGTAGGATAGTACTCCCGAACACAAAGCAAAAATCATGCAGCAGTGGTTGGCAACCAATATCCCATGGTTCATTGCTGCTGCTCACTGGCCTAGCGGAAGTCCAGACCTTAATCCATTGTATCATTCTCCGTTTCCTTTCAGTGTGTGTATATATATATATAATTTTTTTTTTAATTGATTTGCATGGTTTAATTTAGTAGTATATGCATTGAAAGTGCTGAGAGAACTTATGGCAGTACTGTGTATACCCAAAATGCTGACTATTTAAAGATTACATTGGATGTGATACATATGGCCCCGCATCTATACCATCCTTCACTGCCTTAATCCTACAGGACTGCTCCACACTCTTAAATGTCAGGAACAGGCTACAGCTGGGTAAAAGAATGTCATTGTTTGACCAGATAACCCAGATGCACTTCATAAAACGTGTATTCAAGTAGTGATGGCAGCCTTAAGGACTTTTAGAATACAATGCTTCTCAACCAGATTTAATAACTATAGAATAGAATTCAGTAAGCTTATTTAAAATTCTGAGGTACTCTCTATTACAAGAGAGATATTGTACAATTAGGTGCACACTATAACAGCACCCAAGACCATCTGATTTACAAGCATATTCACCCTCTGAATAACAGACCTGCTTCAGTACATGAAATGGCTAAATAACAACCAGATGATAACTTTGTTACTTTCTTTTTAGTATTCGTTGATACATTTAGAAATGCTGAGTGTTGAGAATGCTACAGTCTCCACAGCAGGAAAATTACTCACTACTGCTCTCCTCTGTAGCTATGGCCTTTATACTGTGCCCAGAAGCAGAATAAAGTAGACATAAATAAATTACTCTATGGTACATTCACAATGAAAGAAAGCAAAATTTATTACATTAAGTACGTCCATTTTCACCTTTTAAAGCACACATATTGTGACTTTACCCAGTTTATAACTGTCACTTCACTTGGTTATTACTCCATTTCACTTTCTTCTGTGACATTGCTGCATGATGATATTCACACAATATAGTCTCTTTTCCCAGAAGGTTCACTCATTGAAGAGTCAATCACAAGGATCCCTCTTAATCTCTTGGAGTAACAATGCTCCAGCAAAGCAGCACACATCACAAACATGCTTGGATGATGCACTTTATATTCATAATAGAAATGCTCTCACTAACTCAC
Organism: Hymenopus coronatus; assembly: GCA_030762935.1. Taxonomy (NCBI): domain Eukaryota; kingdom Metazoa; phylum Arthropoda; class Insecta; order Mantodea; family Hymenopodidae; genus Hymenopus; species Hymenopus coronatus. The sequence goes on from CM060900.1 coordinate 346,376,167, forward strand.
TCTGCATCACTTATCAACTCACTTGATCATTTTAGAATGCTCCCTTAAATACTGTAAGTTGAATGTAATAAATATTATAAAGAGTTAAAACCCTGATATTCATTTATGTACACCCTGTATATAACTGATATCTTCACAGAGCCTTCTTGAACGTTCTGGAAGCATTCTGGAGGTGGTGAAAGAGAAAGCTGCAGAAGATTCTAGTTTTCTCTTAATAGCACAAGGTTTATGCTGGTCGAGAGTGCTGCTTGTCTTTGTTTATTTCTTCAGCTGCCTAGTGTTTCATCTTGGGCCATAGTCGCTGCATCACACAATTCCCTCTTCAGAGCCATTCATCACTATGATCTGCAGCACGACAAACACAATTAAGAATAATCTGCTTTCCTTGGAGTTGATACCAAATGCTTGATGGAAGCCCACGACTAGTTTCACAGATGTCAACCTGCTGGCAGATCATTTCCTGTTGCTCCAAAGGTGCACTGCAACCAATAGAAGTAATGATGTAGCTTCTTAAAAGGTCTTATTTGCACCCTAATCCTAGTAGGTTCTCCTCGAGGGTTTCCTTCATTGTCCTCTTCAGGAGGACTAGCTGTTTCCCCTTAGTACTTTCATCTGTAAAATCCCACACTATCTTCATTACACCATTCTTGCCCACAAAGGAGTCCCACTGCATCCAATAACTCTTGGGAGAAATGCCCTCCCATGTGGGTAGCACACAAATTCCAGTCCTTCATGATTGGTAATATGTCTCAATTTTCCAGTTGCTCAGAGGATATTTCAGTAGTGTGTTATATGAAATATTCTAGTTAGAAGTTCAATAAACTGTATGATTTTATACTTAAAAAAATATTTATTACTTAATATTTTGTGATTTAGCACAATGTCAGCTTTTGGACCCCAGCTGTATTATTTTTAAGGGACTATTTTGAGGACAAAAGTACCAAACAAACCAAGAAGGCATGCTGCAGTCAAAACTCACGTGGTTTTGTTTGTCTTCTTTGATTCTTAATGGACAGAGTATAGATCTGTCTTGGGTGCCTGTTTGATGCCAATGTCATCCCAAGGCATGTGTACATACCACTGAAATGAAAGAGGAATCTAATTGTCATCTGGAGAAAGTTCCAGATGACCCCTGATGGCATTAATCAGTTACCCAGTTGCACATTTAAATGTAGGGCCATGTACTGCACATATAGAAGACTGAGGAATGAATAAAAAAAGAACCACACTAATGTGTAAACTAACATGTTGGTGTTCTGCATACAAGGAAGACTGGCAAAGACGCATTGACATAATGGGTGAGGAGGTATAAAAAGGAATGACAGGAAAAAGGATGCAAACAAAAGAAATAAGCAATAAAAGGAGAAACATGAAATGTAGTGCTACATAGCTTATGAATGTGTGAGTGACTTCCCTGTACCTTCTAGTCTTAGTGATTATTGCCTACTTTAGCTGGAAATACAATACTATTGTGCATTATATTTTCATGGAAGTTACAAAATCTTAAAACATGTTTTGTCTAAACAGATACAGCAAATAGCTAGTGTTGTTTACTTGAGGTATTTTGTTAAATTGGCACAAATAAGAAAATACTTGGTTTCAAGTTGCCAATTTAGAGGAGTTACAGTCTTCCAACTCATCTGATCTCAGTTTTATTGGTACCTTGTAAAATTATTTCTAACTTGCTGCTTCTGTAATGGAAAAAGGGATCTTGGAACAATATTCGCAGCATGTATCTTTTGTATACCTGAGGATGGCTTAAATTTTCAGCTAGTATTATGATCTCCAAAGGTTGTGTGGTTTACTGAACACATTTAAGTCTGGCTAAGAACATAGCTTACCTGTCTGTAGGTATCTTGATAAGTTTCATCACGCTCTGTGTCATAATACTGTTTTACAAGATTCCAATAGTCCAACCTCTTACGCTCTAGAACTTGCTGTCTTCTTTCCAGGCTTGCAGGTAAGTACCCCTGTAAAATACACTTCTAGTTACCTATATTTCTTTACTTAGAATTATTTTCAAAACAATGAATGATGGAAACTGAACACAGAAAAACAAGCAATAGCACTAAAAATATCTGCCACAAAGGTGACAAACAGTAACATATATAAATGCAGTTCTAGGTACCCAATACAGCTCATTAACTTCTCTTCTACTCTTTGCAGTACTTCAATGCCATGCTTCCATACACAGGGCACTGGGAGGTCATTAGAAAGCTAGTAAACCTAACACCTGACACTAATTTAAAATTTTGGTTACTCAATAACTAATGAATGAACTGCAATCAAATTTAGGTTGGTTATACTTTGTGTTTCTTCAAACAATGATTATAAAAGTAATAATTTAATACCTGGTTAAAGTTGTACAAAAGCGATATGTGATATCTTGCTTTGTAACTCAAAATGTTGTAACTCATACTTCATGTGCAATTTCCTTCTATGATCATTTTCTTCCCTAAATCACATAAAATATAATTTTACACTCTAAATAAAATATTTATGTAATATCTCTAACCTGTTGAGAATAAAAAATAATTCAGTTTGTGTAACATGTAAAAGGGCAATACCCCCTCCTCCACTTTTTTTTTTTCCTTTTCATAAACAGCTTTTTATTTTCACATTTATTAAAATCTGGACAAAAATAGCTCAGCATGAAGAGAGAGTTCCCAGAGATATCCCACAAAAATTTAATGTGCATATCTTTAGTACTTCTTGAGAAAAGTGTATTGAAGTATGAAAAAAATCAAGTTATGGGAAATTCAGAAGGAAAAGGATACATTGGGTATTATGTATTGTCATGTTTAAACTGGTAATTTCAAAGGCATACACACGCACATGCGCGCACACACATAAATCAATTTAAAGCTGGAAAATTTCCATTTTTTATCACATAGAAAATGAAAAATTAAACATTTTAAATATCTCAACACCCCAGCATCTTTAAATAGAAAATTCTATGTGGTTCATAATATTCTTTCTCCATTGCCAGCATGTGTATTAAAATGCATTATTAATCAGTAATTACATTTCATTTTTATAACATTCAGATAAAAGGAGCATTATTATTAATGCTTGAAACATAACTTAACAAACCTCATCCAAAAGGAAAGAGAGAAATTAAGGGAATAAAGAGAGAGCACAGTAAAAGCTTAATGGAAGCACAGCTGAGGGTTGTGCTAGTAAAATAATAAGGTTTATCATTTCTGAATCCTGTAGTAAGTGGAGTTGGATCATAATGAATTTAATTAACATCAGTGCATAAGAAGAGAATTTACAGTTATTCTCACATAGGATCCAACTGGAGTATACCGTTACATTCAAACTTATGGTCACTTATGTCATTTTGGAACTGCTGCTGTTTTTTCAAATGGCCGCAGCTTGGTTACACACAATTAGTCTTCTTGCTTTCCAGTAGAGCACTGCTAGATCTTCTCAATCTCTTCTTTCTGAATCTAGTTGTTTATATTGCAGGAAGTGCTCTTTGATTAAAGGTAAATCTTCTCCATATGAGTACCTTGTTTCTGATACAAATCCCATCCTAAGCAGTCTTAGAGCTTAATAAAGATGTATGGCAGCAGAAACAAATTCATCAAACATTTGCTTTTAATCATCTGCACCTCCCTTCCCCCTCCTCTGAATAAAGTCTTGGGAACACTGACATATTTGCTTTACTTGAATTACAAGATGGATGAAACAAAATTTTCTGTAGTTCAGATGATGAACTCTTTGGAAAATGAACCCTATTATCAGCGCCTGATTACCAGCATTATTGTGAAAAACATTTGCACTGTTTGTGATCTTAAAGAGGTGGATCATACATAATGATTTACCGAGTTGCTTCAACAATGGAAATCAGCTATAGGAGAGCTCAATTCATCCTTAATCATGTACTTGACTAAGGAAGGTTTCTGGAAGGTAAGTTTCTTTTCTTCTTATTCAAGAATAAAAATGTGTTTAACTAGAAAGCTGTAAAAGACTCCTATTCACCAACAGGACAAAGAGGAATTTTGGTTCTCAATTGTCACATGTGAAAAAACTTGAGTCCAACATTACACACTCAAGCATGGAAGGTGAGGCGAGGCAGAGGAAATAGTGAAGCTGTACCATTCAAAGACAAACAATAATTGTCAGCTGGAATGGTGCACAAAACTGTGGTTTAGGATACCAAGGGAATTTTGATGATGGACTATCTTCATGAATGAGGAATAATAAAAGCTACCTAGTACTACAGGCTTTTGCTTGGAGGAAAAAACTGCTTATTTTATTTATTTGTATTAAGCTAATATATCTGGGGTAGGAGACATTCAGCCCAGTCTTTCCTTTTTTATTTTTGTTAGTGTTTAATGCCTACTTTTACTACAGACGACATCGCAGTCGATGACACTCATGACACACGGAATGAAGATGGAGCACTGGTGGAATGTGATAGCGGGGGATACCAGGAAACCAGGAAGAAGCCTGCCTCAGCGTCATTTTGTCCACCACAAATCCCACACGCAACTGCCTGGGATCGAATCCAGACCGCCCTAGTGAGAGGCAAGTGGTCTAACCACTCTGCCACAGTGCAGCCACCCAGTCTCTTAGCCTACCATATTCACCCAACATAATTACTGCTACATGCTCTATAGCTATCTTTCTTTCTCTCTTCATCTACCTTCCTTATATGCAGGACTTACACAAGGACATACAATTCAGTGCTTGGAGGTCAGATGTCTGCTGTGGAGCAGATACTCTGGATTAGAGAAAAACCAGGATGAGTGATCAGCCTGATGCCTGGTACAAAAGTGAGAAAGTGGATAATATAAACTGATGGTGGAAAGGATGAAAGGAAATAGGATTATGGAGTAATTGGTGGAACAAATAGCAACGAAAGCCAGAGAAAATTCACCCAAGATGTTGCTTAATCTGCCACAAATTCCACATGTGGTCCCCTGGAATTGAACCCTGGCTGTAAGTGAGAAGTGAGCTGTCTAACCACTTGGCCATGGCATTGCCTCTCTATAGCTATCAAAAGGCATTAACAGCTAACAAAACTTAAACTAAGTCTGACTCCCTTTGTACAGTCTAGTTCTATTTTTTCTTAATTTGACACAAAAACTGACCTACCCTTCTGCTATTTCTTCTAAAGATCCTCCATAATGCTGTTCTATCCATCTTATCCCATTTCTGCTCCAGAAATTCTTCCTACATATGTTAATTATTCTTTAGCACTCAAATACTGTATGCTCCACATCTTCCTTCCCTCCACAAATGGGACACTGAATCTGTGGAATGACCTTCTTGTCCTTCTTTATTTCCAAATGGCAGTTATTAACCATACTATTCCCTCCCTTTGCACATTGTTTATTTTATTAATGTATGTCTCCCTTTCCTATGTTTCCTTCATTGATATGTTTTGTACCAGAGACCTTTTTTCCATTATCCCACTATTCTATGTCTTCAAATCTCTTCCTGATTGTTTTCAAAAATTTATTATGATTATTCTCTCCTCTCCTTCAGTATTCCCCCATCCAATTCACTTCCAGATTTGTTCAGATGCTACTAGTCCATCCAAAGTTTCTAAGCCTCTTTTCCTGATACTCTATACACTGCCTTCACAAATTATTCTCATCTAAATTTAGGTTTTTTAAACCAAAATAACAATGCTCTTTCTATAACCATACCCTTACTTGACACTTTTGCCATCCTCATCTGTGCTACTTCTTTTGCCACTGCACTCAGTAAGCACAATCCTTCCCTACAAAACATCCATGTACCATTTCAATGGCTTCTTTTCACCATTTAGTCCCCATATCTCTATTCCATATAACATTTTTGGTTCCACCAAAAATTTTTGCCAACTAACTCCAATATTTGGTATTCTGTAGTTACAACTTCTGATTTCTGACATGGCTCCTTTTCCTTTTGTCAATGCTAGTTATTTTTGCTCCCCCCCCACTATTTTAATGCCTAAATAAATACAATCTCCTACTATTTTATACTCCTTGTTCCCCTTCTTACATTTTTCAGGCATAAAGCTAATGTTCTTCTTTATCCCTAATAAAATGTCATCAATGCATAGGATTAGAGAGTATTGGACTTAATTTGCATCCTTGCTGTAAACATTTCCCTTTTATCATCTCCCTAAATACTACTCCTTCCCCAACCCAGAAGGTGTTCTTCTAGTACATGGCTATAAGAATATTTATGAGTTGACTCAATCCTTTACATAATAATTTATGCCACCCTGTCATAAGCTTTATCTACATCAACAAATGCCATGTATAATTTTCCCCCATTTTCCCAATGTTTTCATTATAAAGATATTATCATCAGATCTGCTCCCAGTCCTAAAATCCATTTGCAATCTCAAAGGACATTGCTTTTTTCTACGGAATTCTGTATCTTTTTTTGCCAAAATTCCAGTAAAGCTTTTTTCTACATTAAAAAATAATGCAATTTCACAAAAACTGTTTGGTTTGGATGCACTATCTTTCCCTTTATAAATTGGGTGTGTAATCATTTTTCTCCAATTCACAGGTATATATTCTTTTCTTTAATTGAATTAAACGGACCTGTAGCTGCTTATGCTAACAAAAGGAGGCCATGAATCCATTCAAAACATTTTTTTCACAAGAATGTAAGAACACACAGCTACATCGACTGATGTGGCAAAAGATGGATGGGATTTACTGGACAACTCTGGGATATCCTCCTTTAGACCCGGTCAAAACCCGTGCCGCTCTCGCTCATTACTCTTGAGAGTGTGGCAACAAGAGTCTCAAGTATCGAGAACTAGTGCTCACGAGCAAGGTAACTCGAGAATTCTCATAACTACAGGCAGAGTAGTTGATCCATGGAATAAATTGGTTGTGAAATAACTAGGGACTAGATTTGAATCTATTTCTCCCCTTCTAAATTAGAAAGCTTCAAAGTACTTTTATATTTCAAGCAGTTTGGGTGCTAATCTTATTCAACCTATAATAGCTAAATGGGACATTAAGACCTAAAACTCGCTAAACTTAAGTTTTGTTTTTTTTCTTCAGTTCATTTGAATTAACAATTTTTGTTAGCAATTCGTTTAGTTTAGTTTTGTTTTGAGTGTACATGTGGGGTTATCCAGGAAAATAATGCTCTTGGTATAGAAATTGCGTGAATGAAGTATGCGCCAGTGACATCTTGCAATGTTGAAAGATCTTTTTTGCCTATATGAATATATTAAAGAACAGCAGAAAATTTGCAAACGTGGCTGGTTGTGTATAGCAACAGTGCTACCAAGCGAACTTTATTTTATGCGAGTGCTATATATTAAAACATGTGCTTGATAACTTAATTACAATGTTCTAGCATGCGTTTACTGTGTAATACATTGTTTTAAATTACTGTACATATTAATAGCATATTTCCGTGAAGTTAAATAGTTTTCATATTTTTATCTATAATATGTTTAAAAGGCTTTTGTCATTGACTTGCTTCAATAGCTAGGAAAAAGGCAGTAGCATTGTTTAAAAGCCTAGAAAAAGCTAGGAAAATTATTTATAACCTAAATAGGTTAAAAGAAGATAACAAAAGGCTAAAACTGCATTTATAAAAAGCTAAAACTCCGGGCCCTATTAATAACACAAGATGATTCATAGTTTAATAGCACATATGTGTATCCAAACGTGATTACGCATTTGAATTAGCGATATTAATGTTAATGACACACCTATCATTTGTGTTGCTGTGTGTATAACTTACACTCAAACTTCAGATAAAACCGAAAATAGAATTACTTCATGCAACATAAACTTCTTAGGAGTAATACAATATTTAAATACTTATTTGTAGTAAAAGTAGACACCAAGTGCATTTATATCTGCAGATTCTGTGATACCACATTTTGTTTTTAATCCATTCTCTAGCACGAGTTATTTAAATGCCATTCCTGTCTTGGTAGGCTATTTAAATCTCAAATCATTTAAACAGATGAAATAATAGAAGTTTCAGATCTTAGGCAAATATTGCTTTAATATATGTTGTTCTTATTTACATAAACATGCATAGTTTTATCAACTTTTAGCCCATGTTAACAATTTTATAGACAATTTCCTAATCACCTGAAGGAATGCTATAGATTTGTCATCACTTTTGGCGTGTTATGTCTTGATGCTGTGTTGGCTTGCACCCATCAACACAATTTGTAACGAATCGGTTTCGCATATTTCTGCAGCTGTTGTGATCTTAAATAAAATGAAATGTCTAGCATTGCGATTTATAAACGGAATAGCACTTCTTCATCCTATATAAAAGTTTTAGTGAGCAACAGGTTTGCCAAGTTATATAACAGGCAACATTTAATTTTCACAGATGACAGATTTTTTGACCGATATTATTAGCAATTGTTAAGTAATATTATATTGATTTTCTTTAGAAAAACTGTCAAGGATGTAAATCTTTGTATACCTATAAGACAGTACCTGTTAAGCAATGTAATGCTATCTTTTATTTAGAGCTAACAGCAACAAACTTCTCAGATAACCGAACAACTCCCTCTGCAAACATGACACTGTGGTATATGACCATATGTTTATCAGAGTGAATTCTGAATTTAGCTTAGTGAACGCAGTGCTAATACGTACTTTTTTTCTTTTTAATTACCTAATTGAACAGAAGGCTTTGCGGTATGTACAACATTTTAGAAAAGAATGGTTAAATGATGAATAATTAAAGGAATAGTGGTCAGAGGTGCCCAGGAAACCTAGCAGTGCACGGTGCCAATATTGCCAATGCAATGTAAATGTGCTCTTACCAGATTTACTTTTTCATGGAAAAAATAAGAAACATCTAAAAACAGCTGAACCCTTTTAACTTCACAGTCAAAAATACCATTTTGGCCTGTTAAAGACACGTATGAACATGCAACTACAAAAGCTGTTCTCGCGTTGCTTGTAGTTAATCACTTCCCTTGATCATCTTTCAGACCAGACCAAGAAATAGTTCCAAGTGCTTTTTTTTAATTTTTATTTCTGAAAGAAAATATGGAAATTATGAATTTTGAAGGATTTTGACGAATTTTTATGAGCTGGTCTGATGGTAAAAATAAGAATGTGTTGGCAACTCTGGTGACAACGCACTCAACCTGATCCAGCGGAACATGCTTATTGTAATAAAATGCAGGTCAAAATAAACACATGCACTGCTTTTAGTTATTCAGCTTTATTTGATAGCTGAAAGGTGAATGTAAGTCACAGGTCATGGGGAGATGTAACATATAATTACAATAGGTATCTCTTTACTTTCTGAGTAACAAAGTAGCACAGAGGAGAAGCGTATACATACCTACGAAAGTGTTTAAAACAAACCAGCGCCAGGGAAAAAAAAATTGTTCTACTTAAATAAATGTGCTTAGATTAGAGCAGATAGCAGAATTACTGCTTCAAATAATGTTTACATACTGATTTATAACAAAACTATAGATCATTTGAATTCTGACTCTGCGAGTAAACGAGAATCTCGAAATCTCAACTCTTTTCCTGCCAGCCACACGTTCACCTGCATCTACTGGCTGCGAGATGCACGGTTAGTGGCAGCAAGAAGCAAGCGAGACTGAAAGCTGTTTTGACCGGCTCTAACCTCAGTCTTAGTATTAAAGAGACTCGCGAATCTTGCAAGTCAATGAGAATCTCGTAATTTTGTTAGTCAACTTTCTTCCTGCCAGCCATACGTTCAGCTGCATCAACTAGCTGCAAGAGGCGTGGTAAACGGCAGCGAGAAACGAGCGAGACTGAAAACTGTTTTGACCGGCTCTATCCTCCCCATTATCTGCATTTAGCCCTCCATGATCATCATTTTTAGTGTTCATAGAGCGGACAGGGATTTGATTACACACCTGGAGTGGAGTTCATGGACAAATGCCTGCAGAAACTTTCCTCTACTTTAATTGAGGAAGGGTTAACAAAATTGCCTATTTGCTGAAAAAAGTATATATTGGCATCTGGAGACTATGTAAAAAACTAGTATACTATTTATTGCCTTTGCAATGCTATAAAAATCTGATGTGTTACACTCACATGACTTTCACGAGCTGCTCTACAATCTTATTACAAAAGATTATTCTTCTTTCTACACAATGCTAATCGAGATAAACATTAATCACAATGTTCTTATTACTTAGTTCTTTATAAGTAGAAGGGAACTAAAGGAGTGCACTTTGCTAAAGTGATAGTCAAATTTTTAAGCTATCTTTATGTGATTGTCAATGCAAATCACTTCTTTGCTTGGCCAGGAGTAAAACAAAAGAAAAATGGACACTTCCAGTCTGAGAAAAGTATAAGAACTTTACAATTCAAACCAAGGAATATCTCAAAAACGGTTACCTCCACTGCAAAAATGTAAAGGACATAAATTGTGTGTTTTGATGAAATCTACATTTTTTGTGCAGTAAATTTTTGTCTATCTCTTATGGTTTAGCAGTTAAGCAAAATTTGGCAAAATTCATTCAGCACAAAGAGGTCTTCAAAGGCTAATCCCAGAACATTCAAGATAAACATTTTATTTGGAATGCTAAAATCTTTAACATATGGGATTTTAATCAAAATTGTTAGAGCCATTTTTGAGAAAAATCAAAATTTTAGTAACTTTTTCTATGTAAAGGGTAATTTGTGGTGGGGGGGATTTTTTTGGAAAATCTTTGTGTCGCATCCTTGGAAGATAAAAACAAACAAAAAAACCCACATGCACGCATGCATTCATGCACACACACCTGTGCACCATTTTGTAAAAATGCTTTTTTTCAGACTCAGGGGACCCCAAAACATATATTTCCGGTGAAATCTTGACATCAAATTTTTGAGTGGAATACAAAACCTTCGCTACCCATTATGTACATTGTACATGTGGGCTAGAGAGAGTAAACATTATTTTAAATATTCTGCTTTATATTTCATCCATCCCATTTCAGTGTTGGGTCCAAAATTGATGCTAATAACAGAACTGTTAGTTTGTATATACTAAGTACTCATGTATTTTCAGACTTTTACCGGGTTTGAATATTATGATAACCTTGGTAATGAGTTTCATACATTTTCAAGATACAAGATTCAATTTATTCATCCTTTCTATCTTGTACAAGATAGTGGATAAGTCAATACAAAATTTATAGAAGAAATAGTAACATACATAGTAATTGCAAAAAAAAAAAAATTTACAAAAGAATATGTAACGTATTAATTGCAAAAGAGATTTGTTTTTTGTAAATGGTTTACTCTCCCCATATGTAGGACTGACATCCCCTAGGACTTACAAGCAGGCCTAGGGGTCAGAAGCCTGTCAGGGAGCTAATGGTACATAACCACAGAATGAAGAACCTCGAACGAGTGGTCAGACCATAGCCAGGCAGGAGCGTGAGGAAGTGGATTATATGAAATGAAAGAGAAATGGATCACAGGAAAGATGATAATTCAGCAATTGGTAGAATGAGTGGTGAGGGAAAGTGGAGGACCCAGGGAAAACCTGCCCAGATGCCATTTCGTCCATCACAAATCCCACATGCGGGGCTTGGAATCAAGCTTAAACTTACTGAAATCTTGTACAGAATAAAAGCTTTTTCCAATTTATTTATTTTTATTTTAATTCTGTAACTGTGTCTCAGTAAAGTGGCAACTTATAATATTCAATTAGCATTACAGGTGAAGAAAAGATTATACAGTGCAGTATAAAGGCTAATTACCCATAGAAATGAATTTCCTCTTGTAGCATGTAGAGCTGTCATTATGCGAGCCTTATGCCCTTTTCATTTTGATATTTTTACACATATTTTTGAACTTCCTCAGAAAATTATACCACAATTTAAAAGATATTTTGACAATCCAGTAGTGGTAATATTGGCTGTGCTATTCCCTTTATGAAAGGAAAGGTGGAGATAGAAACTTTCAAAAGTAAAAGGCAGGGACACTGACAAGTGAAAACTGAAAGAAATTAATGAAAAATGAATGCTCAACACCAACATTGAATGGAATCTGAGAAAACTTTACTTCCTCCTGTCATATAAAGCTTGCTCTCATCAAGACATTTGTGAAGTTAAGATCATAATGGAGTGGCATTTAAGTTCCTACTTAAACTATTTTCCAAGTGACAAACTTCAAGGAAAGAATTTTTGTTGGCCCATAGATTTGAACTGTTTTTCAAAATTCTTTCTTTGAACTTCTTTAAAGTGATATGAGGTGACAAGGTAAGCATGCTAAGAAGCACTGAATTTCCTAGGAAATAAATGAGCAGAGAAGTATGAGGAGCTGGTATCAAAAGATTTGTTTGATTGCAAAGTGAAATGTTCCATGCTACCGAAATTGAAAATTTTAGTTTTGCATTTAAATTCTTTCTCTGAAAACTGTGTAACAGTCATTACTGAATGCGGAATACTTTCATGAACAAATCTTGATATTACAAATGCCTGCCTGGGTAATGAGAGTATAGTGTGCTTGCCTTACATTCAAGAAGTCAGGCGATTGAATCTCGCTTAGGGTGAGTTACCCGGATACATTTTTTTCAGGGTTTTCCCTTATCCTGAGAAGACAAACATTGAGTAACTTTAAACCGCATGAACCCTGAGATCATTTGAGCTTCACATCACCAATTTTATTCACTGTATAAGTTGAGTGTAAAATTGGCCATTTACCAGAGATCCTCCTGAAAATAAAAGCAAGAGGATTGCAGAATTATTAGTGCTAAGCTGCACAATGGATCAGTAATGGTTGAGGTGCTTAAGGCTTCAATAACCGATCCTTTATAAGCCTATCCAAGGTAAGTACTGTAATAATAAAATGAGATGTATTTAATAAAGAAATTCACCACCTGGATGTTTTATTTTACATGTTTAAGAGCATTATCCCTTCATCATATGCTGGCTCAGGCTGTTGCGAGTTTCATTCTTCCTCAGGTGATAGAAATATGTATTCTGGGATCAAGCTTTCTTCAATCTATCAGAGTTCGTTACATCCTGTTTGTGTATGAGAAGGTTTTTCCTGAGTTAGTGGAGCTGCTAGTCTTCAATGTATTTCATTAAATTGGTCCCTTTTCTTATTTATTTCATGTCTCACTTCCCAAAATTGAGTTGTAATGTCTTACTTGAGTGTATATTCTTAAATTGTTATTTTAATCTTATCTTAAGATTACATTTTGTCTTTCCAATACAAGTTTTTCATAATCCAAATGATTTTGAATACCTGCAGTTCTATTTACACACAAGACATGCGCATCCCCCAGCCTCAACAGTTGAAGCCAGCTGATGAGGAAGGAAATATGTTCTGGAAAGGGTACCTTGGTAGTAAAGTTGTAGGTTAAAAAACATCTCAATTAGTTTCCTCACTACAACTTCTCAAGTAAGAAGTCTGACCTATTATATAATAGACAACATAAAAAAGAATTGTGTAAAAATTATAATTATTTTAATCCAGACCAAAACAAATATTGTAACAGGTATAACCATTCTGAGTATCATATATGATAGACAGAAGTAGGATTTCATAGGAGGCCATAGCTGGAACCTTTGTAAGGCTCTAAATGTATCGCTCCTGATTTAATTAGTATTTCTTGGAGTTTTAGAGTTTAAGTGTAGTTAATTACTATTGTGTTCTAATTTTAGAGTTTTAATATTTTAATATTCACATAGAACTGGCAGACTTCAAGGTAAGGGTTTGCTCTAAGAAAGTCAAAATCTTGCTCCACAATGAATGCTGAGGAAGACACCGCCATTGCTAAAAGGCAGAAGCTTAATCATACTTCTACGTTCTCGCCAAATACTTTTGAAGTGTTAATTACTCTGGATGAAGACATCACAGATGTAAGTACAGAAAACTAAACTATCTCTAATAAGCAAAATAAACCCCCGCCTATTTATATCTGCAATGTGAGTAATATGAATAGCTTGCAATCAGAGCTTTCTAAGCTAGAAGTTGGTAATTAGAAACATATGACTATCATCAACAACAAAGCCAAACTGAACAGCGAAACAACTGAAGGCTATAGAAAAGCCATAGATTATCTAAATAATGAAAAAGCTGAGTTTTATACTTATCAAATCAAAGCAGAAAAATAGTTCACAGTTGATATCAGGGGGCTACATCCATCCTATGACATGGGCTTAATGATGCAAGAAGTTGCGGAAAAGGGATTCAAACCTTTACAAATGATACCGGTTTACCATCCAGTAACCAAAATACTACTTCCTCTATTCTTCCTAGATCTTAAACCTGATCCAGTAAATGAAAAGATCTACGAGGTCAACAGGTTATATAATGCCGTTATCAAAGTTGAACCTCCCAAACCTAAATGTTCTGTGCTTTAATGTACAAGATGTCAAGACTATGGTCATAGTAAGAACTACTGCCATCTTTCACAGTGTTGTGTCAAATGTGACGGGACACACATAACCTCCAAGTGCACAAAAAATACACATGCTCCTCCAATTTGCGTAAACTGCAAAGGGCAGCACACTGCTAATTACCGAGGATGCCCTGTTCATAAAAGCCTTCAAAAGTCTGAGAAACTAATAAACAGAAACACTCAATCAACTCCGAAAAAACCTAACATCCCTGTGCAAACTATTATAACTAATTCAAACTTATGCTAATGTTGTCCAGGGAACAACAGACAACAGTGGAGATACAATAAATAAGCTTATGGAAAAAATAGATATGCTGATGTCTTTAATTCTGCCTTTAGTTAACACATTTCAACAAGTTCTTCCTGTTCTTATCAATAAAAAATAATTCCTCACACAACTCTATCAATTAGCACATGGAACTGCAGAAGTGCCACCGACAAGTATTTTGAGTTAAAATTATACTTAGATACATAAACTATCAATATATTATTAATGACTGAAACAAAACTTACACCTAATCCACTTTCTATATGCCTGGCTATAAAATTTACATCCGACCACCCAAGCAATGAAAGATACGGTGGATCTGCTATTCCTATAAAAAATAACATACCTCATGATGCACTTCTATCTATTTGTGAAAATGAATTTCAAATTACTCAAATATTAGTTCCACTCAACAAAATATGTTACCAGATTAGATCTTTTTATTCTGCCCCAGCTAACAGAAGACATTAAATAACTTCCGGGACATTGTTCACATAGTGGGAAGACATTTCATTCTTGGTGGGGACTTGAATTGCAAACATCCTAGATGGGGCTCAAACCATGCTAATCCTAGAGGATGATGGCTTAGTTGCAGCAACACAGCTAAATTTGGAATTTTTATATCCAGTAGAACCTATATATTACCCCACCGATGGAGTTCATACACCTGACATATTGGGTATTTTTATCGGAAAAAATATATTAAGTGAATTTACAAAACCATCAGTTAATCATGGGATCAGTTAAGACCACTACCCAGTTATGACTGTGCTTAAACTGCATGATGCTGTAGAAAATGAACCTTACACCCTAATTAATTATCCCTTTGACTGGAATTACTAAAGTAACATTCTTCACAGCATAACCGATTTAAAAAGTCCTTTAAAAACCACCCAAGATATAGATAAAGCTATTAATATGTTAACTAGATATGTACACAATGCAGCAAGCCTAGCTGGTAGCAACAGGGCATATTCGAGATTCAACGCATTCAAACCTATGGCAAAAATTATGCAGTTGATTTCAGAAATGAAAAACTGTTGCAAGTTATGGGAACAGACTAAATATCCTCTCCACAAGACTAACTACAATAGAGCCATCAGAAAATTAAAACAAGCCTTAAGGGAGCAAAAGAATGAAGCCAGCAAAAACCAGTTGCTATCTTTAGATGCTGCAAATTGCACGTTATGGAAGAAAACAAAGTTTATAACGAAAACTGTTGATGGAATACCGCCACTAAAAGTGGGAAACTCCTGGGAATGCACTTTGTAAAAAAAAGTTGTGGTTTTCTCTGACACACTCATTGAGCAGTTTCAGAATAACGATACCATTAATCCTGAGTTTGAAAGGAAAGTCACTGAAGAACTACTGGCACTGCTGCAGCTTTCAGCCAGCACAAGTAACCAATGCAATAATACGAATGGCAACAAAAAAGGCGTCAGGTCATTATTTAATTGTGCAGCCACTGCTTAAAGCATTTCCAAAGAAGACAATAGTATTTCTAACACAGATTATATAATGCAATTGTATGACTAACTTACTTCCCTAAGAGCTGGAAACAAGCCATTGTTGTAATGATTCCAAAGCCAGACAAACAAACAAAAAAATTATCCCAGAAATTATCGTCCATCAGCCTATTTCTCATATTTTCATAGATATTTGAGCAATTGCTGCTTCAACTCCTGAAGGTACTTGGCCACATTACACCTGCCAAACAGTTTGGATTTAGAGCTTCGCATTCCTGTCCACGATTACATTGAGTAGTAGATACCATTCTGGACACACATGAAAATAAAGAGACTTGTCTTGGCGTCTTTTTAGATACAGAAAAAGCTTTCGACAAGGTATGCATGATGGTCTCTTGTTTAAGATAAAGCCATTAGTTTCCGATAGAGTTTTCAGAATAATTCAATCATATCTATCAAACAGGTCATTTACTGTAAAATATATGAACACATTTTCACAAGCTAGATGTGTTAAATCAGGAGTCCCACAGGGAAGTGTACTTGAGCCGTTTTTCTACCCAATATACATTTCTGACTTTCCAAAAGACAATTGCTTAACGATTGCACAATTTGCAGATGATGTTCCTATCCTTCACAGAAGCATTTACCCAACACCAGCAACAACAGATTTTAACCTTAGTAGATGAATGGTACATTAAATAGAAAATAAAAATGAATTCTCAAAAAGCAAATGTTGTGGTCTTCACGTACAGAAAGAAGATTCAGCACAATAATATTACTCTACAAGGCGAGGAAGTCATGCATAATGATTCATTGAGATATCTTGGTTTACATTTGGACACAAAATTAACCTGGAAGATGCAAATAAACAAACTAATTTGGTGCCTTCGTAACAAATTGCATAAAGTTAAACATTTAATTAAAGGATCTTCTCCCTTGCCACTTCACTTGAAAAGAATCAAGAATAATATACTTGTCATTGATTAGACCTGCATGAATGTATGGTTGTGCAATATGGGGATCTGCATCAAGCTCCCAGATAAAACGAGTTGAAACAATGCAGAATTGGGTACTTCGATTCATCATGGATGCACCATGGTACATCTGCAATGACAACCTGCATAAAGATTTAAACATACCAACCGTTGATGCAACACTGAGCTCCAGTTATAGACGTCTTTTCCACAGAATAGAAAACCACCCCAATAACCTGCTCAACTGCATTCCAGCTCAACTTCCACCACCTCAGCATCTACGAAGATTAAAAAGAAAGAGGCACCAGACTTCATTGACATCTACTTGTAAATTATATTTTTGTTTATGCTTGGGGACAGTAATAGGACTGCTACCTCAAAACAGTTTCTTGTGTATTTGCACATATGTATATTGTACCAGCACAATTGTATTGTACACAATGTATGATAAAATTATCTTGAGTTAAAAAAAAAAAAAGAAAGTAGGATTTGTGTGTGTCACAGTAAAGTGTTAAAATTTACTGTCCAGAGCATTAGATCAATTTAAGTAAACAAATTAACAGTTTCTCAGATATTTATTACAAAGTATGACAGTGCTTTTAAGGTGGACCAGGATTTTATTCCTTCTACCTACTGAACATATTCTGAAGACATTCAAAACAACAGCAGATCAACGTAATTTCATCCCTGGTTAGCAGATGGCAAGAAGGGCTTCATCCTCAAACCTATAACAATGCAGTAGGAAAAATGGTCTATACTGATGAAAGAGTTTCTGTGCAACGAGAACATCCAGAGAGCTAAAATACTTTGCAGAATATTAGCACAATTTCTCACATAGTATTATCATCTTGGACTGGTGTAAATACTTCAAAATTGCATCACTGTAAAAGTAACTGCAGTTAAATTATTTCAATGAAGTCATTCAATTGTAATTTGAACAATTCTTTATTATGAATCATAACTGCTTTTAACAAAATGTAAGCACTAATCGCTATATTTGACAAATTCCTATCATAGACTTTCTTAAAATACACACAATTAAAGCTATCTCTGGCACTTAAATTGGTATCAATATGTTGATATCATTTCAATTATACCTCGATCATAATTAATAACACTATCAAATTGCTACTCCAAATGTAACAGAATAAAAGTTTGCAAAATATATTTACTACCAAATATGAAATTTAACTCCACAAAAATAATATATATTTTTAGTGTGTTTTCACATATAGATTCTGAAAATAAAGCTTAAACTGGTATGTCATGCCTCAATTTTGAGATATTTTGGATATCCAACATGGAAAACAAACTTGGGTGCTAACTTGTAACATTCATGTCATACGTTGGTGCCCTTGCAATCTATGATACTTATGTATATACAAAATATAAAGATAAAATCATTTTATTAAACCATCTAACCAAGCCTTTGTCAGTTAACCAGTTATACATCAGTTTTTACTACAAGAAGTAGACACAACAAAAAAACAAAACCCAGGTAGGGACTGTTACACAGATTTTGAAATTCACATAACAAGGAATTGCCTGTACTTGTATTCCCTAAGATACTGAGTAGCAATAGTAATGTTAAAGGAAATAGTGATTCTCAGGGTGAATTGCACCTGGAGCCAGTGGCCTCTACATCAAAAGGAGAATCTGAACTTCAAGGTTCTAATCTACAACAATGGAAATTACTTACAACTGCTATAAAAGTTTCAGAGTTTCAAAAAAACGCATAAGAAATTTCAAAATTATATTTCTTTGAAACAGATTACTTATTTCTGTATAGATATCAAAGGTTTAATGAGTGCACTAGGGATTGAGATAATCCTGGTAGCTGTTTATAGATTCAAAGTTATAGATTACTTCATACTGGCTAGAAGCCCGAGAAGATTTTGAATTAAATTTCCATCAGTTCCAGTTTTCCATTCTACAGGTCTTAAAGAAAGTTATGAAAGTATGGCTAAGATAGTACATGCTTTGAAATGCAGGGCTCATTGCTGGAAAACATGTAGTGACCTTAAAGTAATTAGTTAGCAAGGGGGCTTCACAAAATATTATGTTTTTTGAGTTTGTGGGACAGCCATGGTATACAAAAACTTATGTGGTACAACAGTGGGGCAACAGCAGGAATATGTCCTGAGTGAGAGTGACATGAAAGAAACACCATTGGTTCTGTCCGAATTTCATTGATAAAAGAAACTATAAAACTTTGGTGTCAAATTTGTTGTAATGTTATAAAGACATAAATTATCTTTGAAAATCTACTTCATCCATTCAAATTTAGACATTTTTCTAGTAAACCTGGGTGATGTTAGTGATGAACTTGAGAAATGGTTCCATCAAGACATTTCCATCCATAAGAAGAGGCACCAAGGTTGTAAGGAGGAGGATTACATTTGGTTTCTTGTGAGGGAGCAGTGACAATATCTTAACTGAAACCTCATAATATGCGAGAAACTAAAAGGTCTTCAAGTGCTTTTAACCTGATGTGTTAGGAAATTTCTATGCTGATTTTCAAAAAAAAGTTTGTTGGGTAGGATTATTATCAACATTGCTACAAGGATCATTTTGAAAGTATTAGGCCCCATTCACAATGAAGATTTAACTGTAAGCATAGCAAATCTAAAAACTAAATTATGTATATTATAATGAAACCATTCACAATGAATCACTAAACACACAAAATAATCATTAGATTAAACTTATAAGCTTGCATGGTCCAATATTTTAAGTTTATGCCTGTATGAAAAATAAAAACTACCCAATCAGATGGTACTTCCCATAATGTGATCATTCTGCATCTATATTGTCATGTGTTGACTTGCTATTTGTCCTTCTATATAAGTGCAGGGGCTTGGAATTGCTGGGATATCTATAAAATTGCAGAAAAAGAATTTTTGATTATAGGCTATTTCCCCCCCCCCCCTTTAGTTTAACATACTTTAACTGTTATATCTTGTTCATTTCAATACTTAAGCATAACCCTTTTTGTGAGTGGTTGTTTCATGGACTGCCATACATGCTAATATAAAACAGGTATAAATTATATGGCTTTAATTATGAAATCCTACTTTGTTTTTACACTCCTGAGAAATCAAGAACTACAAGATAGCTCACTAATAATTCTCAATTCAATTGTTGTTGGAGGCAAAAGAGGCATAGATAGGCTAATGATGGCATACTTTAAATGTGCCTTTGATATATTAAGGTTTCATTGTTAGAATTCTGTCGAACTTTCCCAGTTTCTATATGCAGTCCTTTAAATTGTGTGGAAAACCTTAATTTGTATTATAAAAAGAGTGGTACTTTTTTTGTCCCTTAATGAAAAAACTTAGCTAAAAGGGCTCAGTTATTTCATTTATATATAGTTTTAATTTAATACTAAGAGGCTTTTACATTCTGCTCATTTGAAAGAGTACTAGCCAAATACAGATTTTTTGCAATGATGAGCAGCCTCAACTTGTCCAGCATAAAATGTAAATCTTTTATACAACTGGCTATCAGAGGCTTAAAAAGTGCTGGAGAAAATGCACTGTGCTTGTGCACAATTGCATATTTGTTGTTTAAATTGTTATCTAAATAAAATGGATCAGATAATAATAGTGGGGAGTAGGGTACTTGGAAATAGCTTGGATAGGAATCTCAAATACACAACTAAGATGGGCAAGGACCACAAAGCCACAATAATGTGAGCTTTATGAATCTCTTTTGGAGATTTGGCAAGCCTTGGATTAACAGGACGGCGAGACCAGTTTATTAGAGACTTAATCAATTTCTTGGTCAAGAGCGAGCACTAGAATTGTTGACATCTAAGAGATAGGGTTACACTAACCATGGCTTGCATCTGAACTTTTAAGGCAAGGATATGTTGATGCATTCCATCGCTGAGAGTATTTCATTCAGTTGCAGGAATAGTCACTGCAATATTTCTGCTCTTGTTGCTAGAAATGTCACTCCCCCTTTTTTTTTTAAGAGTAAATCAAAGAGATAAAACAGTAAATGTTTTGAAGTAAACAACCAGATAAACATTGTTCAAACTCATCCAAAAAAAGATAACTCACAAACAGTATTTCATTCACTAATCATTCAAAGTTTTAGACATAAAAAGTGAATAATTGATTAGTTTAAAATTTGAAAACTTAAGCACAAATATCTTATGATCACAGAGCCTCAATTATGAAAACAGGAAATATTACATACTTCAATGGATGATCATAAAACCGCAGCTTGATACTGTAGACAAAAACTTTTTAAAGGGGCTGTGAGTATCTTTGTTAAGAATAATGTAAGCTTCGATTGTAACTGATCTTGAGAAGTACTGCCTGGAAAATGTTTTCAAATGTTGCTGTTCATATAAACATAATAAACAAACCTATTATATTAGCAGTATACAGAGCTCCCACAAGAAGCTTGGAAACTTTCTATACGATCTAGATGTTACTGGAATTATTTAACAATAAGTGGTCCACTATATAAAAATGCTCCAATAATAATTTATAAATCTAGATGTTACTTTAAAACTGCTTTTTAGACCAAAGACTGAATTTATTTGGTGTGGTGACTTAATCATAAGATTCCTTTATAGACAGCAATCAAAAGAAGCAAATTTCTTCAATATTAAGATCACATAATCTTATGCACACAGTCAATTTTGAAACTAGGATTCAAAATAATTCCAAAACACCTATTGATTTTTTCATAGATATATCTAAAAAGAAATACCATGAAATACAATCCTAATGGACTTTTGGGCCGTGATGGACAGACAGCTAATCAAAATTGATTACTAACTTCCAGTTCCAGAAAAGCAAACTAAACAACCAGCCTTAGAAACTTAGAGAAAAAATTGTTTTAAGGCCAAACTGTCCTAGAAATTATGGGAAGATATACACAAATTAAATAACATAGATCACAAGTTCAACACCTTCTTAAACATCTTCATAAGATCTATAGCGCTAGTTTTCCACCTCATGTAAAGAAAATTAATATCACTTCTAAAAATGACTGGCCAATATGAAGTATAAGAATATCATGCAGGCCAAAAAGAGAGCTTTACTAAGCAACTATTTTCTGTTTGCTGCAAGTAAAATATTTCTCCGCATTCAGTACTGAGATCCACCTCTCACAAGCTAGTGGTTAGTTTATGTGAACACTCCACATGTGCTCGGCAACAATAACAATAATATGCCATCACTTCCTCATTCAGATAAACAGAATTTAACCTGCACTTTTTGTTGTTAAACAGCTAGCAATTATATTATGGTCTTATATGAAAATTGATCTGATTTGCACTTATCACATAAGAAATATACATTGTTCTTATAAAGTAAACAATATCATTGTGACGCACATAAAATCCTATGCCAGTTACAGCATACGTAACTATTACACATTTCTTACTGCAGCTGATGAACTCAAAATCCAATTTCCTTCAAAAGTGAGTAAAGGCTAGTTCTTTTAAAGTTAAATAAATCACCATCACTGTTCAAAGCATGCAACACTTTTTTAATTTCAGATGGTTAAATGATTTTTTTTTGGGGGAGGGGTGGGGGGAGTCGTGCATCGCACAGTTGCTTTCACAAATTTATCACATTTCCCTAGCACTGTCCGATCATGCTTCCTCTTTTTCATTGGTATTGTTGTCACTTATCCTGATTTAAATTGCTACTTTCTGTTCCTATACACTGCTGGTGCCGATACACCTATAGATTCTGATGCTACCCCTATAACCTCATTAACAAGCACTGTAGAATTCTTCTCCAAAAAATTATTGAATACCTTCAATACAATAATCTTTTCGCCAGTCCTTATAAACTTTCTTCACACATGTTTAACAATTTCACCTGAATTCAAACTTGCTACCATGGTGCATGTTACAAGACTAACCATGATGGCAGGAAAGCAAGCTCAGCCACTGATCATGTCAAGATAATGTTTCTCATTGTTACGATAAACGAAAAGTGCAATGTTGCAGTAACAACATTATAACAACTTGAGTGCTTTGCGTATTTTTAAGGAAAGCAGGATATTTATTAAAGTGTGGAACTATGTCATGGAAGAATAATAAAGCACTAAAACCTACGAGACAATGAAGTTTATTTCCACCACGTCCCTCTGTTTACATCTACTTTCAGCTAACATCAAACAGAGAATAGAAGAAGCAACTGTGTAGACACAAACATTATATTTAATTTAATGCATAATTAAAAAAATCTGTTGTGTTCCATTCAAATGACTTTCTCTAGCTGTTCTACAAACAAACTTCTTACAAAAGATTATTTTTGTTTCTGCTCCATACTAACTGAGATAAGCATTAGCAGAATGCTCTTGTTACTTACTTCCTTATAAGTGGAAGGGAACTAAAGTCATAGTCAACTGTTTAAAAGCTGTTGCTCTGTGATTGTCATTGAAATTCGCTTCTTTGCATGGCATAAGTGAAACAACAGAAACACAGTTGACTTTCTGACTGAGAAAAGTATAATTATTTCAAAATTTAAACCAACAAGAAGTAATATCTCTGTAATGGTTAGCTACTTAACAGATCCTCAAAACCATGAATTCATCAGGATATAATGAAATAACCACAAACATATTAAAGTTATGTGTCTTTATGTCACATATGTAATGCATCCTTTTTAACAAGAGACATTCCCAGACAGAATAAAATATTCAATTGTTCAGTCATTATACAAGAAAGGATAAACTCACAAATGTTAAAAGTACAAACCAGTATCCGTTTTTAGCTTTTCCCAAAATACTTGAAAGAAATTATGTTTAAAAGACTTTATTACCATCTATAAAAATATATTATTTTACCAAAGAAACAGTTTGGATTCAGGAAGAACATATCAACCAATGATGCCATCTTCTAGTTATCTAATGAGGTTCTTATATCTTTGGATAACAAACTTAATACACTAGGAGTATTTTGGTATCTATCAATAACATCTGACTGTGTTAATCATAAAGATATTTCCATCAAAATTATCACACTGTTATTAGGGACAAAGGATATCAATGAATTGCATCCTGCTTATCATATAGAAACCAAAAGTTTATAATAAATACTTCAAATAATAGCACTGCATACTCTGAATGGTCTGAAATAAAGCTTGCTGTCCCACAAGATTCTATTCTATGTCCCTTATTACTTTTACTATATGTTAATGATTTAACTGCTGTAATAAACAACCTTACTTATCCAGTTCTTTTTGTGGAATGATACAGTATTGTAATTAAAGAACACAATATCAGTCAGCTCCCAGATTCATCTAAAGCAATCTTTAGCATATTAAATAACTAGTCAAAAGTAATAAAATTCATGTAAATTCCCTTCCTTAAGTTTTGAACAATGCATAAAAGTATCTCAGACTGAAGGATAGAACATGAAACACCATATTGATTATATCTTACACAAACTGCTTCTGCAGGTTTTGCAATCAGATCATTAATTCAGCTTATAAATAACAGCATTCTAAAATAGTTTGTTATCCTTATTTTCATTCATTGATTAGCTATGGAATAGTATTCTGGTAAAATTTGATAGCTACTAATAAATTATTATTCAAAATAAGGTAGTAAGAATATGGCAGGCTAACTCGCAAAAACTACTATTTAAAATATTTGAAATTTTACCATTAGCCTGCAAGTATATTCTAGCAGTACTGTTATTTGTAATTGATGACAGAAAAGTTAAGATAAACAAATAATACAAAAAATATGCAGATATTCATAACAGACACCATTGATATAAACCAACAAATAATTGCAGTCATTTCAAAAAGATATTTACCACAATGGTATAGTTTATTTAATTTACCTCCATCCCCTATAAAGGAATTGTATATGAATAAAAACAACTTAAGGTCAAAATTAAAAAGGTGCCTTAATATTTACGCCTTTTATACAGAGGAGGATTTCATTCAATGAAAAATAATTAATGTTCAGTTGTAAATATAATAAACATAAATATTATAAATAAGCATACTGCAGGAGTTGGGTGTTGGAATTAGACATGTAATTGTAAATTATGCAAAGCTGATACCTCTGAAAAATTCAGAATCAAGAGTTAATCCTTGTGAATAAATATACTATTAACCTTTAAGATATATAACCTAGAGTTGGACTACTGAGTGTAATGTCAAAATAAGCTCCAAAGATGAAATAGGGAAATGCGCAAGCATGCATGCGGTGTGTGTGTATTTTTTTAATAAAGCTTTACTTTGTTTTCCAGCATGATCTTTTACATAAGGAGTAACACTACATTCTATTGGTTATAGCCTACTACTTCCTTTTAGTATAATATACAATGCATAAATACCTTTAACTTGGTTACATATAGTGATTACATTTACAGTAATAACCTCTATGCACTCTACAGCACATATTATATATATATATATAAAAATAAATTAGTTTTAATTAAATGTATGCATGTATGCATAAAAATTACAATAAATGTTAATCTAGAACAACCCTCAAACACAAAAATACTATTGTCAATCTACTTTGTATCATTTTACCTGTAGATTTTTCACAAATTGAAACTTAACATGGTATTTAACTATGAAAATTTGTACATGAAATATGTATTCTCTGCAATACTGTTATTTTAATGACACCTACTGAAAATTAACACCTGATTCCTCTGTATTATTTTACATTATGCATCCATGAATGAACTTGCTATTCCATTTTACAGAGTCAAAATACAAAGAAACAATCTACCAGAACACTAAAATCCATTCTGAAATGCTGAAACTGAAGCAAAGTTCTAATTAGAAATGTACAGTATTAAAATAAGAATAAATAACCAGAACATACCGATAACAACCTCCATGTAATTGCTCGGACTTTAACAGGGATTCCAGACCAACTTAGCTGTCTAAGATCTTCGAGATTCAACAATGGTGTTTCCAAAAGTGGCTGAAACCGTTCCAGTTTGCTAGTTTCACAGTCTCCACCTGAAAAATGATGTATTGTGAAGTCTTTTCATTTGAGCATCATATAGATGTAATAAACAAACCATAAATTAAATTTAACATGGAACTTTCATTGTTGTCTTAACATTACACATCTAACAATTGGGATGAGTTATTGAAGACAAGTAAGATAGACAAATGAAAGTTATATAGATATCTAAGATCCCCTTTTGTTAAAGTTTAATTGAGCCTTTGCACCAAATCACAAGATTTTCCTATCAAAATGATGTCACACTCAATTTACAGCTAGGGCAGGTTTATCTCTTCAGCGAGAGAGGCTAGAATGAATGAATGAATGAATGAATGAATGAATGAATGAATGAATGAATCGGAGATAAGTCTTATCTTGAAAGTAGGTAACTATCTGTGGAAATTAAGTATTTTGACAGTAAAACCAATGAAATTAAGGAAGACTTCTCTAGTTTTAAAGTTATAAAAAATATGCATACTTAAAGTATCCATCCCCAAGCCATTGTTATTTATACTGTACATAAATGACCTAGCTGACAATGTAAATAGTCTGACAAATGTGAATGTAGTGCTTTTATGCATTTTTATAATGGGGAAAATGAAAATAATAATAATAATCATATATGTAACATTCTGGAGTGTATTCAAAATGCAAATTTTTACCACTAAATAAAGGGAACCCAGGTCAGGGGCAGGGGGGGGTAGGGGGTCATTGTCATGGTCTTAATGACCAACATATGCTTAAGGGGAGTCGAAATTGGATTTTCATAATTTTTTTCCATTTTCATGTTCTAATTGCACGTTAATATTTCAAATCTCCCGCTCTGTTTGGTATGGCTTTCATAGAGGTACGCTAATTGTAAATATTTTAAAAATATTGTTGAAAATAATCCTACATGGTAGTTTTTTTAGAACATTTTCGTACATCAATAACTTTGCAAATATTAGTGATAAAGAAGAGATATTTTGTTTATTTTGATCGAGAAGTTTTACTTTAACTATTAGCAGCATTGGCATACTGCTCATATTTCCTTCATGTGAGAGTTTCGAAGTACTTCAAAGTTGTGTTTGGAAAGTTAGGTTACACTTTTTTTTAAATGTTATGTTTGAAAGCATTTTCTGAAGAAATAAAATTGTCTATACAAATGCCCCATTATCTCAGAACTAATTGGCATTAAGGGCTGAAATTTTTACAACACAATTGCACCTAAATAGGCTTTATTTTTACGAAAAAGTTTTTGTGTTTATGGATTACTTATTTTTTTTAAAATTTAAAAATCATAATTTTTCAATAAAATGTTAAGGGTTTTATTAAAAAAATCACACCTTTCCTTCTAATAAACAGAATTATTCTGTTTTTCATCAATCCAACAGTAAAGGTATTGCTGAATGTACCTTGAAAAATTTAGCTCATTATGTCAAATAGTTACTGAGATAATAGGTAAAACTTTAACATTGGCAAGTTAGGCATTTCGACTCCTCTTAAAGCCCAATCTTGAGTGGGTTCCGAGCGTTTCAGCAGGTGGTTTGGCTCTCACCTTACCACTGTTTAAGCCTGTCTTCAAATACTGAACAGGAGACCGTGAACCAACTCCCCAAACCTAAGGTGTAATGCATATCTGTGCTAAAGGGGTACATGGCCCATGGGAGATGTGTTGCGAATGGAGCCTCTGGGATACCAGATGACCTCCCAGGGTTAACCCTATCCTGGCATAGGGGGCTCTGCCAGGGTTAACAGTTTTTCCCTTATACTCATGGGACCAAAATGGACACAAGTAACCAAGAAAAGACATTTTCAAAAGAAACTGATCAAGCAGCTCTAGAAGCAGACTTGAGAGAACATAAAATCTCTGAAACATCTGTTGAGAATTTGGCTGCAGAATTGTCAGCACTGCAAACCAAAATAACTTCAGGTGCACAGAGGAAGAAACTTCTAAATGAGAAGAAGATGAGAGAGGGAACCTATACAGTTGAGAAACCTGCCAGGAGAACAAATTGCTGGCCCTAGTGGGGATGTTAAAAGGCGCCACTCAGATTCCAGCACCCAAAATCTGTAGAGCAGGAGGTCCAAGTTGGAACAGACTGTGTCTTTTCGTGATGCCACAGTTGGAGTCAGGGTGGCGATCATAAGTCATCTACATCCTGATACAAAACTGAATGAGGAACAAGTTGACCTGATTCAGTCTAAACTGATTGCAGCTGTGGATGAAGTTCCTAAAGACAGCCCTCCTCCACAATTTATCAGTACTAAATTTGTGCAGGGAGTCCTATAGATAACCTGTGCAAATAAACACACCAAAGATTGGCTTAACCAGACAGTTAGTGGACTTGAAGGACTTTGGGAGGGGGCGGAGTTGAAAGTAGTCAACTTCAAGGACCTCCCAAAAAGATCCAAGGTGCTAATCTGTATAACTCTGAGGCAACACTTGTTGCCAAAAGACTTGGAAAATAAAATCCTGAGCTGAAAACAGAGGAATGGTTGATTATGAGTAGGAAAGTGGTCGAGAAGGGTCAAACTTTGGTCTTCTCGATCAATCTGTGCTCATATAAGGCACTCCAAAAAGCCAACCTTAAGGCTTATTGGGGACTTGGAAGGGTATCCTTCAAATCCCTTAAGATCCAGGATACAGGTGATGAGGATACCGCAGGTAAATCTTCATCACAGTAGAGTAGATTCTGCTGCATTCTGTGTGAAGATGAAGTCCTGTTTTGTGGTACTCATCCAGGAACCCTGGCCTTATAAAGGGGAAATAAAAGGGCTCACAGAGACTGGCGGGAAATTAGTGTATAATAGAATTGACGAAGACTCCTAGAACCTGCATTTTAGTAAAAAGTGACAAATATACTGCTGCTAATGAACCTTGTTCCAGGGACTTAACAGCAGTGAAAATAAAATCAATGGGGGAAAATGGACTGAGGGAGTTCATACTCGGATCGATCTACCACCTCTATGATGACCCCAATTTACTTATGAGGGAACTGGAATAGCTGGCAGACACCTGCAACTCTGAAGGGCTGCAGTTGGTAGCTGGCTGTGATGCTAACTCCCACTATGTTGCGTGGGGAAGTACAGACACAAATGACAAAGGTGAGTCTCTATACAATTTCATCATATCAAAATAATTCTGAAATACTAAATGTAGGTAACAGACCTACCTTTGTAACCAGAAGAAGACAAGAAGTTGTTGACATAACTATGTCTACCACTTATGTGGGGAATTTTGTCAAAAACTGGTATTTAATTGAGGATGAAAGCTGCTTGGACCACAGGTACATCCAATTTGAGATAATAGGTAATGCCACACAGTACAAAATTTATCGTGATCTCAAAAGAACTTGCTGGGAATCCTATAGGAAGAATATGAATAATATTTGTGAATGCACAGATTTGGAAATTGCTGCAGAGCATCTGCAGGAAGCAGTAATTTCAGCTTGTAACGATAACTGTCCAATGAAAGCAGGGCAGGCCATCAGGAATGTGCCCTGTGGAATAAAGACCTTGCTAGTAAAAGGAAAAGGCTTCATAAAACCTTTAACTTTGCAAAAAGAACAGAACAAAGGAGTGCTTATAGAATATTGACAGAATAATATAATGAAGTTTTGAGGGCCAAGAAAGATTCCTGGAGAAATCCTGAGGAGATAGAAATGGCTCCAGAACATTCTTAGAAAAGATTCACAAAACTTTATCAGCAATCTCCAATTGAGAAATGGAGAATATGCAAAAATAGAGAAGGAAACAATGGAAGAACTCCTGTGTGTGCACTTCCCTGGATCCATCATAATTGATGAACCCGAAGAAGGATGGGACAATCTGGGACTGGAATTATCTAGCAAGAAAACATCCAGGGTGGATTGGGAAATTGCCAAGGAAATCATCAACTATGAAAAATTAAATGGGCAGTGTTCTCATTCCAGCCATACAAATCCCCAGGAAGAGATGGAATAATGACCATCATGCTTCAGAGGGGATTTGAAGAACTATCAAACATTTTGATAAGAATCCTAAGAAAAAGTTTGGCCTTAGGATACATACCAATGAGCTGGTATTAGAGTGGTATGTATACCAAAGTCAGGAAAACCTGTGACACTGGCAAAGTCCCTAAGACCCATCAGCCTAATGTCTGTAATTCTTAAAACTCTTGAGAAATTAATAGGTAGGCATATAAGAGAAGGTGGTTTGGAGATATGTCCTCTGCACCAGAATCAGCATGCCTACCGTACAGGTAGATCAACAGAAACTGCCCTTTTCCAGATTGTACATAGACTGGAAAAGAACATACAGGAAACGGAGGTAACATTAGGTGCCTCCATTAATATTGAAGGTGCCTTTGATAATACCTCCTTTAATGCCAGATCTGATGCCAGAATGCCTTTTTCTATTGCTACAAGGAAGCATGGCATTGACGAAACCTGAATCAGGTGGATTCAATGTAAGCTGAAAGGCAGAATAGTCCATACAAGCCTCATGGATAACAGCTTAGCTGCTAAGGCCATGAGTAGGTGCCCACAGGGTGGAGTTTTGTCAAAGGATGGATCTGGAACTGGTTCTGGAGTATATGGCATAAGACCAAGGTGTAAAGAATCCCTTCCCTTGGGTGAATATGCTACTGGGTTTGAAACAGAAATCTATGTTATTATTCAATGCATTCATGAAAATATAAGGAGAAGCTATGTTTGTAAACAGATCCTTATACACACAGATAGCCAGGCTGCACTTAAGGCTCTTAGTAGTTATAAGGTTACATCAGGACTGGTTCAAAAATGTCTAAATATGCTCAATGACTTGGCAAAACAGAATGAGGTTCAGCTCATCTGGGTACTGAGCCATAAAGGCATAGAGGGCAATGAAAAAGCTGACAAACTTGTTAGACAAGGAGCAGCTTCACAATTTATTGGACCAGAGCATCACAGTGTTTAATCAGAGAGGCTACCAAGAACTGGTCCAAAAGAGATCATAAGTCCTGGCATAAAACCCTAGGAAACAGACATGCTAAACTATTTGTCAAAGGACCATGTAAGGAAAGAGCTGAAAGCCTGCTAAAATGTAACAGACTTCAACTGAGAACCTTTTTAAGGTGTAATGGGTTGGTTCTAAATGATATAGATAGCACAATAAGCTCCAGGCCGAAGTACAACCAGAGAAATGATGGAATCTGTATCATAAATGGAAGAAGAAGAAGAGGTAAAGGGAAAACAGTGGCTCTCAGCTTCCATAGTAAGGCTTTTAAGAATGTTATATATCCAAAAATTAAATTGGGGTAAGACAAAATACAGTATGCAAAATCCAATAAATTCTTGAGTTTGTGATTAGACAAAAATTTAAGTTGGGAAATGCATATAGACAGCTTGACTAAAAGACTTAGCAAGATGTGGTCTGTATATTCTTAGAGTAGTTTATTTTCCACACTTTCATAGTTTACTACTACATAGTATTTATCTTCTGGGGAAATTCTAAAAACAGCATTATTATTATTATTATTAATAATAATAATAACAATAATAATAATTGTAAGGGTCTATTGACTACAATAATATAATAATAATAATGATAATAATGTCAACAACAATAGTAATAATAATAATAATAATAATAATAATAATAACAATAATAATAATAATTTTATTGTAGTCAATACACTCTTACAAGAGCATCTGACATTGTCAATCTTATCTATAAAATTAGCTATTTACAAATTACGAGAATATCTGACATTCTCAATTTTATTTATACAGTAAGAATAACATAAATTATTTACAAAAGTGATTTTTACAAGAAAATTGTCAATCCTATCTACAAAAACTGCAACACTTAATTACAGAAGTGATTATTTACATACATACATACATACATACATACATGTATAGCCATTATAAATATTTGATATCATACAAGTATTTATCTATTAAGAATGATTTCAATACAGGTTTAAATTTTGAATCTTTAGTGTTCTTAACTGCCAATGGTAATTTATTAAAGAATGCAGCTCCTATTCTATGTGGATCTTTATCACTTTGTGTTTTATTTCTGCTCACCCTATGATAATCATTTGCATGCCTCATATCATATGTATGACAGTCTTTATTGAGTATCTTGAACTGACTTTTTTCTTTAACAAGAATAATAGTTTTGAACACATATAGCAAAACTATGTTAGGATGTTTTGTGTTACAAATGTTTCTCAGCAAGATTGTTGAAACCAAAGGTTGTACATTCTTCTTATTCACTATTATTATTATTATTTTTTTTTTCTTTTTCTTTTTTTTTTTTTGTAATCTGTTCATATTGGTTTTACTTGTTCGACCCAAATTTTGATTCCATACATTAAGTGTGGGTATATAATGCCATAATATGCTGTTTTAAGTATATTGGTGTTCCCATAATTTGCTATCTCAGTAGGTATAAACCTAAATTCATTTTTTTTACAAACCATTTCTGTGTGAAAGTTGTAAGTTAAAGTTTCTTCTATGTGGACGTCCAAAAATTTGAAGTCTGTTACTTGTTCTAAAGGAATATAATTAATGTTTATATTTAGATTATCACTGTGAAATGTCAAGAATTTTGTTTTCCAGATATTAGATAATTTAATCTTTTCAATTACAAACTTCATACATACATGATTAATTTCCTGGAGTTGCTGAATTTAGTATTATATACAGTTAACATCCTGGTTATTCATGCATATGTATCATGCCCCCTAATTATACATTTTTATACCCTATTAACTTAATTTCTTTAGAACTTTATACTCACAACCTCATCAGTTTTATTATTAAGATCCCCTCTTTGACAATTTTCCTGCCCCATTTCTTTTTTACTTTCCCTGTATAATTACCTAGTTGTTTCAGAAATTCTTTATTGTTTCTAAAAAGTTTTAAGTACATATCTCTGTTGGCAACTTTTCCCAATTTTTATTCCATACTTTCTTTCTCTTATATTTTTGTTTCTTTGTACTAAATTATTCAATGTAAATTGTTATCTACATTGCCACATTATGGGCATAAATCTATATCTACTTTTAGACCTTTTAATAACATTGTTCCTGTTCTTGCCCATGCTAGATCCTCTCTTTCCATTTTTCCACAGTCATCAATGTATTTTTCTCTTCCCCAAACTTGCTTAGTATCCCTATATAATATTAAAGTACTCTTATCCCTTAATCTACCTATTACTTCTTGTTTCCCAATACCATCTATCCCTGCTTTCACTTTATTCCATAATTTTTGTCCCCTATTATCTGTTGATTGTCTAGCTCCTCCAATCCAATTCCTCTAACAATTTCCTTTAATTCACATAACCTATTTCTTTCCCATTTTGCTGATACTTATGTCCAATTACAGACTTTGAGAATATTTCCTTCCTCTAGTGCTTGGATCCTGTTTCAGTATTTCACTACCTGTTTAACTGCTGCTCCCTTCCTCCCAGCTCTCACCAATTCAACTAATGCTACTGTATTTGGAGTTATTCTTAGTAATCCCAATATCATTTTGCAAAAGGACCTATGCATTTGATCTATACATTCCCACCCTTTTTTCATCCCCCAAACCTCTATTCTCTACATCATTTTTGATTCCACTGTTGTTGTATGTATTCTCTCTAGCCAGTTTACTCTCATACTTGGTATCTTCTTTAAGCATGTTCTTATGCTATTAATTGCTAATTTCCCCTTACCTAGCGCATTTTCCTTTGCTCTGTCCATTTTCCGTTGTTATTTAGCCTCACTCCATAGTAGTCAAACTTGTTTACAACTTTGAATTCATTCTGCTCTAGCAACCATCTCTCTTCTCTGTTGAGTTTATTCCAGTTCTTACAAACCATAATTTTTGATTTGCTTTTACTTATTTTTAAACTCCATTTTTTTGGAGTATTCTCTGTTGCTTCTATTGCTCTCTTTAAACCTCTACTTGTGAATGCTGCTGCTACTAGATCCACAAAGAGCAAACGCAGAATATATTCATTTTTAATTGCCGGGCAATGTGCATTTTCTTTTGCTATTTCTTGGAGTATGTCATCAGTAAACAAATTAAATAAAATGGACTCAATTTACAGCCCTACCTTAAATCGATTGCATTTGGTACCCAATCTGTTTGGCAAGCCTAATGCAGCACTGATTATCTGCATACAACCTCTCTAATAGTCATATGATTTTCTCGCTCACTCCCTTTGTTCTCAACCTATACCAAAGTGCATCCCTTTGGATGGTATCGAAGGCCTTTTCTAGATCTGGGAAAAATAAATATATGTTACCTCTTTTCATACTTAGATGCTTATCTATTATTGTTCTTATTATAAAACATCCATTGTCAACTTTCCTTTTTTAAACCTCCCTTGTAAATCAGATAGTTTACATTCTCTCTCTGCTCATTCCTGTAATCCCCTAGCTAGTACCCCTGTTAATACTTTACGTAACACTGATAATAGACTAATGCCTCCGTAGTTACTTGGATTATTCACTTCCCTTTTACCTTTATAAATAGGCATTATTCCAATTCTGTGGAAACCTTCCTCCATCGAGAGACACATTGAACAATTTTCCTAACATTACCGTTCTTTTGGTATTTTCATACCACACCCTCCAAAATTCCCCTGTTACTCCATCTATTTCATTAGCCTTCTTACTTTTTAATTTATTAATCTGCTTTCTTATGTCATTTTCCAACATTTACTGCCTAATGTTTCGTCAAAAATAGATAACTTCCCTAGTACTTTTGTTTGTATAAGCACATTACTTCCACCTAATAGTTTCTCAAAATACTTCTTCCATTTCTTAGGACTAATTTTATTCTGCAAAACCCTAGTTTTCGATACTTTTTTTTACTAACTCCCATATCGTTTTGCTCATAGATCTCTTGCTCAGTTCTATCAGACCACTCTTTCTTTTTCTCTTCAATTAAACATTTATAGCCCAACCTCACTAACAGAAAACTATCTTTTTTGACCTGTTTTTCTGATTGTTTCCATCTCCTAAACTCTCTTTCTACCCTATTTCTTGTTGCAATGCCCTCATTGATTCTTAATTTTCATTGTCATTCCTGCTAGCTTCACTTCCCCTTCTAGATATAGCATTGCTTCTTCGGCTTTTCCCTCCTCATAAGTTGTGTAATCTCACCTTCAGATTTCTTTCCTCTACTTGAATTTGAATTCCCAATAAATAATTCTCTCCCCTCTGTATGCCATCTGTAATATTCAACGGTTTTATCTTCCTCTATATCTTCTTCCTGCTCTACTTCTCCCACTGTTTTAAAAGTTGCTCTTAATGGGAAATGGTAGCTATTCAATACTCTTTGTAGAACCTTAACATCTACGAGATCTCTATCTAAATTCCTAGAATATAACATTAATCAATAACATTTTCTCCGCTTTCATTGACAAACTCCTCTGAATTGTCCAATCCTTTTGCCCCATTACACATTAATGTATTATTAACTTCACAAAATTCTATTAACTTTTTTCCCTTCTTTGTGCTTTATTTTGTCTTTGCTGTGCCTCTTTATGTAAATATTTTATTTTATTTGGTAATCTTCTAAATTAACTAATGTAATTGTTTTTCCCAATCCTTGCATTGAAGTCCCCTAATATCAGGAAATATAAATTATCATACTTCTGACACAAAGCATCCATGTTGCTCTCTAACTATAAAACCTTGCATCATAAAAGTCTGATATCCCTGGCAGATTATATAGATTTCCCTATATTTAACTTCAAAGCATTGTTTGGAAAGTACTGTGATATTTCTCAAACTGCACGTGTTGCATTTGCTTCCAATTTTTCTGTCTTCACTTCAACATATTGCATATGTATCATCTGCATAGGATATTACTTTGTTATTTTCTGGATCAGGTAAGTCATTTATATACAGACAAAGCAAGTGTTGGTCCCAGCACTGACCCCTGCAGTACCCCTGAGTTTAATAAGTTAAAGTCAGATTTAATGGTATGAATAATATCACCTTTTTTCCACTTTATTTCTGTACATTGCACACAATTTTTAAGATATGTTGTTAGTAGTTTATTAATTTGCCCTCTAAAACCATAGAGTTCTAATCTTGAGATAAGGTGATCATTAGGGCTCGGATAGTTATGCATTAAAAACATAAAATATGTATGCAATTATGTGGTTTACAACAGCAATATATGCATTAACAACCTAGAAAATATGTGCTATCCATAATCTCACAAAAATGGTGAAGTAATCATTTTTAAAAATCGACATTGTGAGTTCATTTAATATTTGTTATATTGGAAAATACAAGTTAACATTATAATCCATCAAAATAATAAATTAATGTAAAACTCACTGAATTTGTGGGCTGGAACAGCTGCTGTTGAAGTGAATTTAATTCTTCCCATTGCATTGTATAACAGTAGCCATTTTAAGGTTTGAAAACGGAAATGATTCTCTGTTGCTTCTGAGAATTGATTTATACTGAGAAAAACAAAATTCAGCAACAACAGACATCATAGGTGCATATTTAAACTTTACAATTTCTTCCAGTTGCAATGCTTCTTCAAGTTCCAACAATTTGCTCTCCGTTTTACCAGAAATGATATTTGCAATATGTTGTAAAGTATGGTACCCTGGACTTTTTTGTAGTACAAGGTGTTCCCAAATGAATATAGGGGATTTAATGTTTTGTAGTACTTACAGTTTTTAATGTACAATCATGAATGATATATCAAATGAAAGAGCAACTCAAACAGTTTTTTTACAAATGTTCAATGTGTGCACCATTCACCACACAACACACATCGAGTCTATAAGCAAGTTCTTCCCAAACCTCAATTTCTGTACCTTGAGTAATTGTTTCAACAACTCTTACAATTCTCTGTCTTGGAGGTCAGCTGGTAGCAGAGGGACATACACTTGATCCTTTATGAATCCCCTAGTTAGAAATTGCATGGTGTAAGGTCTAGGGAACTTGGAGGCCACACGAAACAAGCTGTATTCGGCTAATCCAGCAGTAGGGTACAGTGTTGATCAATTTAGGGAAGTCACTGGATAAACTCCTTTGGTTTTTGTGACCCCCAGATCTGAACATTATGAGCGTTCACATAGCCACTTAGATGGACTGTTGATTCATCACAGAAGACAATAAGATCTAAAAAATTGTCATTGTCATGCAGTTGCAAAGTTGGTACCTAAGGCATAGTCTGTAGGCTTTAGAGCTTGTAGTAACTGCATAATGATGAAGTTTTATGCATTTCCTTAAGGTTTTCCATACATACGTAGGTGCAATTCCTAATTCCTAACTAGCCTTTCGAACAGATTTCTTGGGGCTACATGTGAAAGATTCTCTCACCCGTTCAACATGTTCTGCAGCCAATTTTGGTTGTCTCATATACACACTGCCTGCAGTTTTAAACTGAGCATAACATCTACAGATGTTATCATCATTTGGAGGATCGCAATTGAAGGAAAGCTCGTTGCACTGTAATAGCAGATTTAGTCGTATAAACCTCTAAAACACAGAATATCTTTCGCTCCATAGTTGCTATTTTGACACTGACGCATTGTAACAGCAGACAGTACAAACAAATGAAACCAATCAACATATGCATTATCAAAACTGTTTGAGTTACTCTTTCATTTGATATATCATGTATAACTGTACGTTACAAACTGTAGGTACTACAAAACATTAAAACCCCTCTATTCATTTGGGAACACCCTGTACATATTCAAAATTTTCAACTACTTTTTTTTTGCAACTTGACCTGGCGTAGATTTTAGCTTTAGTTAGAGACTTTCTATTAAAATTAAGTTTGTGACAAGTGGTACGTCATTTTGTTCAAGCGCTGTGATGCTGTAGAAATGCAGTTGAAATGTGACTTAATGTAAATTATTTCCTCCTTTACCTAATCTCTACATATTCCCTTTGCTTCAACAATGCTTTCTGCTTTGTTTTCATTTAGTTCTTGAAGTATGTTCTCGATAATGTCAAAACTGTTACAATATATGGCAGCCTGTAACCAGGTACCACATATCATAATGATCGGTTCAGGAGGAATTGGAATTCCTGGAGCAAACTGTTTAACAAACTGATTCTACCCGGAGATTTAAGGAAAACCAACTTGATATTAAACTATTAACAGTAGGAAAATTTAAGTGCACGGTTTCACTCAGGTGACGCATTACATACACCAGGCATGTTACATGAATCAGTCTACTATAAAGCAGTTTTAACCCCCCCCCCCTCCTGCCTTAACAATATATTGGGCTGCATCAGATAAAAACAAAACTACATTTTCATACTTAATTCTCTCTGTCCATAATAGCAATATTGCTTTATTGAACATTTTCCCAATTGTTGAATGATCTGTTGTTGCTATTTCTTCTACTGTTAGGAGATAAGCATTTGACAGTCCATTTTCATCGAGTGTACCGACAATTACATTACATATAGGTCTTTTACATGCATCTGGAGTTTCATCCATGCAAGCCCAGATTAGATTATCCTTAATAGAATCACAAATTTCTTGTATTGTTTTTTCATAAAGTAATGGACATAATGTTTACGAAGAGTAGACTCATGTGGTATAGCCTGTTTTATATACATTTCTAAGAATGCACGTAATTTAGGATGTTCTAATTTATAGAGTGGAATGTCAGCACAAGCAAAAGCTTCACATATGTCCTTATTAAAGGTTGACAACTGGGGGCATGAAGTTGAACAAGCTGCTTCATTTGAGATTTAGCATTGACTGTTTAGCACCTTTTTTTTTTTTTTTTAAATGTTGCATCACTTGGAAAAGAGTGTCTGCAGCTATTCACCTTTCACACACAACACAAAATAAAACTAGTGCAGTTGTAGTAGGCACACCTTCGTTTTCACGTACAAATATATTTAGTTGAGTAGATAAACTCAATTTCACTGGTGGCATTTTATCTGCTATAACTAGAGAATGCAATCACTCTACATGCACAAACAAAACCAAACTGCATCTGTATTATCGTCCCACTGAATGTTTATATCGGCAGTTCTTTTATATAATACTCGCCGCGTTAACAATCGGAAACTCTTTTAAAATGCGATACCTATCACTTGCCATTTACTGTCTCAGGCTTTATTTTCTTTTTTAATTTGCTTTGAAATATGTAATCAATTATATTTTTTAAACATTTTCCTGTGAAAAATCGAAAATATGTATATTCGTAATGACATTCTCTAAATATTATGCAATTACGAAAAAATTGAAAATATACAAAAACATGTACAATAAAATCTACATTTTCGGACTCAGGAAACATTGTTTCATGCACATTTAACATTATTGATATGTTTTAACCAAATAAAAAAAAGTTGTTATTACATAACTATCCTAGCCCTAGTGATCATGAGTAAAAAGCTTTAGACAGTTCTAGATAGATTCCTGCTGAACTTTTATGGGTGTCCTTCAATTCCAACACTTTATGTATAAATTCTGCCATAGCCGTCCGTGATGGTTGATAATTTATTTCTAAATCCATGTTGAAAGTGGTTAAGGATATCATTGGATTTTAAAAAGCTATTTATTCTTACTATAAGTACTTTCCGGCATAGTTTGCTGAATACTAATTTTAAGAGCTATTGGCCTATAGTAACACCTGTATTTGAACCTTTTTTTGGTCGTACTACACTTATCTTTAGTATTTCCGGGAATATTCCTTTGTTCAATGAGTAATTTATTAAATGCATTGGTATATTTAGTAATTCTTGCTTGCAATTTTTTAAAACTATAGTTGACCTGCAATCCCACCTGGAGGATTTTTGAAGCTGCTTATTATTTTATATATTTCTTCAGCATTTGTGTAATGCACAATTTTTATAAGTTTTTCTGCTGTATATTGCTAATTGTAGAATTATTATTAATACTTAGAAAGAAGTTGTTAAATAGATTGCATATTTCAATAGGGTCTTGCAGTATTTGTCCGTTTTGATTCAGGCTTACATTTAAATATTCATCTGTTTGGGGTTTAGTTTGTTTATTTATAATATTCCACACCGTTTTTGTAGTATTATTGGAATTCATTATTTTTTCCCTATTTGTTCTGCCTTTAGTTTAAGCTATGCTTTACTGAATTGTTTTTTATACTTATTATAGGCACCAGCACAAGTATTTAGTCTGGTGGTTTGAGAGAAGTCGTACATGGACTTTATTTTTTAAATGTATAAGTTATAGTGGCAAATAAGTTATAGTGGCAATGTTAATTTGTCAACTGGTTCTTGTTTAACTGATCTTTTTAATTGGGGATAAGTTTTATTGAAGAGTATTGTAAGTTTTGTATAAAAGCTGCCTTTTTTTATCTGTATCGCATGCAATATACACCTCTGCCCATTCCTCTTTAGCAAGCATATCCTTTAATTCATCTCTGTTACATTTTTGTGTATCCCTGACATAATTATATGTGCTGTCTTTCATTTGGGTAAAGCAATTGTAAATATCAATAATTTGACCCCTGTGGTCAGGCACATTCAATTCATTATTGTGGAAAACCTGTCCTCATTTACATTCGTAATTATGTGACTATTGTGCTAGCTGAGTGGCCTGTGATTCTAGCTGAGCCTTAAGAAATAATTTTTAAATTGAAGCTGTCAATGATTATCTTGAAGTTCTATATCTTTATCCACATTAAAATCACCTAGGATTACTATTACCTCTTTAGGTATAATTTTATGCAGCATATTTTCCAAATGGATTGGGAATTCCTGTATACTTGTATTAAGGGACCTATAGACTCCAATAATGAGTACTTGTCATAATTCTGTGCTTATTTTTACTGCAGCTACCTCAAATAGTATCTCTACACTTGAATATTCTACCCATTCTACTCTGTTTACAGTAATATCATTCCTGACATATAGTAAGACACCGCCACTTCTGTGAATCTTATGACAATATTGGGAAATTAGATCATAATTCACAAAGTTCACAGAATGTAATTGCTCCTTCCTTAAGCCATGTTCTGAAAGTACTACTACCTGAGGATTTGTGTCATTTAGGACAGTTTCAAGAATTTCAACTTTGAGACATCCTGTATGTTTTGGTAGAATACTATTAGGGTAAAATTACTAGCCATGCTACTTTCATCACAGAATGAACTCAAATTTACAGTTTGTCATTGTGTATTATCTACACTCCCAGTTAAGTTAAGGTTTTTTTTGCCTACAATAGTTTTTATTTTCTCTGAGAGGAGTGAGCTTAAGTACCTCTTTCTTAATTGTTCAAATGCAAACCATGTCTAGTAAGGCACTCACGTTTATGGCTACTGATATCTACAATATTTACATATAGGTATATTGAACACATTAATTTCATCCTTTTATTTGTTTTTTGTATTTCCTTGTTAACACATGAGTTATGGCTTAAGTTGTACCTGTTAGGAATGTTTACCACTGTTACGTCCCTCTACCTGAGTTCTTCTCTTTGCAAGGTTAGATTTAATACATTCATAGCACTGTTTGCTTCATTTTTATACACATCATTCACACCAGTCACAATAATTTTCACTGCATTTAATTCACTTTTCTCACTGTTAGATATATTTGCTGTAACGTTCACAAGTTTTGCATTTGGTTTCACCTAACCTATAACTTCACTATCACTAACACTTTCAGGTATTTTCTGTGCAAGTCCTCTTGCATGGCTATCTCCATAAATTGTGATTTGCTTGCTCTTCTTTCTTGTTGATTTGTTTTCCTTGATGGCTTTTTTCTCAAAGTTTACCTCTCGCTGGTTGAGATTCTGTTCTTCTCCACTTCTTTCCAGGGCAGAGAACTTGTTTACGGTCACCAGTGTATACTGTACATTTGCAATCTTTGTTTTTCTGGTTGGAGTAATTTGTTTCCATCCTGCCTCTAGCTGAATTTATCTTTTTATTTGTAAATTTTCTGTCATTATTCTTATTATTTCCTGTCTTGCTTCATTTAGCTCTTTGTTTAGTATCTCTATTACCACGAGTAATGGCTTGATGCACTCACTCTTGCACTGTATCATCATTGTGCGGTTTTTATCTGTTGATTCCTCAGGATTCTTTCATTGCTCACTTTTCCCTTCATTTGTTGCAATTATTTTACTCTTGTTTAAGTCTTTTTTTTGTTGATGTTTTGTGCATTACTATTAGATCTGTTGAGCTTTTTTATATTTCTTGAGGCACTACTACGAAGAACCATATGACCAGCCGCCATCTTGATGTCAGAAGGTCTTCAGGATACAAAACAAAGTAATAAGTACTATGGCTGATGTCTGAAATAAAACTAGCTATAAACTGTAGTTATAAGATTAAAATTTTACCTTTAACATGCATGTTTATTTATAAAACACTTATGCAAAAGAAATTTATTTTTAAATTCACTTACAACCACTGTGAAAGCAGCTTCACATATGCTGGTCTACATTTATACAACAAACTATCCCAATATACAGAGTGGTCCAAAAAAATGTACACACTGGTTAGCAGTCCATAATTTGCAAACTAATTGGCAGAAATGTCTGATTTTTTGTGAAAGTGTTGCTTAAAGTCCAACTTACAGATGTCACTGTAGGTGTTCGAAATGGTCACCATTAACATCCATACACAGATGATGCCGCCGAACTGCAGCACGAACTACCGACTCCAACATGTTCAGTTAGATATCAGCCCACGAAAGTATGATACATTTTCATAGATTATCCAATGTGCACGGCTTTTGTCCATAAATGACATCCTTTAGTGTTCCACACAGGTAAAAATCCAGAGGCGTTAAGTCTGGGGAACGTGGTGGATACTCTACAGCAGCTCTTCGGCCTATCCATTGAGCAGGTACATTTTCTTTGATTCAGTCCCTGACATGATTATGATAGTGGACTGGTGCACTATCTTGTTGGAAGTAAAACCTTTTGTCCCCATACAAATCTCAGATGGCAGGTAAAATGGATGTCTCAAGTTTCTGAAGGTACACCTCACCGATAACTGTACTGTCAAAGAAGAATGGCCCAATCAAACCCCAGTAAGACAACCCACACCACACATTCACTCCCGGCAAATTCATTGCTTTGTCTACATGGACGTTC
This sequence comes from Hymenopus coronatus, assembly GCA_030762935.1. Taxonomy (NCBI): domain Eukaryota; kingdom Metazoa; phylum Arthropoda; class Insecta; order Mantodea; family Hymenopodidae; genus Hymenopus; species Hymenopus coronatus. The sequence continues at coordinate 346,419,197 of CM060900.1, forward strand.
AGATTTTTGGCAGCCCAGTAGACGCAATTGTGACGGTTTACTGTACCATTGAGTTTGAACTGTGCCTCATCAGACCACACAATCATCTTCAAAAACACTTCATCGTTGCATACCATGTTATTGAACCACTCGCAATACTCCATTCTACGATCTGGGTCGTCCTCGTTCATTGCGTGTAGCAATCTTGGGATGTAGCATTTCCACTTTGCAGTCTTCAAAATGTGCAGAACACTTGAGCAACTCACCCGAGTTTCACGGGCGCACTGTCTCACAGACTTCTGTGGTGAGTGAGTAAATTGTTGCAACACATGACAGGAGTTTGCTGGATTTGTTGCTGTTACAGGTCATCCAGATAATTTTTTCTGTACATCTGTAACACAGTTGTCGACCTCAAACTTATCTCAAATGCACGCAATTGGTAAACGTGTTGGTGGCTCTGTTTGAAACTCATTTCGCCACTGGTGTTAAACCTCACTAATGTACCACTTCAAAACTGACTTCCTTTCATCGAATATAAGCTTTGCGCCAGTCATGTTTACTCAAGTAACTAATAATAAAAGAATACTTATGTATCTGGCGACTGTCATCAGACACCGCTCGTGCGGCGATTGCCGGAACTACAAACTATTAAACTACCAAAAATGAGATGTTTCCGCCCATTAGTTTGCAAGTTATGCAATGTTTAACAGTGCACACATTTTTTGGACCATTCTGTATAAAGAATACTGAATCACAGCTAAAATTCAAAAAGGTTTTATTTAATTTCTTAATGGAGTATAGCTTTTATAATGTAGATGAATTCCTACATTTTGAATTGAAGTGTCCTTTATCATATGTATCATGTTTTTATGGATGAAAATAGATACAAACATAACTAAAAGCAGTGAGGCACATTAATGATAAAAAGCCTGAGGTACATGGTAATATGTTTTAACCTACTTCTTCCCATTCCAATTTAAATGTAATTTATGTCCCCTAACTTCAGCAGAGTGACCTAGCCTCATTACCTTAACCAATTATCACAAGTGCCTGGTGATTAAATTCAGCATGGTAGTATATAATTCCATGCAAGTTAATGTTATGACTACATATAAATGAAAAAAAAAAAAACTAGCAAATTATGCCTAATAATCATTCATGTACCAAGGTATTTAGATTGATAACTATATAGTGAGGATTGCAGATTTGCTAAACTGGTAACTTGCCCAAGGAGTATTAATTACTCACATTTCCTGAGTTGCAATCAGTAATTTATGTCTTACTTCTTTATCAGCAACTAAATAAATATTCAATTAATATTTCATTAATTTGTTGACTGTTTCACTTTTACTTTCCCTACCATCTATTATAGTAGGTAGTTGAGTATTGCAATCTATCCAAACACCTTATATAGAGGTTTCACTGAAAACAAAAGGGTTTGAGATCCCCTACATAAAAAGTAGGCACCTTGGCATATGAGAGGGAGAGAGAGCAGCATAACTAATACCAAAATATGAAAAAATTAAAAGCTGGGATTTTAAATTCAACATTTTTCATGGGTGCAATAAAAATATTTTCAAGGAAATTCTTCCATTACAAATTACCCTTTACATGGACAATTTTTGTTATTTATTGTTTTCTGTTGTGTGTGCATGGAAATGAGAGAGAGAGAGAGAGAGAGAGAGAGAGAGAGAGAGAGAGAGAGAGAGAGAGAGAGAGAGAGAGAGAGAGAGAGAGAAATGGATACACTAACTTATAGTTAGAGAGCACAGGCACGCCATAATTTGAGGGATAGCAAGTTAAGCTTGATGACACAGACAAGGGATGGAGTCTATATGCTCACTGTCTGCTCATGAGTAATGAGGTTTCTGTTCACCCTCTCTGTTTTGTTTCTCTGTTCAAAAACTTGCTCGAAGAGCACATGTTTTTTGGGTCTACAAGTAAATGTACAGTGAGTGCCAGTTTTTACGTTCCCCAAATGTGCTCTCTTCTTATGTTAACTTATATCAGAGAAGAGAAATTTAATGCCAGTTCAAATTGTCTCCAAGGTAATACAGTTGCAGTTCATTGGTATGGAAAGCTTATCTTTGGTTTGAATCCTAATCATGGCACTATATTTTTCAGATCTGCTTCTACCTTCCAAACTTAGCCCACACACAGCCAATATGAAAGTACAATTAGCAGGTAGTTTAATGTGTTATAATGGAAATAATTTTTGCAATACTAATATGTTGCAGAAAAAAGTTTGGTTACAATTTCTTCTGCTATATACACATGTTCTCCAAACAATAGTGCTAGAGACACTGGCTAACTCTCTCTATTAATCTTTTTAACCTCTAGTTTTCCATTATTCTTTTAACAGCATACTTGTTATAATGAATTAAATACATCATGCTGGGATGTACTGACCATCCTTTGGTGTTATCTGGACCTTTGTCCCAGCCAAGCTATTCCTAAGCTGTTGTGGACGTCCAGGATACTGTCTATGTAATGGAGGTGAGCCTGGCACTTGAGGTGTGGACGTACGATGGACAGGTGATGAGAGTGCAGCTTCTGTAAATTTAAAACACACCCCTTAAAACAGCTCAGTTTTCTTATTGCTTTAAGCATATGTAATAAACTAAAACTAAAATAAGTATATGAACAAAAGCAGATAAAAGAATAAAGGAAGCAGAAAATATATTTAAAAAGTACTCATTTTGAGCACACAAATGACTTTTAGTTGGTAATACTGATAAGCAATTTTATTCTCAGTGAGCTGCACGAAGGACAACTGCAGAAACTTTCAGATGCCTACAATCACTGTTTGAAATATCACTGTGATGACTAAAAATTTCCTTGGCATTCTCTGAAGTACGGCAGCCTCTGAAACTATTTCTGGAAGTTAATCTGTTTCCAGAAATACAATCACCATTTCTTCATACTATTTCTGACAGTAATTCTGAGGCTTGCTTAAATACCAATAAACTTCTTACTCTATCCATAGATATAAATGTGATGGATATACCTATGAGTAATGAAGAACATATTTTGCTCCTAAAACTATGAAAACACAAAATTGGTAAAGGATGACTATTTACATAAGAAAGAACCCTAATTTTCATAAAATAATTTTAGAGCATAATGCTTTGAGCTATAATTTAACATTAAAACAAAAAAATAAAAAGCACAACTAAAAAGAAATTACTCATAGCCAATAATCCTGCCAATAAGACATTGATATTCATGCTACAAACAGTTTACAGAATGGCTTAATTCATGGACTGTTGTTGGACTTTACTGAATACAGAAGTGTCAATACACCATCATGTAATGTGCTTAAAATTAAAAATCCATTTCCACTACTCAGTGGCATTCATTTAGACTTCAAACTTCACTAACATTTCTTGGTACTAACAGATCCTTTCCACACATCTTGGATACAATTATTTTTTTTAAACTGAATTATCAGCAGCTTCTAATATTTGTCACATTCTTCCTATTATTTTTCATTACACAAGAGTAATATGCTTCGAAGTACTGACTTTTGATGGACCTTTACGTTTACCTTTTCCCTTATGATGCTTTTTAATCAGAATCATCTTTTTAATTTTTGACATTGAAATTGCATTAATTCCTTTATTCAAATTGACATTATGAATCAGTACTGCAATTATGGATCTTAGTTGGACTATTATGAGAGACAATGTGATAACTTTCTCAAGTGCGAATATGAGCCAAATCCTTTAATGTACTACTCAAAAACATTTTCTTCAGACCATTATAGGTATTTAATTGTCCTTTAGTCTGTAATTTATTTCTTCCATGCTCTTCCAATAAATCCTCATATTCACAAGCTTCCATTCACCATTTTCTAGCCATTTTGTTAACTTCTTATATGATAAAAAATAGACTTGCATTTTTCAATTAAAATGCTACCATTAATTTTCATTACAGTTTTGTGCAGTCCACAATAAATTGTTATTTATGCTGGCTTTTCATGCCATCAGGACTGGGTATTTTTTTTTTCTGCAGTATTTGTTTATTACACATTTAGACAAATATATATCAAACTCATTCGAAATTTTGGAAGCTGAGCTTTTAACAGGCATCCTACTCCTTAATGTCTGTCAGAAGAACTTTTAATTCTATACATTTCTGTTTTTTTAAGTCCAGCTAAATGAGCTTTCATCATATCTTTTTAGGCAATTTCAGAATCAGTAATTCTGGAGAAATTTAAATCCATGGCAAAATATACTAAATATTTGGCTGATAATCCCAGGGAGTCATACTGACCATCCCCTGTTAACAATATAGTAATAATGGGATGATACAACTATTTCTAAATAGAGATGTTGATTTTTGAGAACTAATACTTCATATTCACTTTATAAAAAACTGTGAAGGTGATAGCTTGTTAACTGAATTATGCTTTTATTAGTATTTTCCTTTTATAAATTCATATAGTCCATCCCATTAGTGCAGTAGTGGCACACCTGCCTCTTGTCTGGGGGACCCAGGTTCTACTCCTGGTACCAGCATTTCCGATTTTCTACCTGCTAGGAGGACTGTGTGATCTATAAAATGCCTAAAAAATTGTTAGAAATTACCTAAAAGGCTGAAAAAAATTACCTAAAAATAAACATTCACTTAAGCATAGTAATTATTTAAGTAAAATTGTACCTCCAATAAACAGCTCTTTTCTCCATTGCAACAGATCACAGTGTACATTCAAAAATTCTGGAATGTGAATGACTGGCAATGGTCAGTGAGAACATTGTTATACACTGAGAAGTTTTGTTCCACTTCTAAGCTATCCACAGGAACATACTTGAAGAATGACAGATCACTGGGTATAAATTCTTGATGCACCTATTCTGTTTTATATCGATTGCATTTGGTACCCAATCTGTTTGGCAAGCCTAATGCAGCACTGATTATCTGCATACAACCTCTCTAATAGTTGTATGCATTTCTCACTCACTCCCTTTGTTCTCAACCTACACCAAAGTGCATCCCTTTGGATGGTTTCGAAGGCCTTTTCTAGATCTGGGAAAAATAAATATACAGGGTTACTACAAAAGAAATAGACAACTTCAACTGCCTGTAAAACAAAAACTATTTACGGTAATTTGACGCCGTTTTCACTGGTTTGTAGAGGAGTCTTTGAAGTTTACATTGTGAACTCACAAATGTTCAATATGGGCTCCTCCAGTCACACGACACACATCCATGCGATAATCAAGTTCATCCCAAACCTTTTGTAACATATCTGCATCAACACTTGCCACGGCTTGTCTGATACGTTGTTTCAAGTCATCTAAATTAAGAGGAAGTGGAGGGACAAAAACACGGTCTTTCACGAATCCCCATAGAAAAAAGTCACATGGTGTGAGATCAGGGCTCCTTGGTGGCCAAAATGCAAGAGCATTATCGTCGGATATTTTCTTCCAAAACTCTTGGTCTTCCCGAGCTCTTCCCTTTGCACAAACATCCCGTTGTCTCAAATTTTCTATACCAGTCATAGATTGACTGTCTAGTCGGTGGCGTTTTGTGGTAACGTGTTCTAAAATGTTGTTGGACAACAGTTGCTGATTGCGTTCTAGCAAATTCCAACACACAATATGCCTTTTCCACAGGATTTTCTGCCACTTCAGCTTCTTCAACAACAAACAAAACACTACAGCGTTACCAATAGTAACAAACAAAACTTTGAGAGTTTCTCAACATACCTCCAAAATAATTAGGTTGCTATCTCTAATAGTTTTTGTTTTACAGGCAGTTGAAGTTGTCTATTTCTTTTGTAGTAACCCTGTATTTTACCTCTTTCCATACTTAGATATTTATCTATTATTGTTCTTATTATAAAAACATCCATTGTCATCTTTTTGTCCATTCTGGTTTTCATGTTCATTATTTCCTTGAGTAAAGTTTTCATCATTTCCTTCACTGTGACGTTAAATTCCACTCCTGACACCAGTGTTAACAAAAACTTCTGTTACTCAATGACAGCTCTTTATTTCTTCCATGATTACGAATAAAAATCAGTTTTAAAATTATAGTCTTTATTCCATACCTTCTTAACAATTCTGCCATAAAGTTTTCTCTCAACACTCGATGTGACTGCAGCTATGATTGCACACTTAAAACTTTGTGTCAAAACTCTGATTCAGTTGCTGCATGCTGTGCATTCCCAGTTATAACTATCTTCAGGGCTCATTCAATCCTGTTACAACTGTCAATGATGTGGCATGAAACATTCAGAAGCATTCCCATGTGCAAACTTCTGCAGATGTTACAAACTTGCACATATACTACAATCGAAGCTTCAATGTTCAAGTACTCACTGACGACACACGTGTCCACTCATGGCAACAATCAGTTATGACTTCCAAAGCACACTGCTCACACATATGTGGCGATTATGGCCACAAGGCATAGTCACAATGTGTGTCTTAATACAGGTAAGAGTAATTGCGTAAAATTTTTAATGGCTCTTTGATTATATTAACTGCAATGTTTCCTTCTGCCCAATAAAGAAACATGAAAATTATATACCTCTTTGTGTTGCTAAACGTTGCATGGCCTCCATTTTCTTCTCCTCTGAAATAGTGAAATCTGAAGGTTGAGAGCCAGAGAAAGGCATATTCAAATCTGAGGCAGGTGGACATCGGTGACTATTGATAACACTCAGAGCTGCTGAATGTGCCACTTTCTTTGAAATTTTTATGTCTGGAATTATAAAAAGTCAGCATTATTTCAATAAAAATTAATATATACCATTCTACAATAAATAAATTCTCCTGGAAAAAATCAAGATGAATTACATTGCCACCACCACTGTAACCATCACCATTCTTATTGTAGATTACAATTAAATAAAATTAGGCCAAAAGCAATAATTTCAAAATGCATAAACAGACGTGCATGGCATGAAATATAGTTTATTGGAGAAAAATAGATATAAATCATACAAAAAGGATTTCATTTACCCAAGAATAAAATTAAGCAGAACTGGTGGATGGGATTAACAAATATAATTTGCTTTAAGAAGAGTTTGAATCACAGTGAATAAGTGTTCAGAACTCAAATAATACATACAATAGGTTTGAATAAACATAAAGAGTACTGTGGAATCAAGATAGTTACATGGCACTGAATTCTAGGGAGTTAATGAAGGATAAGAAGAGATGGAGAAAATCTTAATATTGTTTTGTAAGGACAAACTAAATGTCCTAAATACAGCTAACATGAATGTATCATTAGAATAAAGGAAAGAAAGTTTTGAAGGACAGATTGTAAAGAGAATACTAAAATACTCATGAAGGTTACATCAGCTATCAGAGGATCACATTCTGAAAATCCTTTTAGAACATCAGGAGAGACATTTGTTAACATAATGGAGGATAAATTTAAGAAAACGTTTAAGTTGCATTAGAAACACTTGCATCACCTTCATTTTTTGTGTGACCAGTTTTGAGAACTATTTTTGATCTTCAGAGACCAACTGGATTCTTAAATTTCACATCACTGTTACTAGCTTATCCAACGGAGGATCATTCCTATACAAAAGCTATTTATCAAAAAATGGGATGGGTAACACATGGATAAACATGAACAATATAACAGGTTTTCACAAATGTGCCAAAAACTAGAACACATAATATGTAGACATTAATAATAGAGAAGAGCTCTTTGAAATAACTGAAGAACTACCAGAGTAGCCTTGGGAATTTCAGTAGTAGAACAGGAAATTCAGCATTATATACTGGTTAAAGAGGAGATGCATCACTGTTCCAGGGTGCATGAAACAATTCAATCTCTAAATTACGCACCAATTTCTTTTACCACAAGTCCTAAATGATAACATTTCAGGAATAAGTGTATTGAATTGAATTTTATTTTGTACTAATCGTATACATCTTGGGCCATCCTTTCAACATGGGATGCTCCCCTTCACTCATTGGACAGTCCTCTACATATTTATATACACTAACAATTTCTATGTGTGCCTTACTTCCTCTAAATTTAATCTTAATTTAAAGTTCGCTTCACTCACTTTTTCCACCTATTTCTATTGTTTCTGTTTTGCCCTATACTCATCTTTATCCTACAAAATGCCTAATTAATCCTAACTTTAACTTTAACCTCCCCCTTCCTTCTTGCTTCTCTCTGTTCACTTACCTTTTTCCAATTACCCTCCCACTACCATCATTCATTTTCATTTAACTTTTTATAACTCATGGTTTAACTTTACTTGACTCTTTCTTCCACTGTCCCTTCTATGCCCTTCTACCTTTTATTTTGTTTAGTCACCCGATATTGCATGCCTATTTCCTCTCTGCTCTTCAATTTCTCCCTGTCTGTATGCCACTTTCCTGTCTCTGTATTCTTTGAAACACATATCTTGCTTTCTTACTCATCTTTCATTTTTTCCAACAAACACCCAAATTCTGTGCTTGTGTCCTTATCTTCCCATACAAAACTTCTTAAATACTATCTTGTCCTGTGTTCTGTCCTTGTTTATACTTGTCTTATTGCCTTCTTACACTTCTTGCTCATTGTCCTGCTGACCACCTTTTTACTTTAGTTTCCTGCCACTCCTTCAGTTGCCTTCTTCCTCTTCCTCATTCTATCTCCTTTCCCTATCTTCGTCATCTTATTCTGCATCACTTCTCCTTTCTTCTCCCTTCTGTCTTCCTCTGCCCTGCCTACTGTCGCACTAATCTATTGTTCCCTTTGCTGACTCTGCCTTCTTCAGTCATTCACCTCATGTGTCAATGCATCATCCTGGTATTTTGTATATACCACGGTTTTAATTCACCAATTCAATTGCTGCATTTCCAACTCATCCTTTCTTGTATTTGATCCTTCTGCCAGTCTTGCATTTATCAATAATTTAGAGTTCCTAATGTATGCTGCGTTTCCTTGCCTGTATGCAAATATTCTATGCTCTTATTCGTTTTTTCAACAGTTCCCTTTGTTTGTCCGTACCTTTCACTTTCTTTGCCTGTCTTATCATGTTGTACACCATTTTCATGCTTATGCATTTACTAGTACATTTATTTTCCCTCTTCTCTTTTTGAATTGAAAGCTTCACACATTTTGTAGTTTCTCTCTTCCACCCCTAATCATCTTCCTAAAGGTTCTCGTACCTCTCACCTTGGGTCGCTTCCTATTTTTTTCTTTGATCCCTGAAATTACCAAGTTATATCTTCTGCTCTTATCTTCCAAATGTTCCATTCTTCTTCTAATATTATCTTTTCTTTAATTTCTTCCAGTTCCTTTTATTTATTTGTACAAAGCAATCATAAAAGAGAATATGGCTATACATCAGCTAGACAGAAGCTCAGGTTATCATCTTGCCATTTTCCTACCTAAATTTCCTTATGTCTAAAAGTCTTATTCTCATCTCTTTTTAACTTTGGTCAGATACTTGCTTACCTTCTTATTATCTTTACTAAAGATATTAATTAAGGCTACTTTTCTACCTAGTTTCACTATTTTCCATTTTTACACTCCTTTCTCCTTAGCTGCGTATCTTTACAACAAAATATTTCCTTCCTTTCCATCACATATTGGACATTGATTCTGTGGATTCCAATTTCTTATCCCTTTTAGTCTCCATACACCTACTCCTATCCAAGCAATACTTTCTCTTTGCTCCTTAATTTATTTGTACACATACACTCCTCTTTCCCCATGTATTTTTTATTATTACATATGATTCTAATTACCTTTTTTTTTCCCTCTATGTTACTAAAAATGCTGCATCTGTATATCTTCAAACCTTCTGCTAGCTCCTTTCCAGAAACTCTTCACATTCTTTTCCTGCTTTCTCCAAATTTCTCCCAATCCATTGTTTTCTAAGTTTGCTTATTTAATGTAGCTCCACCCATTTTCTTTAAGTTCCTTTCTTGAAATTCTAGGCATTGCTTCAACAAATTCTTTTCATTTGGACTTAATAATCTATACCGATATTTGAGAACTCTCTTCATAATTACACCATTCCTTCCCAAACTTCCCATTTCAACTTGAGCAAATTCCTTTACTGTGACATTAGGCAGGCCTAAACTTGCCTACAAAAAATCCTGTGTATCACATCTACCACTTCCCATTCTCCGTCTAGTTCCAACTTTTCACTTCTATGTAGCATTTTTGCTTCAACTGCCATATTATATATTTTCTCTAGCCATTTAACATTTATACCTGGTATTCTGTATTTACACCCTCTAAACACTGGTATTCTGTATTTACACCCTCTAAACACTGGTATTCTGTATTTACACCCTCTAAACACTGACAATGCTCCTTTCCCTTTTGCCATGGCCAACTTCTTCTTTTTCTCCCATTTTGCACCCACATCAATTTTGAACCCACCCCCTGCACCACAAAATAAATATATATAAAATACTTTTAGGGTTCTCTAACCACTTTATATTCCTTATCTCCTTCCTTCCACTTTTCATACCTGCTCAATTTTGTCCCTTTCTTAAACACTATAATTTGCGTCTTCTCTTGGTTTACTTTTAGATCCATTCATTATAGTATTTATTTATTTGTGGCAAGGACTGCTTTAAACCAATCACTAAGACAGATCCTACCACTAAATCAGATGTAAATAAAAATCCAGGGATTGACACATTTTTTTATCACAGACAACCAATCATTGCTCCTCCCTATCTCAATGGGTACATCATCAATAAACAGATTAAATAACACTGGACTTAACTTACATGTTTGCTGTAGCCTCTTCTTTTGATTTACTTCTCTTGTTACCATTCTTGCTCTTACTTTCGCACAGAATGTGTTCTCCTTGTATAGGGCTTTAAGTATATTCACCATATGTTGACTTACTCCTTTACTTAAAAGAGTTTATACCATAACAAATCACATATGTTGACTTATTCCTTTACTTAAAAGAGTTTATACCATAACAAATCAAGATCAATGTGGTCATATGCTTTCTCCAAATCAACAAATGCCATGTACATTTCTCCCTTTTTCTTTTATGTATTTGTCTACCAGAGTTTTAATTAAAAAAAGTTGTCTACTGTTCTTCTCCCCCTCTATGAAAGCCTGAAAATTAGTGAGGATGTTATGTACCTCTATCCAATTTTGTAGCCTATTTGCTAAGATTTCTGTAAAAATCTTCTTAACATACAATACCTCTATAATTATTAGGCTTATTTATGTCACCTTTGCCTTTTTATATAGGTAGAATTATTGCTTTCAGTCAATGTTCTGGTACATACCCCTTAGCTTTAATTATGTTAAACAGATCTTCCAGTATCTTTATTTTATTTGCATCGCTACACCATTCTTTGGTAAATTCTGGAGGAATCCACCTATACCTGTTGCCTTGTTCTTTATCATTGCATACACTTATTTCACTGTCTCCTCATCTCTCACTTCACTATCCAATATTTCTATATATCCCATCGTAAAATCTATCATTGGTTTAACCTTGATAATGCTGCTTTTCAAGTAGCATTTTAAAGTACTCCAACCACTCTACTGGAGTAATATTTGGTTTGGTTTCAAATTTGTTATATGTGGATTTTAACATTTTCCACACCTTGCTGATGTAGTTTTCACTTAAAACTCTTTATCAGACTATTCTGCTCCTTTTATCTCCATACATGTTTCCTACCTTCTAATAATGCAGTACAGAAATTCCTAATGTACAGGCATTTCTTTTCCTCCTCACCTCCTCCTTCTCACCATCTTACTAATGCTTGTTTCACCACACTTTTTGCTATTTAGCATTTTTTGTCAAACCACCCTTTTCCTTTATTTTCCTTCCTCTCCTCTTCCTCATTCCATCCCCTACTCTTTACTTTAATAAGTTGAAAATGTTGGTTACATTCTTTATTTCCTGGTTCTTTAGCATGCACCTTATTTACTGTTGACAAATTTGACCATACTTAGAATTTATGCCAATTTAAATTTATTGCCCTGCTCCTCCCCCTAATTATATTCAGTATAATGTCTAGTAATATTTTCCCCTTCCCACCTTACTTCCACTATCTCCTTAGATCGTATCTGCAACCACCAAGAAGTGGCTACTCTTTGAAATAAAGTTCAGCACCTTAAAACTTCTTATTGTGTACCCCATGCTGACGGACCATAATATACACTCAATACCACTTTTCCTGTTCTTATTAACAAAAGTAAAATCCCTCTCTAAATCATCATCTAATTACCATTCAATATATAGAGCGTTAACTTCAGATAATTCAATATGTTTTTCAGTTGCCTTATTCACGCATTTGCCTCTGCAATGCCTAAAAATTTCCTTTTAGAACTCATTTCATTTTCAAAAAACATGTCACACTCTCTATTCACATCCCTTCACCTATTCTGATATTAAAACTCCCATTATTATCTATTACTTCTGTATTCCTGTATTTCTTTCTTAGCCTCTCTATATCAATTTCTAAAACCTTCAACAAGTCAGGATTATGGTACTTTGAAGAAAACAATGCATTATTCACTACATCTAAACATATGGTATTCTTGTTTATCTGTTTGTCTTTCAATATAATCCACAAAATAGTTTTGACCCTAGACCAAGTATCTCTTATTATTTTTCTTACGGACCACCTCACAAAAAAGCCCATACCATCACGTTCTTCCTTCTTGGCTTCCTTGCCACCATCTCCGATTTAACTCAGACATTTATAAAATCCTTTATCTCTATGTTTTCCTTGCTTAATCAGGTTTCTGCTACCCACAGAAAATCTACCTTTTCTAGTAGATGCTTCAGCTTTCCCATGCAAATTTTATTTTCCAATCCCTCACAGTTCTCACTTTCTCCCTTCCCTTTTGTGCGATTGTTCCATTTCTAAACCTATCTAGCACTCTCCTAATCTGCAACTCAATTCCTGTTGCTTCTCTTGACGATCACACTTGACTAGTGTCCAAAGCCAACAGGTTCCCATTGGGTGACAAAATAATGCTTTCCTCTTCCTCCATTCCACTACTTAGCAATCCTTCCACCAGACCACATGCTGATTGTATTTCCTCCCTTTTTGCTGACATCACTTTCTTGACTCTGGCAGCTGTTACTCTCTCATCACTCATTCCTGACATACATGTCGGGTCATTTCCTTGTCTTGCTTCTGATGTGGTCATCTCTTTGCCACAAACCCCAAGTGTCAGTGACATAAGTTTCATCTGCCCATAATTTCCTGCTGATCTCCAATTGCCCTTTGTCCTTACTTCCAATCTTCGTTCTGTCTCTCTAGTCATGGATATTTTAAGCTTAGCCATTTCCTGCTCCTGTGATCTGATGCTCCTTATGGCACTTCCTTGTAGAGCCACCATGCACCAATTGTTCCACAACCGTAGATTCTGTATAAAGGCCTGTTTCCCTTCCATTCTTCCCATCTTCATTTGGTGTATTAAGTTTTTCTTTAGGGCCCATTGCCACACTGATAAGTCTCTATAAAAATATCTATTCCTTTTAGTTCCTTCGTTTTCTTCAACACTTCATTAACAAACAGTATAGATGAAAATCTTGCAACTATTATTCTGGCTCCTCTTGATCTCTCTATCCTGAAAGCTCTAATATCTCAGCCCTGTAGCACCATTCTGAGCTTCATCCCTCTGACCACATGTAAAGGCCATACTCCATTCCTTTTTCACACCTGCAATAACTAGATTGAATGTGCCTGGTGCCTGTCTTCCCTCTGTACCTCATTTCTTACACATATCTTGCACTTCATTTCTAATCTCTCCCTTGATCGTTATTAGTTCCTTTATGTGCCACTCCATTAAATTTGTTTCCTAATCTCTATTTCATCCATGATGGCTTAATTTCCATTAGGACCAATTTGCCATCTTTTCTATGCCTTTATTTGCTTTGAAATCATTACATTCTACCCTGATATAATTCTCCCTCTGTAAACTGCAATGTTAACTCTTTTTCCTGCCATTTCAGGAGCTTCCTACACAGATATCCTCTATTTTCCACTGCTAGTTTAACACTCCAATTTCCTCTTAACATATTTATCCAAATACAAGACATTTTCTCAAAAAATATTAATTTTGAAAATTGGGGGACACCTTGCATTCATGATATGTCTACCAAAGAGCATGTGGGAAAAGTAGGTTTCAAACTATGCAGCAGATTCTGTGTGCCATTTCATGCCAAAAAGTTGGCTGTTAATGGGCCCATAAGCATTCTTATTAGGAAATAAATTTCTCTCCTGAGACTAAAATAAAAGTAGAACACTTTCTTTCACATCGATGATTGCATATAAATGTTGTATTTGGAGCCAACAACCAAGCAGAAAGAGAAGAGGTTTAGTTGTGCATTTCCTTCCTGCTGTTACACATATACTGTATATTTTGGTTCACCCCTCTGCTGCCCAAAATCTATTTATAACAATATATTATATTAAGTATGTTGTCTTAATAGAAAATTGTATCTATCATTGTTACAGCTACGCTAACACCATCACTGCTGAGCAGACATAGTGATACATTTCCATTCTCTTTTCTCTGTCGCTCTTCAGCTCACAATGCAAATTTGAAAATTCGAACAGTGCCTATTTGGTATGTTTTCTAAATTTGTGGTTTTTGGTATGTTTTCTAAATAGAAAATAGTATCCATCATCGTTATAGCTAAGCTGCTACCACTGCCACCGCTGTTGTCATGTTCTCCCACCGTATACATGCCAGTACATTTCTGTAATCCTTGCTCCATCTCTCCCTCTCAAAACATGCATTACTGCCTGAATTCAAATTAACTAAGGCAATACTATTTACAACAGTGTGTTATATTATATACGTTTTTCTGATAGCACACATGTTAGTACATCATTTCCATTCTGCTCTCTCCCTCAGTACTACCCACTTCTGTTTGTATAGCTGATATGCTTAATTCCAAAATTAACTTCTGAAAAAATGGGGATGCCCTTGTATTTGGATAAATACAGTAATTCTTCTTCTTTGTTGTCAGTTTCTATTCCTGTACTTTGTTCCAGTAATTCTTCCAACTTTTACAGTTCTCTTATGCAAAGTTCTTTGCATCATTGGTTCCCATGTTCCTTATTTCCTTCTTCTTCTCACTTATGGGAGCTATCTGAACATTCATCTGCTCTTTTCCACCACTCGTTTAAGGGATAACAGTATATAAATCAATATGTTAGGTCTTCAGTTTTTTTTACATTATGAATAATGTATGCATGAAAGTACTCTAAACATGGCATTCTGTTTATTATTGTTTTTGTTTAATTTGCTTTCTTATATTAATAATATATGGTTGGTTTCACTAATTTAATACAACATTTTCAGTTCCATAAGAAAATTCACTTTTATGTTTATTTATATGCACATTACTTTAGTTGTCTCCCTTCAAAAATTTGCAACTGAGCTTATACTATGTTCACTTTGGCACTTAAATAAACAACATCAAATACAGAATGAGCATCCTGCAAAATTCAGGATATAAAAGGCAATGTTCTAAAACATATAGGTCATAAAATTGTGTGTGCGCACACATGTGCATGCATGTGCAATTTTTTTTTTTTAATTCAACTGCTTGCCCCATTACACAGTAATATTGCATGTATTAAATTACATTATTACATTTTGAATACATGATTCTAATACATTTAAAATAGGATTCATTCCAGACGACTAAGTATCTTACCTTCTATTGTACATTACTTTATTTTGCAATGTGTTGATGACAAGACTCTAAAAGTTTTATTATGCAATGCTATTTAACAAAACTGTTTACAAAACAATTGAGTGGACATGTTGATTATTTATAAGCTTATGATTTGTCATTGGCCAATTTCCACCATTCATGTGTACATTTCCTATTAATTTAAGTTTTTGTTACTTTGTGTCCCTACATGTATAAGATGATTCACTGTTTGTTGTAGGTTATTGCATGTGCAGTGAGGATCGTTGAAATCTGTGTAAGCAGATTAGATTAGAAAGCATTCTGTAGGTTTGTTTCGGCTAGGAAGCCACTGAACATAGAACTTGTCAAGGGATGTACATGTATACATATTCATTCAAAATCTTCTCGGGCTTCTAACCAGGTAAAAACTTGGCTTGGCTTTTGGTGTCAAGCCAAGTTTTTACCTGGTTAGAAGCCCGAGAAGATTTTGAATTAATACGTCGCCAGGAAAGCTTCAGTTCTTATTTTATGTATACATATGTTTATATACTATAAAAAGAATAATGTATAAAGCTCTAGTGCTCAAAACACAGGTTACCAAAACAGCAGAATAGACATATAATTACACCATTTGCTTTTGAGACCTGTATGCCACTGCACTATAAAAACATGTACTTTTTTGTTTGTTTTTTTGTTTTGCATGCACATAAAAACAAATAGTAACAAAAATTAGTGTTAAAATGTATAAATAAATATAATTTCATTTTATGCAACTCTGATGTAATGTCAGTGATGTAATGTAGGCTTTGGTTTTGAAGGTCAGTATTATGGGAAGAATGATTTAGTCGAGGGCCCCTTTGTATGTTGTTCCATCTCTACAGCCATTGTTGATATCCTGCTTTTATTATTTTGGTTTTGATGGTAGACTTTAGAATCTTGTTGTATATAATCTGCAGTTCATTATCTTCAGCAGTTTCTTTTGCTAGATGTTCTGTTAACTTGTTACCAGTAATACCCACATGGGCT
Source organism: Hymenopus coronatus (assembly GCA_030762935.1). Classification (NCBI taxonomy): domain Eukaryota; kingdom Metazoa; phylum Arthropoda; class Insecta; order Mantodea; family Hymenopodidae; genus Hymenopus; species Hymenopus coronatus. The sequence continues at coordinate 346,435,821 of CM060900.1, forward strand.
TTTACCCAACTGAAGTGTATTGACCATTGGTTTTGTTTTAGCATTTTGAGTATGTTAAGGGCCTTCTCTGCTATTGAGTTTATGTTTATTTTGTTCTGCAATATGGCTAATGCTACTTTGCTATCTGTTGATTGCAGTCTTTGCTTCATTCCATGTATCAGCCATGGTCTGAAGCTCTTGTAGTACTTTCACTATAGCCAGTTGCTCCATCTGGTTGTTTGAACACTTGCATATCAGTCACTTGTTCATTTTTAAAAAGAACAGCTGCAGCCCCTACTTTTACTACTCTTGCCCGTGAAGATTCTATGTACATATGCTGTATCATTCTCTGCTTCTTTAATGTGGGGGCTTTCTACAAGATGATTCCAGACTCTTAGTGGCAGGAATCCATCATAGTCTCTTTCTCCATGTATAGCATTGTAAAGTTTTCTTTTCTACTGTATTGCTATATCAATAGATTGGAAGCTAGCAATAACACAAGAAGTGTCATATGAAATTGTTCTACATGCTTTTGTAATTTTTATGCTGAACAATCTTTGAATTCTCTGGAATTTTCTCATGTTGTTCTACTTTTGTAGTGCAGATCCCATATAGGATCTGTAAATGGTTTCAAGTACTTTATTTCCCAGTTCCAATGTGAGTTTTGCAGATTTAGTTAGGGTAAATAGAACGCATATCGCTTTGTTATGTACTTTATCTATGTGATAGTCAAATCTGAACTTTCTATCAATATAAATATTGAGATTTTAAAGTAAGTCTACTTGTTCCAGAGCTTTATTATTCAGGTGGATGTTGATTCTACCACTATTATTATTATTATTATTATTATTATTATTTGTTACTACTAATACTTTTGATTTGGAGTCAAATTTAATTTTGTTTTCTTTTGCCCAGAGTTCAATTTTTTCAAATCCTGATTTGCAAAAATTTCAACATCTAGTATACTTTTTGTCATGACTGGTAAATCATTTGCAAATGCTATTACTTCTGTCTGCGTTGTAAATTTAAATTCAGCAAGAAACTTTATAAGATATTCGAGACCCACAACATGATCCTTGTGGACAACCTTGCTTAGCTTGTACTTCTGTCTTGAATTCGTTGGTAGGTAGACTTGCTTTACTGTTTTTAAAATAATTCTGTTTAAGTTTATATAAATTTCTTGGGCACTGTATCTCTCTTAGGTTATTTAAAATGCTGGGCCACCAACAAGTATCAAAAGTTTCTTTCACGTCCAAACTCGTAAGACAACATACCCAAACAACTTTAAGTTATCCTCTGTAAAGGCCTTCATCGCTATTGCTGCATCTATTCTGCCATTTTGAGCCTTGAATCCAAACTGTCTTGCATTGTAAAGGTTTCTTGAGTTGATAAGATGTTCTATTCTGTTTATTATTAATTTTTCTAGAACTTTTCCACATATTTCAGCAAGCTGATGGGTCAATATTTTGTTATAGTTTTGCTATCTTCTTTATCTGGTTTTAATATGGGAATTATAACTCATTTCTTCCACTTTTCAGGGAACAGTCCGCATTAGAGACATTGATTATAAATTGTTGTGAAGAAACGTGGAAGATCCTGAAAGCATTGAGGTGGATTTGTTTATGGCTTTGGAAGGTGAGGAGGAAGTTGGGTTGCCGGCTAGCTTAGGAAATGGTTTTAGGATGTCAGGGCTGATTTGATGCAGGGTAGAACCTTAATGAAACACTATCACACATTTGTCTCTGTTCCCGAGTGCCCTTTATTGTCCCGTACTTGATACTTCACACGTCCAAGTTCCAAGAATTTGTTTCAGGGCCAAGCCTCGCCAAAACAGTTCATAAATAAAATTAACTATTTTACCTTTCCCGTCACGCTAATCTCCCTCTTAATTTTGTTCCCATGTGGATCAAAATTTTTCACATCGCAGACTTGTAAACTGCTTTTATGCCATGAGATATAACGTGACGTGGGTTCATCACATGGCATCTGACATTCAAGTGACAATGTGAACACCGTATTTTTAGAACTCCGGCACTAGACAAGAGTCTATTCGCCACCCATTTTCTAGGATGCTCCTAGACTGTTGCTATTTCGGTTACTTTCACCAATTTTATTGGCTGAGAATATGTTGCATTTTTATATTTTGACGTGTTTTCATTGGGTCTCACAATTTTAGACGCCACGCTATGTTCTTACGGCTATTAACATTTTAACATGCCTGATTACACATTCTGTGCTTTGGTGGAGCATGAATCTTGTTTGGGTGTTTCCACTTTCTGTCTGCAGCTCTGAGCTTCTAGGCTTTGCAATACCAGTCTCCATTGTTTGCTAATGACCCATCCTGGCCTCTCACGGTGGACTCGTGAGCTTTCGTACTTTCAAGCAATTCTGTTTCAGCTGTCCATTTTCCTTTTACATAGCTAGCTTTTTTTAAGTACTTTTGATTCTGTTTTTATTTGTGATTGCATTCTATTCATTACTTTATTTATTTCCTTAAATTCCTTCTGTTTATTTATGGTTTTTTTCCTTCATATTTATCTGATTTGTTATATTTCCTTTCATGTTTTATTATTAAGTTGCTCTTATTTATCTGTCAGGTTTTGCCATTTCATATGCCCTTCATGTAGTGGGTTGATTTAGAGGCTTTGGTGTGAAGTCAGTGCACTGCGTGAATACCCACTTAGCTCTTATGGTTTCAGCTGTTATCACCCTATGCTTGTTATTTTATGTAGCTTTCTTTTGTTTACTTCATTTTGGTACAATTTTGTTTTGCTTTGGTATGATTTTACTTTGGCGAGGTTCAGCCCTGAAACAAATTTTTGGAACTTGGATGGCCAGGGGAACGTGTGAAGTACCAAGTGCGGGACAATAAAGGGCACTCAGGAACAGAGATGAATGTGTGAGAGCGTTTCATTAAGGTTCCACCCAGGCATAAAATCAACCCTGAGACCCTACAACCATTTCCTAAGCTACCGACATCCCAGCTTCCTCCTCCCCTTCCAAAGCCACAAACAAAACCGCCACAACATTTAACACAATTTCACTAGTTATCTCAATTTCCCCTGGTAACCTTTTTGGGCTGAATTTTCTTGGTGCCACCAATAATTCTGTAGTTGTAAATTCCTTGTCATCTGGTGTATTAAGTGATTCTTCTGTTAGCCTCCTCAGTTCTTTGTATTTCTCAGTATCATCCTCTTCCCTGTTATCCAGAGTGAAGGTTTTAGCATATACTTAAGTGTACTTGGAGTGCTTCAGTGTAGGTTCCGCCCTCTTTTTGCAATGTACTAAGCATGTACGTGCATGCGTGCGTGCGAGTATGCGTGCATGTGTGTGTGTTTTGGGGGGGTCTTATTTTTTAATTTTGTGTTTCTTCCCTTTTGTTTTAAGAATAATTTTCATTCATATTTTGTTGAAACTGCAGAAGAGGAACCCATGCTGCAGTGGCTGAGAAGTTGCATTATGTCTTTGTTTAAATGTGGGCTTATTCCTGTTTATGTGTGAGCTTGACTACTGTCATACTGTCAACCTTCAGTTGAGCCTCGGTTTCCATTCGGTAACATTGTCAATGTTTATTTACATCATGACAAGTCGTTTAAGAACTACTGACACATTTATTTATTTATTTAGTGAAGTTATGCAGCAGATCAGCAAACTTAAATTACCAACTTACTGACCGGTGATATCCATCTTGTTTATTACACAAAGTGAAATTGACTATCAGTGAAAGCACCTGTAATGGTGTGTGAGTGTTTAATATTTTGGGAGTAGACTAGATTCCTACAAGAGCTTCACCTCACTGCAGAGTGGTGCAATCTGCAAAAAGTGCTCACAGAAAGATGAACACTCACAAAAAAACGAAAACTTAAGTTTTCTGCAAATCTAAATAAGTTGCGTAATGCTGCCCATACTAATGCTTTGAATGTGATGAAAATAGAAGAGGATAAACTGTTTCTATTACATTGAGAGCCCAGCTATAGAGGTTTCTTGGAGGAGTAGACAGAAGTTGGCAGCAAAGAGGAAAGGGCATGAATTAGAGTTATGAAGGGTTAAGGAAGGTGAAGTCTGATAGCAGTTCTTAGTTTTTGGAAATTACTAATGGTTCATCTGAAGAAAAAACTGATGTAATGGACTCTGGTAGTGATACCGTTTTTGCAGAACCCTCCATGAGCTCTGATTTTGTTTCTGGTAATGATGCAACCTTGGAAGGAAATAAGGTAAATTCAGAAAAGGAGAACCAATGTGGAAGATAATGTTTTGCAATATCAAAACCAACCACGTTTTAGACAGATGTCAGTTAAGTCAGAGAGATGCTGTGTTCGTCCTTGAGACAACAGCTGAGGTCTTGGGATATAATGTTGGCAAAATAGCACTTAATCATAGCTTGATTCAAAGGTATCGAGAACAATTCAGAGAGAAACAGCAGAAAATATTAAATCTTTGTTTAGGAGCAGAATCCAATGTTCGTTGGGATGGAAAGCAGTTACCATCACTAAATGTCAGGGACTACCAATCATCAAAACTTAAGAAAATCAGGAACAAATAATAGGTATGCCTGCATTAACGGATTGTAGAGAGAAAGAACAATCACTGACAGTTTGAAATGCCATAAAAGTTTGAGTATTGGAAGAGAAAGTTCAAATTACTTGTTATGACACCACCACATCCAAAAGAGGCTGTTTCAATGGAACAGTTAACATGAAGAGAACTGCTGGTTTTCCCTTGCTATCATCACATGTATGAGCTAGTGTTACAGACTGTGTTAAACAGTGAGTTAATCCCAATATAACATTTTTCTAAAAACTAAAAGGAAACTGAACAGTACGGAAAAGAAAATTATGAAGATGGACATGAGCATTAGCACGAGACTTTCAGTAGAGTTGAAAGTGGCAAAACACTTACCTTCTTCTGAAAACTACTAAAAAAAGAACACCTGAAAAAGTATTGCCATGAACTCGTGGAATTGTGCTTCATGTTTCTGGGGTCATCTGTGGGCTTGAATGTAAAAGAAGGGCTGCTTGGAATTTTTCATCATACAAGGTGGATGGCCAAAGGAATTTATTCATTGAAGATGCTCCTCTTTCAAATTCAGCTGTTTGTCAGTGTTATTGAATTGGATGGTCTGAAGAACATCTGTTTGTGGTGAAAGTATGTGCAAAATGGTGGTTTCTGAGTTCATCAGCAATTAGGGTACCTTATAGTAACTTGTGCTTTTTAAAAGAATTAAAACTGTACAAATACAGTGTTTCATTGAGTGCTTTAAAGAAGTTTTGTCAGCACTTTTGGTATTTAACTTAAGAGAGTTGTATGTTATCACTGATTGATGACAACTTTAACAATGACACGAAACCATGCATGATTAGAAATCTGCTGCGGAAAACCTTGGAGGCCGAAAGGAGATACACTATTCTACCTGTTGCAGTTACAAAACTTTTGGTTAAGTTTACTTTTTGACCTAATATGATCCTATAAATTTAGTATGTTCGCATGGGATATTCAGAACATATAGAAATATCTAATAACTGACAGAGCTTTACATCTCCCTATTATTTCAGATAAGGGACTGACAAGTTCAATTTAGTCAAGAGTTTGGACAAGTTGAATTTGGGCTAGGCTTAAGTTTTTTAAATAACGATCCAATTTCTTGGGATTCAAATACTTCCTACCTTAATGTCAAAGAGACTATGAAAAATCTTAAGGTGATAAGTGATATGGCAGAGAGAGACGTGAAGTTAATGGAATACTTCAATGGACTGTTAATGGCTAATGAAGAGCAAACACAATTCATTTAGCGATGTGTGCAAAACCATTGGGGAAAATACCCTAACTGTAAAAATTAACACTAAAAGAATAGTGTTAAAACTAGAATTGATTTATGCTGCATTCCCATATTTTATATGTTGTATTATATATTAACACTTCATATTAATATTACACATTAAGTAAATTCCTTCTATTTATATATATATTTAAGCATACCAACAATTTTTATGAAGGGGTGTTTTGCAACAGTAATGCGTATGAATAGAATATTTTTGAGTTGGATTTGTAACACTTTAAGTATCACTTAATATTGTTTTGCCACACCAGTTTCGAAGCCATGTGGGCTTCCCTGTCAATGGTTTTCAACTGAATTTCTGCAGGATGTTCTATGTTCATGTGTGTAGGTCCCTAGTGACTGATTGATGAACTTCCACAATGTGTTTTGTGGAGGCAATTCAAAGTTGAACGTGTGGCACTGGTTTTTAACGATGTGGATCTTCTCCCAGACGTCAAGTTCTGCTGCATATATGGAAGGTTTTATAAGGTGCTATTTCATGACTAGTAGACCAACAGTGGTGTGCAATGGCTGATTTTTCAGTTTATTTATATTTTACCACTCTCAAATGTTCTTTTTATTTAGTTTCAAGGTGTCTTTTTGTTTTTCTAATGTAAAATTTGTTACAACCTGCTCAATTTATTCTGTAGATTTCTAATTTTTTTGAGTTCTGAGATTTGGTCTTTCAAGTTTTTGCAGAGCATTTTTTGCAGGCTGATGTTTTAGGGGCAAGTATGATTATATGTTTTTAGAATATTTTTTGAAACTTTGGTGTAGTATTGGATGATAAGTGAACTTTTTGAAGCAAGATTTATCTATTGGTGGGCTCAATTATGTGATGTCTGTGATTAGTTTACTTTGTTTAAATTTTTTGACTTTTTTTTATTCATTAATTTTTGGTAAAAGCCATTGTTTTTTGCTGTAGATATTATGTATTTGTATTCCCTGTTGTATTCTTCATCTTTTAATGGCTTGTAGTCTAGTCTATGGGTGAGGCTATTTAATACAGCATGTTTGTGCACTATAGGATTGTGGCTATTATTCTTAATATAGTTGTCACAGTGTGTGGGTTTGTGATAGATGCCAAAGGTTAGTTTGTTACATTCTCTAATTATTTTCAGATCTAGAAATGGAAGGTAGTTGTCTTTTTCAATTTCTGTTGTGAACTGAATTGTTTTCTGCTGTATGTTAAGCAATTTGAGGCAGTCCTGTATGAAACATTTGGGGACTATGGCAAAGATGTCATCCACATATCTATGCCAAGTCTTAAAGATGTGCAGGAATGCTGAAGTTATGCATGTTTCTAGGTAGCTGATGTGAAGGTCTGCCAGAAGGGGTGATATTGGGTTACTCATTGTGAGGCCTGTAGTTAGAAATCTGGGAGAAGATCCACATTGTTAAAACCAGTGCCACACATTCAACTTTGTCTTGCTGCCACCAAACATATTATGAAAGTTCATCAATTAGTCACCCTGGACTGACACACCTCAACATAGAAAATCCTGTAGAAATCCAGTTGGAGACCATCGTCAATGAATCCCACATGCCTTCAAAACTCATGTGCCAAACCATACGTAAGTGATACTTAAAGCGTTGCAAATCCAACTCAAACATATTTGCAAAATTTGTATACATTAGTTTCAATTGTTTATGCCAAATAGAAAAATACAAATACCTTTCATTATTTAGGTTTATTTAGATATTTAAGTTCAGTACAACAATGGTTAGTATTAATTATTATAATGAAAACACACCAAAAGTAAAAACTAGGAGGGTGTGCACTCAAAACACTTGAAAATTTTTATGTAAACCCCCATTATAAGGACCATGCATGCATGCACACCCATTGGAACAGAAATGGTTTGCTTCTAGCATGAAGTTGATCTTGGACACTCAAAGCTGGATTAAATGAAGGGTGAATTTTTTTTATTTGCTACAATTTTGGTATCATACACAGCATATTCCTTTGCTAATACAAAACATTCCTACAATAGTCAACTTGCACATCTATGCTGTTCTAATAAATGTAAAAGAAAACATTCACACTTATAACACAAGAAAAGAAATACATACCCACAGCACAAGAAATGTAAATAAGTTGAATATGCCTTACCATAGGCTAAATAAGACTGGTAATAAATATTAAAAAGTAATTTAAAAATTTTTAGTGCACTCCTGAATAAAGTATCAAACCTAAATATGACCTACATTCAGAGCAGAACACAACTGTTCCTTCAAATCACAACCATAAGGGGTATTGAAATAATGCACATAATTTGTTTTTGTTACTCAAAATTTGTTGTATTAAAATCCAAACACTATATTATTATTAATTATTATTATTTATTATTATTATTCCCCAATTAATTGGCTTAGGTACCTTTATTCTATATAGTCTCCATTCAAATCTATGGCCCTATGCCATCTAGAAATCATATTATGTGTGCTAGTTTGGTACTATTCAGCTGGTCTTACTCTCATCCATACCCTGTAATATTGTATGACTTGTACAAACTTTTAAACAGCCTAAACAGTGGATAATTGTGTTGGCACTATCCCCAATATGCCTAGTTGAGCAACAAGCTGTTTAGATGTCAGATTGTGTATGTGCTGAACTGTCTCCAGTGTCACAGCATCATGAGTCCTTCCTAAGTGTAGGAGATTTGACATTTTGCTTTACTTTGTTCTGACTCTCTGCTAACCCAATGCCACACAGTACTCCTATCCACTGCCTAATCCCCATAGACTTTTGCAAGGCTCTGTTAATGTTGGAAATGGTCTCCTGCTATGCAGAAAGAAATTCAATCATAACTCTTTACTTTGCACATGTTTCATGAGCAGCAGCTGTTTTAAAACTAAGCTGCATCACAGTCATCTGTCGGAAAACAATGAATATTTGTGACATTAAAGGAAGGGTCGAAGATTATGTTTTTCAAGTTTCATTTTTTTCCAATGAAAGCTGTTGAGAAAAAGTACTATGTGCATTACTTATTGAATGACCTAGTACAACTGAACCACTTGAGTCAGGAGTCACAACTGAACTGCACCCAGTGATGTCCATATTTGTCAGCTCCAAAACCTTTTATCTATACAGCTTATGTCCAACCAGGTGCTAGTCAATGCTTTTGTAACCATGCCTATTCGACCAAGTAGATGAACTGGAATGCACTCCACTGCCAATCCATAGGTAGCTTCATGCCAAATTCGCACTGCTCTCTCCTCAAAGCTGGTTATCTCAACCAGTATTGTCATTGCGCACTAGATAATGGAGGTGAACCACCAGCATCTTCCTTTGGGGCAGCTTCTGGATGCAGTAGACTACACCATTGATCCTCTTTTCTATGCGGTACATTCCTTGTAATGGTTTTTAAAGCTTGGATCAATGCCCCTTGGTCTTTGGCTTGCCAGTCATAACAGGTCTTCATCCGGTCACTCACTATCTAGATTTTTTGAAGGGCCCCCAAGATTCCTTGAATGCCAGCAGACCAGACACCTTCACAATCCTTGGTTCCGTGTGGGCACCTTTTTTCCCCTCCACCAGATTTAACCTACAGACCCCAGGATGTTCGTTGGGAGTTCTGGAGTATCACCTTATTTCCACTGAGTCACAAGACCCTCCTGCTGATACTGACTGTTGTATCATAGTTTCTGAGGGCATCCAATTCCTGTATCACATCCTCAGACACTCTTGCTGATTCACAATGCTACACTCCAGGTTTAACTGCAGCAATGCTTCCTTCTCCATAAAGTCTTCACCATCCGGTAGGGCAGATTTAGTTTCTCTGATGATAAGCTCTCCATCACAACAGTTCTAATTATGGTCATGACTGCACTTGTGTCCACTGGTGTATCAAAGCTTACCTTGTATCCAGCCAGTCACAATGAGACTTCATCCATTCTTCTATCCAAGGCACATAGTGCCATATGAGGGAATAGAGATGATTATGATTTGCCCCTTGCTCTGCTGGACCTTATTCATTTTGCACCTGCTGGTTGTGAACAGTCCTTCACTAGCCCCCAGACACAGTTTGTTGCTTGTCAGCTTGGTTGTGGACATTCCTTCATTAGGTATCCACATCCCCAACATACCACTAAGAGATCATCACCAACACCCTTGGGTTGCTTCTATTCCCATATCAAATACTTCTGATCTCCAAGTTGGAAGCAGCTGTTACCTTGGCCACTGGCTATTCCCTCTTCAGGCCTGTGCTAACCCATTCATCTGCAGACACTGCCTGACACCAGCTTTATATGAACAGTCCTTCACCATTGTCCTGGCTGCTATAACCCCCAAAACATCACTAGAATATCTTAATTCACATCCCTGAGTTGATCCTCTGTGACCATCATAATTAATTCTGCTGGTCTTCAAGGTAGGAACATCTGTTACTTTGGCTGGCTGCCTGCCACCTCCATCATATACACAGCCATTAGCACTTTGTGCATAGTCCTGTAATTGCAAGCATCAGAAATTGTCATATCATGGCAACATGGGCCCCATTAAAAAAGGAATAAGTGGTTTCCTGGGAAATGTAACTGAGAGGGAGGCTCATTAGAGCTTTGTTCACTTTCTGTCTGCCAGGGAAAACTTCTGGAGAATCTTTGCTGGTTGTTGCAGCCTTGACTTGAGCTAACTGTGATAGGCTGAAGGCAAATGAAACAAAGTTTTGATGGCCTTCCAAATGTCTCTGGACAACACTGTATTTGATTATCACATTCTAAACTTCTGTCACTTGTCCCTTGAGGCTGGCTATTAGCTGTGTAGATTTCCTCTCTTCTGACCATTGGTCGTGGGCAGTGAATTTAGGACAGAAGATTTTGAAAGTTGGTTCTGTAATATTTGGGTGGCAGATAATGGGTTGTGTCCTGGAGTCTCGACCTTCAGGTCCCTCTGTCTACCCTCCAGCAGTTCCTCCATCATGACCTTCAATTTCTTGGCAATGCCATCAAAACTTCCTTCCAGCTTTTGAAGTCCTCCAAGGGCATTAACACATTTGTCAAAGCCCTTCACTTTTCTGCCACACTCTTTCATGTCTTTCCTCAATCTGGCAAGTTGTTGATCAATTCTGGTCATAAATTTGCCATCATCTTGGAATTTATGTAATTTCTTCCTTTACATGCTTCATTTATGTCTGCATCTTGTCCATTCCAGACTCAATTTTCACCTCAATCTTTTCTACTGCAGAATTCACTGCCTTTATTTAATTTCCCATCTTATCCATTCCAGAAACAATTTTCATCCCCACTTTCTCCATTGCAGAGTTCACTGTAATTTCACTTTCTATTTTGCCCATATTCTCCAACAAATTTTAGGCATTTCCTTCCTCTGCTTATAGACCCCAACACCTGACCAATGTAACAAATGAAAACACCAGTTACTACTAAACACAGTTTATTTATCACTTAACTTATACTCAACATGTTAGACTTGAATAACTTTTGCCTCACATTCAGAGCATCATTGCTCCATCAAGTCACAATTACAACTTTACCACTGAGTCACAACTGAACTGAACCGTATTCAGCCCTGTCTATTGTTAACTGCCCGCATTCATCAGCTCTACGTTTTTTAATTGCATTCCTTGACTGTCCAAATGGGTGCTGTCAGCCTTTTGTGTAAGTCCCATACACAAAATGGAACATTCTGAAGAAAGGAACTACTCGAAACTGCTGAAAACAATCTTCTGGAGCAGTAATTACCCAAACTATAGCAAGTGGCATATAACATGTTTCTGTGGCTATTGTCCTGAGGTCACTAGCCAAACATTGTTGGCCAGGTAGATGAGCCAAGTGCTCCACTACCAATCCATAGGTAACTTTGTGCCAAGGTTACAGTATTGAGTCCAGCATATTTCAAGGATATGATATAAAGATTTTCAAGAAAATCCCCTCCCCCCCAAACTACCATTCACATGGAATTTTTTTTGAAAATTCTGAGTCTCCCTAAATGGTTCTAATGGTTTTAATTAAAACACTGTATTTGAGATATTTTTATGACAAATCAGATCTGTATCTTGACTTTTTTGTGAGCAGCCTTGAAATAAGTATCTTTTTCAACTATAAAGACTTTATTCATTTTGTTTTCTTTCTTCTCCTATTTATGCAAATATGAAAATTAGACTCATATACTGATTTTATTTTTATTTATGGATGCTCTTTAATTTATGTGGTTGTTAGCATTCCATTTTACATTCGGTATGAAAGACTAAATAATGTTACTCCAGAGGCTTCTTCATCAGGCTTGAGGCTCATTTACATGCCGTTAATCTATGACACAGCACCAATGGCTTTACTTTACTTCACTTCTAAAGGAAGCCATGCTAAGGTTTTTTTCCCCAGAAAAAAAATCCTTCGCCCTCTACCAGGTTTAAACCCATGACCTTTGGAACCAGAGGTTGGCATGTTACCTCCAGACCAAGGGAAAGCCTAATATAGCAGCCAGCTGTTAAAGATTTGACTGTCACTTAAAGCCTACCCTATGCAATAAGTCAATTTCTGCAAATGTTTATCTCAATTAACATGAAGTAGAAGAATAAGCACTTGTAAGAAGAGCTTGTACAAGAAAGAGTACAGTAAGTCATGGGGTGCAACACACCCTTTAATGGGTGTGTTGCACCTTTTATGGTTTAACACATTCCTGCACTCTTGTCAACTTTTTGTTTCATTTACATTATTTCAGTTCAAATTAATATGATTTGTGTCAGCTATTTATTGAATATATGACTAATATTAATGTTTTCGTACATGTAAACTACAAACAAACTACAGTAAATGCATAAAGTATATTAGTTTATCTCTCTGCATGGCATTGACAGGTAGATGAAGATTGAATTTAATTTAATGGTTTACTTCTACAGTATTTCTTTATATATTAATTATGGTTTCTCACTAATTACTCTATACTATTTGCAACTTCTTACTCATCTTGTTTGATTTACTATCTCAGCTTGTCTGGCTCCCTGGTTTTATAGCTCGACTGAGAAGTTGTCTTTGGTACTAACTTCCTACCTTCCCTTCTCCCATTCAGCCGTTACTGTTTCTTGTCTCCTTTACCCTCTTAATCCATATCTCTCGTCTTTCGATATCTTGCATTATATTTTTCACTGCTTTCCAAAAACTTTAATAACTTTTATTTTTTTGAACCTTCATACATCACCCATTCTTATTCTCTCCATTATTTTTTCTAGTCCAGCATACAAACTATTTTTCTTTCTTCTATTCTCAAACAGCTGTATCAGAATTTCAGAAGGCAGATAAAATGTAAAACCTAGCAAGCACTGAAAAAACAATTACAAATCTAAGAAATCAAGCCTTAACTAAGCAACATAAAGATCAGGAAAACTAAAAGGAAATAAAAAACTAATGTATAGAATTGACATGACCTTCTCCACCCACTATCATTTATTTTATATAGGTTTTACAAACTGTTCTAGAAAAAACTCATTTTTCTATCTATCTCATGTTAATTCAGATAAAGCTTTTACAAAAATAGTTTCGTAACAAATCTAATTCTTTACACACAAGGGAAATACAGGAAACCAAAGCGATAGATAAACGTTTCAATAGAGATAACTAATGTTGACTTTGAAACTCCATACTCTGCCCTTTACATTGGGAGAAATAATTTAATGGTGTTCACTTAAAAATGCATTGAAAGATTTAAAACAATAACAGACATCTCAGAAATAACTGATCACTGATATCACACAAAATTATTTGAAACAAATTGTGTTTTAGAGAGACCTAAATTTTCTATCTTGTTCTGTCTCAATACAAAATTACTTCACAAGAGGGATTCACCTGCCCGCCATCCCCCAACCCCCCCCACACACACACCCACCCACCCCACCCCCACGCGCATGTGCATACTCCTCTTTTTTTTTTTTTTATAAAAACTTTGTTTTTTTCAAGGAGTCTCAAAACATCATTTCCACTGAAATCTTGACATTAATTTTTTGGGTGTAATGCAATATTTCCTTCATCAGCCATATGTGCAGTGGAGAAAGTAAAAAAAGAAACTAGACCTCTTGCAATGCTGGGATGTATGGCACTGTTAAGGTAATCTTTACTATTAGATAGATGTTAGCTTACTGGACCTAAAATTGTCATTTCTGTTATGCTTACAAGCTTTCTGCCCAGCTGTACTTAGGTGTATTCAGATTTACAGTATCAGAGTAGCTTTCTATATTAAGATATATTAAACATTATAAATGACACTTTAAATCTCATGCTTTTTATTTCATGGCTTATATTTTATCCTCTTAAACATATTGTCTCTACAGAAATGAGAAGTCAATCAACCTACCTGAAATACCTGATATGATACAAAATTCATCATCACCCATATCCCATGCATCACTAACACTCTCCTGAAAATCTTGAAAAGATGTAGAGCTGGAATTCCGCTGCCTGGTACCTCTTGGATCTTTCTTTGGACTAGGCCTACACAGAAAAATTTTAAAAATGAAAAATTCTGCAAAACATTTAAATTCAGAGGTTACTCATGTTTCAATAGAATCCAAAACATCACGAATTGAGAGGGCCAAATGTTTCTTAATAGTGCATCATGTGAATTCTAGTCCATTACTGTTCTCTTAAGGGTTTTTGTAAACAGTGCTGGTTGCCAAATTTTGCATTCTTCTGTTGTGAACAGAAATCGGCAATGGTCAGAAAGGGACGAAATAAGAGGAAGAAAACTTTAAATGTTCAGAATAAATATACTTATGTAGTACATTTAGGTAACACAGTAATACATTTGAACTATACCCCCGCCCCTGAATCCTTGCACTTGACAGTTGGGAGTTAAGTTGATACCCCAGCAAAATAAATTGAAAAGCTTTACCCGTTAGACTTTCTGAACCAGTCACAATGCAGTATTCCAGTCGGTCAGTCTAACAATGGAATCTAGATGCCACACCATTGCAATATCTGGCTATTTCCAACCATGTGCTCAGTTTGTGAACTCCTAACATGTGCGTTAAACTGTTCTGTGCAAGCTATGTATTATTCGTTATATATATTTGTTCTTATTCTTGATAGTATTGTTGGTGTTTGTTTGTACGTGATAGAACATAACGAGACTTTCACAATTATAGAAGTGGATAGACTTTTGCGGGAAGGTGTGGCAAGGGTGGACATGGCTTCGTGAAAGAAGAAAGTGAATCATGTGCACAAAATAATACGAAAAGCACAGGAATTAGACGGAATCATCAGTGAATGTGAATCACTAATGATATGTCTTGGTGTCGACGAGGATGTTGATGATGACAATGACAATGATGCTTCCGAGAATGATGACAGAGATTTGGATGGAATTGAACCATTAAGATTCAAAACTAGTGAAAATCACTTTGTTATACCTCTCATTGTAACAAGCTATTTTGCATTAATTTGTTCTATATTGTCATAAATATGTAATGTATGTTACATGCATTATAGTATCACTGTTATTTTCAATTAACATCAATAATAACAAATTAGTTTCATTATTCATCGGCATTCATTTACTATTTACACTGTTTATGTTCGTCTAGAGGGATTTGTAATTAGCTGTCATTTACTAGTTACTCTGGTAACGCCGCAAAGGAAGCATAGCCAACATAACGCGAAACCACCCAAACTGTCAAGTGCAAGGATTCAGCGGCAGGGGTATAATATGTACTGTTTCACAAATGACCCATATTCTCTTTTTTGAAATCTTGTATGCTGTACAAAGGATATTTACCACATTTTATATACTGTGACAATCGCGTTGATATGTGAGTAATCACAGTTGGTATAAACAACAGGAAGAGCGGTGCAGCGCTAACAAGAACTTTAGGAATGTGAGACATCATGATTCTTCTTGATTTTCAAGATGTTTCTGCAAGCTTCAGTTTCCAGGAAGTTCTGTGACATTATTTTCTAGTTATAAAAGGAGGAAGGACTGCTGTGCAATTGTTTTGTGTTGTGAATTGTGCAGAGTCATGAGTAACTGGAGTGTTAGCACACAATGGTATGCAAGTCATGGATGGCATGCAGCCGTAAATTGTGTATGCATTGAAACATTGAGTGAACTATTTGCAGCAGTGAATTTAAGACTTTATTTGTAAATAACTTTGGAGTCAATAAAGACATTTGTTACACTGGTGTCAGGAGTGGGATATTGCTTACTTAGCAAGATGATCTCCAAAGCAGTAAAGAACTACTGTGTTATTCAGCAAGGGCTTCTGGCAGTAGTAAAGGCACTGGAGCGCTTACACAAATACCTGAATGTTCAAATGTTCAGCTATTCCACCTGAGACTGACCACTCTAAACTCAACTGGCAGATGCCAAATTGGGGTCACTGCTGGGAGAAGTGGAGGCAGGGACTAGGCCAAGGGGAGGGCATTGCACCAAGGAGTACTGTGTACAAGTTCTACTGGACCCAATGGGACTCACTGAAGATCAAAGATAGGTGCTGTTCAAGTATGGAAGTCACTTGTTGGGAAGATCCACCAGCGAGAGCAGATGATCCTTTCTCAGAGTAAGGTCGCAGAAGTATTGGAAGTACACGAAGTGACTTTGGGAGGATATTTGAGACCCAACTGAACCATCAATAAGTTCTAACAATGGTATCACTGGCTGAGACTATGGGCAGATGCTGAGAGATGGTGTTGCCAATGTTATGTGTGTGCAACAAGACAAGGCTTACAGACCAGGAGTCAGGGTAGCAGTGGGAGCACCTTTCGACGAACGCACAGCTACTGACATAGCTGGGCCATTCCCTGTGTCTGACAGAGGCACCACGTAGCAAGCAATTGGAAGAAGACCCATTATGACTGGCAGGCTAGCAGCCGAGATTTCCAGCAAGGTGATCTGGTGTGGCTATATTGCCCTACCCGGACCAAGGGATGCTGCCACAAGCTTCAACAACCATGGCAAGTGCCACATCCTGTGGTGGTAAAGAGGACAAATGATATAGTCCACTGCATCTAGAGGCTACCCCGCGGGAAGAAACTGATAGCACAATTGGGTCGTCTAGCCTGCTATGATGGTGCTGGTTGAGATGATCAGTCCTGAGGAGGGAGCAGTGGGAAAATGCCATCCATGTATATAACTGACCACAAGTTTGCCCTGGTATGCGAGTAATTGTAGTTGGATTTGTAAACAATAGAAAGAGCAATGCAGTGATAACAGAAACCTTAGGAAGAGAGATATCATGATTCATCTTGATATTCAAGATGTTTCTTCAAGCTTCAGCTTCCAGAATCTTCCAGGAAGTTCTGTGGTGTTATTTTCTAGTTATAAAAGGAGGAAGGACTACAGTGCAGTTGTTTTGTGTCGTGAATTGTACTCAGTCATGAGTGACTGGAGTGTTAGCGCAGTGTTGCATGAGCCCTGGACGGTGTGCAGTCATAAACTGTGTACGAATCGAAACGTCAAGTGAACTATTTGCAGCAGTGAATTTAAGATTTTATTTGTAAACAACTTTTGAGTCAATAAAGACATCTGCTATAATAGCCTGTCTTTGAAAACATTAGGCAATGTTGTGGCCAAGTGGTTAGACTGCTCACCTCTCACCTAGGTGGGCCAGGTTTGATCCTAGGGGACTGCATGTGGGATCTGAGGTGCACAAAGCAGCACCTGGGCTGGTTTTCTGGTATCTCTTGCCATTTATTCCACCAATTGCTCCATAATTACCTTTCCTATCATTTTTCACTGACATTTCATATCACCCACTTTCTCACTTTCATACCAGGCATAAGGCTGATCACCCTTCCTGGTTTCTCCCTGATGCAGAGCCTCTGCTCAACAGGTATCTGACTGCAGGCGCTGACTTGTAAGTCCTACATATGAGGATAAATAGAGAAAGAAAGAAATAATCTTTGAAAAATTTAATGTTTACAGCACCTTTTCCCAGAAGTTTAAATGAATAAACAAATACATAAATTAATAATAAATAATAACAACAATACTATCCTTTATTGGGCATTGACTTTTCAGTTTCTGACATTGATTATTACATATACGAACAAAATTACTAAGGTATAATTGATAAAATTCTACATGAATACACGATATTTAAAGTAAACAGTATTATACACACAGTATTAGTTATGATGTATACATGGGGTACTACAATTTCAGCTCAAAAGATCCCTACAGTAATGCACTCAGGAATATTTGCCATCACACAATCCGAGATTTTTTGGCTAATTTTCTTCAGAAAGGCTGCATACATGACTCACAAGGAGATCTCTGGAATCACCACATGAGGGAGTATACACATGTAGACTTTTTTTTTTGTAGTTTAATGTCCTTTAACCTGGTTGGTCATATCGGACGATGAATGAAATTAGTGAAATGATCTCGGGGTCCATGGAGCTTAAAGTTACTCGACATTCGTCTTCTCAGAATAAGGGAAAACCCCGAAAAAAAAACTTATCCGGGAAACTCACCCTAAGTGAGATTTGAACTCACGACCTTTTGAATGTGAAGCAGACACGCTATCACCACACTACCCAGGTGGGCAATAGACATAATTGCCTTTAAACCTGGCTTGCATATCGGTTAAATGTTAGATCCAGCAATATGATTCAAAACAAGCCTGCCCGCGCCAAAGAGGTCAATGATAAGAAAAAAATTCTACAAACCAACAGTTCCAATTATAAAAGAACAATATGCCCTTGACCACATTATGGTGATCAGGCTATTAATCAGTGCCCATGGAACAATTGCCAAGTTCTCTGCCGACACCTGTCAGGTGCTAGGCTTACACACCATAGATATTAAATCAATTGCTACATCTGCTTTGAAGTGCTCAATAGCTCTCTTACCCCTTCAGCAATATGGAGATATGACATCCTGTGCATGATTTTAAATAACCCATTTTACCAATGGATAACATAAATAACTCCACTAAATAATACAAACCTTGATGTCTGGATTTATGGCCATGTGGTCTAAGATACAATAGGAGTGGCTAACCAACAAAATTGCAGGAATGAGTCCAGTGTTCTGCATTCAAGAAACTATAGTAAAGTACAGGGAGGGCCCAACTAAAATAATTGCAGTGATGGCATGGCTGGATGCTGGTGGGTTTCGATTGAATGCAGATACACATATTTTACCATTTTATTATGTAAAAAGAATTATGCAGCATTATAAGATAAAATAATACTGCAGCTATCATGCGTCTGAATGGCAATGCAGTGCAATGCTAAAGCACAGTATATGAGAGTTGACCATACTGGTATGGTTGGAGATTTGTGCCTCAAAGGATCAAAATATTTAAATTTTGTTTTGTTTTAACACCTCACCTCCATTATTAGAAAGGGTGAAGGAATTGTCTTCATAGTCTGTATTATCAAGATTATATATGTTCTTCCACTTGAAATAGATTGTCACCCTGCTGAATGAGCCCTTAATATGTATATTAATTAAATAGACTAAATAAGTTAATTTATAGGATTCATGATCTGTTTTTTGTGTGGTTCTCTTAATATAATGTAAAATACTATAAATATATGTAGTAAGTTCAGAGTAGAAATGTTCCTGGGAAGCATAATGTTAAAAAGTGGGATTTCAAGCGACAATTTTAAATATTTATGACTGTAACCTTTTGTCTAGTGCTAGGGTGAAGGAAGTCTTTTGTAAAAGTTTTGACTCGCAAAGAGAAAGCTGGTGTTGTGTATTAAGAGAGGAAATAATGTAAATTTAGAGGTTAAAAATCACATGTGAGATGGATCGACCAATTGCCAACATTTATGTCATATCCAAAGCATACCCACAAGCTATCTTCAGTGCCAAAATGAGCCAGTGGAATCACTATTTTTAAGGTTTTGCATGTGGGTTAATTTTGTATAAATGCAGAGCGTTCTGCCCAAATCCACACACTGTAATAATGTGACACCATGCAGAATCTGCATCTCTCAGAATACCGAATCCACGCCAAAAGAGAAGAGTGTCGATAAAATGTTATAAAATTCCGTGGAGTAAGAAATGATGGAAATTAAGGAAGATTTGAAGAATGTGAGAGGTGTAAAGAAGAGTGGAGGCTTTGGAAAATAAGCATCGTAGGTTCAACTTAAGTTATTGCTGGAGTAAAGGAAAGGAATGGTGTATGACCAATGCAAGAGGTTAAGGAGATGTTGGAAGGAAAACTTGAATTGGTACTACAGGGCTGGGAAATTGGGGAAGCATTCAGAGCTGGAAATACAAGATGATCAGGACTGATAGCTTCGGCACAGTTTGTGTATGAAGGGTTGTAAAGGTCAAAAGTGCTAAAGGGAAAAAATATATCTATAAACAAAGCCCTAGCAATGGAACAATGAGCCTTGAAGAGAAAATTATTACAACAAATGAAAATGGCAAAAAACAGGCTTATATTCACAATCAACAGTTATGGGTTGATGGGAAGATGGTGATAGAGAAAGAAAGTGGAGTAAGGAACAGTAGACAGTGGCTCAATACATTGGAGACTGAAATGTTTGAAACATTGACAAATACAGGAAGTCCAAAAGGCAACCAGAGGCAAGTGGGAATGGATACTCAGCATAATACTAAGCCATTACAGCGAGCACATGACGAAGGAGTGACAACAGAGAACAGGCTGGAAGGTGATGCAATATCACCATGCACATCAAGAAGGAGAGAGGGGAGCAACTGGAAAGAAAGTGATATTGCCGAGGAAGGATGATATACAGCAAGCACATAGTCTAGCAGAAGGAGGGGTGAGGGCGAACAGAAGGGGAAGAAAGTACAGTATCAACACCTAATGGAAGCCTATTGGTATTACAAAACAGTAAACGAGGATCATCAAGAGATGGGAAAGGGATAGAACTGAGGAGTAAGAAAGTGCTTGATATGTTTAGAAGTAGGACTGGATCACAATAGGGAAAGAAGAGTCTGAGGAGGTTAGGATTCTAAAACTGTGAGGGTCTGAAAAATAAAATGCGCACAGGAAAACTGAAACAACTGTTGAAAAACATAATTACCTGCAGGTTGTAAAAACATACAGGTAACTGACTTTATACATACATACACACACACACACACACACATACACACACATATATGTATTGGAATAAAAGGGGAAATATAGCAAGGAAAGGTAGAGCAACTGGTGGTGTGGGTTTCTTTGTTAGGAAATCACTGAGGAAAGTAATAAAAGTGATATGATAAATGTTTTTTGGATAATAATTGAAGATAAACAAATTGAGGACAGTATTATATGTTTAGGTGTAGTATAAAACCCACTGGTAACCTTACAGTATCATAATCCAGACATAATATGTTCTTTAGAGCATGACATAGAAATTTTAAGAGAGAAATATGGAAGTACGGAAGTAATAATAATGGGGGATTTTAATGTTAGGATAGGAGAGAGTGACGTGAATGTAGACAGTGATGCGACATTAAGAGATGATACAAGAATAGAAGGTGAGCTTGCCAGGCACAGCAGAGACAAGTGTATAGATAAGGCAAGTGAAAAGTTCACTGAATTTTGTGAAGTGATTACTTTAGAAATTTTAAATGGCAAATATGGTGAAGATGTAGGAGATTTTAGCATTTCTTTTTTTGTTTTTGTTTTTTTTTAACAAAAACGGCCAAAGTGTTATAGATTATGTATTATGGCCTGTCAGTATGGGGTTATTAACACATTAGAGCCCAAACCAGAGTATAGCTCAGACCATGCAAAATGTTCACGAGACCCATGCTCGAGCTTAGCTTGGGCAGGTATTTCTAATGCTTTTAATGCAATTCCATGACCTTAACTCAGTTTTGGGCTATGCATTAAAGAACATACATCAGTTATCACTTAGTTGTCTGATTTGTGCTGCCATCTGTCCTTGCTTTAGTCAACTATTAGGAATTTTAAGAGATTTAGTAATATTGGCTGCTCTCGGGTAGTCGCACCATTTTCTTTGAAGGTGGTGATCTGTTTGTTACGTTTGTGCACTTAAATGTTAAAATGCTGCATTTTCCTTGATTTCTGTGAACTGAGGCTGAAATTTAGGATACAAATGAAGCTGTGGAAAATTCTGATTCCAAGGGAGACTTTTTCGAACTTTGAATAAATGGAATGTAAGCAGCTTTATGCAGTTTTTTTTCAAACTCATATTTAATATTTGTAAATTTAAAATAAAATATTAATACGGAAGTTATGACTATTTTCTTACTTGTTGAGAAATCCTTGAATGCCATACTTTTAGATAGTCCCAATACTTTTTGACAGACTTGATTGGTGTACTGTAAATAATAACTCAAAGTAGGCATAAAAACCCTGAGTTCCTTGGCACTTCAACTACTGAAATGCCCAGGCTTCAATGTGTTAAACAGTAGCCACTTCCCACAGATAGTGGACATAAAAGTTCAATTAGGTGTACAAGGAAGTGTAGGGGAAAGGGAAAATAATATTATAGAGCATGTGGTCTTTAAATGGAAAGAAGAACTGAAAAGTCAATTTATATCATTATTGGAATCTAAATATAGTGAAATATGCCCACAGGGAAATAATATTTATGTTAGCTAACCACAAAATAGAGAATGCACTAAATATGATGAGCACATTAATGCAGAGAGCAGAAGGGATGAGGAAGGGGAGGGGAGAAGGTAAGAAGCAGGAAGGATGGTATGACAGTGAATGCAAATTAGCTAAAATAGTGGTAAAACAATATTTAATAAAATGAAGGGAGGTAGAAGATAACATAACAAGGTAAGAACATTTCAATAGTAGAAATTCATATAAGGCATTGCTAGAAAGTAAGAAATATGAGCAGAGTAAAAAGAATGAGTTTAACCTGATCAGAATTTTGAATGAAAATAATGTTTCTAAGGTATGGAAAATGTTAAAATCAATCTATAACAGGTATATCACTAAACCAAATGTTAAAACAGAATAATGGATGGAGTATTTTAAAATGTTAATGGGGAAGGGCAGTGTATTTAATGCAAAGCCAAGGATATATTGTGGAATGAGTGTTATAGAAATATTGATAGTGAAATAAGAGCTGATGAGGTTGTTAAACAGGTTAAACTAATGAAAAAGAACAAAGCACCAGGAATAGATGGAATCCCACCAGAATTTATAAAGGAATGGTGTAGTGGTGTTAATAGAACTAAGTTACTTACTAGTATGTTTAATTCAATTAAAGAGAAGAAATATATACCAGAGTAATGGAGGAAAGCAATAATCCACCCAATTTACAAAGGTAAGGGGGTACAGGCAATCCCAATAATTATAGAGGTATTGCACTATTATCCAATGTAGGAAAAATATACATAGGAATTTTTTCTCATAGATTACAGAAGTGGATAGCAGAATGTAGCATTTTATCTGAATTTCAAATGGGGTTCGCAGGGGTAGAACTGTGAAGAATTTATTCATAATAAAAACATTAGTGGATAAATATTTAAAGAGAAAAAGAGGGAAACTATACATGGCATTCGTAGACCTTGAGAAAACATTAAATAGAATAGACCTAAATTTGCTAAGGGATAAACTTTTAAGGAACGGTGTGAGTTATCATATGGTGAACATCCTTAAAGCATCATACGAGGATAATACATTTTGTGTGAGAGTAGAGGAGGAATGGGTAACAGAGGAAATAAGTCAAAAGGGACTACAACAAGGGTGTAACCTAAGTCCAGTATTATTCAATCTGATTATTGACGATATTCTAACTGAAATAGGAAAGAATAACAATCTTTTGCCAGCAATAAGTAATATGACAATTACAAGATTATTATTTGCAGATGATTTAGCAGTAGGATCCATTACTACATTAGGCTTAAAACAATCCTTGCAGCAAATAGATAAATTCAATTCAATTTTTATTCACCGCAGATATACAATTTGTACATATGGCTTAGTCATCACTTACAAATAAAATAGTACAAGAAATATACAGCTGTAATATAATACAATTGTCCTAATACAATAGGTGATAATTAACAGAATTAAGAAAATCATTAATGTTATAAAATTTGTGTTTTTATAATAATTTATGCACTTTAAATTTAAAAATATTTCCTGGCACAGCTTTTAACGATCTGGGTATCTTATTATATAAAATTATTCCTTTATGGTATACACCATTGAGAGTTTTATTAAGATGGTGACATTGTAGGTGTTTTGCCTCAGTTGTTCAAGTTTATAGGCATGATAATCCTTATTTCTTTTAAAGAGTTGCATATTGCTATGAATAATGGAGACTGTTTCTAGAATATAGATACACGGTAGTGGGAGTATATTAAACTCATCAAAAATAGATTTACTTGGAGTATGAGGTAATACAGGCTTCATTATTCTTAAAATTTTCTTTTGTATTTTGAATATTGCAATTGATTGGTTAGAAACCCTTCCCCCCCCCCCCCCAAAAGGATATACCATATGAAATATAGATTTACTTGGAGTATGAGGTAATACAGGCTTCATTATTCTTAAAATTTTCTTTTGTATTTTGAATATTGCAATTGATTGGTTAGAAACCCTTCCCCCCCCCCAAAAGGATATACCATATGAAATTATTGAGTATACATATCCAAATTATACCTCTCTCATTACCTCTTCAGTACAAACTTTGCTTAACACTCTCATTGCATACGTTAAATGATTCAATTTATTACTAAGAACAAGAATATGATTTCTCCATGTTAATGTGGCATCAATTGTGACACCTAGGAATTTAGTAGAATCTTGGCAACTTATTGCAATATTTTCAAGAGTACTTGGAATTGATTTATGGGGGTTGGGTGCATTTCAAAATGTAAGTACCTTGATTTATTGACATTGGAAAATAATTTATTATAATTTAACCAATTGCATATTTTTGACATTGAATCATATATAGTCTATTGTGGTGAAGTTTGACAATGATTTTTATACACAAACTTTGCATCATCAGCAAATAAAACAGTATTAACAGGAGTCATGTACAATGGAAGGTCATTAATATAAATATGGTAGAGAATTGGCCCTAATAAGGAGCCTTGAGGAACGCTGCACTCTGCTATTTATAATTTTGATTGTATACTATCAATTTCGACTAAGTGGGCTCTATTTATAAGATATGATCTAAACCAGTCATTAGCAACACCTCTGATACCATAGTTGTCAAGCTTATTCAATAAAATGTTGTGGTCCACTGTGTCAAATGCCTTAGGTAAATCAACAAACAATCCTAAGGCCTGTTCTTTCTTATCTTTTGCACTAAAGATTTCTTCTAGAAGGGAGAAAATAGCCATATTTATTGACTTGCCCTTTTGAAACCCAAACTGTGATTTAGAGATTACTTTGTACTTCAGTAAAAAGGTTACTAATTTATTCTACATGATTTTTTCAAGTATTTTAGAAAAAACAGAGTAAAGCAATGGGTTTTTAGTTTTCAGCACACATTTTATTACCTTTCTTAAAAATGGGAATGATTTTAGCAATTTTAAAAACATCAGAAAAACAGCCAGTAGCAAGGAACATGTTGTTGTAGTGAATGGAGTTTCAAGGTAAACCAGGATAAGACTCAAATTTTAGTATTTAAAAAAGAGGCAAAATTGAGCAAATTTGAAAAGTGGAAGAAAGGAAACCAAGAATATTAAGTGGTTAGAGATTGTATATATTTAGGTATTAAAATGGATGGGGGTGGAAAATGGGAGAAACAGAAGAAGTTGGTTTTTGCAAAAGGGAAAGGAGCACTGGCAGCAGTTAGAAGACGTAAACACAGAATATTGGATATTAATATCAGGTGGTCAGAAAAAATGTACAAAATGGTAGTGGAAACAAAACTGTTATATGGGAGTGAAGCTTGGGGACTGGAGGGTGGATGGGAAGTTGTGGACGTAGTACATAGGATGTTCTGTAGAGAAGTTTTAGGACTACCAAATACCACAGCAAAGGACTTTGCCCAATTAGAAAGGGTATGATCATGGAAAGAGCACTTAAGTTTTGGTTTAGAATTTTAAATTTAGATGAAAAGAATCTGCCAAGACAATGCCTAAAATATCAAGAAAAGGGTTTAAAAGGCAATGAATGGGTGCTATAGTATACAATATATCCTGATATATGTGGACTTTGAGACAGTGATGTGTTTTAACAATTAAAATTTAGTTGAGTCGATTTTGTAACACTACATCACTTACTTTTTTATTTCGGAAAACATGTTTCAGAAGCCATGTGCTTCCATTGTCAATTCCTTTTGTCGACTGCCGGCATTGCTTGCTGTGGTGGTTGTCTCTGTCCCTGGTGGTGGTTTGATGAACTTCTGGATGAGTAGATCGCCTGGCGGGATTTCAAAATTGAAAACCCGGTTCTTGTTTTTCCAAATATATATGTCTTCCCAAACTTTTAATTCTGTCTTCCTTGTGATGTTTTTGAGGATTTTTGGGCTTCTATTTATAGTGTGTTTCTCTTTCCAAAAATGCCAAGCTACTGCAGATTTTTCTTCTTGTTTGAGTTTAATATTTTTGTGGTGTTCTTTTGCCCTGGTTTTTATATTTCTTTTTGTTTGGCCGATGTGTACAAAAAAGTTAATAAAGCCAAAAATAGAAAGAGAATTAAAGAAGTCAGCACACTCACTCAAAACCAGAAAGAAAACAAGATCTACAAGAAGTTTACATACCACCCTACAACTTTCTACAAATTCCAGAGGATCTTCAAACGACATAACATCATTCTAGCCCCTAAAAACAATTACTCTATAAAAAACATTTTAAATTCTAAATTAAAAGATGATATCACACAAGAAAACAAATCAGGAATATATCAGTTCAGCTGTAATGACTGTGAAAAAATCTACATCGGCCAAACAAAAAGAAATATAAAAACCAGGGCAAAAGAACACCACAGAAATATTAAACTCAAACAAGAAGAAAAATCTGCAGTAGCTTGGCATTTTTGGAAAGAGAAACACACTATAAATAGAAGCCCAAAAATCCTCAAAAACATCACAAGGAAGACAGAATTAAAAGATTGGGAAAACATATATATTTGGAAAAACAAGAACCAGGTTTTCAATTTTGAAATCCCGCCAGGCGATCTACTCATCCAGAAGTTCATCAAACCCCCACCAGGGACAGAGACAACCACCACAGCAAGCAATGCCGGCAGTCGACAAAAGGAATTGACAACGGAAGCACATGGCTTCTGAAACATGTTTTCCGAAATAAAAAAGTAAGTGATGTAGTGTTACAAAATCGACTCAACTAAATTTTAATTGTATACAATATAACTTGAAAAGCAATATTCTGGGAGACATTTGGAGAATGGGGGAAAACAATGTAAAGGGTTTTTGGAAAGGAGTTAGGAGAAGATTTGAAGACATTAAAATACAGGCATTGTTTGCTGATATAGTTGGAAAAAGATGATTAGAATTGTATATTACCATAAAAAGTATATCAGAAAGAGAAATATATATATATAGACAACTAAATAAAGAACAAACAGTAGGTATAGGGTGTGTGAGAGCGGGTGTATAGAAACTAAAAGGATTGAGTAAAGGTTTTCCACAAAAACAGTGCCCCACATGTGGGAGAAAAGAAGATATACAGCACAAAATATTTGAATGTGAAGGGACAGGAAAATAATGTATAAATGTGATATGGCTTAAAATTGTTAGAAAGATTGCATTAATTAAAATTGTTAGTAAAGATTATATGAAAGCTGGAGAGTTTTTGTACAAAGTTAAAAAGAAATGGATTTGGTCATTAAAAAGAGAAGTGAACAAGGTATAATTCTAAGGGAAATTAATGTGTAGATAATAGAAGTTGTATAATGCATATGGTAAGTTTACAGCCTGGGCTGAGCACTTAACCATATTCCTTGTATTTTTTATTTGTAAGTAGTTTAGTACAAATAAATAAATAAATTAAAATTAAGAAACAGAATCTGCTGCAAACAGTTATAATAAACAAATTGGTACAGTTGCAGCTGTTTCTAAATTCAGTGGTAGTAGCAGCAACAACAACAAAAACAATAAAAATGCTATTAGGGCAGAAATGGAATAAAGCAAAAATTAAATGTCACCTAATTGAGGCTATGGAGAAACCACAAGAATATTCGGTGCTTGCACACATTACCCAATTCTCAGGACACAATTTTTAGCATTGTTTACTTATAGCCAACCCTGTTGTGTGTAATGAGCATGGATTACTTAAATGCAAACTTGATAACAAGGCCACCAAACCTGCTGTATTGTTGAACATCATGAGCAGTCCTTCTGCTTCAGTCAGTTTAACTTTTGTCATAAAGTGCTACCATCTAGTGGCATTGATGTAAAATGGTAGTGATAAGGAGGAGACAGATTGCAGGAAAAACTTCATCCATTAGTGCATTTCTTCACGTATGCACAATGACTCATATGTATTTGGTCCCATAAGTATATAATACTAGTTTTGCATGTTCCTTAAAACATGCACAAGCTCAAATGTCCTAGTGGCACTATTGTCATATCTCAAATTTATGGCAGTGACCCAGTAGATTCGAACATGTGGATTTTAAACTAGTGCATATATTAAATTTAAATGTAATGAGTCACCTTTTTACATTTTTTGCTCCAACTTTACCTTCATTTGAGAAGACCAGTTTCAGGGTACTTTAACCCTATCTTCAGTTCCAGGGATGACTGATGCTAATGCAACAGGTGGTTGTGTGCAGCCTGGTGTTGTGTTGCTCTCTACTCTTGTCAACAGGATGATGTCATCAATGGCGGGGACCTCCATAATTCATGAGTGTCTTCTTCTTTGGTGATAAAGATATTTCCCCAAATTTGTAGTTCCAAAGGTTTCTTTACACATTTAATTAACTCTATTTCTTCCTATATGTTATGATTTTCATACCAAAAATGATGTGCTACTGCAGATTTGTCTACATGCTTGTACCTAATGCTTCTCAAGTGTTCTTTCATCCTAGTTTCCAAATTTCGTTTTGTTTTTCCAATATAAATCTTATTGCTGTCTCGGCAGCTCATTTTATAAATTCCTGATTTTTTAGTGTTTGGTGTGGTACCTTTCAAATTGTGATTCAATAAGTTCCAGATATTATATCTATTTTGAGGGGCCAGTTTTATATTAAAGTCTTTAAAAATCCTTTCGAATTTCCAGAACACTTTTGGGTGAAAAGTAAATTTGCAAAATTTCACTGATGGTTTATCCAATTTTTCCAGAGTGGTGATTTCATGTAGTCTTTTATTTCTTTTGTGTCTGTAGATCAATCTCTCTATGATGATAGTATTGTAATTGTTCAGTTTGGCAACCTGATGAATGTGTGTGTATTCTTTTTGGTATTCTGTTTTATTCAAAGCATATGAACTAGACTATGGAAGATGGCAAGTTGATGTTGTATTGGGTTGAACTGAAAATTCTCAAGGAAATGTCTTTTAAGGAAGAACACAGCCACTACAGACAAATGGTCAATAAATTAAGCAATAAACCAGTTTTATATTTAAAGGCAGAAAAAGGGAACCAAATAGTAATCATAGATCAATTTGACTATAATCCAGTTAGCATTAGCAATATATTTAATGAATATTTTATAAATGTAGCAGTGCCTAAAAGTAATAATGTAGTAAAATTGGATCCAATTGGTGGAAATAAAATGTTGATAGCACAGTGTTTTTAAAAACTGTTACAAAATCTGAATTAATATAATTACTCAACCAAAAGCCAAAGCTCAAGTGGGTGGGATGAAGTATCGAATATTCTGAAACATTGTAAGGAAGAACTGGTTAATGTCTAAGTCCATTTAATTAATGCTTATACAGGGTTTTTCCAGACTGCTTAAAAAAGGGTGTTATTAAGCCAATATATAAAAAGGGTGATGTTACTAATGTAAGAAATTACAGGCCAATTACATTTGACTTCAACTTTTGCCAAACTTCTTGAAAAAGTTATAAGCAATAGAATTATAAGCTTCTTGGACAAAAATAAAGTTTTATCTAACTTTCAGCATGGATTTTGAAAGGGTTATTTACAATTACAGCAGCCGCGGAATCTATAGATGAATTAATTAACAAAATGGAAAGTGATAATCATGTAATGGGGATCCTTTTGGATTTATCTAAGTCTCTCGATAGTGTTAACCATCAATTGTTATTACAAAAATTGTGGTATTACGGTATAAGGGGAATAGCAGAACAATTAATTAAATCTTATTTGCAAGCAGGGTACAAACTACTAAAATATTAAAATTTAGTTGAGTCGATTTTGTAACACTACATCACTTACTTTTTTATTTCGGAAAACATGTTTCAGAAGCCATGTGCTTCCATTGTCAATTCCTTTGGTCGACTACCGGTATTGCTTGCTGTAGTGGTTGTCTCTGTCCCTGGTGGTGGTTTGATGAACTTCTGGATGAGTAGATCGCCTGGCGGGATTTCAAAATTGAAAACCCGGTTCTTGTTTTTCCAAATATATATGTTTTCCCAAACTTTTAATTCTGTCTTCCTTGTGGTGTTTTTGAGGATTTTTGGACTTCTATTTATAGTGTGTTTCTCTTTCCAAAATTGCCAAGCTACTGCAGATTTTTCTTCTTGTTTGAGTTTAATATTTCTGTGGTGTTCTTTTGCCCTGGTTTTTATATTTCTTTTTGTTTGGCCGATGTAGATTTTTTCACAGTCATTACAGCTGAACTGATATATTCCTGGTTTGTTTTCTTGTGTGATATCATCTTTTAATTTGGAATTTAAAATGTTTTTTATAGAGTAATTGTTTTTAGGGGCTAGAATGATGTTATGTCTTTTGAAGATCCTCTGGAATTTGTAGAAAGTTGTAGGGTGGTATGTAAACTTCTTGTAGATCTTGTTTTCTTTCTGGTTTTGAGTGAGTGTGCTGACTTCTTTAATTCTCTTTCTATTTTTGGCTTTATTAACTTTTTTGTACACCAGTTCTGCCCGAAATCCATTCTCTGTAGCTATGTCCAAAATTTTATTAAGTTCACATTGGTATTCTGTTTTTCCCATTGGTACATTTACCAATCTGTTTGTAAGGCTGTTGAGTAAAGCATGCTGATGGGGAATGGGATTGTAACTCTTTTGTTTTATATAGCTGTTGGTGTGGGTAGGTTTTCTGTAGATGCCAAATGTAAGGTGATTATTAGTTTTTATGATTTTTAGGTCGAGGAATGGTAGTTGTCCATCACATTCCTTCTCCATTGTGAAATTTATAGACTTTTCTTGCAGAATACCAATGTGAACTTAATAAAATTTTGGACATAGCTATAGAGAATGGATTTCGGGCAGAACTGGTGTACAAAAAAGTTAATAAAGCCAAAAATAGAAAGAGAATTAAAGAAGTCAGCACACTCACTCAAAACCAGAAAGAAAACAAGATCTACAAGAAGTTTACATACCACCCTACAACTTTCTACAAATTCCAGAGGATCTTCAAAAGACATAACATCATTCTAGCCCCTAAAAACAATTACTCTATAAAAAACATTTTAAATTCCAAATTAAAAGATGATATCCCACAAGAAAACAAACCAGGAATATATCAGTTCAGCTGTAATGACTGTGAAAAAATCTACATCGGCCAAACAAAAAGAAATATAAAAACCAGGGCAAAAGAACACCACAGAAATATTAAAATCTGCAGTAGCTTGGCATTTTTGGAAAGAGAAACACACTATAAATAGAAGCCCAAAAATCCTCAAAAACATCACAAGGAAGACAGAATTAAAAGTTTGGGAAAACATATATATTTGGAAAAACAAGAACCGGGTTTTCAATTTTGAAATCCCGCCAGGCGATCTACTCATCCAGAAGTTCATCAAACCACCACCAGGGACAGAGACAACCACTACAGCAAGCAATACCGGTAGTCGACCAAAGGAATTGACAATGGAAGCACATGGCTTCTGAAACATGTTTTCCGAAATAAAAAAGTAAGTGATGTAGTGTTACAAAATCGACTCAACTAAATTTTAATTGTTAAAACACATCACTGTCTCAAAGTCCACCATATATCAGGATACTAAAATATTATTTAAAACTAATGAAATAGAAACAAATTATGAATCAACATTAGCAAGCGTAAAATATGGGTTCCACAAGGGTCTGTGCTCAGACCTTTATTATTTACGCTATATACAGATGATTTACTTGATAATAAGCATGTTAAAACTGTGTCATATGCTGATGACACTTCAATTTTTTGTTGGGGAAAAAGCCAGGACAGATTAATAACAAATGTGCAGATAGGTACAGATGTAAATTTTATTTAATAATAATCTAGTTAATAATCTTAAGACAAGAGCAATGTATTTTAAAATTAATAAATTACATGATAATTATATGAGAATTAATATTGGAAATGAGGAAGTGGTCACAACAGATGATCACTTATTTCTCGGTCTGTATATTAATAAAACTATCATGGACAACACATGTATATTATGTATGTAATAAAATTAGAACACATGTAAATTATGTACATAGTAAAATTAGTAAGGGCATCTATTTTTTTAAATATATGGCACTCATTTGGATAAACACAGCCTGAAATTGATATACTATGGAATTATACATTCTCAATTGAATTATGGTATTGAAATATGTTGTGCGAATTGTGGGGTTTCAAGAACTGGATGTTCTTTCCCCTATTGACAATTTCTTTTACCCTAGCCATCAGGAATATAATTCCAATAAAGACGAATAGTTCTTCCTGGGTGACATTTTTCCATTTTTGTAGACGAGATTTGGGAGTTGGTGGAACTTTCTTTCTTAGAAATGTGTAGTACTTATTTGTTTCATTTTCAATATGTTGGACTAAATGCGGAGGGAAAAACAATTTGAAAAAATCGAGCACACCTCAGTCATCCCTAATGTCTACAGAAATACCTGACTGGCCCCTATCGAAAATGTGAGCTTGTGGAGAAAAAATCCCACTGTTCCACTGGAACAAAGGCGATGCTATGCCTGCTCGCTTATGCGGCTGTGATGATGCTACCTGTTGCTCATTTTTGCCATCATCAGATTCCTCATTATTATCAGGAACGTAAATATCACGGTCACCATTCCCAAACTCCGAAAAATCTGATGGCAAAGCCTCAAAATCTTCTAATAATTCATTATCAGCAACAAAATGCTGCACATTGCTTGAAGAAGCCATTATCTCACTGCTTTAGGGATACCCTGATTACGTCACACGGATCACATGATTAGAAGCATATGCAGCTACAAGACGTAGTTTTGCTGCACCAGTTTTCTTTATTTCTTTTCAGATGTTGTAAACAAGCAGCAACATGGTTGCGAGTTAGTTCTTTTGAATCCTAACATATTTGCCATTATGCCTGCGCAGTTCAAACGCCTTTACATATGAAATTCTAAGACTTACAGTTGCTCAAACCTCTGGGTTGAGTTAACTCGACTATAGCATGGCTGGTATGTTTTTCCACAATCGAGTTATCTTTACTATAGCAATGAAAAGGTTAAACATGAGTGAAATATACATTTTTAAGAAAAGTAAATGTTCTCACCTTCCCGGCACTGCCTTGGTATTCTTTTTCCAGAAAGAAGCTTTAGATTCATGATCAGGAAAGTTTTCTCCTATACCATCCATTCCTCCGTGTTAGTTCATTCTTGGCATAACATTTGAAATAATAGAACTCCTGAAACAACAATATATAAAATATTAGGTTTAAATACTCAATTTGATAAATCTTAGTACCAATATGAAATGACATTTTGCTTTATTGCAACTTTATTTATCATGCAATTGCAGATTTGGGTAATTTAGGATATAAATAAACAATATAAAACTTAATGAACCTTGGTATAGTTAAATTTAAATTTAATAATATTATAAGGGAATATTTAACCATGGCAGAACTGGTAGTCGCCCTTTGTCATGTAATGATTACCATGCTAACTTCCTATACCCAAGATCGTGGGTTCAAACCCGGTGGAGGACAATGGATTTTTTCGGGTGTAAAAAATCCTTAGCATGGCTTCCTTTGGAAGGGACGTAAAGCCGTTGGTCCTGTGTCATAGATTTACGGCACGTAAAAGAACCTCAAGCCTGATAGAGAGGCCACTGAGCAAAATTAAGCGGTCCTTTACATCCAATTTAGAATGGGACGCTGAGAACCACAGTAGTTAAAGAGCATCCACAAATAATACGTCATTTACATTTTTTTTTAATTTCAAGAAAAGGTATACTGGAATAGGAAATTACTAGGAAAAATAAACAATTTTCAGAAAGTTATGCAATGGATCATTAAAGGGAACATGGATAAGAAATTTTGGAAAATTGCAACAGCTGGTAGTGAAGATAATGAAACACACAGAGTTAAAAAACCTTGAAGACGGTACAACCTATTTACCTTGGGGTTGAACCAGAGGAAGAAACATTGATATTTATACATAATTAATTTAAGATATATCTATAATTGAAGGGATTTATTTAAAAAATAAGACAATTTTAATTTTCAAACTTAGTAAGGAATATGATAATTTTTATTTGTCAGCTTGTAAGGAAAAATATTGTATTACACCTGGAGTGGCTTAATGGCCTGCAAGCCCTTAACATTGGACCTCGAGCAGGTACCGGATGTGTCAGCTGGGACCTGACTGGTGGAGTTGCCCAACTACTGACTCCTGGCCAGACCTGTCTCCAAATAACCAATAGGAGGCCATGAACCAACTCCCCAACCTAAGGTGATTTGTAAGGGGTGCACGAACCCAGGCCTACCCAGGACTATCACACTGGGAGCCAAGCTCACTTCTAACTGCTCTATTGCTGTATAAAGAAATGCCCATCTCTAATTTGTAGTTTTCCACAATATGAAAATGGTGCATTGGCCCTTGCTTATGGAGCATTTCCTTCAGAATTGCAAAGCTCATAACTTCGAAAATACCACATTGGTAGCTATTTTTGCACTTGAGGGACAGGTGATAATTACTTTTGAATGGAAAGCAGTCTTTATGTATGTGTAATTATCAGCATGCAAAATCATTACTTAACTGCAAAGTTTGTTGTCTCACAACATAGGTGCCCTATCTCAGTGTGATCCTAACTATTCCTCTGTAACTTCTGAAGGTTTGTTGGTTGAATTCTGTAACAACCTGTATATAGAAGTAAAAGGAGGAGGAGGAGGAGGAGGAGGAGGAGGAGGAGGAGGAGCAGAAGAAGAGTGATTATGACAATCTGGCCCAGAGAAGAGTAGGAACTTTTTACAGGTGAACGTAACATAAAGCAAGTTGGATTAAGGATGTACGTGACTGGTTAAATGAATTTATGGAAGAAGTATGCTCCAACTTAGCAAGAGGAAGACTGAATTCCATAAAGGAACAATTTTATTGTTCAACAGAAATATTGGCATTAATGCAGATACAATAACTGACAAGTTGTGTGTTCATGATTTTATTGAAAATCACTGACAGTGATGAATTTCTAAAACTTTTAAAGGATACATCATTTTTTTAGAGAAAAAAATTGTATTCAGCATGAACATGTTATAGTGCCATGAACAAGTACTACATAAAGTATCATAATGTAAAATCTATTGTTTCTGATGAAACCCAGCATATGAAAGCATATTGATTTGTTGAAACCTACAATGGATCTGCCCTAAGAAACACACTTTTGTATTACTCCATGCAAAACATTCACAGAAATCTATTTGTTATGCAATAACTGCTTAGATTCAGTAAGCATTTGATTTCTATTTACAAATAATAGGTAGTGGAATGTAGCATATTATAACAAAATTATTAAACATATCAATTGACAATTTTAACAGTAATAATAAGAAAAAAAGGGATTTGCTACTCTTAGAGCATGTGTTGCAATCAGGGGCCAATGAAAAATTTACTGTGGTCACATACTGGGGTCTGCATTTTACATTTGTCTACCTTAAGCATGTTTATTTCAGGAGTATAATTATGTTCAGTGTTGTGCTCACAGGTTAAATCTTGTGAGTAATATCTTCAAAAATGGATGGGAAAAACTTAACACTTATGGCTAGCTTGAAGGGTACATTCTTGAACGTAAGGAATAGGAAACTTTAGTACAGTCATGTTTGGCAGTAAAAGCAAAAACAGTCTGAACTATTTTGTCTTCCTATTCAGACTCACTGAAATTTGTGATTTCAGTCCACAGATTATATTTCAGGTCATTTGAAGGACATGAAGAATGGATGAACTGATGAAATGAAGGCAATTAGGAATTAGGCACTGGTATTAGACATACAAATTTGTTTTCAAAGTCTGATATCAACACCCTCAATGTTGAAGCAGTGTTTGTTAAGGAATATACTCAATCTTGTAGCATTAGTTTGGCATCTTGAAGAATCTAAGTTATACTTGTGTCAGGTTCAATCCCCATCAACCCACCCACTTTGACTTGGGTTTTTTTTCATGGTTTTCCTTTATCGTCAGGTGAATGCTGGAATAGTTTTTCTAACATCACAAATTTCTCTGGGGTCCCACTCCACATAATTTCATTTCATATCACTTTTTGGGGTACAAGCTTGACAAGGTAAGAGTATCTCTGTTTGTGAGCCTTAGGGATTCCGCCCTATCTGCACCTGCCACTACTTGGTCCAGGCAACAACCCTCTGAATCTTTCATCTTAACTCTTCTTTCAGAGCGTGCATATGGCACAATAGGCCTCTGGTTGCAGTGTTTAATTCCTCCTCTGTGTATTAAGGGAGAGAAAAAAAGATACAACCACTTTTTAGGTAGTTTAAAATGAAGTTAAGAACTAAATAACAGTAATAAATATATTTGTAGCTGTAAAACTTCATTTGCTTTTTTTGTGTTCTTTTATTTCTGAAAGATTATTATTTCAATGTTAGATATTTTACTAGGTGCATTAATAAATTGAAAGATAGATTATAACTTCTCATCTCTGTTAGGAGTAGGAAATTTCCCTCCCAAATAGAGTTGAACATGTTAGAGTTAATGGCTTGCCTTGTTTTATTTAGTCACTCAATTCTAGTATTCTCACTTTATTAGTTCTACTATACCACTGTCATGAAAAGACTCACATGTGTAAATGTTTTTCATCAAACAGGAGACCATGGGTGGTATGAATAAAAGCAAGACATGCCTTACAAGACTCCAGAACAGAAAATGTGAGATGCAATAGTTTCAAGACCTGCTGCAATAATATTCTCATTTGTGCTTCTCTGCTTAAAACTTAACCTTTGTTCCTGTTGGTTTCAATAAGAAAATATTATACTACTTATTACACATTTTTGTTTATATCAGTAGCATTCTTTAAAATTTCTTTATCAAATTCTTCCAGGCTTAATAAAACTCCCTACTGTACACAGAACTCGCCAAAACTCAAACCAAATTGGCCTCAATTTACTTCACGAACTAGTATCTCACAGTTTTCGGCTATCAAGGTGGCACAAAAGCATGATGCAGCTTGTTTATATTAATCCCAAAATTAAGAGACATCTCATTACATAAGAGAGCAAGACAAGACACTGGCTGCAATTAAGATCACGTTCAGGTTGAGTTGCCAGGTTTTATTCCTACAAATGTGAGACTCATCTTGCAAATTGCACGTTTTAAGATGTGTCCAAAATTTATTCATGCCACCCAATGCTAAGGACAGCATTACACATACATAGTATGTGGAAGTTGATAACTTTTGCTTTTGCTATAAAAAAAAATAAATGCTAATTACTTCACTTTGTTAATGAGAAGGATTTCCTTAAAATATAACTGAACTTACTGAATTCCACATGCTTAAAGAACTCTGGCCTTACTCTGAACATCTACAAGGTTTTCTTGTCTATAATATATAATGTACTTTTTAATTTATTATTTTATTACATACCTGTGATTCTTAAACAGCACAAAATTAGGATTAAAATATACAGCAAACTGTTCATTTCACTATAATAATTTTTCTTGTATATTTAAGTTAAAAATTGTTCCACAGCAACAAACCATTTAGATTTATATGTATGATTACGAACAGGTATGGGGAGAGAGTAACTTTTTAAAGCTACAAACCAGTGCATAATGCCTCAGTTTATTATGCAAGATCTATCCCCTGATCAGTTAAAGCAGTTGGGATTTTAAAGACCGGAACTGAAAATTAACTTCACAGAATATTTTAAAAGTTCAGGTAGCCTTCTCGTAAAGGAGGTATGTATAGTGAAAATGTGAATTATGAGGCATTTGGATTCACATCTGTATTATCATACAGGCTGCCTATTCGTGCAGCTCACAAAATTAATGCAAGATACAGAG
Organism: Hymenopus coronatus; assembly: GCA_030762935.1. Lineage (NCBI taxonomy): Eukaryota > Metazoa > Arthropoda > Insecta > Mantodea > Hymenopodidae > Hymenopus > Hymenopus coronatus. The sequence continues at coordinate 346,473,778 of CM060900.1, forward strand.
TAAGCCTAAGTTTAAAAAGTTTCATTAAATTTGTATGTAGGAAGCTGAAAATAAGAGAGCTTAGTGAAGGTTTTAGGTACCTGTAATTCTTGCAAGAACAGTATAAGAGTATAGGAATTTTGGTCAAAATTGCTTCAATAATGCAAGTTATATTCACTCTAATGATTAGATTTTATAAGATAACCTATAAGTTTTGCCTGTTCTTACGCATAAATATCAAAAGGTTAATCCATAAGATCAAACAGTGAAAATATTTAACCCCTACATTGGTCTGCGAGGCCCTTATTTTCTTCATGTTGCAGTGTGGCAATGCTATTTGGTATGCAGTTATCCCAACCCTAGTAGCTTCTTATTAATTTTCTGCACAGATGATGCACTGCCTCTCAGTTTGTGGCTGCACGTTGCCAGGTACATATGGTTTTCTGAGAACATGCAGATCTGGCTGACTGGGTGTTTCGAATTATGCAAGAAATGTTTAGGTATGCGAGACCAGGTGTTTTGTATTATGTACAATTCATAATATATTTTGGTCTTTCAAACATGGTTTCTTCATTTTAGGTCATATCATGGATACTGCACTGACTGGTAAACTGGCAAGATCTTCAAGAATTGAGAGGGTATCTACCAGTGACAAACATTTTGAGATCATTTCGCAGTGGTTGCTGGATAGTGATGATGGACTTGAAGAGCAAATTAATAATTCAGACACAGATTCTGATTATATAATTTCTGAAGAGGAGCCCGAAATTGATAATGAGGATGGAGAAAATAACATTCAAGGGCTAGAAGATGAAAATAGGGATGATGAAGATGATCTTTCGGAAACTGTACAAACAATTGGTGCAGACAATTCCAGAAATGAAATACCAGAGTTTGTCATAGGAAAAAAATATGGTAAAGAGTTTCAATAGCAAAAAAAGATGTCACCTAGAACAAGAAGAAGTTGATAAATGATTGAAACCATTGTTTCGTGCACAAATGCAAAGCTGTTGGCTATCAGAAAAAGTTTCAACCCCAGAACCAGTACATGTAATTACAGAAACACAGACTTGGTTGAGATGCATGCCTTGATTGGTCTATTCATGTATTCATCAATTTTTAAATCTGGCCTTGAGAACATGCTCTCTCTTTGCAAAAGACTTGACTGGAAGACCCATATTTAGAGCAACTATGTCAGGCAAACATTTCAAAATACTCATAAGCTGTCCTCGATTTGATGATTCAAAAACTCATGAGAAGAGGAAAAAAAATGACCATGCAGCTGCAATCTCAGCAATATTTGAAACCTTCTTACACAATTTACAAGCGATGTATTACCCTAGTGAGAATATATTGCTCAGTGGACAAAATGCTCATCCCTTTCAGAGGAAGATGTCACTTTTGTGTATACAAGCCGAAAAGACCAGCAAAATATGGAATCAAAATTCAGTACCTAGCTGATTCATTTAGCTCATACCTATTCAATGCTTATATTTACACTGGAAAAGATGGTGATGACATTGAGTTGTCTGAAGAACACAAACTTTTGAAACTGACCCATCAACTGTACGTTGATGCACACCCATAAAAGGATCTAACCAGAATGTTACTGCTGACAACTGGTTTTCATCCATTGAACTATTTTATATTCACTCTTAGGTTGAACCCCACCAAAACGGAAACATGTGATCAGTGCACTGCGGTACAACACTGTAGCAATGTGCACAGAATGTATTACCATGCTAATAATCTAAATTACAGAATGAATTTACTCTTAAATGGTATAATATGCTATACAAATATCTAAGTGTTTAACAAAGCTGATTTATACCATTAAACAGAGCTATAAGATCTAATTGCAATTTGTATGAGTTATCTGATTTCCGCAGCAATGTTTACACAGTAATGGTTGCTTGCAGTTGCTGTTTAGAATCATGGAGCGGTCGCTGTGAATTTCTTCTTTCTTCTCTGTCGAGTTATGTAAAGTATAAGGCTGGTAAACAATTGTGTAGAGGTGAAAAAACAATAGTGCTGAATGTTTTTTGTAAGTTTTGTGTGAAGTATCCACAACATTGTCCTTAAAATAAATGGAGAAATTAACTTTTGAGTTTACCAATATTTGGGCTACTAGTATAAACAGTGCCCAAAAAGAAAAGTCTGAAATGGGAAAAGTGGTTACACCTGGGAAAAAAAATGCAAATTACACAATGCAAGAATGTGACAATTTTGTGAAGTGTGTGCATAATAGTGCACAATTTTTTTTTTTGAATGAGCCGCCAACAGTTGGTAAAGTGCTACAGCAAGTTAATGCTGATCCAGATTTACCAAATTTCAGAATAACTACATTTTATAAAATGTTGTGCAGCAATGGGTTCGAATTTGCCAAAAAAGTGCTACAATTGATAGAGAGGACATTTTGTGGAGGGTTTATTTGAGGGCAGTTTAGAGAAGGACGTAAGTTGTATTACTTGGATGAAATTTGGGTAAATGAGAGCTACACCTCATCCAAAGTGTGAGTGGATACAACAATACACACAACAGAAAAAGCATTTCTGTCTGGGTTCAGTACTGGCCTGAGAAATTCCTCAGGTAAAGGCAATTGACTTATTTTGTTGCACATAGGGAGTGATGATGGGTTTGTGGAAGGAGGCGAGCTACTATTTGAATCCAAAAAGACTGGAGACTTCCACGAAGAAGGACTGTGAAATTTTCAGAAAATGTTTTGAAAAGATTTTGCCAAAACTTGAACCAAATAGTGTTGTGATCATGGACAACACTACTTACTATAGCATCAAAGTCAAATGTCTGCCAAAAATAGGCCATGGGTAAAACATATATAATAACCTGGATGGAAACAAAATATATTGTACGAGATAAAAGTATGGTTAAAGAAGAGCTTTTACATACCATTCATGAGACAAATAAAAGTCAAAATATGACAGGTATGTTATTGACTCTCTTGCAAAGCAGGCTAATGTTGTGCAATGACTGCCTCCATACCACTGCAGGTTAAATACAATTGAAATGGTATGGATTTACGCGAAAGGCTACATCACACAACATAATTCAACCTTTAAGATAAGAAATGTCAAGCTCCTGACTGAAGCAGCTCTTCAGCATGTGACAGCAACCTTCTGGGAGAAGTTTATTGAACATGTAACAAAAGAAGAAGCATTGTTTTGGTAGTGGATAGTTTAAGTGGTACTGTCATTGATAACTTGTTCATTAATCTTGGAGTGGAAAGCAGCAGCACAAGCAGTTCAGACGATGATTCTGATCTGGAGGGAATAAATAGAGCCGCTTCTAGAGAGCAAATAAATGTAAGTTATCACTTACAGCTATTTATTTTTTGCTCATGTCTTTTTGGATGTAATTATTACATGTACATGCATTTATTTTATTACGACTATCAATTTTGTCACCATTATACATAGCAGAATAATTTAGTCACCATTTAAATTGTCAAAATAAGGGCTCTGTTTGTTTTACATTACAATATACCACATGTTCACACCATGTGGTCATGAAGGTATGACAGCATTTCTAATGCGAATGGCAGAAGGCCTGCATTGTAACGGTGCACTGGTCACCTGGGTTTGAAAGAGGATCAACTTAAGGCTGAACTGGGTTTAGTAGAAGAGTTGAAAAAGAGATTTCTACATTTATTGGTGCAATGGTGAAGAATTAAGTGTTAAACCACCAAAGTTCAAAGCTGATAAATCCACACCAGTAGGATCAGCTCTTTATGGATTTTCAAATGTTTCGCCGGCAACATTTTTGTCTGTTGTTCCCAAAAAAATAGGGCAGTGGTACTTATATCTTCCATCCACTATACCATTGAAACCGACTCTGAAAAGAATAAACTGGAAATAATTTGCTATTATGAGGCAAAAGGCAGTGTTGATCTTTTAGACCTAAAGTGTGCTCTGTACTCCTCCAACAGCAGAACCAAGAGATGGTCATTGGCTGTTTTCTATGCCTTGTGAACATGAGCTGTGCCAATAGCTTTATTCTCTATTTGTGCTACCATCAAAATCCAGTGATAAGAATGTTCAGCTTCATCAAGAACTTGACTAAATCCCTGTTGGAACCACACATTTCAGAAGAAGACTCAGTATTCCTAATCTCCCCTAAGATATTAAAGCACTGATTTGCCAAGAAATATTGGAAGCGGAAAATGCTGTCTTAGAAGATGATCAAGTTCCGAGTAATACGCTTGAGAAGAGGAGGACCTGTTCCAGGTGCCCATCCTCCAAAGACAGGAAGACTTCCTACAAATGCGTCCAATGTAAAAATCAAATTTGCTTGGAGTGCAGCAGATAAGTGTGTGCTATAAGTGCTGTAACAAATGAGTAAAATTTGGAAGTGATATAGAACTATACATATTTGTACTGAAAGGTTTTGTTCCTGCATTATTTTGATTTTACACCCTGTCAGTGGTTTTCTTCCTTTGTAATGTTGGTTTATCATCGTATTTTACTTATAATGGGATAATGGTCACTATTTTATTTATCTATCCCCCAAAATTATTATTTTATTAAAAATAATGCAAAATAAAATGAAGAAAATAGTGAAGGTCCCACAGACCAGATGTTACTAATTACAGACTATCGACTAATGTTTTTGGTTTAACGGTTAATTTAAGAGATTGAAAATAAGAAAGGATATTTTTGAAATTCATAAGTAGTTTATAGGTTTTACTGGGACCTACTGCATAACTGTCCAAAGTTTAATCCAGACCGGTTGAATGGAGCGGAATTATGTGTAAGCAGTTCTAAATATGAGAAAGAGTAGTTTTTCAACTTTGCAAGGTATACTAAATTTTGGCCAAGCACTATAAAGAAAGTAGACAAACACATGTTCTGATTTGGCCAAGGGTGCCGAGTCCTATGTAGGGGAAATGATAATATAATCCCTCCAATAGCTCCACTGTAAAGGTTTTGGGTCTCCCCTTTTAATCCATTGGATGGGAAATCATTAAAATTCTGCCAAGTTTACAGTAAAGGGCCTAAAGAATATCCTCTGTGGTTTATATCTAAAAAAATGGGCTTAATATTAGGAAACAGAACATGAAACCCGCCCTATTAATACTTTAAATGTTTGGAAATACATTATCGCCAATTGGAAGAAAGCTTTTCAATGGTGTGGTATTAATTTGAGTTGGTATTTTTAACACTACATCAAGTTTAACAGTTTTCAACTGGGCAACACATTTATTGGCATTTTATATTAGTAAATGTAAGGAATAAGTTAACAGATGTTTGTTATATGCATAAATAAGGTCATAAAATTATTTTATGGAAACTCAAAATTAATATAAAATTGCCAGAAAAGTTTGCTTTTACAAGGTCAAAGTAGATTCAAGAAATATCTATTCATTTAAGTGTAAATTGTATAATGATAACACATTTGAAGAGATTACAATTATTCTCTATCACATAAATGTACCTCTAGAGTCAGTAAAACCATTCTGGCACATACTGCCTTTAGCAAACACTTTAACTTGAGCACCTATCAAAATGTATATGTTCATTTCCAGTAGGAGTTGAGGTTTGTCCCAATGCCAGTAAAAAGGTTAAATGTACATGGCAAGTCAGAGTAGCCTACCTGTTTTAAAGTGGCTATTTTAATACATGTTCTGCTTCAAGCCTCTGCTACCATAATTTCACATTAGTTTATAACACTAAGCACATATAATGCGAGTTTCTTACAGGAATAATTATCCAAACCTGCAAAAGAAATAACAAAATTGCTGGAAGGAATTTATGTAAAACTTAAAAGAGTTATCCTAATCAAATACTAAACTGTATAGAATGGTTGTGAGCAAATTGTAAGAAATTGAAAGCAATGTTTGTTACATTCCACTGTCATTGAAAACTTCTGATAAATTCTGCTTATTGCCTTGGCCATACATTAATCTGAAATTATACTAAATGAGTGTATTCAGATTTTAGGCAAATAAAACAAGAAAAGAAATGACAGTAAAAAATCTTAAATATTCTGAATTGTCCAGCTTGTTAATGATCCAACATCAGTGGTTGGCTGCTATGCTATTGATGTATAAATGCTGTCTGAATAATTTTGTCTAGTACTTTTTCATAATAGTTCTAAATGTTCAGTCACAATTATGCCAAAATGTTTGCATAAAACATAGTTTCTAAATGAAACTTAGCAACACTGTTGAAAACCAAACCTTGTTTGAATATGCTTCACACCTGGCAGGAAGGGGTAAGGCAGTCATGTGTCATCTTGAATTCAGGAGACTAGAGACTTGAACAGAGATCATTTAGGACCTAAAATTCACTTGGGTTTGGAAGAAGTATAAACTTTAGTGACTGATAGAACATGCTTTTTGAGTTGCCTAATAAACCAGTGACAATCACACAGTCCTTTAGCAACCTTGGGAGAAAATTTGTTATGGTGTTGACATTTTGAGCACCTAATGAAATTGTGTCGAAACTTCTTTATAAATGTATAGTTATGCTCAACAGCTGTCTTAAGTTTCCTTCATTACCATTGCAGACTTTAGGAAAGGTACCGGCACTGTCTCATTCAAGTGCATTTCACATGATAAATGTGAGGGCAATTCAGAAACTAAATTTCATGGCTTCTTAGGAATACTACTTCATTTTTAAAACTTTGATTAAACTCAAACCAGTAAATGAGTAACATAAAAGCAAACCAGTAAATGAGTAACATAATTTCCATTTATGTCCAGATATCTTGTAATATATCAATATCCACATAAAACTCTGCCACTTGTGATGCCATTCTTGAGCTCCTCATCCATTTCAAACTCATATGACCCACGCCATTTCTTTGTGTTTGGAAACATTTACAGCCAAGTCAGGGCTTATGCTGGATAATCAAAATCCAACCACTTGACTGTTGCAGGTGATTTTGAAGAGTAACTCCAGAATTCAACATGCATATCAGAATATGCTCTCCTAAATTTAGTTATTGTGTGACAGTAGCTGTTACTTTGTACTTTATGCCTCATTCAATAGCTATATCAACATTACACATTGCTTATCCCAAAAAAATTATTTGCTATATCCTTCTTTGTCAAAAATATTTGGAGGCACTTTTGTGATTTTGTGTGGACTGATATGACCTCATGACAATGGCTGTGGTTTTTTTCAACATTCACATACCGAACTCGTATCTCATCTCCTTGACAACTTGATCAAGATAATTTTCACTTTCACTCTCTACCTTGGAAGGAATTCCAGTCTTTATGGCCTTTTGTCTTTATCAACATTTTCAGCACCCACCATGCATAAAACTTCCAATAGCCTACTAATCTTTGTGTCACCACTTCATAGAGAGTAGTTCTAATGATCTGCAGAAAATGTTCATGGAGTTCAGATCTGTGAAATGCCAATGTTGTCTGACCCATCATCTACCTTTATTTCAAGTTTGACACTCACAACAAATGGTCAGCCCTTTGCTCATCATGGAGATGAGCGCATCCATCTTTGAATTCACAACTCCAAAAATCAAATACTACAGTACTCCTAATGTTTCCATATATGGTATACTACAATAGTCTTTCTATGAATTGCAACTGGCCTCCTTTTCTTTTTCTTTTGTGCATAGAAACCACATCACTGTGTGTAACACACATTTTGTGGACGCTTCTACTGCTGAAAACATTTTATAACCCTCTCTCAGTAAAAGAAGCAGTCAACTGCAACCTTACATTGATACTACCAGAAGTGTATTGAACCAAGCTACACAGTAAGTGAAAAATAGTCCTGCTACCTGCTCTTTTGCTTGTGAATGGTGAGACCAAGATCAACAATTACTGTCCTTGTATGCACTTAGGTTGTAACTCTAATAGTGGCAACTACTTATTTATTACTAGTATACAAGTGATACTCTGTGAAACTGTTTTCATTGTAGTACTCAGCATTGTCTACAACTTGTTGCTAGCAATATTGAAATTGTAGTATCCCTGTAGTAGCTCTGTCCTGTTGATGTTTCTAGTGGACCACTCTAATATCTAATGAATCTTGGAAACAGTTTGGAACCTAACGTCAAGAAGTGGTTCCTTTATTTTTGGGATTGTCATAGTCCCAGGGGTTTAACTCCAGTGAATGTGGTGGATGGAAAAGCATTTCCATTACCAGTGACCATAGAGATCAGCTAGAGGGCATGCCATGTGCTTGAGCATTATCCTGCAAAATAATGGGAGGGTTCTGCAAAGCATGTAGGCACTTCCTTCACTATGCTGATCTTGGATGATTCTCCAAAAATGAACGAAGTACTATGCATTAGCATTTTGTCCTTGCGGGATGGTATGGGTTAGGATGACACCACCACAGTTGTGTGCAAGAATCAGCAACATTTTCACATTTGTAGGAGTATGATGCATTATGCATAATGACGCCACTCACTGAATTGGCACTTCAGTCAAGATTTCTATGGCCTGGCCCATGTTTCATCAAGCGCAATAATGCACCATAAGAAGGCATCTCCATCAAGACCATAATGTGCCAGGTGAGTGGAGTCGTATCACAGCCATCAAAGGGCTGTCAAACCCCAGGGAATCCACCAAGATACAATTTTTTGTATTCTCAAGCAATTCTTGAGAATACAAAACACAGTGATATGCGATATTCCTATCTTCTGGGCTAACTCACATACTGTCTATCGTTGATCAGTGTCTAGTAGTAAAAAAGAACTTGCATGTCCTCTTCACTAACACTCAGATGGCCTGGCTGAACCAAATGTTCCACATACACACACCTCTTAAGGCTCTAATCCACCTTGTCACAGTCTTATATGGTAACATCATCTCCCCACATGCCTTAACAAGATCATGACATTCTCGTGCTGCACGACTATGGGAAAATTGAATTTTCAGCCAAGATCGCTGTTCCTGCTTTGTAAACATGGCAAAATACAACAGCTTAGTTTTAACTAATAGGAAATTAACATTCTCTCTCTATAGCCCATGTGCTGTGAGCCTGATGGAGGAGTCCATTTATTGGAAGGGAGGTCAGTCAAAGCCTAACATGTGGCAAAAGTTACAATAAATAATTCCCTCATTTCGCTTCCATGCCATGTGTTTTCACTATTTTTGACCCTACATATAGTACAACCAATGAACTGGGCAATGGCTGCAAGATTTTTTTTCCACCCACTAGGCGTGTGGACACTTGCTTCTGCACTGCTGCTGTAAACAAAGTCATGCTTCAGATGCAGTTTTGCTCTGCTCTGGAAGTGCAGTATTGAGTTGACAGTAACACAGTGTAGTTCAATTATTATAACTTATTTATTTGTTGTCCTCTGCTTACCTAGTAATAAGCTTATTAAGGGTCAGTATATGCTTTCTACTGCACAGTGCGTATTTATTTATGATTCATATGTGTTAACTCAACTCGTCAAATGAAAGTACGATTTGCAGATAGATCTCCAGGTTCCACAACAATCCAAAAATTTTACAATAAACTTCAAAGGCTAAAAAACCTAAAAGACACTTTAGGGTTCTTACCAAAGAAATATTAGACATCAGTCATTGTTTGCAGATTCCCCTCGAAAATCGCTTAGGCATCTGTCACAACAGGTAGGCATTTTTTATGACTCTGTGCAAAGAACCACAAAATTGCTGAAGTTAAAACTGTATAAAATAACTGTGGCACATGCTCTTCAACCATGTGATCCTACAACTAAAGGCATATTTTGTGAGTGGAGTGTCAATAGTGTACATATGTAGAAATAGACCCATATTTTAATATTTTTCATGGATGAGGCTTGATTCCATGTACATGGATACGTCTGTACATAAAATAATCATTATTGCAGCTCTGAAAAACCTAATATTGTTCATGAGGTACCCCTCCATGACAAAAAAATATGTTGTGTTCCTTTCACATGACTTTCTCTAGTTGTTCCACAAGCAACTTTTCTTACAAAAGATTATTCTTTTATTTACATCATGCTAAGCAAGATAAACATTGCCAGAAGTGGTCTTTTTTTTTTTTTTTTTTTTTTTGCATCTTTGTAAGTTGAAGGAAAATAAAGGAATGCATAGGCTAAAGCAATAGTCAGATCTTTTAAAAGCATGTTACTAAGTGAAGCAATTGAAATGTGGTTCTCTTTACTTCCTAGGAGTAAACAAGAGAGAAGCAAAAAGAAAAATGTCTCCCATTTGAGAAATGTCTAAGTGCCTTAAAACTGAAACCAATAACTCATAATATCTTGAAAACAGCTAACTTGACAAAAAAAGTATGACATAATTTGTGTTTTAATGAGACCTACATTTTTTGTGTAGTAAGTTTTTGTCTACTTCTTACAGTTTACCAGCTATACAAAAGTCGTCCAGAATGAAGAGGTCTTCGGAGGCCATTCCCAAACAATTCAAGATATACATTTTGCCTGTCATGAAAATATCTTAAAGAAATGACATTTTAATAAAAAACATTAGAGCCATTTTTAAGAAAATCAAAAATTTTAAAAAAGTTCCACGTAAAAGGTAGTTGGAGGTGGGGGGACTTTTTTGAAGTTCATGTTGCATCCTTGGAAGATAATGAACTTAAATACCAAGTTGGTATTTAACTGACTTTTAATTTTTGAGCTATGCTGCGCACGCACATGCATGCACATACACAGAGACATGTTTCTAAAAATGCTTTTTTAGGATTCAGAGAGTTTCAAAACATTTTTTTCCAGTGAAATCTCGATATCAAATTTTGGTAGAATACAATACTTTCTCTATCTGCTATGTACATTGTACATATATGCTAGAGAAAGTAAAAATTGTTGTACAGTGTGCCATGAATGGAGAGAATTATAGGGCCCATTTTGTTCAACTCAACAGGCAACTCTCATACATTTTTTAATACAATTTTGGCCCCCCCCCCTTTTAGAGAATTAATAGACAGGGAGATGGTTTTCTCTTTTGCAACAAGACTCTGCAACAGCACATACAGCCAATATTTCTATGAGAACAATTGCAAGTATATTTGAAGACAGAATTTTAGTAGATATTTCTGGCCCACTCAGTTCCCTGATCTAACCCCTATGATTTCTAATTCTGGGGTAAATTAAAACAAAGGGCACAAGACAAACCCACACACCCTGGAAGAATTAAAACAAAATATCCACTAGAAAATTGCCAGCATTTCTCAATGTGAACTAGAGTGAGTGGTAATTAGTTTCCTAAAGAGGTGTCAAAATGTATGGACAACAGTGGACAGTTTCAGCATCTCCTTCATACAGTGATTAAAGCCTTTTAAAGTATGTAGTGTTAAGATCGTGTTGACGTTGGGTGCTATATGCAGTGTTATCTTTTGCACCACATTTGAGATGCCTTATGCGGTGAGCGCAGATTGAAGGCATAGGCAAGACACACTCCACTACCTATGAGTAGACCCACTTACCTGGTAGGGTGAATCTACTACTGTTGAATTTGCTTCGGTGTTGCTCAGCCTGCACAATGATTGACTCACTCGGAGTGGTGCAGCAAATGGGGTTAGTTCAGGGAGTGATTTTATAATGATTAAAACTTATATACTTTCCTGGAGTATATTCCTTGCTAGGAGAAGCGAGATAAGCACATTTGCCTTACAATAATGCTAACTTGTACACCTGTTACGAATTCTAACACTTGGCTGATCACACGTAATTACAGTCCCTTCTTCTTCCTTAATTCGGCATTATACTATATGCATTAGTATGTGTCACTGACTTTAAATTTGTTACACGTTACAGTGTCTAACTTTGTGTGAAGAAGTTAAGTTCAGCCCGACGACCGACAGCATAACAGCGACAAATAGATCAGCTAGTAACAGACAACTCGCAACGGACAGATGATTTTCATGGACAGATCACTTTCATGGGCAGCTCACGATGTGCCTTCTTGGGCTCTTTATATACAAAAAATACTGTCATGGCAGCCTCTTTCTGATTGGACAGAAAGGTAGCGCGATTGACGTAAATATTTCCTAAGAGTCAATTTCCTTATCCCAGGGTGCACTGCAAACCTCATGTAACATGTCTTCTACAATGAAGAATTACCGTCTTCCGAATTTTACGATTCACCCCCGTTGTAACTCGACGGTACGTGACTGGACAAGAGAGACCTTTCTAACAAAAGGGCTTCTCATCCCCTTTGACTCTCTTGGTGTCAGCTTTCTTCTCCAGCTGAATTTTCTCAAATACATACATTTATACTTTTAGCTTTGCATTGATAAATAATTAATAACTAATAATAATTTTCATAGGGAAGCTAATTAACGGTCTCAAGTAGTTAGATGTATGGTTTCATCTGTGACATTCTAAGACAGCGGCAGATGGTAATGGTCATCGATGGAGTGGACAGGAAAAACACTAAACAGCCAATTCGCAGTTTGTTGGCTCTCCCTTTACATAGTATATGAATATTTTCTTGGTTAATGTAAAAGTAACATTAAGTGAAGGAGGGGGAAAGTGAAGTTGTCAAAAATTTCAGTAATCTACAGCAACCAGGGATGAAACATACATGATTATGCGCAAAAATGAAAGCATGGAAGTTACCCTACCAAAGGTATTTTATTTATTGTTTTGGAGTGCTTCTACTGTATTTGGACAGATTATAGGCTATACAAGTTGGTAAGTAAAATGTAATGGGAATGTGTACGAAAGAGTATATTCATTGATTTCAACTTTGTAATGGTACAAACATTTCATTCTTTATATTCTTTGTTTTAGAAAACCAAGTTTTAGGTATATTTTGAGGGGAGTATTATAGTTTTATTTTGACTCTGCAACAATATTATCATTTAATCTTCATATATTTTTCATTGCTAAACTATCACCTAATGTTTTCATTTACTTTTTCTTTTTTTACAGGTTTTTATTTGATTTTTTATACATGATATTTTTGTAGGGAGAGGTTCATATTCACTTAGATTTTTAGTTCATTTGCTGTAGATTATGTTTCAAAACTGTTGTAACTGTGATACCTATGTGCTATTTCTTCTCTGTGATTACACTCATAATCAATATTCTTATTTCTGTTAAGTTTAAATAGTAATTTTGCATTATGATGCCATGTAAGCTGCATGCAAACAGCTCATCCTCCACTCATATTGCATCTTCATTGTCCAGTGCACATTTGACTTATATTTTTATGCAGAAAATTAACAACTTTTGTAAGTTCAATTGCTTCAGCCTACTCAGTGTGCACTGCACTATCAAACACTGCAACAGTCTCACTTGTATTACCAGCACTGCTATAATGGTGTGGGGCTAGTACTCTTATTTTCAGTTGGCACCAACATCTGCATACACTTTTATAGATGAATGTCCTAGATAGCTATTTGAACAGGCACACCATATTTTAAACATATTTTCAGTCCATTTTTAGCTGTGGTATTTCCCTTGTAAAAAACAATGTAGGCCTAACATAATAACAACTAAGTAACATTAAGAAGAAGTTGCCAGATAGTTGACGTGTAACAATAAAAATCCCAAATATTTAAGAAAAGAGAATGAAACAAATTGCACTATTATGCAATTTTGGGAACATTTTCACAGGGATGTTAACAGAGAGAATACTAAATTGGACTGAAGAAAACAAAAAGATATCTCAGTACCAAGCAAGCTTTAGGAAAGGGAAAAGGACAATGGACAATATATTCATAATTAAAACTTCGAGAGATAAATATCTAGGAAAGAAAAGGGGTAGGTTGTATGCTATATTTATTGACCTAGAAAAAACTTATAATAGGGTGAACAGAGAAGTGCTATGGTGCAAATTAAAGGACATCCTGCCAAGCCTCAAACACTAGTTTGGTCATGGAGGAAAATTCTTCCAGATAAAGAAAGTAATTTTGGCTTGAATGAGTCCCTGAAGATCAACACATGTACATGAGTGACGCTAAAATTGTGACTGATGATTCACAGCAAAAAAAAAAAAAAAAGAGGAGGACAGTGAATGAATGTGAAAGTGGGAATGAGACAGTGACCTTATCAGTCGTTGTACTGCATTGTTATGTGTTGATACTCTTCTAGATTATATGAGGCAGAGGGGATTTGAGTACAATGACATTAATGCTGCAAGAAAAATTTGAAGTGCTGTGTGAAAAAATCCTGTGTATAGCATCTATAATTGTCAACTTCTTCCAGAATGCAGCCAAATTATATTCATCATGTAGCATTCTCAGTAGACAAGCCCAGTAGTGCCATTTTACTGATGCAATTATGCCTTGATCCATTGCCTGTATAATGGCAGTCACATTAGGTGGGAAAAACTTAGTTACAATTAAGTCCATCATCAGATACAAAAATTCTCTCATTGGGATGTGAAGGAACATTGTCAAACAATAGAACAGACTTTTGTGGCAATCCTTTTTTTTTTTTTTTTTTTGGAAATTGCTGAACTTCTGGTACAAAGGTTTTATGGAACCACTTTTTGAAAATTTCATCATCATCCAGGCTCCCTTTTGGTTCTAAAAATGCAAAGGGATCCTTAGCTTCGATATCCTCCAATGCTTTGGGTGTTTTAATCACTAGTAGCTTCACTTTGTGGTTCCCAGAACCATTAGCAGTGCACAAATTGCAATTTGTACTTTAGACAACTTATATCCATGGGCACAAGATTTGCTCTTAAAAACAAAGATTCTGGTTGACATTTCAAATACAGATCACTTTCATCAACATTATAAATTTGGTCTAGTGTGAGATTCTCCTCTTCCACAAATTTCTGGATATCTTCGCTGATGGAATCAGCTGCAGCAACATAGAACTAAGCCACTCTTCTTGCATAGTGAGTTCACAAATCCCATGATGTATGAATCTGTTTAGCCAACCAGATGAGACATCAAATTCCTCCTCTAACTTTAGAGCTTCATGAAAAAAGTTAGCCCTTTCAGCACACATCGCGCTTGAAACAATGACCTTCTGCTTGTTTTTGGCTCAACCATTGTAAAAGAGCAGCATCTAAGTCATCAAGTGTAGATCCCTTCATGATTTTTCGTGCAGATGGTCCCGAATTAGAATCACAGTTTCTGATAAAATCCTTGTTTTTAATGTCCCAAACAGTCAACATTACAATTCCATAATCAGCACTTAGTTTTGGGATAGTTTTCCCTTCTCAAATGTTTCAATTAATTCTAATTTTTGTTTTAATGACAACACATATTTTTTGTGTTCTTCTGCCATCTCTTTTACAAATTTCTTTTAACCTGCTTCATTGACACATGCTGATTAACATCAGAAAGCTGAACTTGTTTTTAATTTACATGGAACAGCAGGTCGATAACTGAAACAGTACTCTGTTGTCAAATTGTGTTTAAACAATGGAAATGGTGGATCCTTTATTGCTGTTTCCTAAAGAAAAATAATCTACAATATTTTTTTTTTTTGGGGGGGGGGGAGCAAGGATAATCTGCAAACCAGATAAGCCACACACTATAATCGAGAGTATACAGTATAAACAAAATTACAACTCAACTTTGTTTTTTCATCTTAACTACACATTAAATAAGGTAAACAAATTAATGGTTAAGAGGAATTTAAAGAAACAAATCAATTAGGCACACACTGGTACATGCCGTCATATTGTTTTGTGGTTTATGAAAACTGGAAGCTGCTAATGCCTAATCTCAGCCTCAGTCAACCTCATAGAAAAATAATTTTCACAGGCACACAAACAATGAAACAAATAATACAGATGTAAAATAACTACAAACAGTAAAAACAAAAGACAGTAATGTGCCCTTCGTGGTGTAATGGTTACCATGCTAACTTCATATGCCCAAGGTCGCGGGTTCAAACCCGGTGGAGGACGATGGGTTTTTTCAGGCATAAAAATCCTTAGCATGGCTTCCTTCGGAAGGGAAGTAAAGCCGTTGGTCCCATGTCGTAGATTTACGGCACGTAAAAGAACCTCAAGCGTGATAGAGAGGCCTCTGGGCAAAATTAAGCGGTCTTTCATGCCCAATTTAGAATGGGATACTGAGAACCACAGCAGTTAAAGAACGTCCATAAATAACACACCATTTTAGTATGCTAGCTAAAGCCATAGAAGATTGAGTATGTGGTAACGTGGTGTTAGTAGTAGTTACTATGAGCCCATTGCTCTTACTTGTTTTTCTGATTGCAGCACTTCTGTCAGACCCCAATTAGGAAAATAAAGCTATCATGATTTTTATTACTGAAGATTGCCAGTTTAGTGAATTTTATTACTAAAGAAAGAGAATCTTAATTTGCCAAATGGATGCAAAATCAAAAGTCATAATTTCAAAATTAAATGGAAGTGATTTTCTTTTAATTTGAAGGTCTAGTTAATGGGTAATTACAATTATTATATTCTTGCTCATATTATTATTATTATTATTATTAGCTGTATGCATTAAATTTAATTACGGTTATTTGCATTGTTAAGAATATCTTGAATTAAATACTGAACAAAAATGCACACATAATTTGTCCAGTGGAAGAAAAAGAAGGAAAAAAAAAAGAGCTAGTCAAGAGCTTGGTTGCAGCATACACCTCTGCTTAGACCAATCACTACCAACCTCAAGTGTAGCTCTACAAAATCTAACCTCTAGGCTGCTGACGAGGTAAATCAGAACATCTAGTTTTGAAATATAGAATACTTCAATTCCATGCAACACCTTCCATGCAGTTGGAACAAACTCATTATCACATTGTACTTTGCATCACCTGGTTTTCACTCTTGTTCCACACTGAATGCTTTACACACACCATCCATAGTTTCTTCCAATGGGAAGTTGTGACATCCTAAAAAAGTATAAGGTAATCACACAGTAGTGATTCTTAAGCTGAACTGTGCTGCCATCAGAAAATATTTTGACCAATGTTGCACCTGGATACTACTCTTCCAGAAAATTAATAATTCTTGTTAGAAATACCCATTCTGCATATTTTTCACTATTCAGCACATAATTCACAACAATCAAGGCATGTTTGGAGTCAAGAACCTGCTACAACAGTAAGCATGGTAATTTGGTGATGAATCCAATGGCAGATCTTAAGCACAAGCTGTGTAATACTCCACAAAGTCAATTTAAATACTTATAGTGTCAGTCAGATTTCTCTCTACTCTTAACAAAATATTGTGATAGGTTTCTTTTCACAAAGCAATGAGTTTTAAAATGTTTGATTTTGTTTGTATTACAATCAAAGCATCATTCACATATCCATTTAGTTTTCCTTAAATTATGCATACCTTTACAATCAGCCCATTTTTGTAGGTTCAAGGATGTGCTAAAATTGTTTCTTCAACAAATGAAGCAATGTCAAAACCAGCACAATCATTGCATGAATTGGTCATACATTTTTATTATTTTTTTTCTCACACAAGTTTAATCAATCGCTCAGAAAAAGGGAAGCATTCTATAACATTGAACAACACTTTAACACAAATCCCTGAATGCACACATGTTGTGTGACATTTTGGCATTGATCAAGACATGTGAAGGATGAATAAAAATAAATAAACAAAAATTCATAAATTTAATTTTCATGTATTAATATTCTCCTGGAAAGATCTTGTAACATTGTCTTATTGCCATAAGAACGGTATACTTTTCACCAGTATTATCCCTCAAAGAAATAATTTTTTTCCAAGGATTGGTGACATGCTTTTTTATCTAACTGCTTATGACGGGTGTTTTATGTTCCTAATTCTAAAGATGTCATGAATTCTTTTGAATTAGAAAATTAATTTTCAGCTCATTTTTTACCACTGTCCTTTTCATGGGGATTTTGTAGTAATGAGGTGTTTATTCTCCTAATTGGTTTATCAAAGAAGCATCTCTTTCTTGGGGATGGATAATGACACTGTTAATTGCCAGGACCGTACCAACACCACCGGTGTGCTGAAACTTTATCCCACAGGATTTTTTACATGCCAGTAAATCTACTGATTGGGGCTGTTCCTTTTAAGCACACTTAAAAGGCATCAGTCTGGACCAGGTTTGGACCTGCTACCTAGGATCAGATTTCCGGAGCTGATGATGCAACTTTCAGTTGCTTTCAGGAAATTCTTTTTTCTGTACTCTCTTTCAATAAGTCCATTGGTTTTTAACATCTAATTATTTTCTGCATATTTTGATTTCATATTCACCCTTTCTTCTTTTCTTTCTTTTTAACAAGATAGACATTTTAAGCTATAACATCTTCTGTTCATTTTTTCACACTTTTAGTATAACACTGCTGAAGATGAAATCTGTAAGAAGGAAGTGTGCTACAAGATAATACAGCCAATACCAGAGGCAGCCACCAATATATTACACAATGGCCATGGAAGCCTACAAATTTACAAGAGGAAATATGATTACACTGTACATAATCAATGAATCTAGACTATTAATAGTAAGTTAAATTTGGAGTCTACAGCATTTGTTTGAAGGAATTAAGTTTTATATGTCCCACCTGAAATGCTTATCTCTGCCTCACACATAATATTTTCTCCAATGTAAACAACAAGGTGACTTGTTTCCTAAATATAGTAAGAATACACTACTAGTATGTATTGAAATTCCTGCCTTCTAAGTTTGGATGTTGTAAGGATACTTTTAGCATGATGAAATTATCCACAAAACCAGAAAATCACTGTAAGGTACTACATTTGTTTTGTTTTATTTTTGTTATTTTAATTTTCTTGAAATATCAGTTAGCATAATTATTTAAACTGTAATACTTTAACATGTAGTTTCATTATGTCAAAATATGAAAACCATTTATTCAAAACATTTTTATTGTGTATAGGAAAAACCTGTGGTCGTCTCCTTAGCGCGGTGGTAGCGCAGCTGCCTACCAAGCGGGAGACCTGAGTTTGATCCCCAGTTCTGGCGTGGGGATTTTTCCCCCGCTGGGAGACCTGGACCGGGGTGCACTCAGCCTTGTGAGGTCCCTGGGGGGCCAATTGAGGAGCTACTTGATGGAGAAGTAGTGGCTCCAGGTCGTAAGGACCGCATTAACCGGCCGGGAGGGGCTCGAGGCGCTGATCACGTCTCGCCGGGAGGGGCTCGAGGCGCTGATCACGTCTCACCCTCCAATACTGCACCCCATCCATGACGTCTGTAGTGGACCGAGATAGGGGACGCAGCGGCCGGGCGGTAGGCCAAGGCTCCCCGTGAGCTGTCGTGCCATGGAGTTATGTTATAGGAAAAACCTCGGGCACAGGATTTTATCTGTTAAGGGGTGCAAGCTGACAGGAAAGCTAGAATGAGATTACATGCCTTGCCATTATATTTAGCACTCACTCGCTCTAGTTCCTCTAACATTTCCTTGGTGTAAGTTTCATTTTAAAATTAAATAAATATGGAACTTCATTTTGGTGTAGAATGTTAGCAGTTTTTAGTTCAGTTAAGTATTCACCATGTTTGAGGATGTCTAAATTACTGCAGATCACTTTTGTTATATATGTATGGTATATACATATTACAGAGGCGTAATATTACAGATTTTATGAAAAAGTCAAATCATGCATAATTTTGGAATAAAACACTTAAAGACCAAAATAAAAAGTATGTAGTGTGTGCATTGAAGAACATAGGTCAGCAGCAAAAGACATTGCTAACTTCGGAATACCTAGAGTTTGCAGACAGCAGTTGAACCACAGTAACTATGGCTCTTTCTCTTACAAAACAAATTGTGTATCAGATTGTTCACTCAGCCATTTTACCTGTGCCACTAAGTCTGATGTAAAAAAAACATGCGCAAACAGTACCAGAATTGTGTGTTGTATGATATGTATGTTTAGGCAGTGAATTCAATAACTTGGTAATAGATGATACCCTCCCTAAGGGGATATTATTCAAGCAGCAAAAGGAAATAAATCTGTGGTGAGGCAACTTCATAGGTGAGAGTAAGAACGGAATAAGCAATAGAGCAGAGGTTGCAAAACGTCACAAATTTAAGACGCAATACAGATACCACCCGCCAAGCACAAAGTGAAGGCAAGGGTGGATGCAGTAAATAAGATGGCAGTGGCATGTAACTGTCACTGTATTTAATAGTATTGACTACAGAATGAACCTTTTTAGGGTATTATGTCATTTTATCTGTATTTTATTTCACTTTTTCTGCTTGGACATATGGACGACACTCTCCAGCTGACTCATAATTAGCTAGTGTTAATTGTGCATGAAAGCTGGCATCAGTTAGGCGTGTTCTTCTTCTAAACTTTAATGTGTTTAATTTAGAGAGAAACTATTCACAGGTGTATGTAGAACCATACATAGTTGTGATTCTGGATCAAACGATCAGAGATGCAGATATTTAGAAGAGCCAATATGTTTGAATACTTCTAAAGCAACAAATTTCTTAAGCTTAATTTTACAAAATTGTTATTTTGGAGATCAGCAACCTCAAATTGCAACTGTGGTCTTATGCTCACAATAGATAAATAAAAGGGATTTGTAAAAAGGAAAACATTTCCATGTTTGCAAAATCACAAAACTGTATAACTCTAAATTCTGTAAACAAAAGTTTCACGGTATCGCAATATTTATGCATTGGTGAATCAGAAATATTTGAGAGTGACTTCAGACAAAGAAAATTATAAAATTTACATTGTTTTAATTGCACATTCCAAATGTTTATCATGGAAAATGACTTCACCACATTACACATGTCAATAATGTACTGATCACGACCTTGAAGTAAGCAATTTAGCTTGTTCAAAAACATCTGTTATGAAAGCCAAATCACAAACCCAATCTTCCTTGTCTAGCTCTCGAATGTGGTCTCCCTGAAAGAGTATACCTTCATATATTGCATTAGCTAACATGAGTTAGTGACCATAGTGAAATAAACAAATCCAAATGGTCACTACCACTACCAATTATAATAATAAATAAATAAAATTGTGATAAAAATTACAAGAGCCTTTCATGCCTACTCAGCCATCTGACTCCATTGAAATAGTGCAGGATTTTGTGTTTCCTCTTCTAGGTGTTTCAGCAGAATTGTGAAACTTTTGATGCTTCAAAAAGAACTACTTTTGTTAATGGTTTTAAAAACATCCATTAGCCGTTTTGCATTCACAATCTTTCCACAAAGTACCTCCTGAAGGATGATGCATTGGAAAAAATGTACTTTTTCTGGCATTTGCAACATATTAAATAATTGCTTTAACCTTCCTGCCAGACTCTTTTCCCCAAGCATTGGTGGAGCACTGTCTGTGCCGCTGATACCAATCCTTTAAAGTCTAGATTATTTTTTTTCTACTGTACTTTTCAATGCTTGGGACAGTTCCTCTCCCGTTGTTTGTTCCTTAAGTGTTACTTGATGCAAAATATATTTGTGCAAAGAAAGATTCTCATTTGCACCACAAATGAAAATTACCAATTGAACCTTGTAGTTTATGTCTGTTATCTCATTCAGTGGTAAAGAGTAGTTTACAAACTCATTAACTTTGTTTTTAATATCATTTTTAATTATTTCTGCAAATTTTAACACTAGTCTTGACAGCGTTAGAAGACAAAAGTATGTTTTGAAAAATATCTGCTTGTTCAGGACATATTTTAATAATATCACATAGACAAGATTTTGAAATTGTTCTATCTGTAGAAGTTTTTATTGGTTTTCTGCTTTTTTCAAGCTACATTTGAATACTAAGTCCCTAATATTTTGCATTGAGCCACAGTATGAACTATTTTAATTTACATCAAGTCAGCATATTTTTGTGACTTTTTTCATGATGTCATTAAATATTACTGCTGTTGACACCCATTAATACTTTGAAGTACAATAAACATCTTGCATTATCGCTGTGACTGCTGAAAAAATATTTTTCTTCCCATTCAGCCCTAAATGGATGTTTCCGTGGTTTTGAACAGATTTCTGACAATAGAATATGCACTATTCAAATAACAGACGAACCACCACTGATATTGCTCCCAAAACTAGGGGAAGGAGTTGAGGGAAGAGAGGGATGATGTGACGTGAAAGTTGTGTCACAGGCCAGGCACTGTCTTGCAAGACCAAAATTTGTGATGCCTGCAATAGAGCAACCAAGGATTCAATGAACACAAGAGTTAAAAGAATAGAGTAAGAAAATTAAAAATAAGAAATAAGTAGAAAATTGGAAGAAATCACAGAGATGCTAAATATCAGAAGTATGGAAAATATGGAAGAAAGGTGCACAAAAGTGTATATGTACACAGATGGTGTATGATGTATTAAAAGAAAAGCAAAGAAACTGAAACCTACAGAAATATGCATTAACAAGGACTTAACACGCCAACAAAGGAAATTGTAAAAAGTATTAATAGAGTACAGAAGATCAGCCACACAAACAGGGCAAGCAACATACGTTAAAACGGAAACTATGAATGACACAAAACTAGCAGACTGGACACCTGAGAAAAAGGACAATGGGATGACAGTACCTCAATCAGTGAATAAGTGAAAAACTGAATGACATACATGAAGTTACATGAAGAGGTATCAACAAGGGAATTGAACGACTGAAGCAGAAAGTGTCAATATGGTAAACAAGCAGCAGATCTAGTAGGCAGACGGGCAGAGGGAGGGAGAAAAGGAAGAAATGCAGAGCAACACAACAGAGATGGGGAAAGGAGGAGACATGGAGCTAGAGGAGAGGGGGATAATAGAAGTTACGGTAATAATGAAAATGGAAAAGTGGTCATTAAGGTAAAGAAATAGACGGAAAAGAAACCAGTACCAAAAATAATTGACAAAAGGGCATGAAGAAAGATGAAATAAAGATTGGGATTCATAACTGGGTGGATGAAGAGATGGGGAAATTTACTA
This sequence comes from Hymenopus coronatus, assembly GCA_030762935.1. NCBI lineage: Eukaryota > Metazoa > Arthropoda > Insecta > Mantodea > Hymenopodidae > Hymenopus > Hymenopus coronatus. The sequence goes on from CM060900.1 coordinate 346,496,497, forward strand.
GTCTTGGGTAGAAAATAAGGGGAGTGAGGGGGAAGGTGATAGTGAGATATGCGTTAGGAAGGTCAAAATGTCAATCCAGTGGTACACAACAGTGAGAAAGGTGGTGGTATCAACAAGAACAAGGAGGGAAGTGCAGGCTAAGTGCAACAGGATGATATCAAACAGGGCATAAACAAACATGCAAATGTCTAGAACATTATACTCTGTCAGGGTAATGAAAAAGCTCAGCAGAACGTTGTGGGCACAACTATTGCAGACAAGGTGTATAATAGTTTATTACATTAAATAGGATTAATATAATAGAAAAGAATGAAAATAATAAAAATTACATCACTCTTCCTTCTCCTGCATGTCCATGTAACATCAGACACGCATGTGCACCATGAGGTTTCTGTCAGTGGTGGGAGAAAGGGCATTGCAAGTGGCAGTGAGCGATCACAAAAATCATAGTGTACTGTTTACTGTAAGAGTATATAAACTGAGAATTATTAGCAGTATTGTCAGAATGTTCAACACCTAAGTTTTCCTCTGGTAAAGTCCCTTAGGGGACAAGTTGGCAAGATGTTGCCATTTACTTGCAAAAGCAAGTACTTGTTCTCATCCTACATTCAGCCATACTCGTGCATATTGTGACAATGGGTGATGGTAAACTCTCCTTCCATCCCCACCTTTCCCACCTTCTTAGAATGGTGGCCGGCTAAAGCGAAGGGAAAGCAGTTGAAAGTGTGAGCTGTGTGAACCAAAATATGGTAATATTTTTATTACCTGACAAGCTATAGTTTATTGTATAAATACATATTATAAATTAAAGATGGCCATATTGTACATTGCAGAAATGTGAAAGAATTTATGCTAAAACTTGGAGTTCCAAACTATGACGCAAATGAATGAGGACTGTTTACTGATGCTTTCAAATGAAGTTTAAAGGATCCACCTTTTTAATAAAAATATGTTTGCTATTCAGTGATCGTATAATATGGAAATCGGAAATTACTATTATTGTGACTTCACTACAGTGAACACAACTGTCAAGTTTGTAGTGGGGCATGAATTGATCACTGGACTAATAAGAAGCCATCAACCAATGTTAAAAAACTTGAACCTGATTTGTACCCTATCAGAAAGAACATGCTCAAATGTGTAAAACCTTTGAATATTACATCCTAGCATGCAGATATATGCAAAGTTACAGAGTGGAAAAAATGTGAGTTGTCAGTGTACAATCGCAGTGAAATTAGTTTGAATTGCTGGCAAGATTGTTACTGTGGGAACTGCTGGGCAAAGGAGGGAGCAGCGAACTGTTCACTGTTGAATTTCTGGGTGCCTTACAAGGATAATAATGGAATACATTAAGTACATTCAGTAAATTACTATGAACCTGAAAAGTTAACAGTAAAAATAATTCTGGCATAAACAATTTCTGAATTTTAACCATTGAGCAGGCATTTTTTGTGAGTGTTTAAAACATGGACTGATGTATATCTGTGATTTTGTTGTGTTTGTTAAATAACACTGATGTGAACTTGTAATGGTGTAACAATGTTGTCAAATGCATGTCATTGAAGCACAATAAGAATTTTCACCATGCTTCCATTTGTCAGAGACATGGGTGGAAATTAGCAGCACTAATTACCACTAATGAAACTTTGAAAATAGCAGACTGTTGTATTAGTACTTTATCTTGCTGTGAGAACAAAATGCTGTAAGGAAAGTTTTTTTTAAAAATTGGAAGTGAAACAATCTTTGAAAGATTTATTTGCTTGTAAAGTTTACTAAATAGAAATATATCATAAGTAAGAAGAGCAATTTAAAATATGAAAATCCAATTTTAAGGATGGTCATGGAAAAACTTGGAAATAGTTATTTACTTCTTTATTTATTTGCTATGTAAACTTTACAGGTTTCCCCAACTACAATGTTGCTTAACAGGAAACGTTACAATATAAGTAAAACAATTAAAAACAGAATTAAAATACTACAGCATTAACTACAGAACAAATCATATTTGAAACAAAAACAAAAGACGCTGGTAATGTGTAATGGTAATATATTAATCTACTATTGTCAATAAGTTATCATAAAGCAAAGCAAACCATGATTTTCATGCTAAATAATTCAACAGGTAAATGGTTTAATTTATACAGATTGCATTCTAAGTATAGGTGAATACTTGTGTGAATCAGTGTAAACCATTGGAATAAAAAGGATATTACAAATTCCATTTGATGTAATATTTGGACATAAAAATATATGAATTACCTTGAGCTAGGATTGTCAATTCTATTATGAGTAGTTTGTAAAGAAAAAGTAATGAATGACAATTTCTTCCATGTGATAAGCTTCTACACTGAAATGAAGTAAAATCATAAATGAAATGAATCATAAGAACTAAACTTAGGATAGCAATGAATTGTTTTAAGAAATGTATACTTCAATAACTTGCATTGAATAGTTTCAATTATTTTAATATATTTAGCACTAGCAAGACCCCATACAACAGAAGCATGTTCAAGTCTGGATCTCACAAATGAATTATACAAAACAAACAAAATTCTGAAATTGTGAAAGAAAGGTGAATTACAATAATAATTCCAGATTTCTATATGTTGCATTAACAATTGTAGTAATATGTTTTGCAAATGATTAATTCTTTGTTACAGGTTACTCCATGATCATTTTTTGTTTCCACATTTGTAATTGAATTTGGTCTATACTATCACATTTTAAATCAAGAATAAGAGATGTGTTTCATAAAATTATAAGATTGTTGCATCATAGCAATTCAATATTGGAGTTGAGTAAAATTGTAATACAACTAAAAGGGTTAATTCTTAAAAATAATTTAATTTACATTATTGAAGCCTAAAGCAAGATTTTATTTAGCTAAAATAGAGATAAGAAGCAATAAGCCCACATTAGTCAATGAATCAATGGTCACCTTTAACAAAGTAATATAACATGTATCAATAAGAAGAAACATTCCAGGTAACATACATTCACAATATTGTAGAAATTATAAAAAGAAAAAGAAGAAAAATTATAATAGTATATCAGTGCCATATGTGACTGCTCTCATGTTTGCTTTGCTACGTAGCAGTGGAGCTGGAGTGTGGTAAACAAGAAATGTGGCATGACAGTAACAGGAGACTTTGAAACATGAGACATTTGATTCTTCTAGAACCTTTGGTTTCCACAACCTTCCAGAAAATTCTATGATGTCATTTTCTAGCTATAAAAGTAGGAAGAATTGCATGCTGGTGTTGCTGTTGTGAGCGTGTTGTGGATTGTACTGAGTCATGAGTAACTGGAGTATTAGTGCACAGTGGTCTGTGAGCCATAGATGACATGCAGCTTTCAACCTTTTATGCATCAAAATGTTGAGTGAACTATTTGCAGCAGTGAATTTAAGAATTTATTTGTAACCAATTTTGGAGTCAGAAAACACATGTGTTACAATATCAAATAATTAAACAGCAATTGTGATTAATTTTATTTACTCAAATACGGCTCATGCAAGAAACTTTTGTGTTTCAACATTTTCTTTTTCTTTCTTAATTTCCATTATCTCACACTGAATATGTTTGTGAGATTTAATAAGACTGTTACATTATTGGTGAGTACATAGTTGTTTAATCAGTACATCCTCAATTTGATTATTTGTATGCCCATGTAATTAAATGAAACAGAGGTTGGTACTTAATTGTGTTGATTAAAACCTCTGACTGGACATAGATGACCCACCACTTTCACATTTTTACCACTCTGTAACTTTGCACGTGTGTGCAAGCATGGGTGTGGGTGTGTGTGCGCACAAGCATGTAATATTCAAGGGTTTTACATATTTGTGTGCTGTTTTGGAAGGTGTATAAATCGGTTTCAAGTTCTTTTAACATTGATGTTCCCTTGTGAAAAAGACCAGCCATGTTGGAAAAAATGGAAGTAGGTTCTAAGAATGCTATTGTTGTGCACCAAAGTCTTGAGCCTTGAGTTATGGTTTCCCTCCTCTCATTAAGCTCAGCTAAGTGAAACAGTGTGTAAGAGCTTTAAACGGCGAAGGAGACAGTTTCTAGTATATATGCAAGGAATTTCCACTACAATCTGAAGTAAAAGTAAAATAAGTATATTCAATAGTCCTGATATAAGAAAACTAATGTTTGATATAGGATTTAAATTTGTATGGCTGAGAAGGAGAAAACAGCATGGATAACTTTCTATGATGCTTAAAAATGTCTTGGTAACAGGTATGTTAATTATTATAACACTGCAGCTAATATGCTTGAAGTATACAAAGAAATTTGTTCTAACGTGCATATGAACATTTATTTTCCATATTGTCACCTAGATTATTTTCCCAAAAAGTTAGGATTCTTTAACGAAGAGAAAGGAGAATGATTTCATAAGAATCTGCAAGATTTTGAAAGGAGGTACCAAGAACATTGGAGTATCAATATATGTACATGCTAACTATCGTTGGATGTTAAAGCATGAATTACGGGGTAATCCCAAAAGAAAGGTCTCCAAAGCGCCGGGGTCACAGGGAAACTGTTTATGTGGATGTTGCCCATATTACTTTTTTCTTTCCCCCTCCACTCTCTATAGAAACCATCATACATCTGCTAGCACTCTCAGTCTTGGCTTGGCAGCCAGTTATAATGGGGCTCCCATTAGCCACTACCACCCGGTGCGAAGTTCATGCAGTTATTCGCTTTTGAATGCAAAATGGGTTAAACCAATCAAAATTCATGGACAGTTGAGGGACATGTATGGATGTCAAAAATGTCCGCAAGTGGTTTAGGGAATTTACAGATGGTCACACAGAAATTCATGATGAGGAAAGCAGCAGGAGACCGTCCATTTCTGACTTAACAAGCACAAAGTTTGAACAAATCATGCTTCAAGATTGGTGGATCACTCTCGATGAGCTCTGCACTGTTCTTCCTGAGATTTCTCAAAGCACCATTCATTGGACTTTGGTTGAAGAGTTGGAGTTTTGGAAGGCGTACTTAAGATGAGTCCCAAGAATGCTGACAGAAGATCACAAAAGGCAACATGATGAAAAATCCCACCAATTTCTTCAACGATATGCAGATGAAAAGGACAACCTTTTGGATTCAATAGTTAAGGGTGATGAAACCTGGACTTCCCACTTCACACCTGAGACCAAACAACAATCACGTGAGTGGCAGCATTTCGGTTCACCCAAGCCGCAAAAATTCAAGAGAACACAGTCTGCCGGTCAAGTCATGGCAAGTGTGTTTTGAGATCGAAAGGGGATATTGTTGGCCAGCTTTTGGATCCTGGGACAACAATAAATACTGACAAGTATTGTCAGACATTAAATAAACTCAGACAGGTAATTCAGAACCGAAGAAGAGGAATGTTGAGCAAGGGCATAAGCCTTCCCCACGACAATGCTCAACCCCACACTGCCCATCAAACCATGAATCTTCTGCAAAAGTTTGGGGATGTCAGCACCCATCCACCCTATAGTCCAGACTTAGCACCCAGTGACTACCTCTTGTTTCCCAAGTTGAAAGAACAATTGGCTGAAAGGCGCTTCGGTGATGACGATGAAGTGAAAAATGAAGTCCATCACTTCAAGAACATGGTGGCAAGCTGGTATGACATGGGCATACAAAAACTGCCACAGCATCTACAAAAATGCATCGATCGAAATTGCAATTATGTGAAAAAGTAGAAAAATGTTCAAGCTTCAAAACTATGTAACATTTGTTGTCAATAAACATTTCTTTGTATTTTAAAAAAAAAATTGGAGACCTTACTTTTGGGATTACCCTTGTACCTGAAGACAAACAAGAATGCCACATCTGCATGGCAAGTCATGAACCCCAGTCATGCAGTTGAGGCAAAGTACAACAGTATAATATCAGGATGCCAAAGAAAAACCTGGGAGACAACTGCTCCTTTGAAGGTGACACTTGAAGCTGGCAAGTCACTGGATGAAAGCATCTATTACTGTCTGGCAAACAGTGCCAGATTCCAGGTGACCTTATATGGCTCTATCATACCATGAGGACTTAAGGCACATTGCAGAAATCCCCAACATTTCTGGGGTGGCCCATATAAGGTAACCATTCCTATCAACGGCATGGAACATATATGGGGTAGCCCAAATAAGGTAACTTCGTATCGACATGGTATGCTGCATTTGGTATCTGCCTGAGTGGGGAATTGATGTTGGTTCATCTTGATCGTCTTGCTACATAGCACAGATAACCAGAATTTTCTGGAAACTTCCCTTCCCCTCCTTCAAAATATTCTAGAATTTCCTGTCGAAATTTCCATTGGCTGCATAGGCAAGCATGTTTGCCAATTAGTGAGTCAGTGTGTGTGACAAAGTGCCTGAATTCTCCAAATGAGTTTGTGATGACTGATGCAAAGTGCTGCAAGTGCTACTACTGCAGGAGATTATAGGTTTCTTTTATTTGACTTCCCAGCCAACAATGAGGCTACATTATACATAATTCATCATACAATGATGTTGCAAAATAGTGACAGTAGTAAAAAAAAAAAAAAAGTCTGATTCCGGTGACATTGAAAAGTTCAACTATATCATATTAGCGAAGTGACAATAAGAACTTAAGTGACACTGAAACTGAACTAGTCAGAGGATGTTATATAAAGCAGATAAAAGGCACATTTCTAACATCATTACAAAATGTTGACAATCACACACATTTTGATTTCAAACAATGTGGATATGAGTGCGAAAAATGTGTATGATGTAGTCTATGTACATACTTAAATTTGTTTTCTTTCAATTTATAGTTTTCATACTTATCTATGTTATCTTTAATAACATTCAAAGAAAAACTAATAAATCTGCAAGGTGTCAAAAGTTAGCGTGTTCATATGCTCTTGTGCTCCAATACAGCAGCCACCACTGATGGTATTTTTATCATTGTTTAAAATTTTACAAATTTTATAACATTTTTAGAATATATTTTATATATATATAAAAATGACCTTACAATCACTCAAAATCCTCATTGGAATACACAGAATTTTGCAATTTAATCTATCTTATTGTACTTCCATGTTTTAGTTGCATATCTATTGGTAATGGTAATTCATTGACCATAAGAGCCTCACTAACAAAAATATCTGTAAAGTGTCTTGGTACTTTAAGTCTCAGGAAGAAAAATTAAGGTTTATTCATATTACAAGTAAAAGTTTCACTATTAGTTTCACTTACATTGATAAGATAATCTAGTAAGCTTAAAATGCAAAACCTAAAGAAAATAAAAATCATCTTGATAATCCATCTTGTTAAATCATATCATAAAAATGCCAACTATATTATATGATTTAAAAATAGGCTTAATGTGGAGAGAGTTGTTCCTGCATGTTGTTATTAAAAATGTTTGCATTTTCCATATTTAAAGGATTACTGTGATACTGAAATCAATCCGAGTTCACTTCCTCTACTCAATATGAATGAAATGGGGATGCACTTCAAACAATCAATATGAATGGAAGCATTTAATTTAGTTGTGTTTTTATTTAGCATCTGTTCAGGTGATGGATTTAAAGCAGCAGTGTTACAATGCCAGCTTGTTGAAATGATTATTTTTATTTCAAACTGCAGTCTAGTTTTGGCCAATATCCTGTAGTTTTCCTTTACATTACTTGGTGTGCACTTGTATATACTTTAAACCCATTTTTTTTTTTCAAAGTTTTTATGAGAAAAAAATATAAAAGCTGTGGGAGAGGGGCCATTAGTTTATCTCAAGATCTCTTAGGAAGAACATTAAGTCAAGGTAAGTTAATTTCTCATATAATTTTGTTTCCCAAACAAAATGTGCAATTACATATATTGCCACATTAAAATCTTACACTACTCACAGAAACTAAAATTTCTAGGATGAATTTATGTATTCTACAGCTTGGATTGCATTTGTTTTCTGCAAAAAGGCTAAAAATTACTTCATATTTGGTGAAGACATATATTATGCTGCGACTAAATGAAGGAAAAACCGACTGAGCTACAGAATGCCTTTTTCTCTCTAATATAGGATAATCCATGTCAAATAGTCTGCAATGCACCAAAAATTACCTTCTTTTGTTTAAATAAAATGTCTGGTAACATACTGAACTCTGCAAGACAGAAAAATAATGCACATATTTTTTTAATGTGGAATAGAATATATGTAACACATTAGGTAAACCATTTTTCACTCATTTTATATGTGAAACACACACAAAAATGTGAGTCTTCTGCAAATTTATATTCAGTGTAATTTAGAACTATGGGCTTCTTCAAAGAACCAGAACTAAGCAAACTTTAGCTGCAAATAGTTTTTTGTAATTAGTTTTAGCATGCAAATTACAATTAAGTAGCGTCAATACTAACAAAATTTGTTCTATGTCAACAGAATTTTAGAATCACTCAGGTTAATTATAAAATGATCAGACAGACACAAGCTTGTTATGCAAACAAATTTGTGTGTTTGATATTATATGTCATTGTGTAGTGCTTTTAAATGAACATTGCTTTAAGAATATTACATGGCTTCCTAAGCAGGAAAACGTGTTGAATTTGATATTAACATGGTCTAAGCTATTCTGCTTTATATTGGTGTGAGGCACTACTTTTCAGTTTGCTTATTGTTCACTTTCCATGATACAGCAGAGCGCATTTCCTATTCACATTATTACTGTACTTGAGATTAACACTATTATGCCCACCCAAAAGAAACTTGTTTATCATGCATTTAATGGTAATATAAATTATTTGGTTTCGATTGAGCCACGGCAATATCACTACTCCTGACGGCATGAAACAACAAATTAACCCTATTAGGCATTACATGTGGCCTTCGATTCAATGTCACTACCAAATAAAATACTACTTAACCTACGAAAATCAAATCGGATGGACAATATATAATAGTTAACGAGAAAACGTATGTTCTTAATGCTGAATTCGCTGTTTCTAAATTGGAAAACCAGCGTGCTACGGAAGGTCATATTATTCGTACCCACTTTTCAATGACTGCTTATTGCGTAGTCTTTCACTATAACAAAATGACAACGGCACAATTATCTCATTTCGCCTAGTCATGCACCTACCTAGCATAAGAATTAAGTTGAAATGTTAGCAAACTGTATTTATCGAAAAAAAAGAAGAAAATATAACCTAACTTACCCTAATTTCGCAACCTAGGTTTAAAATTACTGTCATACAATAATTCATGTTTTTTTTCCTTCCGTTACTCTTTTGGGTGTATAATTTATACCGTAACTGGGGGGCGTAACATCGTTTCGCAATTTCGTTTTAAGTCCCTGTTCTACAGAAACTTCAAATAGCTATTCATTACCTGCATTACCCCAAAAATAAAAACATTCTCCTTTGGACTGCTACACCATTATTATGTTATATTCTTCCAAAAACCTCCTTATGCATTAATAATTGTTGCTAAGTACTAGTGCATTTTATTTCTTAAAAAACATTCCTTTCGTTGATTCCTTCGAACCGTTGATGTTGACGTGCACTACAACACTGATTTCTGCCATCTGTAGTTAAGAAGGACAACCATAACTTTAATCGAATTTCGCGAGGAAACTGTTTTAAGATTGTTTCTCTTAACTTTGAAATACAAAAAATTAAAAGTGGAAATGGGACCGTGTAGCAAAGAATTCAAGAGAGACAAATCTCACGACTTAAATGAATACTGCTTGGAGACATTTCCATTTTAATCAGCTTGTCGTCTGGTGACAAACAACAGGTGAGCATCGTAGCAGACAGAAGATCTAGAATATGTTCAGATGAATAGAAACATTTTGTTATATTCCAATAAGCCGAAACTACTTTATAATAATACAAATATGCAATCAATCATTTTTTCCTAAGATCCCATTTAGAATTTTATTCAAAATGTAACTAAAATACAAAGGCAACTGAGTACATACAGTACTGCCAAATGCTCTTTTAGAAGTGATTTCTCTGTCTTGTGACATTTATTTGGCAAATAAGAATAATAAAATATGTGCATGTGTTGCAGTATCGTGGTTCATGCCAGAAAAACGTAAAAAAATGCTAGAGGAGTTTTTTTCTTCAAAACTGTTTTTCATAAAACGATTTTTTATTTTCACTCATATTTTTGAAGATTTTTATTTGAATGGTATATCTCGCTGACACAACGTTTTATAGCGAAATTTATTATAATTTAATTTTATAACGATAAAATTAGCGTCTGATTTATGCAGGCTTTTTAAAGGTTTAATAAATGCACAAATTTTCTGGCATCAACTGGCATTATCTGTTTTATTTCCATTTAAAAATTCTATGTTGTATGTTAATAATTATAACTTAATTATGCTTGATATTTCTGCATACATTTCATATTGTTAAATGTAGGTATAGTGTTTAATTTTTTCAGAATACAAAGTGTAATAATAAAAATACAGAAGTGGCACAGTGCAATAATAATACTTTTTTAACATAATTATTTTAACTTATCTCAGCCATACTATAGAAAGTAATAAATGAATAGTTAAAACTAGTAAATACAATTTTAATACAATATTATTTTAAAGTTTTCTCTCTTGCATCTATACATCATGTAATGTCCTATTCTCTTTTAGGACATCTTTGTAGAACTCCTTTCATCACTGTATTTTACAATACTTTATCAGAGGAGAACATTCTTCTTTTCTTCACCGACCACATTTTGTTTTGGGTGAATGAACTGTTGGATAGCTTCTTTCTTCTCAGAACTTCAACTTATAGGTAGTGAATCTCCAAAGCCTGTAGGTACTACTGACTGATATATTAACACTTTTTGTTACTTTTGAGATGATGCACTGGTTGTATATTTTGAATGGTAGAATGGATTTAGCACTTTCTGTGCACCATCTTAAATTTTTAACAACCCAGTCATTGTATAGATCTTCGAGGGGAGCAGGCTCTTCTAATTTAAAATATTGTAATATTCTTTAGGAGACCAGATGCTTTCTTTTTCTCTGTTCTACCAAACATTTGATCCAGAGCCATAAACAGGAAAGGCAAACAGATACCTATTACAGAAGCTTGTTTTTTTTTTCCCCACCACCACCATCATCACCATCACCATCATCATCATCATCATCAGGAACAGTTTTTATTTTGGCTGTTGCAAGAATCAGAAAATTGATTTATAGTGTTGGCATTGTTATTTGGTTGTCTCTTATCTAAGTCAGAAAGAAAGTCCAGCAAAGTCAAAGTAATTTGATTACATCTTCTTGAGGATTCTTTCTCCAGCCAGTAGAAAATGACTTTTCTTTTCCGTTAGTTTGAAACATGTTGCACAGATTGTATAAGCATAAAAATCTCACTGGCTGATAACTTCAGAATATTCTTATTTTGCTGCCTGTCAATGAAAATCTTAATGAAACATGCATTATAGTACAAAGCTGCTTTGCACAAATTTTATGTAATCTATATTCAATTTGTGGTTCATTCTGCGTCTTTAGACATATTTCTGATTTTATTTCCATTACACTGACTTAACAGGTGGAGCAAGTATCAGTGTGCAGAGTCCTGAATAATAGATTGAAAAGTTTGCTATTTGTTTATATTTTGATAGGGAGCACTGCTTTAGGCACAAACTTTTTCTTTCTTCACAGAAAGTCTTATACATCTTATTGACTGTGGGATCTGAAGGCAAATAACCTTTCATGGTGACTCTCTGCATTTATATTTTTTTTTATATGACTCTTAATGGTAATAGATAGGTCCTTATTAACCTTTTCTGTTCTGTTGTCTTCTCTCATTTCCTTTGGCAGCCTTCCTCCTTTTGGAACCTGCTTGTAAGATAGGATAACCTATCTTCAACATGCCAGAAACTCTTTGAAAAATAGCAGCACAAATTAGCATTACTCTACCATTCTTTTTACCAATGGTGTACATCACTGTTTTGTTTTCTTCCTTTTTGCTTTCTGAGGGTTTACCCCAAGGTGAAGAAATATTCAGAAACTTATCTTGATCAGTTTTATTTAACGATGAAACTGTGCTATATCTTCATAGAAGTTCAGCAGCTTTGCCCTTTTTACCTTTAGAAGGTGAAACCTCAAGTCCATAATTGCATTTTTTATATTTTTAGGTTTACATAATCTCTCCTTGAAGCAGGATGTCATCCAAATAGAACATTTTTGATCTGTGTGCTGTTTTCAGATTCATGAGTGCATCAAGTGAATATCTAAAAATTAAATTGTAGGTGTTGTGATAATGCTACAATGAAGTCTGCTTGTGACACTGTTCCAGCCAATAAGTATTGTTATAACAATGAGTAAAATGGCATATGCTGACATGCCAATCTGTTCCATTATTGCCAACTGCTTGCTATGGAAGCAAAGCTAAGACAGCTAGGTGTAATTTTATTGTATTTATTAACTTTCGCTTTAACTGTAAAGTTGCATATTGATTTTTGCCAAAACCTTGTGATTTGGAGTGTTTATGCATGCAACAATAACCAACTTTTCCTAAAACTCAGTTCACAGGATGGAGTAAAAGGAAAGAATGAGGCTGTTACCCTGTCTAATTCAATTTATAGTATTTTGCATTTATTGACTTCTGAAAACATGCTCCTCTTTTAATATTGTACACAAGGAAAACCAAAAAATATGATTTAATGCAAAAGGTTTATCTTCTAGCTTGGAGAATGCATTCTCTTAGATGTATTCATACAGTATTTCAATTATCACAGGACAGTCTTGCTGTGTTCAAAATAGGTCCAAAGGAACAAACTTGTGATCATTTGTACTGTGTGTCACTAGTTCCTTGGGTGTAACAAGTTCAACATATCAATACAAAAAGTAATACTTTGGAGATGTTTAAAACTTTGTGTGATTACAATGGATGTTACCCCTGATCTCATTTATTGGCAGTTATTTCAGAAATTAAAAAAAAATGCATTAAACATGCCTACTATTGAACAATAAGTACAATACAAGTAACATCTTGGCTAAGCATTTAATAGGATTAGGCAAGTAAAAATATAATGAGAGCTGCAAACGAATGAATTTCTCTCTCTCTCTCTCTCTCTCTCTCTCTCTCTCTCTCTCTCTCTCTCTCTCTCTCTCTCTCTCTCTCTCTCTCTCTCTCAACGAAAATGAATTTCTCTCTCTCTCTCTCTCTCTCTCTCTCTCCCTCTCTCTCTCTAATAACAAATGGTGACTATTTACTCTTGTGTACCACATAAAGATTCCAATACATTCACCTTTAAGGAAATCCCTTGAGTATCTTCTACTGTAAATGACTATACACATAATTCCTTTCAGATGAAGTCCTATAATAATAACAACAGTATAATTGCATGCTAATATTCAGTATGAACTCTATAAGGAATTTGATCATACATATGACACAAAAACAGATATAGACTCTAGCATTTTTGTAATTTCAAAAACAGAAAAATAAATCTTTAGATAAATATGCAGATGCACACAATGATTACTCCTATGCATTTAATTACCATATGAAATAAGTGAAATTTGTTTAAATACATCTGAAGTGTACCTACTAATAATGTAGCTTCTAAAGGAAACGTCAGTAGCAGTGTGTACTTCACGACACACAATTCTACACTGCTGCTGTAAACGAGGTCATGCGTCTGACACAGTTTTGCTCTGCTCTTGAAGTGCAGTTTTGTGTTGACAGTATGGTGTAGTTCAGTTATTACAACTTATTTATTATTTTGTCCTGTACTTAGTCACAAAGCATATTATGCTCAGTACATTTTTCTACTGCACATTTTGAGTTTATTTATGATTCGTACGTGTGTTAACTCAGCTCATTAAGTGAAAGTATGATCTGCAGAAAGATTTCCAGATGTAAAAGTTCCAGGCTGCACAGCAATCCATAAATTTTACAATAAATTCCAGGCTAAGAAACCTAAAAGACAGCACAGGGTTCTTGCCAAAGAAGCATTAGATGACATTGGTCATCATTTGGAGACTTCCCACCAAAAATCGCTTAGGTAGCCATTTCTGGCTCTGTGCGAAGATCTACTAAATTCCTCCATTTATTTTCAGAGAAATTATGAAAATACTTGATATTTGTTTTTTTGCATTTTGTAATCATTGATTATTATGTGTGCATTATGTATAGGAATCATAGTCAAAAACAATGTGTAGAAACAATGGGTTTTAATGCATTTCTATTACCACAAGTATTCTCAGGTTTCTTACAATCTACTTTGTTGTGTTAGAATTTTAAAAAAAACACCTTATGGCACTTCCGGAAAAGTATTTTATAAACAAAATTTCACTTAAATACTTACTACAGTGTGATAGAAAGAAAGTGTCACACAAAGTGGAAAATTGCAGTCTTGACAATAATAGCAGCTCTTTCTTCTAATTTTCTTCTTTCCTCTTGCATCCTTCATCACATGGATATACATAGCACACTGCCTGGTTGGAGCTGTCTTCTTCTATGTTGCTGGAATGACTTCAGGAAAATGCTGTTCGATTAGGCGCAGTGTATGTGGTTATTTCCACAGTCAGTCTGCTTTAGGAGACATTACACTTGGGCAATATTTTTTAATGTGTACCGAATGACAGACATCCTATACTAAAGAGGAGTTTGTTTACTCACTGATTTTACATTAAGAATGTTTGAATTCTATAATACCAATTCCAGTAAGTGGAAAAACATTTTCTTGTGTCTTTTTCCCCTTTTTCTTGGTGTAGGATATGCTGCAGATGCTGATCCACTGATTGTGTAGTTGCACTCTATAACAACCTGAGGTTTTTCTGTGTCATTTTTCTTCACCATCTGTGGATTATGGATGGTGCTGAGAAGTATTACATCCTTCTTGTCTTTCCATCTTAGAGCCATTACTTTGCCACTTTGACAGGTGACTATTTCACCTTTATTTAGCTTTTTGGTTTTCAGAAGTTGAGACATTTCCTTCCTTGACAATCACACTACTCCATAGTTATCAGTTTTGTTGTGTATGAGGATGTCTGCCAGCTGGGGAGATGCACAGAAGTTGTCAGTTGTTAGACAATAACCTTCCCCTGACAATGGTTTCATCAAAGTCATAAGAACTTTGAATGACATCTTCAGGTTATTGTATTCCTGGTCTAAAACTCTTCTCTTTCCAGTATAAATAATAGTGGACCCATACATATCCACTCTTTGATTCCCGCCTGCGGTGCCATTAGTAGTTAAAGCGGGCGTTAAACACTACCAAAAAAAAAAACAAAAAAAAAACTCTTTGATTCACACACATGCATGTCTTTACACCAAATCTGGCACGCTTCAATAGCAAATATTGTACTCACCTCAGCCAAGCTTTATACATCAAGCTTTCATCTGTTATAGCATCTCTCTCTAATGTATACAACTGTTGAAGCTTTTGCTTTAAATGCTTGTACACATTCCAAATTTGATTTAGTTTTGGATTAGGATGTGTTTCAGAGTCATAATCTTCATTGTTGGAGAAGTGCAGTTATTTCTTCAATGTCACAAATCTCTTGTAGGAGATTGTTGCAGGAAAAATTGGAGTTAAAATCATAGTATCTTTTGACCAATACTGCTTCTCCTCTGGTTATCAGATTATACTCTGCAAAATAATTACTACCAGGAAAATACATATTTCATCATTTGCTTGGTTGCCACTATTACACTGCTGTGCAAAACCAGTTGTCTCTCTTGTTATCATATCAATTAGCTCCACATCAAAAAAGAAGCTGAGAAACTGAGTGATGTCATTGTCAGCATCCACTGCAAAAATTCAGACTAGAAGTAGAAGTAAATGGATATCTTGGTGGAGCCGGAGTTACATTGGCACCTACATGCAGCTGCACCCATTATCTTGCTGCAGTTAGATCCACAGAATTATTTGTATCTGAATCAGTGTTCCTTTCTTGTAATTCTCCTGAACTATAGCTGCCAGATTCCTCAAGAGAAACACTATCAGAATCACTGTTACTTGACATTGTGAATGCTATAAAATGAACACAGTTCACAAATGGAAGTTGAGAATATACAACAGAATGTTTCTACAAGGTGCTAAATTGTCCCATGTACTCCCATCTGATGTAAAGGTAGCACACTAGGTAGCATGGAGCACAAATGTAGTAATTCCATGTAGTGGTGTTCACTAAATTAAAGTGTTTGCACAAGAATTCTCAGGATAAAACAACAGAGAGAGAAGATTCAAATGTACATGAGATAACTCTGGTTAAAACATTTTCAGTCATTTATTGATTCCAAGAATTCTTGGGATAATAGATGATGAGGTTAAACTCAGTGTCTCAGTGGCAAAATAGACCCATATTTAATATTTTTCATTGACAAGACTTGATGGATATATGTGTATACACAAAACAATCTTATTGAAGCTTTGACAAACCTAATATTGTTCATGAAGTACCCCTTTCTGACAAAAAAAAAAATATGGTGTACCATGAGCAGAGAAAGAGTTATAGGACTAATTTTTGTTTTTTATTTAGTAGTTGATGGCTGTACATGTGTAAATACAATTTTGCTTCCCCCCCTTTTTACCTGCTCTACATGTACTTAGTGTATAGAGAAGGTATTGTAATGTGCCCAAAAATTTGATACCAAAATTTCACCAGATGTACATGTTTTAGGACCCCCTGAATCAAAAAAAATGTCAATACGCATGTGTGTGCGCGTGTGCGTGGGTGCGTGCATGTGCATGCGCATGCAGCATAACTCAAAAATGAAAAGTCCAATAAATACCAAACTTGGTATTTAAGTTCAGTATCTTCCAAGGATGTGATACAAAGATTTTTAAGACAATCTCCCTCACCCCCAACTACCCTTAACATGGATAAATTTTTGAAAGTTTTAATTTTCTCAAAAATGGCTCTAAAGATTTTGATTAAAATATTGTATATTAAAGATATTTATATGACAAATAAAATGTATATCTTGAATTTTTTGGGAATAGCCTCTGAAGACATCTTTATTCTGAAAGAATTTTACAGAATATAGCATAACTGGCAAAGTGTAAGAGATATACAAAACCTTACTACACAAAAAATGTAGTTCTCATTAAAACACACAATTTATGTTTAAATACTTTTTTTTCATGGTGTTGACCATCTTAGACATATTTCTTGTTGTTGGTTTCAGTTTTAAAATACTTACACTTTTCTCATAACAGAACTGTCAACTGTCTACAAATAATCAGATTTCAATCCCATAGCAACCCCATTTTAAAACATTTGACTGTTGGTTTAGCTTTGTGTATTCATTTATTTCCCTTCTACTTATAAGGAACTAAGTAATAAGATCTCTTCAGCTAACGTTTATCTTGATTAGCATAAAATAGATAGAAGAATAAGCTTATTAAGAATAATTTGTTACAGAGATTTAGAGAAAGTCATGTGAAAGGAATACACCAGATTTGTTTTTTTGAGATTTAACAGACAGGAAGCATACTTTTGCCCTTTTTTTTTCAACAAGACTCTACAATAGCTCATATGGCCAATATTTTGATGAGAATGATTGAAAGTTTGTTTGAGGTCAGAATTATTAGTAGAGATTTGTGGCTTCCTCAGTCTGCTAACCTAACCCCCTGCAATTTCTGTCTCTGGGGTAAACTAAAACAAAGTGTATAGGACAAACCTGCACATCCTTGAAGAATATAAAGAAAATTGCCAGTATTTCTCGATGTGAACTATGGCAAGTGATGAATAGTTTCCTAAAGAGGTGCCAAAAATGCACGAATAATGATGGTGGCCAGTTTGAGCATCTTCTTTAATAAAGTTGGTAAGTAATGTCTTTAAAATTAGTTTTAAAAATATTGCATGGTTGTACTCACACCATACTATGATAGTGGAAGATGGCAATGAAGACTGATGATGCAGACAGGAAAAATACTGTGCCAGTTCCCAGTTCATTGACTCTTGCTATATAATAATATGCTGCTTACCTAGAAGTTGAATTATGAGGTATTATAAATTTGAATTCATATGAATGGATTAAGAAGTAGCATACAGTTGAACTTGCACTTTATATTATCAATATGTTACAATTCCCAAACAATGAGCACCTGAAAACCAAGGGTGTGTATATACAATGAATAATAAGATTGAAATAAATTAATTTCAGAAGAAGACTAAGAATATGAGAAAGTAGAATCCAAGTGATATTTCTTACAAAATTATTAAGAAATCTGTTCTTATTTTTCTAGTTCAACACAGTCATTAACATGGTCTGTGCCTGTAAGAAGGTGCATTAGGAAATATTATTGGAAGAGCATTTTCTCTAAGCTTTGGTATTTTTGTTGGCAGTTCCAATGTTTCCCCACTTAATGTTGTAGTTCTGTTTATTTAAATGATATATAGTGATCAAAATATTTTATACAACAGGGATTAGTTTTGAGAAGTCTGTGGAAATGTTCCTTGTTCAGACTTTAAGATGACAATCATCTATGGGCAGAGAAAATTTTGCAACACTTTCAGTTTTTGATTCATAATTTGATTGGCATTCAAACATACTACAATGAGAAGGTATTTTCATATGTTTCTACCAATGAAAAAGAAAAAAAGAAATAAAAAAAAAACAGTTGTATTATCTTTTCTGTATCCACAATGTTGATAATAAATATGGATATGTATCAGAACATATAGGGGAAAAAATCACCTTGTTACACATTTGAAATGCACATTGAATTAAAATATGTCTTAAACACACATAATGTAAGAGCAGAACTTGCAGCACACATAAATCATGAAAACAAAGTGAGAATATAACGCTGCACTTTTTTTTGCCATTATTACTAAATTGCAATAAAAATGGATATTAATACTCACTATATGAGCATTATTGAAAATAAACATAAGTATATACCATGCTATAATACAGGGGTTTGTCCTGACCAGCACAAACAGCTGATTTTCACGAAGTGTAGTCTGTCTTTTTCATCAGCCACAGTCTTCAAGAAATGATAAAATGCAGAAATCATAGGAAAGCAAGTTTTTAGAATTTTGATTTAGACATAAGTAACAACTTCAGTACCTCATCCCTCCCGAGTCGTAAATGAAATATCTAGTGTGAAATTCCTAATGATGAGGATTACAATAGCAATATTTATTGGACCACCTGTGGTGCCATAAATAGTTAAAGTGGGCATTAAACGCTACCAAAAAAAAAAAAAGGCATACTTTAGCTTTGTTTCAACGAAGTATTATAAGTTGTATTCTTATTTTCTAATATATTTGACTAACATGAATTACAGTTGGTGTCAGCACCTACCTACATTTGTAAGGTGACTTCTGTTTCTTCTTTTCCCATTCTGATTTCTGTTCCCTTGGACTAGAATCACTTTGTATTTTCATAACTTGCAGAGACAAACTTGACGCATTACAGCAACAACCTCTGAATATTCTTTTTTTCCACAGTTGGCTCAACCTTTAAGGTGTACTTGTCTCAAAGTTTCCCTAGGCAGTGAATAACAAAGACATTATGGATTATTTGAAACAGAAGATGCTGTGCACCTGGCCCTGTTGTTGACTGGCCAGAACCTAGCCAGTGAGAGTATAGGGCACTGTGACATGCAAAGCAACATTATTCCCTCCTCAGCACAGATCATACTCATCATGGCCATTGAAGTGCAACACATGGGCCAACAACTTCCCACTGACAGCATCTGAATCTAACATACCAGGCTATTGTTGTTCCTCTTCACCTTGCAGTAAAGCCTCTGACAGGACTTTCAAAGCTTGATCCACATATGAAGGTGCATCCAAATTAATCACTTTTGGAAGCCTAGTGGTTTAGGTGCTTACCATTTGGAAACACTGATAGGTATTTGATGAAGTCCCAAAGTACAGTGTACTAGTCAGTCATGATATGAATGCATTTGGTGGGAACATGAACTTAACAGTTACGAAACAAGTGGGCACAGCACTATCAGGCGAAGAAAACCTAACTATCAGCAGGTTAGTAATGTTTTCATTGTCCATCTATACCTTCCCACTGTTGGCATACCCCTTATTCCCCTTGGATCCAAAATCTTGACAATGTCAACAACACTGTGGCATCCTTGTCCAAGTGAATCATATTGGAGTCGTGGTTTTCTTTATATTGCATGAATCTCCAAACATCAGGTCACAAAATGGGAAAAACTCTCTGATAATCTGGGATTATATGTAGATGAGTTGTGTGCCAACAAGAAGGGCACAGGTGGCTTGTTGTTTCCTTCCTTAGGTGAACCTTCATGTTCTTTAGCTTTTGTTCTTCTTTTTTATCATCCTCTCAGCCAGTGGGTGCAAACGCGTGTTGTGGATCTTAAGCATCCCAACCAACTGTATTTCTTTTCTTTTTTTTCAGATTTGATTCAGAGTTGGTGCTGTGGTTACTATAGAGTTCTCAGGGAATCCAAGTCAGACTATCAACAAGCATTCTGTGATATTTGTGAGTTTGAGGATAACATAAGTTTGTTGAATAATCCATTTCCACCAAGATATGGGAAACAGTCTGGTAACATGGTATATTTGAATGCACTCAAACGTTACTCCCACATTGTATATCATATGTGACCTTGGCTCCTAATTTGTTGGATACAATTTGCCATACACACTTTGCATTTGTTGGTATTATATCTTTCCATAAGCTGTCACCTGTTGCTAGCAATATAGTCTTTTGGAGCTTGTTTGCCATCCTATGTCCTTTCAATATACCAGCATATGATAAACATGGGAAAACAGCTGTTTAATAAGTTATCTGAAGAAATTAAGGCGATTAACAAATCTGAACTCACTATAAAGACAATAAAGAATTAGTAACAAATGCATTTTATAACTTGGAAGAATTTAAGTGTGGTGCAATGTTATACTAGGTACATTCTATATATATCTACATATAATTTTAAATTTTGATGTGTTCTCAAAATCAATCTTATTTAAAGCAGGATTTAGCAAATCTGTACCAGTTGATGACATTACATACTACCACCTTCAGGGGCAAAGCAGTATTTTGCCCTGCCACAACCTTCCTACATTCACTCAAGCATACATTCAAACATAAATGACAATGGTGTATACTCATTATTACAGTGTGACAATATTGATAGGACATAATAATTTTCAACTAGGAAAAAAAAATCTCCCTACAACATGAGAATTGGGAGAAACCTTCAGTTCATGAAAATTTACTTGATATTGTTCTCCTTGCATGAAATACTACAGCAAAGGATTTATTTAAGCCATGTGGTCTAATAGAAAAGAAAAAATTGAAACCTAACAGAGATGTTATGAGATGCAACAGATGGAGTCATCCCTATGGTAGGAAAAAAACTTTTGATAAATCAATACACATGAAAAAGGTTAGTATTAATTGTTTCTTCCACAAAAGCCATATGTAGGACATGAGTTTGATAGGTCAGACTGAAAAATTCAATGCTATAGCTGGGATTTGCATCATGGATCTCCTGGCTATGGCATTGAATTTTTCAGTCTGATTGTATACCTGTTAATGGATATCTTTGAAAATACAATAAATAGTGTTAATCCAATACATTTTGTTACTGGAAGTTTTAAAGCCTACTTTAAGCTTTAGAGATTGACTGCATTACTATTAAGTATTATTTGGAAGTGCTGGGCTTAGTCAAGGGAAAATACTAACATCAGTTTTTGATATTCATTGTGTGATCTATGAGTACATGTTACAACAGTTGCTATTGTTACCACATAAAGTTTACACACTAACATATTTCATTTTAGAGTGCTGAAATTACTAAACTTAAAACAAAGACTGGTTAGGTGATTAAGCTTTTCAATGTGACATATCTGAGCATTTAAATTGTTTGAATTGTCATTTTCAAAGAAACGACCAAAACATCCTGCATATGTATGATATGGTGCAATTATTTATGATGATGATAAATGAGTGGAAGTCAGCTCATTTTCAAAAATGGTTCTAGCATTACCTTTGCATACAGTTTCTTAGTAATGCTGTGGAATTTAATTACATGTGTGCATGCGCACTTATTTAAGAAATGATTTTCAATTTGTCAAGAAGTCCTCTTACTATGGACATTCATATAGTAATACCACCATTATAACAAATGAATTTTGCAAATAACAGAAAAAAAAATTCAAAATCAAAAATACAAAATAAGCTTGGTTTAAATTTATTTAGAATGTTTTATTTAGAGAAAATTTCATCTCTCTCTTCATTTGCTGTGGGTGTTAGTGTTCTGTTTCGCTCAACATGTATATTTAAGAGGCTTTTTTTTTCCAAACATAAGATAAATAATATAGGTACTGTGTTAAAAGTAAATACTTTTATACTAATATTACGTGTATGCAAAATTGTAGCATTCCAATTGAAGTGAAAAACTGTAAGCTTCAGTTGAAGAGTAGAGTAAAGAGAAAAATTCATGCCCTATCACTCTATTATCTATAAATAAAAGTAAAACTATAGTAGATAATTTCCTGTTTGCCAAACTGCCTCCGTAACTTAAGAAACTCACCCTTGAACCCATGCATCATAAGAATGCTAGGTACCTTCCCTGATGTCACCATTCCTGCAATTGCAATGACCAATGTACTGGCTTCTAATTTAAAGTTTAAATTAAGTATCTTATCTAATTTTCTCCAGTACCTCCTTGATTTTAACTTGTGAAACTACCATTTGTTTGTTCTCTGTGAGACTCTCCAATAGGGCCTACCAAGCTTTCAAAATAGTTCTCGTCCCATTGGGCCCAGTAACACTTGCAGCTGCTGCTTCCAACTTTAGTTCCTACTTCCATTTCTGTTGGAAGTGATCCACCATCTGTGTCTTTCAGATCTTCCTGTAGGCATGTGTTATCTCAGCCATCTGCAGTTACTGCTGAAATAAGCTGACTTTAATGTCTATCTGTTCTACTGCAATGCAGTGGTCTCACCCTCTACCATCTTGCAATTTGTGGCAAGACATCTGTATCAGAGTGGCATATTATAATGCTTGTTTACAAGATTGGCATGTAAACTGAACAATTCATGTCTTTCAAAGCATTCTTCATCACTGGTATACAACTACAAATTCTATGTTCTGATATATACAATGATTATCCTATCCTTAAGTTATTATGACTATCATAAGAGTATTGCTAGCATTGACAAGACATTGCTTGCATAATTTTTATGATTTGTTCCTGTTTGTAAAGCAAATCAGTAAAGAAACTTCAACTATTCAAGCTACTTCTCCAGGATTCATTCAGGTCTTATTCCCCCCACTGCCTAATCTATTGATGTAATGCATTTACACTTCTCATATCTCCATTGAGCTTCATAGTGTAGGTAGCTCAATTATTTGAATACCTGAATTAAAAAATTTAGCTTTGCAAGTTCTAGCTGCATCGCTAGAAGTGTGTTGAGCCTTAATTTTAATTTAATATTGCTTAACCCTGGTGCGGTTGTGCTGGTATATAAATCATGCCATTGATAAAATAATTTGGGCTTTAACCATTTTATTTTTGTTTTGAAGTTCCAGGGCTGTAGTTATTCCTTCATGGTTGCTCCAACTAGCAACGTGTAGAGTTGCATTATCATACCTAAAACCTAGTAATAGTGGATACAAATAAATTATGGCAATTTTGGCATATAAAATACACTGCTTGCCTAGTCATGTAAGTAATATTATCTTCATTTCTCTATTTAAATTTTCAAATAATTTGATTCTAATGCACTTTAGTTATGATTTAGAACTTCCTATCATTTTTGTATTTAGATTGTGTGAAATTTGACAGATATGAAATCTATTGGCTACTCAACAAGAATCAGGCATTCAGTACCTTTTCTGACTGCAAGGAAGAAGAGAATATAGCTGATAGTGATTGCGAGTCAGATTCTATGAAGGTTATGAACCAGAAGGTGGCCATCAATTATCTGCTACATCTGAAGATTATCTTGTTGGGAAGGGTAGACAGTTACATATGCAAATGGAATAAATCACATGCTAAATCCACAATGAAAATAAAGGGGAAACATTCCAAAGAGGATTTAAAATCATATATATAAAACATTAACACTTCCATGTGTTTGAATTAAGGGCAGTGCTGTGGTTAGACTGCTCGCCTCCCACCAAGGAAGTCTGGGTTCGATCCCAAGCACCTGCACGTGGGATTTGTGGACGAAACAGCATTTGGGAAGGTTTTCTCCAGGTCCTCAGGTTTCCCCAGCCACTCATTCCACCAATTGCTGCGTCATCAGCTTTCCTATCATCCATTTTGTTTGCATTTCATATCATCCACTTCCTGATGCTCATGCGTGGCTACAGGCTGACCATTCGTTCCAGGTTCTTCATTCTATAGTTATGTGCCATAGTCTCCCCGACAGGCTTCTGCTTGTAAGTCCTAGGAGGGTGTCAGTCCTACACATGGGGAAGGTAAACCGACTACACATGTGAATTATTGAAACTAAAATACATATATACTAAAGGCAGAGAAAAAGCTTCACCTTTTGAGTGTGGATTTGCTCCTTTTAGATTTCTTGACGGGTCTAAATATAGGCTAGAGGTATCATTAGTGAAACAGAAGCTTTTCTAAAAATAATTAGCATTGAAATCACAGAGAAATTACTAAAATCACAAAGGTACCGCAAGCCCACTCATACAAAGTGAGCATGCTCACTAGAGGGTTAAGTGTTTTTTGATATTATTGGGTATTGAAGCTTAATAATACAACCACCCCTCTTTTATTTTTTTAAGTTCCTGTTGTTTCCACTGCATATGTTCAAAAGTTGAGAATCCCCTAAAGTAAGACTACCAGACTTTTTTTCACAATTTCTGGGGACAGATAAAAACAAAAGTAAAAAGTATTTTTATAACTTCTTTTCGCAATTTCTGTGGACTGATATGAACAAAAGTAAAAGGTATTTTTATAATTTGCTATATGTTACTTTGCTATTTGGTTACATATGCTCATTTTACTTACATTACAAACTACTTATTTAGACCTACAGGTAGGTCTTTTTCTGGAGAGTGAATCTTCATAAGCAGGCTCTCTCTGGATTCCAATTTTGTAGCAAATTCTTGTCCGGTCATTTTCAAGTTTGTTAAGCTGGAAGGCATGGCTTGAACATTTTCTACACTCAGTCCAGACTTTTGGGATGTCCACATCATGTTTATTAAAGGGAAAACTCTCTCTACTAAGCATTACTTCCAGGAGGACACAGAGAAAGTTCAATAAGCTTTTGGAGTTTTGCATAGGGAATCATTTTTTTTTTTTTTTCAGAGAAAAATTTGAAAATTTCAGCCCATTTAGAACAAAGTATGGCATGTTCATTCCACTATTTTTTTTTTTTAAGTCACATACTGCTTCAAGTAAGAAATTTCATCAAACAAATTAACTTCATTCAGGTCAAAGCCTATTTGAAGAAAAATAATGGGCAGTCTTTCCAAATTCTTCTTTCTCAGGAGGAAATATCACTAGTATACATTCCATAGTTTTGATATCTTGTATGTGAACACCCAAAGCACTGAAATATTCAACAACAGCACTTTCATAAAATTTACGTGAGAGACTAAGAAATTTTGCTGAGAAATACCAGATATTGCTTAACCAATGATAGAATGAACCTCTCTTCTTTCCTGTAGTTCAGTTTTTCAATTAATCTTGATAGCAATATGGATGACTCAGCTGCAGTTACATCCTCACCTTTATTTTTCATAATGGCATCATGAAAAATTGCCAAGTCGTATTAGCAAATTTTAACCACAACAAAGTGATAGGATCATTAAATCACTTTTTAACACCACTGGACACTTACTTTCAGAGAGGAAGAATGACTTAAGTGCAGAATACATTTCACAGACACTTCTGATTACTAGTAGTAGGGACAGCCACCTATTGTTGCTGTAGCTCAATATGTTTTTATATTCCTCTCCAAAAAGACGTAATTCTTTAAGCACTCTTACAGTGGACATGTGAATGCCAAGGAAGGATTGAATTAATTGCAGAATGTGCAAATTGTGTATCATGTGAGTTATACATCCTAAACCAAGAGCTTTCCAATATTCTTTTACTTTGGTAAAAACATTGTTTCTCCCTTTATTTTTCAAATCTCCAAAGTTTGTGTTTTGTATTAATCCCTGAAACTGCTACAACTTTATTTTTAAGACCTAATTTCTTTACTGTTTCAAGTGAAGCTTTTGAGAGGGTTTCGGCTGTTTCTCCTGTTATCTCAACAAAGTCAGTATGTTTAGTTTGAATATTAATAGTCTTTTGAGGCCATTGAAGCCTGCAGATATGTCTAATTAACAGTCTTTCCTTTGTCTATGTTAACATATCTAACAAGGATAGGCAATATTTTCAAACTACCATGGTTTGAAACATCAAAAAGTATGGTTCCAAAAGAAACAGTTTGAATTTCCTCTATCACCTCATCAAAAGCCCAAGGTCCTAATACAATTTCACAGTGACCTCCATTTTTGTTTTAGCACACCTGAATTTAGGTTCATGGAACTTCCTTATTAAACTAGCACTGCAGTCCATAGATTTATAACTTTGATAATGTTTCACAGTATGAAATGCAAATTTCTTCTTCCTGTAATGCAATGTCCAAATCAAGTTTATTGGACAAAACAATCTTGAAAAAATTAGACACCTTTGTATTACCACTTTCATGCATCGAGTGATTTTATCCTTTTTGTTCTCACACATTTTGTAACAGAAGCTTTCCCGCCACTCCAAGCACTGAATGTTGGTTGGTATGAAGAACAAACGGCAGAAGATTCATTACGGCCTCAACTAACAAAAGGAAATTCCTTCAACATAGAATCATTTACTTTCATTTTTATACACTTTCGAATTGCATAAGGAAGACATAAAGTTTTATAACGTGTATCAAGCATCATGTGCTTACAGCACTCATGTTTTACAGGCAGTAACCAAGATCAAATAGTCTTTGGCACTACTAACCTTCACTAGAATTGCATTACAGACAAACTAAGCAGGTTACAAATAATAATGCACTGTGGAAATAGCATTTATTTTTTTCCAAGGATAACAGTTGTCACAAGGAGTAGACCACACAATGCATAGAGATTGCAACCAGGGAGCACATCAAAGAGAAACAATTAAATTGAAAGTTAAAAGTTCATGGTATTAAGTTGATGCAATCCAGGGATTTCAGGGGACAAATGATTAAGTCTGGGGACTTTCCAGCGACAGATTTTCATTGAGAACAAAATGTGAGGACAGTCCCCAGGAAAAAGGATGTCGGGTAACCGTATCTTAGAGATACCTCTGGACTCTCTATTAATGATATCTACTATATTACAAGAGTTATTGTAACATATTTTACATAAATTGACTGATACATTTTTATTGCCATCAGGAGTAGAATAGAGCAATATTTCAAAGTTTGGGCTGCTGCATATGTTACTGCAAATATGCTAGAAGACTGCAGACCAGTGGTCTTTAGTATATAGTGGTTAATATAGATTATCACATGTGAACTGGGGATGAGTTCATTACCAGAGAGATATAATTATTATCCACTCTTAAATGTCTTAATTGCTCCAACTTGCTGATGACATTTATTATTTGTTTATTATATTTTTAATGCCATCTAATCATCTTTTTAACATCTCAGAGCACCTGGAGATTCCAAGTGTGCCAGGGTACTTCTTGCAATGTTTTCTCAGATAAAAAGCGTGTAAAGACTACCACTAAAAGTTACTGAAACATAGGAAAATCTCATTTGTATGTGCAATGGTACAGCACCAGCCCTCTAACAATAAATTAATATTAATTAAAAACAAAGAAATGGCATCAGTGTCAATTGTGATGCAATCTAATTTTAAAAAGGTACACTTATTCTGTTGTTTTTTTTTTTTTATTTATTTTTATTTTTTTTTTTTTTTAATTTTTTTTATTTTGCTTATTTTGCTTCAAGTTGTCTGTTGTTTTTTTTTTTTTTTTTCCAAACAGACAAAATCACATTTTCCAGTTGAAACATGTGTTTAAGGTGAAGCTAATATGTAATTTCACTTTTTAATGAACTAAACATGCCCTGAAATAACCAAGTAATGGTATTGAATAAAGGGAAAACATTTTCATAAATGCTAGGATTTGAACAAGGTATCATATGAATGACCAGCAAACATTTTATCAATTCAGTATCTATGAGGTTTTATAGAACTAGTATACCTAACTTGGAATAGCAATAGTTGCTATTCCAATATGATGAAGTTTGTATTCTGTCTGTGGAGACTGGAGGAAAAGAATGATAATAGTCTTATTGTTGCCAATTTTTTTTAGGATATTGTAAATACAGAACTTTTCTTTTTCAATAATATCTGAGTGGTCTAATCATATAGCAGAAGCTGCACTGGAAGGAGGAGGATGTCCTGAAAGCCCTTTTTCTGGTGTTTATTGTCAGTAATGAACCAATATGTAGCAAAATGCGCATTAAGGTGCAAATGCCTATTGGGATGAAAAGTCCACAGTTTTAGTCCAATCTTTTTAAAATTTGTTGGTGTTATTTGGCATGAAAACTAAAATCTTTTTTGGTACAATATATTAAAAACAAACTTTTTGACAACCATAAAAAAGAACCTTCTAAATTAAAAATTTTACAAAATGTTTTAAAACACTGTAACATCTATAAAAATATAGATATCTCAGACTTCAATGCACCAATTTGTTTCTCTGAACATGTAAACTTATGTGAATCTCAAATACTTCAAGCAAACCAACTGTTAAAAAAGCTGTGAATATTTAAATTCAACACAAATATGTTTACCAATTGGATTTTGATCTAAAACTTCTATAGAATTTTCTTAACTTAGGTTGAAGCCATAGATATTTACATCATTCCCTACCTAATAAGCCTCAAAATAATATATGAATAAGGTTTGTAGCTTAAACCAAAAAGTAGTAACTTTTTGGTTTAAAATGGTAAAAGTACTGAAAATTTTAGTTCATAGAAACAGTGAAGTGAAATTTCAACAATATGCTCAGAGTAGCAGTACAGGGTGATACAAAACCCTAAGTTAAACTCCTTTCCTACTAAGAAATGTAATATAAACTATACATTTTTGAAAACTAGAAAATATGTGTTATTATTTAATCCCAAAATCAAAAAATTGAAAATGTTGAAAAAACCACCATTTCCAACATGTGAATGTACCTTAATAATTTTACCTTAGATTTGGAAATAAATACCTTTGTCACATTTTCTCAGTAATCTGTTCTAAACTACTGAATGAAGCAGCATTACAGCACTAAAATATGACTCAAAGTGATTCTAATATTTCTTCAGTAGGTACTTTTGAAGAGAGGGCAGCACACACATGCACATTATATATATACATACACCAAAATGACAAGACTACCCCACAATATAGTATAACTAAGATTGATTCCTCTGTTCTGTAATAGTGAAATATTTTATATGGGCTAGGTTCACTTATTTGACAGGTAGTTTCCAAACTCTGAGTTAGAATGCTAAAGAATCAAGCTAAAATAAATTATTTTAAAGTACTCAATTGCTTATAACCAGCCTTAGCCTGAATATGAATAGGAAATATGCTTGCCATTAATTTTTATTGTTCTCTTAATGGCAACTTCAATTGCCAATGATTAGCAATTAAATTAGAGACAGGTCCCAAGTACAGCTTCAGTTAGTGTTTCTCAAGACACAGGGTTAAGTAAGTATGTGAGAGTGAAGTTAAATCAAATGGTAAGTTTTACATTCCATGTACCTATTACTTTTTACTGCATGTTATAAATCTGTAAAAATACACTTTGGTATATTTTAATCCCAAGGTAATTAAAAGTAATATGTTCCTATCAGAAGCATTTTGATGCAATACAATACAGCCCATTTAAGAACCCTTTAATATAGAGCATAAACAGAAATGGAATAGCTGTAGGTATGTATTATGCTTTAAGTATTACTGTTATGTTATTACCTTTCTGCTTTTATAATAAACTATTTCCACTATTTATTTTGGTAACAGTTATAGCATTAATGATTTTGAATAACTGAAAAATTTCTTCAGATTTAGAACTTAGAACAGACTTTTGTTGATTGTAATAAGTATGAGCTATGCAAATTGATACAGCATTGATGACATGATGCAATTTATCATTTGTTAGTGTTAATACACTTTTAAAGTTAAATTAAATTTTACCAATCAGGTATTATTTCTAATATGAAATCATATACATGGCTGTATCAGACTACATTTTTGGCACAGCAATAAATTATTGGCAATCGTGTGATCAGGTAATGTTTGAAGAAAAGAAAATTAAAATCTGAGGTTTTTTGAGTAAGCAAATATAAACACAATGCCTGCAGTGGAAAATGTGCACAAAAGTGAATATATTTAAAACTTATAGGTACAGAAACAAAGCAAATGTGAATCAATTTTTAATTAAAACCGGTGTCTCATAAATAGATAAATTTCTGCAGATAATTTCTGATGGCTTGGAATTTTATTCAATATCTATAAGATATCTCTACCAGTAGTGTGTTTATTTATTTAAAATTATGCAGCTTCAAATTGATAAAACAATGGCAATAAAAGGAAAGTGATATTTGAGGAATGAATGCCAGCCCAAATCATTTCTTTTCCAAGACATCTTATTTATCAAGAATGAGTTACCACCAGTATTGGATATTTTGTCAAAACATGTTAGTTTAACAGATTTTTTCCTGTTGTATGTAATTTTATTGAATTTTTCATACTAACTGTGTATAGGATTAAAGTGGAAAAGTGAATTAGACTGATATATGGTAAAATGTCTAGCCTAGGATAATTTTTTTTGTCAAGTCTTGCTAATAAAATATCAATTGATAAAATGACAGATTATGGTGCTTAGTGCTAAGTATTTTCTGTATTTTGTTAATATTGAAAGAATTGAAGTATCAGAATATCAGTGTTGTTCAGTTTCTGTAAGTTTAATGCTCTTAGTCTAAATAAGGTCATACTGACCAATGAATTAATGAATGCATGAAGTGTATGTGCAAATAAGTTTGGGGGCATGAATTTAGAAAGCTACTTAATATTTATTCCAAGGCATAAGAAACAGCCCAATAAAAATTGCAAATCGGAGAGCTTGACAATATAGAAATACTAATCTTGGGTCCATAGTGTGTAGGGCTTTGGCTTTTGTTTTTTCCTTGTGCCAAGTCCAAACAAGATGAACTATTTCATTGAAAAAATGAAAAGAAATGCAAAATGAAATAGTTCTATCCCCTATGATGCTATGTTTCACACCTTTCCTAATAATTATTCCATTAGAAACTTTGTCTGTTCATATGGATATACTGGATACTTGCAGCTGCAAGTGCATGTTGTATATTTTAGACAGTATGCAAAGCAGATGTCGGAAGTTTAACATAACTTACTGAGAAGATTTGGTACTGCTCATTCCTGAGTTGTGTTTAGGTACCAGCAACTATATTGGTCTGAGAATACTAATAAAGTCACTATACTACATCTGATCATGCATCAAATCACAAATCCTGAAATTAAGCTGTTGAATGGGTTTGATTTAGAAATATTCTATAGTATGAAGAATTGAGGTAGTACCATGGCCAAGTGGTGCCACTTGCCTCTTACCAAGGTTCAATCCCAAGGGCCTACGTGTGGGATTTGTGGTGGACAAAGCATCATTTGGGCAGGTTTTCTTGGGGTTCTTCAGTCTTCCCTGACATTCATTCCACCAATTGCTCCAAAATCATCTTTCATATCATTCACTTCTTCATGTTCATACCAAGCATTGGACTAAACACCCATCCTGGCTTCTCTCTGATCCAAAGCCTCTGTTCTCAACAGTCATCTGATCCCAGGTGCTGACTTGTAAGTCCTGGAGGCTGTAAATCCTACATATGAGGAGGGTAAACAGAGAAAGAAAGAAACAAAATGAAGATTTGATCCAGAAGTAGGACAATTTCTATACGATTAAACCTAAAGTTATATTCATTTCTTAGAAAGTTTTATTGGAATAAATTGTGCATGTCATTTAAAACTCAAGAGTGAGGTAACCACAACATGTTACCTTATACAATATCCTTTTAAAGGCAGTATTCAAACAGGTTACAGAGGTACACCATTACCAAGAAATTAGCACCCAGAGAACTGTTATATATTTCTCTTTCTTCCCATACCATTTTGAGGTAATTAGAAGCAGAAACCATTTTTGCCAGAATATTTTGCACAATATACAATATCATGTAAAAACTAAGAGATTGCTTGTAGATTTATCCAATTAAAGCCTCTGGAGATCTTATTTAAAGGACAAAGTATCCTGCTAATTTGTTTTCTTTTAAAAATATATCATCTCCAGCAGCATAAGAGGAGAAAATAATCCCTATTATATCACACTGGCTTCTATGACAATGCCATCAGGATTGGACCACTTGAAAATTCTATTCATAAAGTTGCTGTACCTACCAAATATATATGACAGACATGCATAAATGTTTAATCATATTTCTGAATGAAACTCTTAAACTCAACTTAAATCATTCATATGACTTAACACAAATAATGTTATCTGCTCCTGGTTATATTACACACCCCTGTTAACACAAGTTCTAGTTAGTAGGGTGTATGTGCTTATGTCTCATTTGTAACTTGTGAGAGAGGAACGTCCAGCTAATATAATTTAATCAATTTTCTGGAATTAATTTAACTTACAATTAAATCTACCTTAGCTGGATTGTGTTGTGATTATTGTACTATATCAGATCAACTACAAGAACTTTAAGAGTGAAAAGCAATCTCATAATGACATTTGGAAATACAAGTTTCTTTGAAGACACCAAAACCACAGAAGATAAATTTTACAGTTGTAAAATTGTAAAGTTTATCTCTGCCTCTGAATGAGAAATACTTATAGAAATAGTACCCAGAAGTGGTCTCAAAATCAATGCTAATAGTGGTGGCTTCAAGAAAGCTAATAGTATATATTAGATATTATGTCATGCTTTAAATGTAACCATATTTTTATTATCTCCTCTCTTTCTCTCCCCCCCCTCCTCTTCCTTTGCCCATTCACCTTCCTTCAC
Organism: Hymenopus coronatus; assembly: GCA_030762935.1. Classification (NCBI taxonomy): domain Eukaryota; kingdom Metazoa; phylum Arthropoda; class Insecta; order Mantodea; family Hymenopodidae; genus Hymenopus; species Hymenopus coronatus. The sequence goes on from CM060900.1 coordinate 346,529,488, forward strand.
TTTCAATCTGCCATTTAGAAGAAAATTAAATTTTGGTTTAGTTTATTTATTATTCAAAGGTTTGGAATTTCTTCTTTAACAAATTGAGCAGCGTACATTAATGAATTTTTCTTTTCTAAGTTTGGATAAAATAATATTTGATATCATCATTAGCGCTACTGAATAGCTTATTCTATCAAGTGGCATTACATTTTTCAACAGTTTATATCTTGTTCTTCTTTATCAAAAAGTACTACTGTTGTAGTTATGCAATTGCCGATGTCTCAAATACAACCAAAAATTACTTAAGTAAGAAGCTAAATGCAGCTTTAAAACTGCTATAAAAACATTTATCAAATATCCATGTTTTTCTCATTCTACACTTGTAGCTGTTGTATGTTTTGTTCTGAAGTCTATAACAAAATACTTTCAAATATTCCTTTTACAATCCCAAGGAATGGCAAATTAAATTTCTCCTTGAAAATGTTAAAAACAAATGCACTGCAGATGTAAATGCAAGTTTATTGTTGCAGATGTTGCAAAGTGAATATCTGTTTAGCAATATAGCTTTACATTTTATTTAGCAACATCTTTTTTGTTACGTGTCACCTGATCTTGTATGATATCTGAAGATATTTTCTTCCCTCTTAAAAGTCAATTGTTGGGAAGGAGTGAAGCTTCCCTCTATACCTCTGTTGGTTACAAGCTTAGTATTAGGTTAGAAAAAATGAGTTAACAAGTCCAACTCATTACTTCTAATGATAAACACATCACTGTTATTAACCTTCTACTTAACATATTGGGTGTCGCTAATCATGTATGATATCTAAAGTTTTTTTCTTTTGTTTGTAACAGTTTACGTCCCCTTAAAAGCCAACTGTTGGGAGAGGAGACATGCACAAAATAGTGGAAGTTAGCCCAGAGCCGATTTATCCATTGTATATCAGAGCCAGCTAAGAGAAAACTACCTACATTACCTTATCTAATCAACACCCCTTACCTTAAATAAAACATGTAAATGAATGGTGGCAATGATAATCTGTGCCATAGTATGAACCATTTGTGCTAGTGTAAGGTAGCATGCAATATATTAACATCACAAGGACAGCACAGAAATGTTATACTCATATATATAAGATGTTGACATTGAGGAAAAAGCAAACATTTTCCAGGGTTAGGTAAAGATAAAACAACTAAATATCATTCAATTTTGCTATGGTGTATTTTACTGCTGAGGTGAAACACATCTGAACATTTTAGAGCACTGGATAGTAGACTTCAGAGTTGTGTTGTTTCAAAGTTCACTCATTTAGCTAACATTTCTTTAATATATAAGTGATAGTCATTATCTTCAGTAAGCTATCTGACTTTTATTAATATTAAAATCTTGCCTATAAATATAGATTTGTCAAACATTGAAAGTTGAAAAACACCGTAAACACTGTTAGGTTTTGTTCCAAGTTGGAATTAGTAATACTAGAACATCATTAAAAGATAGTTTTACCTTAACAGGTTTCAAAGCACACCTTTGAGGCATGTGCACCTCTTACCAGCATTCTCCAACTGATGCTGCACTTTTCTCTGTGGTTTTTGAAATGGTTGGCTTTGACATAATTGGTGCTCTTGTAACGTACTCCCAAAGGGTGCTGTATGGTGGCAAATCAAATTCATTATATTCTCTTCTTTATGAAATGGAATTTTTCCCAAATGTCTAATTCTGCTGCATATCTTGCAGGTTTTATGTGCTTATTTTTATTTTTCATTTATTTCAGGGTTTGATGTCCAGAAGTGGTGGGCAATGGCAGATTTGTCAGTCTGTTTGTATTTAATGTCTTTCAAATGTTTCTCCAGTCTTGTTTCCAAATTTCTCTTTGTGCTTCCTATTGAGAGTTTGTTGCAGTCTGTACATTCTATGTTATAAATGCTGGATTTTTGTTGCTCTGGGATGGGGTCCTGTGGGTTTTTCCACATGAACTTATAATATCTGCAGCAATTAATAATGGCTGCAATCCGCAACTACCTAATTGATAAAAGAGTGAGAAATTTCAAACAACAAAAGCAAATCACAGACATCACAAAACTGAGCCAAATTAAAAACAAATCCATCTTCCTGAAAATTATATACCATCCCTGGGTTGCCAGATTGGGTGAAAAATCGCGAATTGGGCTACCAAATTGACTTTGCATCCAATTTTTAATTGAGCGATTTGTGAATTTTTGGGCTGTTTTCCTTAATCATCAAAGTAATTTAAATTTATTCATGTATATCTTATATTGTTTCACAAATTAAATAATAGGCATATTAAAATTTATAGTTATATTAAATTCATTTGGACACTACAATGAAAATAGCGCTAGTTGTAAAATACCTGCAATCTGCAATCACAGAAGAGAAACTAGATGCTATACTGTTTTCCTTGTCCCACCCCCCATCCTTTTTTTACCTCGCTATTACCGCAGTCGCACAATTTCAAACACAGTGCTTATAAAATATTAATATGAGTAAATAATATTATTAATAATGGGTAAATGGAGAAAACGTGACAAACACTTTAACAAGAATGACTTTCCTGCTTTGCAAAGTGTCCTGGGTTCGATTCCCAGCTGGGGGTCAGAACTTTTCTCTAGCCAAAATGATTCCCTATCTTCTCCAGAGTCTGGAAGTATGCATGAGAGCGTGAATGTGTGTCTAATCTAATTAATACAATCCAAAGAGAAACAGAAACCCAATGATAACACACGAGTTACCAATTGGTAATATGTTCCAAAGGAAAATGCCGCCGATATGACCGCGCAATTAAAGACGGGGTACAAATGAAACATTAATAAAAAGTGGAGTTGGTTTGTGATCCTGAACTAAATAAATGGCTTTAGAAGGGTCCCAAATGATATTCCTTTTTTTCTTTTTTTTTTGCAACTCAAGAGCCCAATAGTCTGACCTTAAAGAAACATTCCGCACCCCCCACCCCAAACAAAATCAGTAGCAACAGTCCATACACCAAATCTTAGAGACGTTTTTCAACCCCCTTACAAAAGTAACGTCACTGTGAATTAATTGGGCGACTTCAATATGAATTTTGCGATTTTTAAAATAGTTCCGGCAATATTATGTGAAATAAATCTGGCAAGCCTGTACCATCCAGGTCTTTATTAGACATTCCAAAATCTTAAAAAGGTTCAGTATCTCATTAACTCCGCAATTTAACTTTTTGGCTAAAGAATATTAGGTGTGTGCATGTAAAATATGAGCAATGCTAATGCGGTGGAGGAATGCTGCAAAGGTAAATGAATTATGCAATCTAGTCTTTCAGGAATTTGAGAGGTGAATGGATTCCTGGGATTTGGGTCTCAGGTTTTGTGTGTGGAAATACAATTGTGATCACTGGTTTCCCCTCTTCATCCATGTTTAATACACAAAATAGAATACTTTTCCCGGCTGTGACTTCCTTTTGATCTACTTTATACTCCCTGCCTTAGATAAATTCCCGATCAAGTTACACAATTTTATCTTGAAATAATTCGTCAATTAAACCACAAGGCTTTGAACCAGTTTCCTTACATGAAAACTTCCAAAACGTTTCCCCTGAGCAGTGGCGGCTCGTGGATTAAAAATTTAGGTATTCACAAAATCAGCAATTTACCACCGCCGCAGCCGCTGCATCTACTACTACCGCCATCGCCGCAACATTAAATCCAGTAATATTAGAAACAATGATAGTGCCTAATAACAAGAATTATAAATTTGTTACGCAAATCCTCACCCACCCAGTGTTGTAAAGATGTAGAATTTCTTAGTCTCCGATAGTTAACAGCAATATGAGGTGATGAAGGGGTGAAATCCTTTGATGCAGTTCATGTGAAGAATGGTATTTGCAGTGAATAATATTTACATTGTTTGAATTACACAATTAACACCAAATTTATTTGTTCAGAAATTCCACGCGCCGGTTTTGCAAATGTGCAAACTTTTCTATCATTCGGTGATTAAATTATTTTATGCTATTGACCAGTTTCTTCTCAATAGCAAGCATTGCCAGTGCTGAAAGTCGGTCTTCACCCATCGTATTCCTAGTAAAGGGTTTAATTCTTTTTATTGTGGAAAAGAATATTTCTGGTTCTGATGTAGTCGTGGTCATAGTGATAACAATCTTCAGTAGCTTGGTTAATTGCGGAAAAGTTTCTTCGTTGAGGTTGTTTTCTGTTATGAACTTTCTCTTAAGCTTAACTCTCTCATAAAATGCAAATTACTAAGAAAAATAGCGCGTCTCACAAAGACTGCAGTTGCACTTCTGGATAGTTTCAACTAAATCTCAAAGATAGCCGGTCCCCGTGGCCGCGCTCGCCAAGGTGTCTTGCTTTGGTGCTTCGCAGCGCAGGGGATCGTGGGTTCGAGTCCCGCCTTGGGCATGGGTGTTTTGTGTTTGTGTATATGTGTGTGTGTCAAAGAAGAAAACAGAAATTCAGTAATCAGACAGCAAACAAAATAAAAAGAAAAATATGTAAATAAAAGTATGGTATACAGTACCGGAGTCCCGACCAGACTCCGGAACTGTATTTTGTATAAGGGGAAAAAAAAAAGATAACAGCACCTCCCGCCGATAAATAGAACCCTGGAGTCGTTAATGAGAACGACAGTGCATGGTCGCACTGTGCTCATTTCTGGCTGTAAAATTCCAAGCTGCTTTGTTGCCCGCGCAAGCGCAGAGCTGCTAAACGTTAGTTGTACGTTAGCACACGAGGCCTGTGCTACAAGCGTTGTTGTCACATACTCAGGTTCTAGGCTGTGTTCAATCTGAAGAGCAGAGCGCGGTATACTTAAACAAGTGGCACCGAATAGCGCATTTTATTAAATGTTCCCTGAAAGAGAAAAAGGAGATCCACTAAGAAATAATGGAGGTTCACGTGCTTTTGTGATCCTACACAGCAGCCGCCCCTGCCCCTGAGAATGCTGTTAGAAAAATCATTATTTTCACACTCCTGATTTTCACTAATTTTAAAGTTTGCTTTAACACGTTACATTTTTAAATATCGCACAATACATCTTACGCACGTTGTTACATCTTCAACGCGCTGTTACATCTTTACGTATCTCATTATTCCACAAGCAAATTTACGTTTTTTTTTAGATTGCGACGTATTCCAGCAGTAATTTCAGATTTCATTTTCACACGTCTTCAGAACTGCTATCGGCATAGTCAAATCTCCAAAACTCCGCCTATTTTATAGGCTATGAGTTGATCTTGCACAATTTTTACACTTTCGCGAATTTATTGGTTCTCATTTTCCACTCTTGGGGTTTTCCGAGTTTCAGAACTGTACATAAACTTGGTAACACACTGAATGACTTTCTAACAGGGCAAAGTTTGGCTCGCATTTGGACCGTGCTTACCCCTGCATTGTATCGTAAAGCGCTCTGAATTTCCAATTTACTTTCTTAAAGAAATCCAGTTAATGGTTTTCCGACCACAATTTGCCTGAGACGAACCTCAGTTACAAGTTTGCTGCTGCAAAATTTGCCTTTTGTTACAATAATTCTGCATATAATATAATGTTTATACGTTGGACTATAATATTACTTTTATTCTCTGTTTCTTTCTTTTTGTTGCTTTATATTGTCCATTTTATATTCTTATTATTTCTCTACGTTTCTTATTTTTTCTGTTCTATTATCTGCACAAGACACACGAGTTTTACGCTTTTTGCGTCCTTTGATTATTATTTATTTATTATTATTATCGTTATCAAACGATATAGTTACGTTTCAGTTCATTCAGCTATTGTTAAGCGAAATAGATCAGGCAGGGGCATGCATGCCGCTGTTACACTGCTTCCTCCTCAGAGCTGTTTTCTCGAGCAGCATCGCCATAGTGGGCTAGCCGATCTGAGTGCACCACTAGCATCTTCCCTCCGGATGCGGTCGACGATATCGTTGAACCTCTCCATCATATGGTAGGCCCTGGCCTACGCCCCTTAGTCCGGGTACGGTGACAAAACCATACCTGATCTCCTTAGCGGAAATCTTCGCTGCTGACCTGTCATTACGGGTCTTCACTCGGTTGTTCACTCCCTGAATGTGTTCACAACTCGTCTCGACGGTCCACGAAGTTCTCCCACCGCTGGTCTAATGCAGCCACCGCGCCTCTTGGCGGCACAATCCCAGCATCCTTCAGGGCCATCATGCAGACTCTGGGTTGTTCATCGAAATTTCGGAGTGCCAGCTTGTCTCCACCGAGTCGCAGGATTCTCCTGGTGACGGGGACCGTCACATCGTGGTTCCTGAGGGCATCCATCCCAATATCACTTCTTGAGCTACCCTTGCGAAGAACACCCAAAGACTTATGATATTCCATCCCAGCGTCAGCTCTAGCCAGAACGCCATTCCCAATTGCAAGGTTTATCTCGATGCCGTTACTTTCTCTAGAGCAGATTCGGTTTCCTTGACAATTCTCTTCCGCGTCAGGTCGAATTATGGGCATGGATGCATCTGTGTCCACCAGTATCCGGCACAGCTTTCCTCGTATTCAAACGTATACGATGAGGCTTGTCCTCCGAACTTCTGTCCAGGCACACAGCATCACACGAGTGGACGGCGCTGATGATTCAGTTGTACCTGTCGCCACGTCGGGTATTATTCGTTTCCCGCCTGCCCGTCCACTTAGTTTTGGAAAGTGTTTCAATAGATGTTCCGGCGGACTGCATTCCCAACATACGCCGTTTAACGCTCATCGACTCGGTTGCGCACAATCTTTCACTAGGTGTCCGGGACGGCTACATTCCCAAGCACACACCACTACAAGGCCGTTGTCGACGTCCTTGGGTTGATCGTCTTTCGTAGTGACACCGAATAATCCTGATGTCTTCGGTTGGGAAAGATGTTATCTCGGCCGCCGGCTGCTCCCTCATTCCCGCGCTCTTCTGTCTACCTGTTTGTCATCTCGATATGGACCTTACTAGGTGTTTTGGCTGGCCATACTCCTAACAAAAACCACTGACAAGACTTTGCCGACGTCCCCGGGTGGAGTCTCTGTCCTCGTCGTACTGAATATTCCTAACGCTCCGGGCACGCACTGGCTATCCCCATTCTCAGCATGGTCGTTACCCCTCGTGGATTGCCCTGTAATCACCGAATATCAGACGCTGCCGTACCTCGGCGTCACGCAAGTTAACAAAGAGTAGGCGGCTTCCCGGAAGACTAATAGACGGAAGACCCGCCAGAGCTTTTTTCACTAATTGTTCAGTGGTCCAGGTAAACTTTTGCAACGTCTCTCCTGGTTGTTGTGACTATGATAGGCTGCGGTCAAGCTTGGTTCCTGAAACGGTTCTCGAGAGCCTCCCAGATGTTGTCGGAATACGTCGATGTGGGTCTGAATTTAAAACTTATGCCGCCCCTCCCTGACTATCAGCTCTGCTGTTTCCTCCACTCCCGACCAACGGTTATGGTTAGCGACGGCATCGAATTGTCGGCGGAAGGCTTCGAATGTCGATGTTCCAACATACTTTTGTGGCTTGATGCGCGCAGAAGTGTCGCGTCCAGGCGTCCTAAAATTCAGGTCCTTAAGTCCCCCGCTAAGCATTTTTTTTCCACTATGGCGTTCACTTGCTTGGCTCTGACATCGACTCCTATCTTAGCCGTTTCAATAGCTTTCTGGAGGCCTGGAGGATTCGTGTAAACTCTGATAAATGCCACATTCTTCGCTTCTTTCATGCACATCCAGTTGTATACACGTTACATGGCCAAGCTCTTCCCGTTTCATACAACACTAAATATTTGGGTGCTCATATTGATTCCCGGCTAAGTTGGTATCGTCATATTCAACATGTTCGTAAGAAAACTCTTCAGACATTCGGAGCACTTCGTTTGCTGTCACTTCCGAACATCTCTCTCTACGGATCAAACTCGTACTCTATACTGCTGTAATTCTGCAACTGTTATATGCTGCTCCTGCGTCGAGGGATGTTTTCCACACAGGTTTACAACCGCTTGCCAGTAAACACACGTTTTTCTTAGACGGATGACACATGCTTATAAACATGGCTACAATAACCATACTGTTCTGGCTATTGCCGATATGAAACCCCTTCCTGCTCTTCATCAACTAGATGACCAATGGAAAAAACGCTTGGCTCGCATTGCTGACAACACTCGTCTTCATTTTGGAATCAGTCAGCCGAAGCGGCGACGACATTGCTTTTAAACCACCCTAGACTTTCTCATTTTCAGTTTTCTTATTCAGTGATTCATCTGTAACGTTGTTCATGTTTTGTGGATCACTCATAGTTTCATATAAAGGTCCGCAAGGGGCCTGGAAATGGATGACTTTCATCCTGCTGCCTTTAAGTCGTCGTCGTACAGGGTCAATTTTCAAAAGTCGTTAAATCTTTAATACCTGGTGTTACATACATTTATTTCGTCATTTGTTTTTTTTTTTTTTGTTTTTTTTTTTTTTTTTTTTTTTTGTTTTCAGTTAAAGATACCATGAAATCGGAGTTATTCAAGCTAGCACTAGTTACGTAAGTCAAAATTACAAAGAAAGATTTGGACCATCTATCTACTTCAGATTCTGTCGTACTTGATGCAATTTCATTATTTACTGTATTGAAAAATGTGCTTAGATTAGTCGACTGAAAATTCAAATTAGTCTTGCGTCAAAATGGGACTCATTTATCTCTTCTTTTTCAGTATTGTGTAAAATAGAAACTTCGAGTGAACAAATTATTTTAAAATGAGACATGTTGTCATTTGACACAGGATTTTGTGTAACACAAGATTTTCTACACTGTTGCATACTTATATGAAGTACTTTGCTACTGTAATTACGTAATTCAATATTTTATAATGTAAGCTTATTCGTGATATAATAACCTTGTAGTTTTACTGATCATGGAGTACTTTGATCTCCCCCCCCCCCAAACTGAGTTTGTTTTAGACTTTCAAACGCTCTTGGAATTGGGTTAATACGAGGGCCATTCAGAAAGTGACAGGCGATTTTGCATAACTTAATAATAACGAAAGTTAAAATTTTATTTACAAAGTTACAGTACCTTACTCTATTTGTCAACGCAATCTCCATTCTGTCAGTATATTTGCTGTCACGTGGTACCAACTTTTCAATGCCGATGTTAATCTTTTCTACCACCAAAGAACTTATTCGTTTTTGTGAATGTACAAAATGTTCTGCCAGTCAAATTGTATAGGCAAATAACGCAAGTATATAGTGATAATGTAATGAACTAGTCTTCAGTAAGGAAATGGCACATAATTTACGAGTAATGAAGGATGAATTACTGTGTAGGAAAAAGACCGGAATGGAAGTTCATCAATCGTTATGGAGGAGTTGAAAGCAAATGTTGATAAAAGAATTCAGAAAACTGGTGTTTCACTTTGGGCACCGTACACGACTTTTTAATAGAAACGATTTTCCAGGCATGACGACCTCTAGGTGGCAGGGACTTCTTGGCTCTGATCTTTAGTAGTGAAAGCGTACAACATTTGCGTTGAAAAACCGGTACCACGACAGTAAATACCTCAATAGCAATGACGATTATGTTGAAAATTGGTGTAAGATACTGTAATTTTTGTAAATAAAGTTTTGTGTTGATAAATTTCGTTATCATTTAGTTCTGCCAAATCGTCTGTCACTTTCTGGATGACCCTCGTATTTGTTTGATTGTATTTCGGACTGGCTGGTTGTATTTCGGACTGGCTGCAAGCCAATGTGTATTGGTGCACGATATCTTGAAATAGGTTTGCGGTTTGATATATGTCGCTACCTGATAGGTTGCAGGTTGCTGCATGTCATACTCGGACATACTTGAAGGCTTGTTTTTTGACGCCGGAAGATACATAGTAAGACTGCTCCATATTGTTTAGAATAATACAAAATACACCATTGAAGATCTGGGAGAATCACAACGAAGGCGACATTTCCATATTTCCGCATGTTCTGTTTTTTTTTTTAAACATAAAGTTGAACTGCTTTGGATTAATTGTTTTTTCACACAAGCCGTGTGTAGGACCGGAGTTGGATAGGTAGAATCAGACTGAAAACTTCAATGTCGTAGCCGGGATTTGAATCACGGATCTCACGATCTCTAGCCGGCTGCTCTGCCACTGAGCTACCATGGCAACATGCCGGCATAGCATTGAATTTCTCAATTGACTCGCATGCTTTCCGGTAAATCACAAGGTGTTCTCAAATTACTTTGAGATGACAACCCCAATGGCGACTTACAATGTTGCAAGTACTTAAGTCCCAGGATTCATAGTATAGCCAACTATTAGGGTCAATTGGTATTGGCTTAATACTTGTTTTTTCACACAAGCCGTGTGTAGGACAGGAGTTGGATAGGTAGAGCCAGAGTAAACTGCTTTATTACCTAAATAATACACACATGAAGACGTGCTGTGAAAAAATGAATCCGTGCTGAGACATTGCACTTACACTCTTTCATGTTTTTAAATTAAATACCAACAGAGAATAGTCAACATTAATTTATTAATGCATGCACTTAAGCGGGAATAAAAACGAGTGTCCAAAGCCCCACATTTTTGTCACACTCAAGATACGAATGCATTATTTCTGGAAATGCCATTGTCATTTTTCAAGCCACTGGCAAACAATTGCTACACAATGAATGTACCTACCGAAATACAATGAAGTTTTTATTTTTGCCAGCACAGGGGTCATAGAACATCAGGGGACAGAATGTTAAATATAAAATGATGAAGTATGGATATTACATCTTCCGCGCCTCCCTTTGCTACAGCCTCATCACAACAATAAAATACAAACTCCCCTGTAGCCAAAACATGGATATTAAACAAATGAACTATCAGATGAAGTGTGCAATATACCATGTTGCGCTCTATATTTGGCACAGGCAGATTCTTCTGAAAATCCATAGCAATTGCCTCTTCTTCCTTCCCTTTAGCACACAATTTCTTGCAGAGGTGTTTTCTGTCATAAAATTCTGCAGCCATTCTGCCTCTTTCATGGTTTCAATTCTTTCAGCTTTGTAGTCAATTGTTCTAATACAACTTGTTCAATCGATTTGTGTTGCAAACATGCCAGTTCATTTTTAATTCCGTCTCTTGGGCCTTCACACCATTATATTCACTAGATGTATTCGATCTTGGATACACAAATTAAAGGCTGAACTCCGAATTGAAGATACGCAAGGAAGAGTCATAAGATACTGGATTATTTGGATACCTCTCCATATACTTGTGGTGCAACTTCTTTGCATTGTGTTCTTCTGGAAGGTAAACTTTCGATGCCTGGTTAAAAGGATAGAGGGAGTGGTGACCTTGCAGAGTCTCGTCCAGGACTGGTGCAGACAATGGCGGATGTCCGTTAACCCGGGCAAAAGTCATGCTGTTCTGTTCACTAGAAAACGTCCCGCCGCAGTCCAGATACCCAACTTCTCTTACCAGGGCCAAAGGATAGAGTGGGGACACTCCATCAAATACCTAGGCGTCACTCTTCATAAGGGCCTAACTTTTCGTGAACATGTGCGGGGAACGTCGGACAGAGCGAAGGGGACGGTGGCCGCCCTTTACCCTATTTTAGCCTCCCAAATACCAGTCCACTTGAAGTTACGTCTTTCCAAGGCGCTCATAGCCCCTCTGATGCTCTACGCCTGCGAAGTGTGGGGTATGGCAGCAGATTCCTGGCTTCTCTGGTTACAGCGGATACAGAATAGAGGATTCCGGTCAATCTATTCTGTATGTCGATGTTTTACAGTGAGGCTACTACGTGAAGCTTCGGCCCTCCCATACTGGAGGATGTCGTTAGGCGCCGGGCTCAGAAATTCTACGCCAGATTGGGCGAATATGAGCACGCACTTGTAGATCGCTGAGGGAGTACATACCTACTGAACGCGGATACAGGCGGTATCGGGTTTCCCGCATGCCTTGCGTGCACCCCCGGTAACAACGGCTTCAAACCAGCCAACAGCAAATAAGCTGAACTAAGTACTCCCCCCTCCCAACATTGGGAGTGGTCAATCAAAATTCTCCAATAAAAACAATTTTAATCAAATCAACACCAGCGGAGCAGAGGAAAAAGGATGCTGCTCCTAAAAATGCACCGTTCAAGGTGCCTATCTAGCGCTACCTCCTTATCATCTTCATCCGAAACCTCAATTATTATCCAACCTAAACCATCCTCCTCATTCCTGTGGTTAAGCCCTTACCAGGGTAGCTACACAGAAGCTACACCTAGACTCACCACGAGTCTACCAAATCTCGGACGGATGGACAGACAGACCTTGCAGAGATTGAATATAATCATGAATTGCATTCCTGGTTTCATCGCTTAGAGCATGTGGCCTATTTGTGTGCTTTCTTCTTCCTTCTAGTATCGCCTTACCGGATTCTTTTATTTGCTCTTGATTTGTAATATTCTTTGAATTACTCCATGCAAAGGCAAAATGATTTATAGCAAACAGGCACTTCCATTACACTACTTTTTTTTTTTTTTTTTTTTTTTGGTTTTAACTGTGTAAGAATATGAAGGATCATGAAGAAAGCGCTTCGGTTTGACCTATCTTAGGGCATCTCTGTACGATTTATTTTGATCAAACCACTTAAATAAATCCATTGTGCATTTCTATCAGGAAGTATATTGAAATATTTGCTGATGTCATTGCCGTTTCCTTCATTCAGCCTATCGACACACTTCCATCTAGCACACTTACAGTCCTCTCCTATGTCATATGCCTGCGTTCTCATGTTCTTTGCTGCATCAAAACTTGGCCATACTTTTGTTTGCACTTTGACTCCGGACTTCTTTCTGGACCCATTTTCACAGAAGCACTTACTTGGTAGATGTACATCTCACTTACACTAAACTGCATCGATAATAATGGAAATGTTTATTAATTAAGCCTAACAATGATACACTAGGAATAACAAACAAGAGGTACCAGTTCCTGATAAATATATTTTTCTTCCGCAAGAGAAGTGTAGAGTGGATTATCATAATTTTAATTTTTCCTTAGAATACCAGGATTCTACTCGATGTTCCGTCTTCCACAAAATATTTAACCGTGAAAATTACTGGGCCCTTAGCATTATTCACACAAATGAATATACGCAAAGAAACTGCATGAGTTACTTTTTAAAATGACATCAATATCTAAAATTTGAAAACTATTAGACCTTCATCGTTATTTCGCCCAAATCTTCAATTAGCCACACCTGGAGAAGGGAAACAAGTTCATTCCACCAATAAGATGAATAAAAACACCTCTAATATACTCGGTAGGTGCTGGCTTGAAATATGTTCGTAGCGTCATAAATATATTTTGTAGCAAAATGTTCTCTTGTTCATTGTACTTGTAAAATGTAATCGTGTTAATATTGATGGGAACATAGTAATAAAACATAAATTATGATTTGGATGAAAGCTTCATGCCTGTTCTGTTAAACACACACCTGTATTCTTGTATAAATTGCCTCCTCCTTTCCCCCTATTGACCAACTGGTAGCTTCTAATCAACTTCTTGAGCTTTTCTTATGCTAACTCTATCTACTAACAAATATACTTGAACTTGAAGCTTTTCAAGAATTCCTTCATCATAGGTTGTCTTAAGCTTTTTTTTTTTTTTTTTTTTTTTGACACCAAGTATGATTTCAAAAGGAAATATGCGAAGGAGAGGTTTGATAGTTTCTACAATTTTTGTACCTTTAAATTGTACTTCTTTGAAATACATTTATTATTTGTTGTACATGAAACGACAAATAAACCTGTTGCAATTATTTTATGAAAATAATTTAATTGTTACTGCCCATTTCAACAAAAGTTATTTAAAATATGCAGTGTTCTTAAATATTTTCAGGTCTTAAAAGTGCTTAGCAATATGACTCATTGTTCACAGATTTGCTTTTTAAACATTTTGAAGCACATTCGAAAACATTTGTTGCTTATTAACTTCTAAACTTTTTTATTTATTGAAATGTTTAAAATCACTGCGTATATGAAATTCGTAGTAAAACATTACAATTGAATTCTTAAGAAGTAATTACAAAGCTGTGTTGTAAATGCTCCTCGATAATTAACTATAGGAACGGTAAAGTCATCCATTTACTTTGTCAGACTTTTTCAAAATACTTTTAGACTCTCTATCTATTATTTTTGTTTGACAAACCCTTCAAAACGTATAAAAGCGTAAACACCCTATCACTTAGAAAATTCTCATTAAAAAAACCAACGCCTGCAAAATTGAGGTGTGTTAAAAATATAACTTATTGATTTATTATGTTCCTAAGTGTATCACTTTGTTAACCAAGTAAAACTCTGTGTTAGGACTCTGTGAAAAATTGTATAAATTTGAATAACCTAACAAACTAGTTATGTTTCTTTATAAAAGGTATTCTGTATTCATTTTCAATGCTAATGGAAAACACTGAAGGTGGACTTCTTCATATTGTTATAAAAACGAGAACATTTAGTTTATGCATTTATACTAAGCTACAAGCCGTTTGCTGAGGCTCTTATCCAATATTGATGAATCTCTTTAAGTTACCTGACACTGAAGGGGCCTTCATGATATATCACTAATAGTTTGAATATTATGTAGTACACCTGAGCTGAGCATTGGTACAGTCCTTTTTCTTCCCTTTCGCACTTTCTCTTCCCCATAACGCCTCTTTCGCTGAGAGTTAGAGTACCACTAAAGAGACAAGATATTTCTAAACGTGTTGTGCGGAGAAGTGAAATGAAAAGAGACCTTGAACTGTAACCTGTCACTGGTTTATTCAGAAAAGTATATCTTACATAGAAAACTGGCCTTATTTCACAGACTGCTACCACAGAGAAATTATTTTCTCCCTGACAACAAGAGATTGTCGGGGCATCTTCATTAATCCACCACCTTCCCATTCTGGTCGACCACAAAGAGTATGCCCAGCTTCACATATCTGACTCATTTTTCCGTTAGTGTGCGTATAGTTAAGACTTCTGACCACCCCGTCTCATCCTGCGCATACTTTTACCATTTAAGCTCTTTTCCACATGTGCTGTACTAGACCATCTTAATAAAGAAGAACAATGTCGCCTATTCTGGCATTCGCCGATTTCTTCTCTGCTGTACACCTCCTTGTTTGCAGCGTAGAAGGTAAGTGCGTCGTTGCTGTAAATGGTATGCGGAATACCACGTCCACTTATGAATCTCTGCAATGTTAGCAGAATTATGTTTGCTAGCATGTCAGTGGATAGATAACGGTGAAGTGTTCTTGTTGTCGTGCAACTGAACAACAGTATAATATTTGCTGGTCCCATGTTCAATTTGGGTGCACAGTGGCCTCGCTATGTCAATCACAAGACGCTAAATGCTCCCTAAGGCATTGCTCTGTATACTGGTAAAGGAGCTTCTATCAATTGAGCAGTGATATTCTTTGTCATTTTTACATGGTAGACAACGATTACTCATTACGTTTATTACCTACCAGGCTCAGCGTTTTCAGAAACATGTGCATAGTTCTGATAATACAATTCGCAATACCTGATGGCGAAGGCAAAATTGGGTGTCTACAGCATCAGCAGTTCGTCAGTTAACAGTTTCCGTCCATAATCAAGGGATGTTGTCGTTTATTAGTACACCAGCGATAGGAAACTGCAACTGGTGTGTAACTGTACTACTCTTATCTTAGCCGATAGCAGAAGCAGTCTATATAAGAGGCCAAATGAGACCTTGTGAATCTGTAGAGGGCTGTTACTCTGGACATAATAGGTATCGCCGTCCCATTGTTCATGATGGGGTTCCCAAGGATCCTTGTCAGTTCCCTGTCGTCCTTGTGATGCGCCAGCGGTAGAACGGCTTCAGAGATATTGGCAGTGTTATCATTCGGAAACGAGCGGAAGCGCATCGATATAGCGATTATCTCAGGGACTAAATGGGAACCAATTTTTAGGACGTTGTTCAACGGCAGACCAGTTCCCATAGGGCCCATAGAATACCCTGCCCCATTTTACGCATCTCAGTTTATATTTCTTCGCAAGATGAAACAAGTACAACGAGTATGGAGCTTTTGTGTGTGCTAATTCTACGTGCCCTTTCATTATGTAGCCCATCTTATGTGTTTCATATATTAGTTTTAAGATTTCGTTCTTTGCATTCTTTTTTCATTGGACTCAAAAATATTTTCCGCGTTACATCTATTGTTGGGTAGATGAACTGATTACCCTTAGGAAAGCTGATTTACCCTTCGTTTTCTTCAATAGCATAGACATTTAAATTCAGCAAATAGGCGGAGTCCTTTGAGTTGCTAGATCAACTTTTCTCCGAGGTGATTCTCATCAACTCTTCAGAAATGCACTGGCTATGCTGTTGATTGTTGAAAATCACAGTAAAATGATTTACAATAGCCCTAGATCTGTTTCCGCGGACGGTCCACCGGAGTTTGGAGGGATGAATTCCGAGGTTGCAAGAATCTTCACAGGAAGTCTTTTCCAATGTTCCTGTAGTTGGTCTCCACTGATAATAAACGTCACTTGGAAGCGTTCCAGCCAGCGGGCGAGTCGGTTAGCCTGTTATAGTTTACGAATATACACCAGGTCCCTCATATCATGAGACTTAGCCAGCTGCCTGGAGAATCTCTGTGTGCTTTAACGGCGATGATTCACATTCCAGAGCGTCAATATACCATTTATTGATAATTTAGTTATTTTGCGAGGGCTCGATGCAGTAGAAGGAGCTTCCAAGGTGTCGATTACCCAATTGCGGAGTCTACGCCCTCCGTTTTAAGTCATTCGGCCTGTGATTTAGTGATAAAGATAGACTGACTACTTCCACCAGGACACAACGTGTAAATTTAGTGAGCTGAGTGTACCCAGTGGCCCGAACGCGTTTTGATTTTTAGGGTAAATATGTTGTTTTTTTTTGTTTGCTTTTTTAGTTCTAGACTTGATTTACAGATGCGAACGTTGTGTAATTTGTTCTTGGTTTTGTAGTCCATAGGCTGATGCATATAAATTGGCAATGGGAGTCTTGCAGTTTGCCAAAGATGACCTGCATCTCCGGCTGCAGCCTCTTGCCAATTGGTCACTGTTGAGACAGAAAACAGCAGTTTGCGTTTCAAAGCTTCATTATTCTCTTCTTGGCGTCAGTGGTGAGGCTGCAAATCCCCAAGACTACCCATACATGCAACGAGGACCTGCTACATTTTTATTTGTTCGTGTCTTTGGTGTTTATTTTGAGGGTTGCTGATGCGCATGTTGGCTTGATTGTGGTGGTAACCAGGAATTTTTTGTGTGACGATGGCGCTGACTGTCCTAGAAAGCTCCGGCCTTTGGAACTCCCATCATCTTGAGAATGTCGTCTTTAGAAATCTTCTCCCTACAAGGCGCACGTACCAGCGGCAGTAGATGTCTGGAAAATCCTGAAGTATTTTTTGAGCCAATGACCCACATCCGTTGACGTCCTCCTCCAGTGCACACACATAAAGCGTTAATGCGTTGATGGCGTACGCAAAGTTTAATACCTTCGAGATAGCGATTTGAACTGGTCTGGCGTCCTCCAGATAACAAGGAGTGGTTCGATGAATCTATTCCTCTCGACGTGGGGGTATGCAGTGTCTTCTTTGTTTTTCTTTCGTCTCTGCTATGAAGGTAATATCCTCCACGAGTTTCTGTAGTTCTGGCTCCAAACAAACAGGAAGAAAGGTGTGTTTTTTTGTTGGTGATAAAGGAAGATCGTTGTCGATGGAGATTTGAATTACCCCCAGAAGGCTGTCTAAGTTTCTACGTCTGCATAGAAAGGATTGAGCTTGATGAGTGGTAAACGAACACAAGACTGAGCGAAGACTGGAAGTGCTGTAACAGGATGTGTTCGCAAGATTCGATTGTGCCGTTCAGATAGATATCTTACCAGGTATCCTTCAAGATGGCTGGTAAATCGTACGTTTTGCAGAGTATATTTCCTCACAGCTTTCTGGATTAAAATCGTACACCGTATTTCAAAGCCGATTGTGATTGGCTTCCTCAAACGAAACCAATTTAGGCAAATTCCCATATAACCGGTCTTCGTAATATAGCAAGCCTAATCGTCTGTTGTCCAGGGCTTTTATCTTAGTCAGCTATCTCTGTATTTTCCAAGCCTTTGCGCATTCGTGCTTTAAGTTGTGACAACAGATTTGAAACTGTTTTCAGTTCTACAAATGGATATGTGGAATTCTTTGTGTTTTTGAAGCTCTGTGAATATAATGCCACGTTTATATTTTCAGATGAAATGACTGTCTAAGAAGGCGCTGTCTGGAAGAAGCTCTGCTCCATAAAAGAGGTGAGTTTGAGTTTCATTCAGCTATTAACCCGGTACCTAATAAACCGAATCTATAAACCGTAGATATATAATATCTATTGACACATATTTCTGTATGCTGACGAGATATGAATATTAACCTCCAATATCATAGTTGACGTTTAGTGCTATAGCTTCTATTATACACAGTGTTGTAATTGAACTATTATTTATGTAATGCCAAAATATTTGCTATGGCTAATGAAGTGACTAGCGAAAACCTTTTTAGCGATTTGAATACTTCTTTTGTCTCTAAAGTTATTAGCTTCAGTTAATTCTGTATGAATTCACATATACCCGGTCGTTTGAAGCTATAGACATCGATATAACTTGGAAAATAATGTAACACCCATAAATCAGTTTCTTCCTTTGAGGGGAATTAGAGACGCAAGATATGATCACTAAGCTTATAGTCTGGGAACTGAAAATAAATACTGACTGTAATACATTATATAGAAATCGGCCCACTTCAGTCTACTGGGCTACATACGCACACTCCACCAAGGTAGGTGATCTGAAACAATCTTTAATTCTATCGATCATCGATTCCTAATATTGCACACTGATTTGACACTGGGTGTGATCCTTAGTATCATAATGTAAAACTCGGAAACACTGAAGAAACACAGAACGGAACGAAATCTTGTCCGATGAGTAGGCGTAATAAGACATTGATGTATGTTTCGTTTTGTAATCGGCTTACCCTCCCCGCTTTTGTAGACTGACACCCCCTTACAAACCAATGCTTGGGTTTCAGAAGCCTGTCGGGGAGCCAAAGGCGCGAAACCACAGAATGCAGAACCTGTTACGAAGGGTTGGCCCGTAGCCAAGCATGAACATGAGGAAAGGGATAATCTATATACAAGGTTTTAATGAACTATACCGAAATATTTTCACAGAATATATAGATTACTTAAATAAGTAATTTGAGATAGGAAACTTATGGCCTGTTTCTTGAAATGTCGAAGTAACGGCTATAAGTTTCTGAAGTGCCAGTACGCCACTGGCTAATTTATCAGCCATTCGAGAGCATAACACGAAAAACAAAGGGACATATTACAGCGTATCTCTCTAGCGTAGTGGTTATGATACTGGCTTTGAAGTGAAAGATAGTTTCCGAGTTCGGGTCTTGTTCACGTATCGCGGCACTTCGTCTGGAATGAAAAACAAAAAATAAAAAACATTTACTCTATGACAGACATAGAACTCATGACCTTTGGGATAGCAGCTTCCCGCGTTACGCATTAAGCCTCCAGAGCAGTTGAGAAAACGCCTCCCGAGTAGACTACCTCAAGAACGTAATTAATGAATACTCAGGGTCGCACTGTCAAGTGATTAGTTCGAGATTTTACAGATATTTACGACATTAAATCTTGAGAACGCTAGTAACGAGCTGCTGAAAATCGATATTTCTATACTCGGGCAGCAGTTTTAAAGGCATTCTAAGCCATTTTTCAAACTGCTTTGCTTCTCGCTTTGGTGCTTCGTAGCCAGGAGATCGTGGGTTCGAGTCCCGCCTTGGGCATGGATGTTATTTGTGTATATGTGTGTATGTGTGTAAATAGAAGGAAACAGAAATTCAGTAATCAAACAGCAAACAAATTAAAACAATTAGGTAAATAAAAGTAGGGTATACAGCGCCGGAGTCCCGACCAGCCTACGGAACTGTATTTAAAAAAAAAAAAAAAAACAAAAAACACTGACTTATCAGCACCTGATACCCACACGTTTAACGCTGTGTAGCTGCGTTATAATTATCCGGGGACCATACATCGCCGATCTCAAATTACTTATATCAGTCACGTGCACAATCTCGCAAATTATTTCGGTGTAGTTCATTAACACTCTGTATATATAAAAATGAATCGCCGACATATATGTACGCATATCACTTCTGAACGACTGCACCAAGTTGAACAATTTTTTTTTTTTTTTTTTTTTTTTTGCGTTATTGTCACGACAAGGTTTGTGGAAAAGAAAATCTTTAAAAATAGCACGGGACATTTTTTAAAATCTCATAACATGAATAAAAACAGTGCCAAAAGAACGCATTTCGGTTAATAGCCGCCAGATGCAGTAGTACCGCAGTTATTCGTTAATAAATGGTCGTAGTACTGTTATATTTTCCCCTTCCCATTCACCAGTTTATCGACACTGACGCAAAACAGCAGTAAAATTCAAATACATTTTTATATATTAACTGTCCTTTCCTTACTCCTATTGTTGAAAATAGAGGAGCAAAGAAGTTTTGGCGACGAACATCTAGAGTAAGTACTTACTTATTTGTCCCTAGATGACTGAAGTAGTATTTTCCCTCACTAATCAATGTAAGGTAACGCAACAGTTTACCGTTATGACACAACGCAGCATTGAAATTCAAATACATTTTTATGGATTAACTGTTATTTCCTTACTCTTATCGTTTAAAATAAAGAAGCTTTCCTGGCGACGAACACCTAAAATACGTACTTATTTATTTGCCACCAAATGGCCTGCTCTATTTATCTTTCTCATTCAATGCTAAGGGAATGCACCTGGTTATGGAGACAATGAAGCAAGATAACTGTGGAAATAAAATATGTTTCTCATGCATTAACTATTGTTCCCTTGGTCACATCGTTTAAATAAAGAAATCAGTATATTTTGTTGTAATTCTTTAAAATGAACAAGTTATAAACTATACACATAACCATTAACCCTTCTTGGAATCGGAAAATGGCGGCAGAATGACGGTTTTAGGTTAACTTCCTATTGCAGATGTTAGTTATTTGCCATTATGTGGTACATGAGCGAGCTAAAGAACATGAAGATACTCGCGTCACCATCACACTGCAGTTGCGGTGCTCTTAATACATTTGATCAAGTAATAATTTGGGTTAAATGGAGAAATTTAGTACACAAAGCTATCATCAGATAAAAGTTTATCAATTGGCCAACCAGATCTACTTGCTCCTTAGTTTTGCCATTGTTAGCGTTAAAAATCTGTGTTCCATTCACATGACTTTCTCTACAGTTCTGCAACAAATTATTGTTACAAAGCTTATGTTTCTATTTACTTCATGCTAATCGAGAAAAAATTATCAGAAATAGTTTTATTACTTGCTCCCTTGAAAGTAGAAGCGAAATAAAGGAGTACCATAGGTTAAAGTGATATTCAAAAGCTGGTTGCTATGTGACTGAAGTTCCTTTGTGTGGACAGGAGTTGACAAATTCCTGTGGGAGAAAAGTATTCGTTTTTTAAAAGCTGAAACCAAAAATAAGGAATATCTAAAAAACGATCAACTCCACGAAAAAAGGTTTATAAAATAAATTGTGTGTTTTAATATGCTCTACATTTTTTGTGTAGTAAGTTTCTGCCCATCTCTTACGGTTTAGCAGTTACACAAACTTCCGTAAAATTCATCCAGGATAAAGTAGTCTTCAGAGGCTATTCCCAGAAAATTCAACATGCCAATTTCTTTTGGCATGTAAATATATTTGTTATACGATATTTTAATCAAAATCGTTAGAGCTATTTTTGAGAAAATCAAAATTTTCGAAAAAAGCTACATGTAAAGGGTAGTTGAAGGTGGGGGGATTTTCTTGAAAATCTTAGTGTCGCATCCTTGGAAGATACCAAACTTAAATACCAAGTTTGATATTCAACGGTATTTTCGTTTTTGAACTACGCTGTCCACAGACACATACAGACACACACACACGCACACACACGGACCTTTTTCCAATTTTTTTTTTTTTTGTATTCAGGGGGTACCCAAAGAACATAGTAGGTGTAGAGAAAGAAAGAATGTCTGTTTTTGACATAGGATAAAATAAAGAAAGAAGTGGAAAACATTAAGAGTAAAGGAAAGAAAGAGATTCGGAAGAAGCATGAATGTTACTTTGTGACTTTCTCCTTAATGCAATTCATCACCTATGACATCGTTTTCCCGCCACACTATGGAAGCAATGCCATTACTGTTATGCCGACGATATCCTTGGTTGCCCACGCTGTTAACTGCATATGTCATCCTTTCCACAATACCTTATGTGTGCACTGACTTCGCCCTTTTCGCATTATCAACTATGTATACTACATTGCGCAGATCATTGCGCTTTTCAGCTGCAAAGGCATTATTAGGCATTGGCAATGGGCAAATTCCTGTTGACACTTCTACTGGCCTCATTTCTTTTCCATCAATTTTTTGTTACTTCACAACGTCAAAGGAAGGGTTAATATTGAAGGCGTTCCCAAATATTTCTGCAAATTACAAAAACTATGCTTGGTTGGGCAAACCATTTTAGTAGCAACCAATAAAAATGTAGATGTTTTAAATATAAAAATTCAGGGTAAAATTTACGGACAAATGCATTCATTTAAGTCGATCGAGTCCATTACCAGTACAAATGAAGCAGTGAATTATCTGAGTTCCTAAAGTCATTGGATTTGCCTGGATTACCGCGACACAATTTACAGCACAAGGTTGACTCGGTGATAATGATACTACGCAATCTCAATCGGCCGAAATTATGCAGCGGAACAAAACTCGCTGTTAAAAAATTATGAAAATTTTGATTTAAGCTGCTATAACGTAGGAAAGTTCAAAGGGGAGGATATACTTATTGCAAGAATACCACTAATGCCAACCGACTTTCCCTTTGAATTTAAACATGTTCAGTTTCCGGCGCGCCTTGCATCCGCAATAAATCCCAAGGTCAATCGTTAGAAGTGTGTGGTATATACCTTGCTCTTTTCACATGGGCGGTTGTACGTTGCGTGCTCCAGTGTCGGCAAACCATCGGCGCTATTTGTTTTCTCTCCGGAATGAAAATTATACATTACAAGGCATTACAATAAAGTTTTGTCAAATTATTTAATTGTAATTTTATTTCATTGCATGATCGTACTGTAAACGGAAGATTTTGTCTGAGTTTTATACATTAGGTATACCACCCGCGCGAAGCCGGGGCGGGCAGCTAGTAAGAAATATAAGCGAAATTGATGATTGGAAAAGTGATGATGGAGCAATTGGTGGAATGAGTGGTGGGGGAAACCGGATGACCCGGAGAAAACCCGCCCAGACGCCACTTCGACCACCACAAATCCCACTTGCGGGCACTTGGGATCTAACCCGGGCCGCCTAGATGGGATATGAGCGGTCTAACCGCTCAACCAAAGCGCCGCCCATGTATGTATGTATGTATGTATGTATGTATGTATGTATGTATGTATGTATGTATGTATGTATGTATGTATGTATGTATGTATGTATGTATGTATGTATGTATGTATGTATGTATGTATGTATGTATGTATGTATGTATGTATGTATGTATGTATGTATGTATGTATGTATGTATGTATGTATGTATGTATGTATGTATGTATGTATGTATGTATGTATGTATGTATGTATGTATGTATGTATGTATGTATGTATGTATGTATGTATGTATGTATGTATGTATGTATGTATGTATGTATGTATGTATGTATGTATGTATGTATGTATGTATGTATGTATGTATGTATGTATGTATGTATGTATGTATGTATGTATGTATGTATGTATGTATGTATGTATGTATGTATGTATGTATGTATGTATGTATGTATGTATGTATGTATGTATGTATGTATGTATGTATGTATGTATGTATGTATGTATGTATGTATGTATGTATGTATGTATGTATGTATGTATGTATGTATGTATGTATGTATGTATGTATGTATGTATGTATGTATGTATGTATGTATGTATGTATGTATGTATGTATGTATGTATGTATGTATGTATGTATGTATGTATGTATGTATGTATGTATGTATGTATGTATGTATGTATGTATGTATGTATGTATGTATGTATGTATGTATGTATGTATGTATGTATGTATGTATGTATGTATGTATGTATGTATGTATGTATGTATGTATGTATGTATGTATGTATGTATGTATGTATGTATGTATGTATGTATGTATGTATGTATGTATGTATGTATGTATGTATGTATGTATGTATGTATGTATGTATGTATGTATGTATGTATGTATGTATGTATGTATGTATGTATGTATGTATGTATGTATGTATGTATGTATGTATGTATGTATGTATGTATGTATGAGTAAACACATTTATGATATGTGATACATCTTTATTATGCATATTATGTATATGGTATATGATATTTTCTGGATTATAGTGTGTATAAGTAAATATAACATGTTTCTGTGATGAACGTTGTATGTATACATAACTCAAGATATTTGTACGATCCACGTTATGTATGATGTACAAGATTAGATGATTTTGTGATTACTGTACCTAACCTAACATAAGCAGACCGAGGATCGATTTTTAAGAATAAAACTATGAGTGGGAGTTTAGACATTTAAATCTTCACTGATATATCTACTCTCTTTTTTTCAAGTATTTTGCCTAATCGCTACGTTTACGAGGGATACAACTAGTTAATTAATTCTTTAGCCTTTACACTAACCTGTATTTTTGCACACGTTAATTGTTACATGTGACATCACTCATAAACAAGAGCGACATGTCTGAAGCTAAAAAATCATGTGTGAGCTATGTCTTGACAGATCTCTTTCCCAACGCCACATAGCATAATCCACGTCTTTACCTCACAGACTTAATATAATCCTGTATGTTAGAATCTTCCAACGTCTGTTGAATCTAACCCGAAGCATGGCCACCTTACGACCTCAATGCCTTAATCCAATATATTTGGCTCATGCCGTAGTGGCTGTAGCTTCGTATAGCGTCACTCGTGAACGGAGATCAGCTGTCTTCCAGTATCTTTCATTTCAGAAGTTGTCCTCGCAAGCCTTGTGTAGGACTGGAGTCTGGTAGGTAGAGTCAGACTGAAAAATTCAATGCCATGTTCGGGTTGTGAACCGGGAGATCCGTGGTTCAAATCTTGGCTCTGGCATGGATTTTTTCAGTCTGAGTCTACTTATCCAATATTTTCATATGCCTATCAACGGGAACATATAATAAATAACTTATAAATTATTTTAAGCATTTCGTCTTCATTTGTCTGTTATTAACAAAATCAACTAAAGAGTCTTATCGCCCACATTGAAAACCATTATATTCATAAGGTAAGGACTGATGCTTTCTTGACTACATATTAACTTTAATCTTTCTCGGACTACAAACCCCTTAAAATTTAAATTTTTGTTATATTCTTGTTTGTTCTAGAAAGTCTTCTTCTTTCATCCCCTAAATAAATGTAACTAATATCTAGAAACTACACAAAATATGTACACAATTTCTCAAGGTACCATTAACTTTCGCCTTGCAAGGAAATTTGTTGCCAAGTTAGCATCACAGTAGCCCTCTATATTAGTTCAATAGAGAGAAAGCTCCTAACTGACGAATAGCCGAGGTCATTGCATCGCTATTCGTGCATTCAGAAGTGCCGGCAGATAGTGGTTCGATTCTCACCCCCCGCGTGGCTATTTACTGAAATGGAGCATTAACAATCGTCTTTAATTTCTCGAGATTATCTGTTGTCATCAGGAATGGAGAGTCAGGAGAAAAGCAAACTTTTACAGAACCAATTAATATTGATATGGCAACACTTTATAAACCCTAGTTTAATTTAGTGCTTTTGAAGTAACCTATAATTTTTCTAGGCGACGTTAAGGCAATTTATTCTGAATGTAGAAAAGCAGATTCTAGGTGCCTTATTCTTTGTTGGGCAATTGCTTCGCATTCACAAAGTATATGACTTGCCGTTTTTTGTCTATTAAACCGAATCTACACATATTCACCTTAACTGTACCCATTTTATAGAGTTGGTTTCTAAGAGGGTAGTACCCAGTAAGAAATCCATTTAGTATACTCAGGTCCTGTTTGTTGAGAGTGAATAGCCTTTATGCTCTTTTTGCTGACAATTCAATTAATTGTTTCGCATGGTTTAGTTTTAGAATTTGTTCCCAATAACTACTTACTTTTTTACATTCGCAGGCTTTAATTTTTCCTTTGATGTAAAATTCTGGCACTCCGTAGAATGGTTCTGGGCCAATGAATGGAGTAATAGCTCCTTCCTTGGCTAGGTGATCAGGAATTTTGTTGCCTTCAATTCCTTTATGTCCTGGCACCCACACTAAGCCTACCTTGTTGTGAGTGGCCAGTTTGTTTAATATCTGCAGACATTTCTCAACAAGCTTTGACTCAATAGTGCGAGCAATGAGAACCTTTAATGGTGCTTGGCTTTCCGATAAGATATAGATGTTTGCAGCACGAATGCCTTTATTAACGTTTAAATGTGCTCATAGTTCTATGGTATTACTTCTGCTTGAAATATGGTGTGTTCATTACCAAGAGAGAAACATAAAGCCCATACACTCCAACACCGGTTCTCCCATCCATCATCGAGCCGTCCGTATGAGTGACACATTTCCTAGCTTAGGCTTTCCCATTTCAGTCTGTGTTTGACGTTCAGTTGACGTTACTGTAAAGGAGCTATATAAGTTAGATTTTGGTGTCATTCAATCCCATAATTTGATGGACTCCTCCTCTTTGATTTCACGGAGAATTTTCATGTGATCAGTAAGATCGTCAGATTTAAAAACTGTATTTCTTAGCAGTTTAAGCTTACTATTAAGGCAGCTTTCCTCACAACAATGCAGAGTGTCATACCTATTAGGGCTTCCATAGCTGCTGTAGGACAGATGCTTATTGCCCCAGTTATACTTGAACAAGCTAACCTGCTCTTTCTGTGCAGAGACTATTTTTTTTTTGTTCAGTTTTAGGCCACCAAACTAAAGATGCATAGGTGACCATGGGTCTCACAATAGCAATATATAGCCAGTGAATCATATAAGGCTTGAGTCCCCAATTTTTGCCAAATTGGCTGCAACAATTCTTCATGTTTTCCAGAGCTTTTCCAGAAACTCTTTTTAGTTGAGGATTCCAAGTCATTTTACTGTCCAATAATATGGTCAAATATTTAACTTTTTCCTGCAGTCCTAGCAAACCCAACAGCCTTCAACCTCTTCTCGCATTTGCCATATTCATTCTGTTTGGATGCTATAAGTCACAGGATAAAACATACTAAATTGTTTTTTTTTTTTTTTTTTTTTTTTTGTTTCCGTTACATTGTAAAAGTTTAATAAAGGTAGCTCCGAGTTCATCCAGAAAACTGCAAGAATGTTGCCTTTGTAAAATGATAATGTACCTTTTCCAAATAATAATATAAACTGAAATATTTCAACTTTAATTGGTTTTACGACAAGAAGAAATACCGAATACGGTCTGACAAAGAGCTAACAAGTTCAAACCTTTGCCCGCAACGTAAGACACAGGAACCTTATATGTTTTAGGTATTGGAAGCAGCAGTTTTCAATTAGAACCAGTAAACAATAGAATAATGCTTCAAATCAAAATAAATACCTTATGCAGTGTACGCTTATTAACGAAACACTAAAATGCTCTCATGTTGAGAATACCAATGCAAAGTGTTTCCATACGACACTGAACCAAGATGTGGACATCGTTGCTCAGGTCCCATGGATATGAAAATAATGTTCAATGCCAATAAAGGTACTTCAACGAAGTGCTTCAAGTTCAGCATGTATTAAGTAGTTACCCAGGAGCAAAGCCGCGTGCTGCCCCACGGAGGTAACGCGGGTAGACAGAGAAGGACCGAATTGCGTGCCTTATCAGTGTTTTTTGTAAACATACCATCATGCTACGAAGTGGCGGATTTCCTTGTCTTACGAAACCCCGCTAAAGAACATACATCTTTAGTTGTTCATATATTCTTCAAATACACCATTTCACCATAGCTAACATAGACTGAAAGGAAATAACATGGAAATTACCTGGGATACTTACGCCACTAAAACCATTCTACCTTTGACATCAAGTATTTGTTAATATTTACAATAAGTTGTTGAAAGTTTACTTTTAAAATAATTCCAAAATAATTAGGATAATAAGTGCAAAACACTTCCGGTTAGGGCAAAATACGTATGTTTCGCATTCAAAAGCAATCTCGAAAGTGTCCCAGTTATGTAATTCTTTTTAGGCGTTTGCCCCTTTACCTGAAAGCTAGGAAGGATTACTGATAACGAAAAAGGAGAAAACGGTTTATTTTCATGACACTGCTTGCCAAGCACACAATAGTGCTTCATGCACTGCCTGATTTCAATATGACGTAGTTTTCAATTTTACATAAAAATACTTAAAGGAACATCATACTTTGAAGTAGCTCAAATATTACTTATAATGCTCATATATTCGTTCGGTGTCGTTTCGAAATAGGCTGTATAAATAGCGAAACATCTCCGAAATGTTGAGCTGATACTGTCGGGCAATCCTAACACTTTTTGCTGCAAAAATAAATAAACTAAACATCTATATAATTTTCACTTCGTGCCTCTTTATAATGAATGTTTTCGTAGCTCTTGAAAGCATCTTATGCAACACTATATGTGAAACAACATAGTAAGTTTCCGTAATACATAGTATGCCCAGCATGCCACGTGCCAATTATGCAACAGCGGGTGTTCTGTGACTCAAATGGGATTTCACGATTTTTAGCAATCAAAGTCGTGTTACTGAAAGGGTACATTTCTTTAGAGAGAAACTACGCCCGTTTGTGCCTATACAACCTCTTGCGCCATATCCAGTGCTCAAGCAGGAGGAAAAGATAGGCGAATACACTGAAAAGTCCTCGCCTTGCGATGCTTACCTTCAGGTATATTTTTCAAGTATCCATCTGGACTATGCAGAATTTGTTGTCCTTTTTCAAATTGATCTCATATAACTGAACTGTTCTTACTAAACACGTTAGTAGCTCGGGGAAAAACGATTAAAGGAAAAACAATGCAGACTACTACATCCATAGTAAAAAATGTGACTCCGGGCACACGGATTCAGTGCACTGAACCACTTAGAAGCCAATAAAACAATCAGAGAATTGCTATTTATATTTTAGGAAGGATTACACATTCGTAAATCGTCATTTGTATATTTAAAATGTGAGATTAAATTAAATTGAGCATATGCACGCTCTTTAACTGCTGCGGTTCTTCGCGTTCCGTCTTATATTGGGCATGAAATACGCTTCATTTTGTTCAGAGGCAGCTTTATCAGTCTTGGGATTCTTTTACGTGCCATAAATCTACGACATGGGACAATGACTTTATTTCCCTTCTGAAGGAAGCCATGCTAAGCCTTTTTACGCCAGATAAGATCCATCACCCTTCGTCGCGTTTGAACCCGCCACTTTTGGAACCAGAGGCTAGAATGTTACCCCTAGACCACGGAGGCCGACATATTTTTAATGAGCAGACTAAGGGGAGACTAAATGATGAAAATCGCAACGAAATTATTTTTTAATTTTTTTTGTGCAATTATATATAAGGTTATTTTATTTATAAACCACATTTATATGCACATTTATGGAATTTATATATATATATGTATATATACACACACACACACACACACACACACACACACACACAAATGAGCCTACATCTATCTTGTTGTACTCTTTATTTTGCCCCACTTACGATACACATTCATACTCCTATATACTCTGGTGTACAGGTCTAAAGTTCAGCTTATTGTTTAGGGAAAATTTTGATCACTAAATTGGTATCCCTGCTAAGTATAGCTGCTTCCACCTTTGCAGGTCATGTGGTTTATTTGTTGATCAATATATGCAATTTATTACGTCCTCTGCAAACTTGTTATTGTTTTTCTCGAATTGTAAGTGCTCCTTCTTTGATTTTAGTGTGTAATTATGTTGGTTACATTACAACAAATTCTAAAGGAGCATTCGAGAAGCGCAAATATAATGGCAATAGACATTCAAACCAAATCCTGTGCAAGTTTGTGATGAGCAACAGCAGTCATTAAACGGTGGTACTCGTAATTTGCCTAGTACATCTACACCACCTAGCAGTTCTAAGAAAAAAAAAAAAAAAAATAGAGAGCTCTAAAAATAAATGTAGGGAGTATCAGATAACATTGATAGGACAACTACCACTCAGCGGACCGGGGTCCGGCGCGTCAAATCCCGGTCCCGCACGCCGCGAGCACTCGGCCCTATTGCGCATTTCCGGCTTCTTCGGCTATAAGTCATTCAGACACATACACACACAAACACAGAGAGAGAGAGAGGGAGAGAGAGAGAGAGAGAGAGAGAGAGAGAGAGAGAGAGAGAGAGAGAGAGAGAGAGAGACTTATAGCAGAAGAAGCCGGCAATGCATGACAACTACCGAGTGCACGCGGTTTTTTTTTTTTTTTTTTGGAAAGGGGAGACAGAGAGAGAGAGTTGGAAGGTTGAAAGAATGGCTTGCGTAGGACCGGTATTTGTCGTGTCGGGGCCCGGACCGGTGGGTGGTACTTGTCCCGTCAATGGGTGGTATGAGTAAAAGGAGACTTGTCGCAAAACTTGCAATTTTTAGATGCGTCTCACTTTCCTATGAATAAAACTCGACGACTCAAGATGGAGGTGACCTTGATCGCGACCAACGTCTCACTCACTTACGTAATGAGACGTGTCTTAGGTTTTGGAATGAATAAAAAGTAGCTGCGTTTTACTTTCATGAGAGGCGTTTAATGATTTATTAAGTCACCTCAGAAGGTGTCTCAACGCGCGAGGCGCAGCATCTAGCAACCAATTATATGCAGATTTTGTACCAGTTTTGGTGGTTTTTGAGCGCAGAAGCAAGCTTTATTAAATCAGGAGGGATTCTGAAGGATTAAATTATAACGAACTTCAAGATTAAAACAAAATATTCAGTGTCTTGTACAACATTTTCTTTCGTAAGCAACAGGAGCAAAGATTATAATACTATGGTCATTTTGTTCATTTATATATAGCCCCCCCCCCTTTAACTTCTGTAGACATATCTGGGGCTTTACTTTAGAAACAACTGCTGGTGATTTCTCGCTGAATTGTAAGGTTTCTTAACGTCGTTTTTGCAGTTGTATCCTATTAAACACAAGTGCGCACACACGTAAGCATAGTTAGAGGATGATTTTAGTTAAATAATTCCCTGCCCCAGCCGAAATTCGAACCCCGGATATTTGGGTGAGAAGCCAGTATACTGACCATTCGATCGCGGGTTGTGAACCCTGGGTTTCAATGTGGCATCGCAGAAGATACAGAGGCCGCTCAGAATTAAGTATCCAAAACTTTGTGGAATGTTGGCTGCAACTACACAAGGGTATGAGCGTTTGATTGGATCACATTTCTGGCAATTACTCTGCATTTCAAACAACTAAATATGGCAAGAGTGCGATACATTCCCTAGTGCATTGGAGCTTTGGATTATACTCATATCTTAATCAAGAAACTGAAATTGCATGTAGACGAAATCATTATCAGGAAAGGCGTTGTTTACAAGTGATGCAAAACGGCATGTTTCTATTCAGTAGCAATATTCTGATGTCTGCAGAAATATTCGTAATAATAATAATAATAATAATAATAATAGTAATAATAATAATACAAATGGTTTATTTCTTAAAGATGTGGGTTATAGACAGCATATATGCCCTATGTAGGGACGTGTTATACTACAAAGATATTTTGGCCAGGCAGAGGGAAATTTTCAAATAATGCAGTAAAAAGTAACGCCAACTACAGAGTACCTTTGTTTATCTATGTTGTATGCTTCTCCATAATAAACATTTCCAGGAACATGATTACGAGTTTTTTAGTCGAAGACTTTGGAGAGGAGTAAGATCAGGAATACCAGCTTATAATATTAATCATGTGCATGAGCTTGATTATGGGGATGATGATGATAATAATAATAATAATAATAATAATAATAATAATAATAATAATAATAATAATAATAATTGAGAGGAAGAAGTTGTATTAGGGAACGGGGACCCGAAATAGGGATCAAATAGCAAGAATAATAATTGATTACACGAGAAGGCTTTGATAACCAAAACAATATTGCAATAATCTATTTAACAGGAATGGATATTTTAATAAGTACAAGTCTTGCAATTATTCCAATTAAGTTATTTCAAGGGTTATTAAATTATTAATTTCATCTATACAGTTAAAAATTAATATCTATAAATTGCTGCTCACTTTAGTCATCATTTAGTCGCCCTCCGTGGTATAATGGTTACCATGCTGACTTCATCTACCCAAGATCGCGGGTTCAAACCCGGCAGAGGACGATGGATTTTTTCGGGCGTAAAAATCCTTAGCATGGCTTCCTTCGGAAGGGAAGTAAAGCCGTTGGTCCCGTGTCGTAGATTTACGGCACCTAAAAGAACCTCAAGCCTGATAGAGAGGCCTCTGAGCAAAATTAAGCGGTCTTCCACGCCCAATTTATAATGAGACGCTGAGACCACAGTAGTTAAAGAGCGTCCATAAATAACACGCCTTTTACATTATTTTTCGTCTTCATCTTTGTCTTTTATGACGCATGAGATATGACTCTTCTTATAATGTTCTACAAAAATAGGGTTTTGCACTGCTTAACATAGTGAAACTTCTATAGAAACATTTATATTTAAAGGTAACTAAATAAATAGTAGATATGTAAAATAATACGCTTTTAATGTTTTATTCTTAACTTTTAATGTTTTCAGAGGATTTGTTTCTCATATCAAGTCCAAGGACTTTCTTTTCTGTTTTATCGAGTGTATAGGCTTGTTGTCCTTTGCAAAGCATTAATTGCTTCTACTTTCGCTAGTACGTATGTACATACAATGAACATAGTAGCTGGAGAAGGCATTGTATTCCACCCAAAAATTCGATGCCAAAATTTCACCGGTAATCTGTTTTGAGGTCCCCTGAGTCCAAAAATGTTTTAGAAAAAGGTTCGTGTGTGCAACATAGTTCAAAGATATTTAATACTAAACCTGGCATTTTTGTTAGGTACCTTCCAAGGATGCGATTTTCAAGAAAATACCCCCACCCCAAACTACACTTTACATGGAAAAATGTTTGAAAACTTTGTTTTTCTCAAAAATGGCTCTAAAGATTTTTATTAAAATACCGTACATTAAATGAATTTACAACAAATAAAATGTATATTGTATTTTCTGGGAATAGCCTCTGAAGACTTTTTTAATCTTATAAATTTTGCATAATTGATAAACTGTAAGAGATAGACAAAAACTTAAAACACAAAAATGTAGATCTCGTTAAAATATATAATTTATGTCATATACGTTTTACATTTAGAGTTGAACATTTTAGAAATATCCCTTGTTATTGGTTTCAGTTTTAAAGAAGGTTAACTGTTCTCAAACAGGAAGCCTCCTTTCGTTTCGTCTTTCGTTTTCTACTGCTTGCCATGAAGGCATGCCAAATATCTGTTTCACGTAACGATTTTAAAAGTTTTGACTATCACTCTAACTTGGTATATTCCTTTATTTCCCTTCTACTCACAAAAATGCAAGTAATAAGACCAATTCTGCAAATATTTATGTCAATTAGCATGATACAGATAAAAGAAGTATGTTTTGTAAGAATAGTCTGTATGTGGAAGAGCTAGAGAAGGTCATGTGAGTGGAACACATGAGATTTTTTGTTTTATCCTGTTTTTCATATTGCTTATATTCCTTAATTAAATTTCCTTATAATCCCTAAAAAGAACTGTTCCTAAATGTTGTTGAACTCCTGCCATTGTAAATTTCTAATGTTCTGAATATTACGATGTTATTAAAATAGTTGTTTAAAACGTCCACGAAGCACGATTAAAAAGTAATATTTCACTCTCCATTTTGACAGTACAAATTGTATAAATTGAATCATAAATGCTGAAATAGGCCTTTCCATACACGCAACAATACATTGTTCACCTGTTTACACACATTGGCAACGGCACGTATGTGAGACGCAGGTAGCGCATCTCTCTTGGGAGGGGAAATTTTATCCACACGAAATTAACGAGACACGTCTCAAGACTAGCTGCGTCTCATATTTTCTGCTAGCTGGTCTCACAAGATGCGTCTCACCTTTATTCATACCA
This sequence comes from Hymenopus coronatus, assembly GCA_030762935.1. Taxonomy (NCBI): domain Eukaryota; kingdom Metazoa; phylum Arthropoda; class Insecta; order Mantodea; family Hymenopodidae; genus Hymenopus; species Hymenopus coronatus. The sequence continues at coordinate 346,563,752 of CM060900.1, forward strand.
CCCAATGTTACCTGCGACTCACTGTATAATAGCCTAAGTGACGAACAAGGTGTAAATATAATAATGGATGCACGTGTACTAAGTAATACTATATTTGACTGTGTTGGATGTAATGTAAGATGTTTCAGCCAAATCAAAGCGACTGAACATTAGCAAAAGGAATTGTTTGATTTTATTATATAAACTGAAAAGTGAACCATGATTTCCGGACATCTGTAAAGTGCAAGAATACTGTTCTGTTTGAAACTAATGTTAGGCGTTTTTATGGATTAGGGTACATTGGAAAAGATTTTTCTGCCGCGCCGTGGCCGAGTGGTTAGACTACTCGTCTCTCATCTAGACGGCCCGAGTTCGATCCCAAGCGACCGCATATGAGATTTGTGGTGAAAAAAGCTGTGTAGGAGCAGGTTTTCTCCGAGTTATCCGATTTTCCGCCATCAAACTCACCGTTGCTCCATCTTCATTCCATGTATCATCAGTGTCATCACCTGCGGTGCCACAGTAGTAAAACGGGCGTTAAATACTATTAATAAAAGAAAGAAAAGGTTATTTCTCGCCACGCCCCTTAAACAAATATTTCAAAATATACTAAAATTCTAGAAGGGAATGTTAAATTGATGGCAGAAGAAACTATGAAAGATGCTGTAGCAGAATTAGTAGAAGCAAATGACGGCAATAAGGATATTGCAGTAGACTTTGATGGAACCTGTCAGAAAATGGGGCCTTAAATCCAACAGAGGCTGTGCAACTCTTATATGAATAGTCCTAGATGTGGATATTTTAGTAAAATACTGCTACGAATGTGCATTAAGTACAAAGAAAGTAAACCGCACTTTGAGAATGTAGGAACAATTATGAAGGTTTAAAGTAGAGGAATTGAGGCTGCAGCGGCAATGAACCATTTTAAATCGCCCCAAAGAAAAATATAATGTCCAGTTTCTAGGAAATGGTGATACTAAAGCCCTCAGAGCTGTTTATGATGCAAAGCCCTATAGACATGTAAAGATAAAAAGACAAACAAACAAACGAACAAAAAGCTGGCATGTGTTGGAGTTTTTAAGACAGGAATGGCAACACAGAGGAAAATGAAACAGCCGTTAGGCAAAACTGCACTATCTGATGGCAAAACTATCAAAGGTTGACATATATAGATAGTGGCATTAAAAATTCCAAATATATTATGGCAAAGCCATTAGAGATAATATGGGCAATTTGGGAGGTATAAATATAGCAGCCTGAGCCTCATGTTTTCACACTAGTAATACAAACTCCAAATAACTACACAGCATGTTTGTGGTCAATTTGTGAAATTAGCTTCACGGTCGAGCTTCAGGCACTGTTAGTGACTATCAACACAAAAATTCTACAGAAAAAGCTGTGATTTTGACCGTGATGTCAGAGTATCAAAAACTAGTCTGTTCACGATTGTTAGTAAAGCGTCTGCATGTCAAAACACAGAATGCTAATGAACCTTTTAACATCATAGGACTTGATGTGCCAAGATACATTTATAGGAAGATAAACTTCGGAATGAGGGATGTTTAATGCTGTATTTATCTTTAACAGATTCAATTTGGATAGGATTAGCGTGATAAAATATCTAGGAGTAAAAGTGGATAGAAACACAGCTACCATAATGAGAGGATTCAACCAGCTGAGAGTTACAGGATTACATAAGCAGAATTGGCCATGCAAAATATGACCAAATAGGCGAGATCTGCAAGAACAGGAGCCAGGCTTCAACAGAAGGCTGAACAGAAGCAGAATTTCATATCAGGCTAATTCTAGGAAGATTGTATGTTTCTTCAAAGACATATGAGTTTGTTTGTAAGTTTTTACTTTAAATGGCATTTTCTCAAATAAACATTTTGCAGTATAAAGGATCTGTTTTCTATAGTAAAAAAAACTAAGTAAGATAGCGCAGTGACATTTGAAGATGGTAAAACACCTATATTATTATTATTATTATTATTACTATTATTTATTGTTGTTGATAGATAATTTTCTAAATCCTAATAATGAATACATTTTCCAAAATATCCATTAAAAATGTATCTCCCTTATTAAAGAAAATTATGCTGTAATCCTAGTTCAGTAAACAGACAGAGAGATGGTCATAGAAGTGCCAGGTTTGACTCTTGCTATATTTCAGTTTTGCATCAGTTCCCTAACCAATTGCGTAAGTCTGTCTATATCCTATAAACGTCACTTCATGATAGCTTAAACAGTTTCGGAGATAAAGGTGAACGAAGTTGGCAGATTTAGCATTGCTGGGATAGGGGTTTTAGTCTCCCTTTAAAGGCATAGGTCATCTGTGATGTATAAGCTTATTTGTATCTCTTTTATAGAGCGCCAGTCAAAATATTTGGCGGGTATTCCCTCTCTAGCAGAATTTTGTGCCAAAAGCGCTTTACTTCCTGTAAGAACCAAAGAGACCAATGGAAAGTGCATCGTTGCCACTCCGTTCCCCCTGCAGTGTGTCTTATGTTGTATCTGTATCCATTTATCGTATAAAGATATAAAAGAAACTGGGACTATAAACTACCGGACCAGTAATATACTGTCGTTTCAAAATATTTAGGCAGAACCAAAAGGACCGTATTTTAGAAGCCGAATGACAAAAAAGAATACTTTTCAATTTATAGAATAAAACGGTAATGAGCAACTGAAATAATTTTATGCTTTTCATGTTATAGTATTCATTACTACTTCAATCGGCATAGAGGGGCGAAGGGTGTGTTTCGGATTCACCTTCTGGCCAAACCATTCAAAACCTACTACATTTCCCATGTTTGTCACTTTCATGAAGTCAGCGGAATATTAAAATAGAATTATATCGTGCTTTCACAACCTCATCCCAGTCTTTATCACCTAAATGTTTTATTTGAAGCACTACCTGTTTTCTTCAACATTTTGGCTATGTGCTAACAGTTATCATTCTGGTTTACATTGTGAAACATTGGTTATATTTCTATTCTTACTTTATTGAACTAATAAAAGTTGGTTGCAAAGCACATTCTGCTCACACTTATATATGTTGCTTAATTTAGCTTACTTTAAATAATGGCCTTTTAGGTATGGTATCATTCTCAAAATAGCATTTCGGGATTATGCCAGTGCTTCAATGTGTCTGGTAATTCATATGAATTTGTAGAAAGTTGTCTATAAAATCGTGGCCCTGCGACTCGATTCAAACCTCAGTACCATGGGATAGACCTTCTAGCTATAAATTACTATCTCTCAGTAGTGAATCTTTGCAGAACAGGGACTCAGTTGTAAATGAGACTCAGTTTTCGTTCTTGTTGGAGAATTTCCAAACTGTGAACCCCTGTAACTGATGAAGGAAAAAAATGCTGCATTTGTACGTTTTATTATTTATCCGGAAGTAATGAGTTAATGCATCAATTTGAAAGCTGAATGTTTAATCGCCAAATTGTTTTAAGTATCTGTATCATAACACTGCAGGCACATTAGCAACTTTATATATCTTTCTACCACATTTTACAACTTTAAATGAGCATACGTAACTGGGAAGATCTATGGAAAATAGTATTTCGTGTTACTGTAGGGTAGTGTGAAGGCCAGTAGCTTCTTTGGTCTGATGCTAAGGTTGTAATCTGTAGTTTTATTTAAGACTTACGCAATTGGTTAGGGAACTGATGCAAAACTGAAAGATAGCAAGAGTCAAACCTGACACTTCTATGACCATCTCTCTGTCTGTCTCTCTCTCTATCAGTGTTCTAACATATTTCCATAATGACTTGGATAGTGGTGATACGTAAAATTACCTATCTAAAGGAAATCAATGTTATCTTCTGGTTAATCTAAGTAATCTAACTGGTTCAACATAACAAAATGACATAAATAGAATCGCGCCGAGATATAAGTATATCAATGGTAATATAGTTTTAGTAGCTGTTTAACAAATGCAATATCAATTCTAAATGTAGATGGTAACATTTAAGAGAGAAGTAGTATGCCCAAAACAATCCTACGCCAAATGCTGTAATTGGAGTAAAGGAGAGCATGGTAGCTTTAAGGGCCGCCGCATTGTGGCCGAGTGGTTAGACCACTCGCTCCTCACCCATGTGTCTGGGTTCGATCCCATGCGATCGCATGTGGAATTTGTGATGGACAAAGCGGCGCAGGGGCAGGTTTTCTCTGGATTCTCCGGTTTCCCCCACCATCGCATTCCAACGATGTTTCGTCTTCATTCCATGCATCATCAGCGTCATCGCCTGCGGTGCTATGTAGTAAAAGTGAGTCTCAAACACTAGATGGGAACTTTAATTTTACACTTAAATGTACGACATCGATTTGGGAAATTTAGCAGTTGTGTATTGCTTCCGGAACGAACAGCTACCGGGCACTGTCTTTGGCACAGTGGTGTAAACGCGTGATTAAATACGTGCTTTTACTTAGAAAAGGGAATAGTCGTCCGACAGCTTGCCTCAAAGTTAATGGCCATGTTTTGTATTGGTTGTAAACTTACTATTAAGAAATTGTACGAATATCCTTGAGTAATGTAGGTAATGCGTCAAAAGAGGTAATTCACATACGTAATTAGTTGAAGAAAATATAATGTGGTGCATTCACACAGCTGTGTCTGCCCACTATAAAATCGCATACGTATTGTGGCATTCATTAGAATGCGCTTCATCAATCCACATTGCGTTATTCGATATGCAGCTTTAGTAAACACAACTTCCAACTAACCAATCCGTTAATGACATACAAAATGCGGAAGCAACCTTCAAATCTTTATCCAAAACACAAAGGAATGTATTCAAAAGTCACAGTAATGAATTCATCCGAGGGAATATAAAAAGGAGTCCCTCAGTTGACCAAGTGTATTTGGAAAAATATAACCATGCAAAGTAGCTAACAATAGTAACAATTTTGACACAAATTTTATATTTGGTGAGCTCGACTGTTCTAATGCAAGCATTTGTCTGCCTCTAATGGTCTTCAACCTACACAAATATATACAAAGTTTAAACGGAACTGTGGGGAACTAAGTGGTACTACCATAAATTTCAAGACATGCATTTTATTAGTCCTGATCATAACAATATGTCCAATATCTAATATTGTAGGCCAAATCATTAGGGCCATTTTCGATAAAATAAAAAAGAACAAACTTTTCCCATGGAAAGCATAGTTTGGAATGACATTTCCCAAACATCTTCATGTTGTGCCCTTGGAATGCACTGGTTTGAAATACACTTTGGTATTTATGCGACTTTTTGTCTTCCATTTATGATGTTCACTAGCAGATATACAGTCTTGGAAAAGAGTGAAAGTAAATCTCATTAGAAAACTAGTTTGCTTTTCTTCGAAAAAACCACGACTTTATCGTTGTCGAAATAATTTCTTCCAGTTATTGCCGCTTTTCAATGCAGTTCTGTTTACGGATTCGTGATGTTTCCATTTTGTGACTCCATTCTGTTTTGTCCAATATCAATAATACAGTTTACAATATTTAAAAGATTGGATGGTCCACTAACCAGATAATGTTTTTGAAGTCTTAAGTTCTTAAGTTCTATTTGGCTACTTAGGTCTTCAGAGTCGTTGAATGAAACAGGTGAACTAATACTCAAATGAGCCCTGGATCCAGCATTGATCATCATTAACAATGACTGTTAGCAATGCCTCCCATAAGTATACTACTCAAAGTCTCATTTCTCTTCCAAATGTCCAGAAAGGATTATCAATTTCAGGTTAAGAGTAACTGCTATTTTGTGCGAACGTAGTTTAACACGAATAAGAGTCGATGCTACTTTGGGTGTTATGATTTCAGTGTAAAAATGAAAAATAACTTCTTACATCATTTCCGAACTATTTTGTGCTGAGTATGACACATATTCATTTGGAGAACAGCAGAATACCATTGTTATTCCCTTCCCAACAGAGCAACTTCGAACGGATACTTTTGCGGGCCTTGTTTTCTTTTGATGGAATTTAACACAGGCTTTTTCAAAATATGGCACCGTAAGCAATGACATTGATGATTCATGGAATGAAAATGGAGCACCGGTGGAATGCGATCACGGGGTAACCAGAGAATCTGGATAAAACCCACCTCTGTATTACTTTGTCCACCACAAATCCCACATGCCGTCGCCTGGGAGAGAATCCTTGGTGAGAGGCAATTGGTCTAATCACTGTCACAGCGCGACCTATGCCGGCTCTGCTACAGCTACACTATCTCTTACATTCCAAGAAATCACACCCCATTCCGGAGAGAACACACACGTGAAACACAGTCCATAATAATAATAATAATAATAATAATAATAATAATAATAACAGCAATAATAATAACAATAATAACAACAATAACAACAACAATAATAATACTAACAATAACAACAATAATAATAACAATAACTACAATAATAACAATAAGAACAATAACAATAATAACAATAACAATAATAATATCAGCTCAAACTCTATTAACATCAACTCTTACATATAACTATACAATTATAAACTGTAATTGCCAATCCAAAACTGGATTTAGCTGAGAAAATGTGTTTTGCATTTTTTGTATGGTCCCTTTCCATCACTAAGGTAACCGGAGATAAAATCTCCGTTATCTTAAACCAGGCATCGCAAATTTTGGTCTCGCGAGACAGCGCCTGGCCTGAGCCGCAACTTCCGCGTCACATCATTTCTCTCTTCCCTCAACTCCTTCCCCTAGTTTTGGCTGCGATATCAGTAGTGGTTCGTTTGTTATTTGAATAATGCTTGTCTTACTATCAGAAATCTTTTCAAAACCACGGAAACGTCCATTTAGGGCTGAATGGGAGGAGAAATATTTTTTTAGCAGTCACGACGAGAATTCGAGATGTTTATTGTGATTGAAAGTATTGATGGGTGTCGACAGCAGTAATATGCAACACATTATGAAAAATGTCACAAAGATATGCTGACTTGATATGTAAATTAAAGTAGTTCATTTGTGGCTTAATGCGAGATATTAGGGACTTCCTATTCAAATATACCTAATTTATAATAGCCTTATTTCCTATATATTTAAATCCAAGTAGTCGACTATTATGCAATTTTTTTGCTTTTGTAGGGAGGGAACGGATATCAGCTTTACAATACTTAAAGGAAGCACACACATTACCAAATGTGATAAGACATGATATTCAAACTCCGACTGTGATTCAAAACCAACTGCTTGCAAGCTATCATACAGCTTGGAAAATCGGAAAAGCAATGAAACCTTTTACAGGTCGAGGGATTATAAAATCTTGTCTATGTGATGTTACTAAAATATGTCCTGAATAAGCAGATATTTTTCAGAACATACCTTTGTCTTCTAACACCGTCAAGACTAGTGTTAAAAATTGCAGAAATAATTAAAAATGATATTCAAAACAAAGTTAACTAGTTTGTAAACTACTCTTTACCACCGGATGAGACAACAGACATAAACTACAAGGCTCAATTAGTAATTTTCATTCGTGGTGTAAACGAGAATCTTTCTTTACACAAATATATTTTGCATCAAGTAACACTTAAAGAAGAAACAACGGGAGAGGAGCTGTACCAAGCATTGAAAAGTACAGCAGAAAGAAATAATCTAGACTTGAAAAGACTATTTTAATTCCTTCCTCGGTTATAATATGCTTACGTATTACAAAAAACTTTTGTCAATTCTGCAAGCTCTGTTCCAATTCTCTTTAATACAAAATAGGATCTCAATTGCCTCGATTGTAAAATGTGCCTAATCGACCACATGTTTGAAAGTGGACAAATAGTCGAAGAAGACAGTATTAGCTCAAGCGTACTACTTGTATGACTTTCAAACCTGGCAGAATTGAATGCGAACTTCAACCATGTAAATTTTCCTCCCAATACATATGATGCTCATTATGCAAAGCAGCAAGAACTGCTTTTAAATTATTATTTACCTTTTAGCTCAGAGGTAGAATAGCATAGCTAGGAATCGAGTAAACTGCATAACACCTGCTTCAAAACAAAATTATCTCAATGTAGCTTCTGAAATAACTGGCATTAATCGAAACCAAGCAAGTGGGCACCCCAAACGACGCGAATACTTATTTAAGTTCTTCTAATATAATGGCTGTAGTTGTTTCACGTGCTGGAAACAACCGCACATATTTATTAACAGTATTTCCTTTTGACCGCGGAAATAACTTTCCTTTGGTTTCGTCGCTATCATCGGGGACAATAAACCCACCTGTGTACTATGCACCTGCTAGTTAATACAACTTGCCTTACATATGTATAGGTATTCATTCTTGTTTGAATATAAGCAACCATTCTTTTCCACACAAGCTGTCGCCTTATACGTGCCCTTGTTTTGCATATACGTACCCATTTTTGCACCTACGGGAAATTCGTGATTATACTGATTTAATACTGGTATTAGTACATCAGAAAGAAAAATGTTTTATTGGCGGTATCGAATTTTACAACAAAGAACATCCTTATGCACTCAGTTTGGTGGCTAGGGTTTTTCTTCATTCACTCACCTTATTACATTTATTCCCCCAGTAATATTACCGGAAGACAAATTAAACTGGATACTCCAAAACAGGCAGACATTAATTTATATTCACAAGTGTACCATTTGCCTTTGCTTCACGCGCGCAAAGCCACCATAAGCAAAATATTAAATCATTAATCCTTAACCACATCTACCGTTTGCCTTTATCTGACCCATTTTACTACCAGGCAAACATGCCTACGTTGAAATGATTCTAACCGTAGTTATTTACTGTTTCTCAACAACTTAACCTGAGGTTTAACTCTTAAATTAGCTATTAAAACGATAATACTTTCCCCTTATATGCCCTAGTTTACCACATAAGCAACATGTTCTCGAAATAAGGGAACTAGCTATACCTGACAATTGGACACCTCTGATAATTGTCGAATAACCATACTGATTTGCTCAAATTCAACAAACCTTTGCGAGAGACTTGGCGACAAAAATAAGACATATATTTCGGGTAAGCGAGGATTCTGCACAACATTCCCTACTATTTCTAATTCGGAAAATTTCACTTGGAAGCTTAACAAACCAACCGTATATCGTAAGCAAAATCTGAAAACAATTTCCATTTTCTTTATAATCTGAATATTTTCCGTCAATAAGTTGTTATAATTCGCAGGGACATATAAACATATAATGTTACTTATACTTTTTTACAGTCTTATGGTTGCTAATAAATTCTAGCACTGCACTGACGACAGGCAGTTTTGGAGTAGCATTTGTAATATAGCCGAATCAATTGCCTGTAACTTCGACCGTATATCACTAATAACGACAATGTGTATAATTAGTGTTTGTATTGCCTCGGCTATGAAATCGTGTTGTATAGCTCAGTCGTTCGAAACATATCTCTGATTGAGGCATGATATTGTTTTTTTTTTTTTTTTTGTAGTGTTTAACGCCCGCTTTAACTACTTATGGCACCGCAGGCGGTGACACTGGTGATACATGAAAGAAAATGGAGCACCGGTGGAATGCGATGGCGGGGAAAACCGGAGAACCCGGAGAAAACCCGCCCCAGCGCCGCTTTGTCCGTCACAAATCTCACATGTGGTCGCATGATATTGGTGAGATGGTGGGATATTAAGGATGTTCATAAATGATACATGAGTAATCGGGCTCTTTTCACTGTATTTCTAAATTGAGAGCATTTAATAATACATGCGATGTGGAATGTAAGGAAACAATCCACGGCTTGCACTACCGAACTGATTGTAAATACTAATTCTACGAGAAACCTACGTTACATCTGGCTATTGGCATGCTTACCGTGTAATGATTATCTTTAACTTGCGTTTCACGCTAATTATTAGCTGTATTTCATGAACACAAATAACCCTGCGTCCGTTCGCCATAGTTGCCCCTGTTACACTGACTGAAATGTTCCAGCGTTCCGCTTACTTCAAATATAGCATCTATTTGAGCTTTTTAAAATTATACCTTCTGATTGGCTTATCTTAACTTTCAATTAGGTTGTATTTCTCCAAAAGCATTGAGTCCTGTCTTTCGTCAACCTAACTTCCGCTTATTAAAACAAAAAACTCCCCCTTTTGCTGTTTGCTTGTAGAAACTTTCACCGAGAGCATCACAGATCTGTTTCTCTGTATCTTGACATTTGTTATAACACCAAAGAAAAAAAACCGCCCTTGACGTAATAAGCTTGTTAACATAATTACATAAATCAACTTATTAGTATTATGAAATATGACATGTTGGCTGAACATTTACTTAATATACAAACTATACATCCGTCACAATCAGAAACCCCAAATGCTTTAGCGTAGTGATTTAAATCTAACATCAAAGCAAACAAATCCAATAATTTTCCGGACTAATAGTAGGATTCTTTTTGATAGTGTTTAACGCCCGTCTAGCTACTTGTGGCACCACTGGCGATAATAGTAGGGATGAATTTTAAGTTATCCATATATGATTTCAAAGAATTTGGTATACGGAACTGTGCAAACTCAAATTGAAACATGGGTTCCTGTGCATTTGTCCCTTCCTCTGATAAACTGGGGGATGTCCTTTAAGCGCTATGTTACCTTCATGCACGTGCGACCTCACTCAGTCAAACATTAAACACTTCATAATTCTATAATAAATGTTGCTTGTATACTTTCTGATGGGAAGATTTCACCACAGGCTTTAACGTCTCCAATCCATATTAACAATACTGTAACTTTCCTTTCGGTCTTCAAATTTGATAAATGGCATGTCCTTCCTCGCGTATTTCTTGTAAATACTCCTTATGACTAAGTAATTTAATACGAAAATAATCCAGTTCCTCCTCGACTATTTCATTCCGTTGTTTCCGCGTTAAAGCTGACCTGCATTACACAGAACCCTTTTCAGAAAAACGCTCAAGCCCTGATAAGTGTATCGACTGTTGAAAACTAAATACTTACCTCGAATTGCAAGCTCTCTTCCCAGTTCAACTCGTTGCAAATATTCTATGGGAAAGGCGAAATCCACCTTAAACTGAAAGGTAGACAAACTTACAATAATGCAAGATCGTAACAAACTAAACAAAATACTGCCCAATTCTACCCAAGCAACATCAATACATTTCAATTTGCATTTATATGCATTTTGTTACTGTTAAGAAATGCCATTTTTACTCTCACAATTCTTAATAGAAAACATAGCATATGCTACTCCTTGTACTATGTTCACAAAAGTAAATACCAAACTTATGTTTGACCGCGCAAAGGCTCAGGCATTTCTGCATAGATGGTATGAGAATTACATTTATTATGTGGTTCCCTTGCTGTTCGGAGCACATGACAGCCATCCGCTCACTTCGCAGCTTTGAAAAGCAGTATTTCAGCAATTGTAAACTTGTGGGCAAATATTACAAATTCAACTTCAATACGCTTGTAGACATTGAGTTGTTATTGTTTTTCGATTAAGTAGTGGAGCAGAAGTAAAAACGATTCCAATGTTGAATGCTTTGCTTAAACACGTAAGCTTAACCAGTGACGGCGACTGGCTGTGCTTAGGATAGTTGAACTCGTTAAAGCGTGCCACCGCTGGGCAACAGAGATGTCGGAATGTGGTTCAAGTCTCCTGTACAGAAAATGTCATTATTGATATACCTGTTCCAGATATAAATGATGTCAGATTAATGGAACTATTTCGGATAAAACTCCTTCGTTAGAACAGGAAATTACATAGCTAATTTTATTGCGTATTATTACTATTTGTAATAATATTGTAATATTTTCTGCCGTATTGCGAACGCAGCTACACTATTGATATTTTACAACTGAATGCTTTATAAAATAGTAATTGCAAAACTGAAAATATAACAGGTAAATTGCCTGACTTAACTTTCCGCCATTCCTTCCAAAATTAATATTTTTCTTTAAATACCCACATTGAAAGTAATCTCTAAAGTCTAAACTCTCGAAAGCTAAAGAATTTACTTTGACCGTGCACTGCTGTGCATTAACTTACAATTGTTATAAGGAATCTTCATGTTAGTAGGTCCCGCTCGAGAAGAAGGAAATCAAAATATTTCAGGCACAATTAACGAAATTAATTAACTTAGAAATGTTGTACGATACTGCCAATGAATACATTATAAAGTTAATTATGCAGTAATGCGACACAAATACAATGTCATTTGAGAATAGGTTTCAGAAGGTCAAAACCAAAAGAATTTAATACATTACATGCCAAAGGAAAGCATTTAATGATATAAAATACGATATTATTATTATTGTTGTTGTTGTTGTTTCCAATACTTTCAACAAACCATCTTCATATTTTACATCAGCCTAAATGCAATATCGCTTTACTTTTCCGGCAAAGAATTTGTACATGGTAAATCCCTTCTCTCTTACAAGGATTAAATATTCATGACTGCCTCCGTGTTCGAATGGTCAGCTAGGTAACTTCTCACCCGGAGGTCCTGGGTTTGATTCCCGCCTGGGGCCGGAAATTTTTCTTTAACCGGAATTATTTCCTACCCCCCCCCCCCCCGCCACAGAGTCAGGAAGTATGTATGTGAGAGTGAATGTGCGTGTGTGTGTGTGTGTGCGCGCGCGTGCGCATGCTTGAGGGAACTAAAACAATTTAAACCCAACTTAAAGAACCTACAGACGACTTGTTTCTAATGCAAAGTCCCCGATAAATGAAATAATAATAATAATAATAATAATAATAATAATAATAATAATAATAATAATAATAATAATAATAAGAGGAAGAAGAAGAAGAACATATGTATAAGGGAAATAATAACCTCCGGCCATTTCAAACGTACTAAAAACCGAACATAAACTCATAAAACCTTGTGAATATTACCTGGTTTTAGGCGTTGTTTATCCCTGGTGAGCAATATACTTATATATTTCAATGTTTTTAATACGTCACCCAAAAAAATGGTGCCCAAGGCGGAACACTTCTGATAGATTACAATTACAACACATTCAGTGGACTAAACGCTTACTCATTATTTTATGGGGCGCGGCTCCTACACCATTTATTAGAAGATGAATAAACCACAAGTTATATTTCTAAATTGGAACGCCTGAACACATCTTGTTTGAATGTCTCTACTAGCATACCGACCGCTTTTCAAGAAGTATACCTACTTGATGGTCATGAAATACTATAGGTGTATATTAAGAATGAACCATTCTTGTGAACATCTAAATTTATGAGCATATACGATACTTAAAATATATCATGTAATTAGTTTATAGTGTTCAGTAACGGCCCGTGAGCATACATTTTGAGTGTTCACAAAAGTTTCAGAGTCGTATAGCCATGGAAATATGAACTAACACCTGCTTCTTACTAGTTCTGGCTATTAACGATAATGGTGTATCAGTTGTCTTACAAAAGAAAGGATAGTTTTGTGGATGTTTGTTGCGTGGATCATTAAGCACAGCGTTCTGAGGAAAGAACGAAGTAATTGTAATTTAAATTGGAACTGAAAATATGGGCAGTCTGAAATATGTGGTTCCGCACTGATGTCGTACTCCGTGGTCTAGGGGTAACATCCTAGGCGTCTCTGATGGCAACATTTATTATTTCGCTATTTCAAAATGCATTCCGAACTGCTAATTGCTTTACAGCTAAATTGTTTGAGTTTTAATTTTTCTGTACCTAATACATTGATACTATTTTCCTGAATATGTGTGAAATAAATGCTATACAAATGATACATTCTATAGCAAAATGTTAGGGATGGAATTAACCGAATGAGTTATGTCAGCGGTAATGCTTACATCTTGAATTTCTTTTTCTACTTGTAGCTCAAATGTATGCTGTGATAGGAATATCGTTATACCATACTCCTGTTCGTTTTTATCATTTCATTCTTTTCATTGTCATTAACCATGTTTTCACTCATAATATCAATCTTATATGGTTTTCTACTACAGAAAATTCGGCGAACAGAACATATATGCTGTAAGTATACATATACCCTGGGAAAACTGCTTTGCTCTACCAGAGTATGCCACTGCTCAGTGCAATTAAACTACTGGCACAGAGAAGTACACCGGATTAAGAGGCAAGTTTTGGTATATCCTCATGAGGATTGCCCTTTTAATTCATCATGGATATTTGCGATCATATTCACCCTTCTTCGGAGTTTTTTTTTTTTTTCAACCTCTAACCATTTTCAATGGATTATTAGGTATAACAATACTACGAGTACATAAATACTCCTTAAATATTCCCCCGTTTCTAAAAATAGGTATAATTGAAGCCAGAATTTTAAAGTTCGCATGCCCTGCGATCAAATAGGACCTTGAAATTAATTTATGGCGCTTAAGCCGAACTTTAAAATGACTTCAATTTATTCAAACGATTTACAGTCAATAGCTCAATGCTTTAATCAGGTTGTACTACAATGTAAATGACTCTGAGAGCTTTAAAACCATATAAATCTCAAAGTAATTTTTATGAAATTTAAGAAGTTAGTACATACTTAAAAACAGTGTGATAGGTGCCGTCAGTTCGTTGAGTCATGATAAGTGTATTTATAAAGATAAAAAACTAAATTTAAAACTCTTGAGCCACGGCTTGCTCAAGTTAATTCTCCTTTCCAATCTTTTCTTTTACAAACGGCTAATATGAAGGAACAATTCAAGTAATGTACCTCTTTTTATTAAACGTTCAAGTACGGTCACTATTATAAACACTAAAACCATTATCTCATACCTTTAGTTTACAAATCTGGAAGACGTTAGCAGTGTTCTAGTTGTAGATAAACTGCCACAATACGCTGGGTAACAATGTCTGCAAAGTAATATAAGTCAGTTTGATTAAATGTGTGATTCCACTTAAAAACAACAGCAACAACAACAAAACCTGCCTTACTCTAGGCGATGATGTCATGTTGTTATGCAGATGATCCAGGTGGAAAGCTCGGCAAGAATGAATTCAAGATGGCATATAAGTGCAAACTTTGACTTCACCATTTTTCGCATAAACCTATGCATCGATTATTATGGTGTTTCGCAGCCGTTTAGCCTGAATTATTTGAATCACCGGAATATGAATGAGAGAAGATAGGCTGTTGAAATGTCATTGTTCTTACGAAACAAAAAGATATACCTACTGCCTTCTGATAGATTAGATGATAACCGAAAGGAGCTACATTGTACAAATATATAAATAATGCTAAGTAAGAATTACATAACGACCTAGATAGGTGTTAAACCTCATAATCACTTACCTATGTGCTGTAGATTACAGAAGCGATAGTCACTGGTACGTTAAAATAATCCTTTTATGCTAACCTTGCATAATGGATGCATTTTCATTATATAGTTTTCAATTAGTCTGTTGTAGGTTCTTGTTTTATTACAGAGCTAGTGGTTCATTTTTGTTTCATTTGAAGTTCATTTGACACAATTATAATATTGCTTCGTAAATTGTGAACTGTACCTATAATTGTAATGCTTATGTGCAAAACACAGCAATGTATGATACACTGTATTTTAGAAACCTCTTCGAGGGGTATGGAGAAGTGTACCACTTCAGGTGTTAAATGAAATTGTTATTGAAACGTGCTCCGTTGCATCCACATGCTAATCGTACATTACATTTACATTATTTGTCAGAACGAATAAATCATATTATGTAACGTAGCAAAATAGGAACGGATCATTATAAAATACAAACAAAGGCGACAACATAAAGTAAAGGAATCGATGGAGGTTTGAACCTTCAACTCCCTTAACATCTTGACTCGATGCTCACACGCCGATCGGAGCATTAAATAATGCCACTATGTCTGCGCTCTCTGAAATTCTAATGTTCACGTACGGTCCAATGCAGTTTGATCACTGGCGTGCTGACCCTTACTACATTTTATGCTGTGGCAAAGAATTTAGAAGCCATAGCCCATTGGTTCCCTATCTCAAAATATTTATTTGGACCCCTCTATTTGGACCCCCTTGCTGATTTATGCTGTCGAAATCTGGGACCTCCTATATATATATATATATATATATATATATATATATATATATATATATATATAGCTTAACGTTCTTTAACCTGGTTGGTCATATCGGACGATGTATGAAATTGATGAAATGGTGCCCAAATGATTTCGGAGTCCATTTCATGGAGCTTAAAGATACTCGACATTCGTCTTCTCAGGATAAGAGAAAACTCTGAAGAAAAGAAAAAATAAAACTTATCCGGGTAACTCACCCGAAGTGAGATTCGAACTCGCGACCTGTTGAATGTGAGGTAGACACGCTACCGTCACACTACCCAAACAGGCTATACAATCTTGTATTCCTTCCCTCTTGTACATATTCCACTTCAATTCTTTCTTTTTCGTTTATTACTGGCAATTCTGCACCTGCTATCCTCTTGGTGTACTCGAATCAGTTTCATATATGCCTTGACATGCCTTTATGATCGTAATTTTTAAAATGTATTTATTTGGGTTGGCATGAACAACTAGTGCATGAGCCACAAAACGTAACTTTGTTACTAAAATTTGGTAATTTTTATATATTTTCTTTCTTTCCTTCCTTCTTTCCACATCACTGTTGGAGTAAATATATTACAAAAAAGCATTACATCTTAATTTTTTAAAATAATTTAGTCCTGAGGTACATCTACACTAAATTATGTTAAACTGTAATAAACTAGAGATTGCTGCTCTCCTTTCATAGATAGATGTTTTATTACAAGCTTTATAACAATGAATTGCTTGAATAGCGGGATTTTCAAAAGGTTCAGAACAGAATGTATGAACACCCTAGATGTGAACAATACAACATATCTTGTTTGACTATGAAAGAATACTGGTTAGTAGTATTTTTGTATTCTATAAGCAAGTACTGTTGATATTATCTATACATACAGGATGGGAGGCGACTAAGTGCAGACACTTATATCAGCGTTTGAGGATGTGATGATCAGTATTTGCAGTTTTTTCAGTATTTTCTGAAGTTATGTTCATGAGAAACATTTCACGATGTTTTAGGATGGCTATTGCTCCCTACCTCAAATGTTCGGTTGTTTACGTAACAAGTCACCCGGTTGAGCCTCCTCTACGCTGTCCAGCTGTATGTATTATAATGTATGTAAACACAGCAGAGACATGGCTCAGGGCCGTTTAAAACACATTTGACCCTGAAATGTGTGCATAATTTATGACAGTACTATTCGTAAGCGCACGAAATAAGATACACTTAGGTGTGTATTATATGCACTGTTCTCTAATAAATCTCACGTTATTTGCACTTATTCACCTTCCTCTTTGTATATGACAATTGTTCCCCGGGAAATAAAAGGGGTCCTGCAAAGAGCTTTAACAGACAGAGGGGATTGCGGCAGATGCACGTGGTGATTCACCCGGCCTTTCTACCAAGCATCCTTGATAGGAGTTGCCTAATTTAGCATCGGCTCCCTACTACCTAAGCTAAAGCTACTCTTTGGAATTTTTCAGGTGCTAAAATCTTCGCAAGGACATTACACCAGACGGCGTACTTTGTCTTTCACAATATCAGGGATAGATCCCAAACGTCCCTCTATGATACACATACAGCAGATCTGAGATGAATTATAGTGCTCACTCTATAACCGTTGAAATAAAATTAACTTCCTTGTTGTGGGAACTGAGACTACTAGGATTTAACTGAGAGCTAAACTTAAAATTGACCGAGAGCTATGTGGCTAACGCTGTAAGTTCCACAGGATATTAATCGGACAGTTCTTAGGACTTATTACAGCCCTGGCATATGGCAGTAAATGTGGATATGCCGTTTAGATCCCATAAGTTATCCGTGTTGAACACCCTTGGTAGTGATCACTAGCACTCTAGATATCCTGTACGACTTCGGAGGTATAAAGGCGCTTCACTATCTCATCGCTACCATCACGCGCAACAACGTAACGCTTTTCTTCTGTTAGTATTAGGACCCAATGGCTATATGCGTTATAATCCATTTCCAACAGCTCTCGAACAACAGTCACTCCAGTGTTTGATAAATGTATTCCTAATCGTTAGAGAAAAACACGTGCTAGGGGTATGATGTACTTCCAGCTTTGTCCTCAAAGTGATATTTCCAAGTTTATATGTGTACCCACCGTTCATATAAGCAAGTCTTCGAACTTACAACGGCCCATAATTATGAAACTGTATGAGATTCCATGTCACAAAGAGTTTGCCAACTTTTGATATAACACATACTTTTATTGAAAGACCATCTTAATCAACTTAATCATAGAGTCTTATGCTGAAAAGCTGATGCCCAGTAAAATTCAGATCTAACAAGGTGCCAGTGTCACAAAGATGTAGCAGATGGAGCTGCAATTTTTATAGTGAAAATACATCCGAAAACAAAAGCATCTGTGTCTCGGCTTTCTCTCCCATAGGATACTTCGGGGGGGGGGGATATGTTAAGCTGTACGGCTTACTTTAAGTCTGTCCTCCGTAAACGATCAGCTTCCCGGACCCGTAGCCGTGATTGTTGGCGCGTTTGTCGTCACTCTGCCGCGAAAGGGTTGCGGGTTCTAATCCCGCTATGAGCAAGAATGTTTAGTGGTATATGTTTATGAGTCTGTATTCTATCTAAGTCATTCTCTCCTCCTGATTGCCTAAGGCCAGTATACGTTGTGGGAAGAAAGAAAAGAAAAAAGAAGCTGCGTGATACTGTGCCAAGCACTGATAATGAACTTTGTCCGCACCAAGGCTGCAAGTATTTGCGTGCAAAACCGCAATAAAGATAGCTTACAGCCTAGAGTTCATTTAGCAAAGGTAATTTGGCCGAAGATATGTTTCATTTTGTCCCAGTGATGGAGGCTCCAAGAAAGAAGGAAAGAAAGAAGGAAAGAAAGAAGGAAAGAAAACAACTGTAGAGATAGAAAGCAATCATTTTTTATAGTTCTCTCGTTTAATTTTTTAAACACAAATATATGCAAGAAATTAAATATTATTAGTGAATATTCTAATTTGCAAATACATTTTTACTGCCAAAATTGGGCCTATGGGGTGGGGGGAAGCCGAAACACGTTTTTTTTTTTTATTTCCAAATTAGTTTCACTAAAATAATCCCAGCTCGATCAGTTCCATCAGTGTGAAAATGGCCCCTTGTAAGTTCTGTTGAAAGACCCTAAGCCACAGCCTGACATTAACACCATCTTCACCTTTATTATCCACTGTCAGCATAGCCTTTACTATGTGTCAACTCCTAATGTCCTGGATGATAGCATACCTAAAGTTGATCTGTGTTTTATCATTAGCTACAGAACATTAGCCTTGTTATAGTTTACACAAAAGCTTTGACATTATGGAAATAAGTGATCGCCTCCATAGCGCCTAATGTCCTGGATGATAGCATACCTAAAGTTGATCTGTGTTTTATCATTAGCTACCCAACATTAGCCTTGTTATGGTTTATACTAAAGCTTTGACATTATGGAAATAAGTGGTCGTCTCCTTAGCGCGGTGGTAGCACGACTGCTTGCCAAGCGGGAGACCTGGGAATTTTCCCTCACTGGGAGACCTGGTCCGGGGTGCACTCAGCCTAATGAGGTCCCTGGGGGGGGGGCCAATTAAGGAGCTACTTTATTGAGAAGTAGCGGTTCCAGATCGAGAAGACCGCATTAACCGACCGGGAGGGACTCGAGGCGTTAATTATGTCTCACCCTCCAGCACTGCACCCCATTCATGACGCCTTCGGGCCGAAAGGTGGGATGCAACGGCCGGGCGGTAGACCAAGGTCCCTTGTGGACTGTTGTGCCATGGAATTACGTTTTAGGAAATAAGTATGCGCTTAAACGAGGAGCATAATCAGTCATCTAGCACCGTACTTCATTAGTTAGGCTGCCCAAAACATTTTCGTAATCCTTTCAAACTCTATATTAGACTTTGCACTGCAAATAAATGTATCATTATTTACAGGGTACTTTAGGAACTTCACCTGATTATAGTGGTCTATTTCTTTCAAGCACATGTCAAAGCAATCCCAGTGGCTTTAGGGCAAGACGTAAATAAGTTAATTAATGCGGTAAATAGGGTCGAAACTGCAAAAAAATTTCGGCGAATGAGAACATAATTACCAGAAACCCTCGGAAACAGAGAAAGACAGAAAGAAGGGAGAGAAGAGAAGAGAAAGAAAAGAAGGAAGGAAGCAAAGAAAGGTAGGAAAACCACACGGTTGGCGTCTTTTCCTAGCTTCAGCTTCAGGAGATCTTCGCTTAAAAAAAAAAAAACCTCTTTCCTTGGTATTATAGCGATCAATCAAAACAAGCAGGTCACATTGATGACTATTTTCGTTATGCTTTCGTGGGTTCGAGTCGTGGGTTGTGTGCGAGTGTGTATGTATGTGTGTATTAGAAGCAAAAAAGAAAACGGTAATCAAACAGTAAAACAAAGTAAATGTTAGAAAAATGAAAAAAGAGTAGAAAGGAATACAGCGCCAAAAAAAAAAAAAACCAACAACAACAATAGCTGATGCATCGGTCATCGCAGAAGGTTTGTCAGTCAACTTTTATTGGAAAATAAGTTTTATTCTGGATTGGCACGCTTAGGGATAGATGGACCAGTTTACACAGGCCACTAAATATGCTGTTAAACTTAATTTTTAAGTTCATTGACTACCCAAATATGAAACATTTTCTGCTTTTGCAGAACCTAAAAAGGAGACTTACATTTCCTACAAAACTAGCATATGCATTGGGTGAAGTGCCTATCAATGATAGGAAATCGGAAAACGTAAGTAAAGCAAAAAGTGAGTTTCTCCAGAATAAGTCCAGTTTTATGCAGAAGCCAAACGACAACGCTCATGATGAATATGATGGAGCCGATTTGACTTTTGATGTTTAGTTTTCGTGAACGCATACCAAACTGTTTATTAACAGTTAATATTGTATTTATTAGTAAAGGTTTTAACACTTTCAAGAGTAGAATTTATAATGCAAAATTCATTTCTAGAGTAGCTTACAATTTGTAAACCTAACATGTGAGTTATAAAGTCAGTCGCTACCAGTATTCAAAAATAAATAAATAAAAACGTTGTGTGGTGTCTGAATGCCTTTATTATTATTATTATTATTATTATTATTATTGTTATTAGTATTATTTTTATTGTGATTATTATCATCGTTATTGTTGTTATTATTATTATTATTATTATTATTACTTTTAATAATAGTCCATTCATTGCAAAAAACATGCATCTAGATAACTAAAACTGAGTTATTGAATAAGTAAACAATTAAAAATAAAAATGTTTTAGTTTTCCTATGCTGGAACAGTCTTTATTAACAACGAAATTGAATAAAGTAAAAGTAGTTCATTTGTTTCCATTCTAAATAGCTTTTCATTTCTTGCAATATTAGAACTTAGTGATTCACGATGTTTCTGTAATGACTGATTCAAATGTATTCTTCTCTTCTTTTTTGATATATTATGTTGGCATTGTTAGCGCAGAATATATTTTATAGCAGCTCCATAGGCTGCAGGCACATGTACCTACGCGATGACTATTTATTTAAGTGATTTCCACGAAAGTATATCGGCAGAGGTGTATACAGAAGCTAAACATCTACTTACAAATTTGCAATGTGGTGTTTGCGTAACATTGAAGTAATCTTAACATTAAATAAAGAAGCATCACGCCTCTTATTGCATTATATTTACATGCAGCCTCACGAATCGTAGCAAATCTGGTTAACTCGTACCTTTAAAGTAAATATTTACCAATTAATACTGTTGTAAGATATGGTAGATCTGCTCCAACATTTGAAATTAATTTATTCTGCTTTCGAACTTGTTTCAATTCTCTTGGCTACTACTAAGTCATAAACTTCTACTTTTTTATTACTCATGTATCGTGATTTCATTTTACCTGTAACTGTAATTAGATACTGGTTTTCAAGGATATGTCTTTACAATAGAACGAAATGATAGTGTGTCATACTTGAACAAAGTATATATTATAGAAGGTTTTATGTCCATCACTGAAAACAATTTCGTTTCTGCGATAACTGTAGGAATGCTTCCACTATTCTCTTAGTAGTGGCTGTAACGTGAGAGAGGAGTAAGACAAGAGAACCAACGACGCACATGTTCGTCCCCCGTTGCGGCACGCAGCAGGGGCAGATATCTACATAGGTAAATTAGGCACTTTCCAGGGAAGGGATGTGGTGAATGAATTAATGTATTATGCAGGGGCGTAGCGTCAGTGGATGCGGGTGATATGTTACATAACATAGCAGTTTATACCTTAGTATGCAATTTTCTGCTGTATTAATCCTATTGATGTAATTCTTGGCTGAGAAATGTGTTTTGAACACCAGTTTTTCTAAAAAATGCTGTTCAGCGTATCAGGTCAATCATGGTAAAATATCAGGTAGATGCAGTTCCTTTTGGCGCACACCAGTCTCGTCAAAAGATGTACGCGCGCAGTGGATGTAATGATGCAGAATATATCTTGCTTGATAAGGTTATGGTATAAATGGTTTAATTTTTCTGTTTTTCTCACAAGCCGTGTGTAGGACAGGAGTTGGATAGGTGGAGCCAGTCTGAAAAATTCAACGCCATAGCCGGGATTTGAACCACGGATCTCCCGGTTTCTAGCAAGCTGCTCTTTCATTGAGCTACCATAGGAACATGTCGGCATAGCATTGAATTTCTCAACTGACTCGCATGTTTCCCGGTAAACCACAAGGTGATCTCAAATTCTTTTGAGATAACCCCAAAGGCAACTTACAATGCTATGACGGCATGTTGCCATGTTAGCTCAGTGGTAGAGCAACCGGCTAGAGACCGGGAGATCCGTTGTTCAAATCCCGGCTATGGCGTTGAATTTTTAAGTCTGTCTCTACCTATCCAAGTTTAAGGTAGTTTAAAGTGAACATTTTCATTAGATATTTTGGGCAGTGGATGTAATAAGGCAGAATAAATCTTGCTTGATAAGGTTAAGGTAATTTAAAGTGAATGTTTTCATTATTTTGGGCAGTGGATGTAATAAGGCAGAATATATCTCTATTGATATTGTTAAGGTAGTTTAAAGTGAAAATTGTCAATATTTTTGTTAATAGCCAGCGAAAGTTAATTTCGTACTTTTAACTTCTTGTGAGCGCATTAGATTACAATATACAGAATTTTGGACGGTAATTGTGGGTGAACGTTTAAGGAAAAATACACCAAGTCATGAGAGCACAGTATGTATAGTTTTCTCCAAAACAAGATGTTCTTCAAACGGGACCGCTCCCCTCGCCACTGGATAGTAACCATTAGCAAACTAAAGACGAGCCTGTACTAGGTGTGAGAGGCAACGTAGTAAAATCTCTGTTTCCTGAGACTTGAAGACTCTGCTTGCAAGTCGAGATTCGCTCTCTATTTAAGGAACCAGTATGTTAAAGGCTTGGAAACTGCGAGTGTTAGTTTTCAAACGCTAACTACCTAAACCCAAACTTCATGTTATCATGCTATGGGTTATCATGTTCTGAAAAATACTGCACACGGCCGAAGTACACTTGCGTACGTCATCACGAGAAAAACAAGTGTTGTAGAAAGAACGTTACATTTTGCGTAAATCAAATGTTTAAGCAATTTTGCCCGAATATGTAATCCGACTGTTGTGAAATCATCAAATTTAAGGCAGAAAAATTTTAGTTTTACTGTAAAGAAAGTACACATAACGCATGGATGGATGGACGGACGGACGGACACAAAATATCCATGGATGTTTTGTGTGTGTATATAAACAGTAAGGGAACAAATATTCCTGTAATTCCATTCTATGTGAGAAAAACTAAAAATGTTCTGTAAAAACTGTGTATAAACTATCAATTAAAGCAACCATCCAACAGCATAACCCTGGGTGAGGTAGAAAAAATACTTAACAACACTGGCTCATTTCATATGAACTGCGGGATTTTTTTTTTTTTTTTTTTTTTTTTTTTTTTTTTTTTTTTTTTGTGGAGGAGGGGACAAGGGCTTGAATTTCGTGACCATATAAAGGTCTGTCAAAGACCACCTGGAAAAGCCCACTTTATTTCGTGCTATCTCCCCCAATATACAGAATGGCTTACTTTCCACCTCAGTACGGTTGCGACCAACATCAGGAAAGAGGTTTCTGAAACATATATTGTTTCTCTGATACAAAGGCAGAAGTCGCAACTATCAAAACTACCTTCCGCAATGTGACAGTCTCTAGTCTCTGGAACTATTAAACGATTCATTGGTTTTACGAATGGAATGCAGAACGCAGATAACAAACTAATTTACTTTTTCAATAAACTTTCAATACTTTGATTGTTTGAATTAAAACATTTGTTATCTTTCTCTTTCGTTCGAACTCTTCCTCATTTACTACTTTAAACATTAGACTTATGTACAATACCGCTCAAAAGTTTTTGTACAGCCTGTTTTGCTGCAATTAACAAGTGTATAACGCCAAACAAAGCCAATGTTCTATTATAAATGGTAGAAATCCATGGAGACATGATTGAAATTTGCAATGCTCCCTTTTGTTTGTCAATTATGTGCATTTTGAAAATGTAGTATTTGTTGGCCCTTATAGGAAATATTACCCTAATGTTGTTTTGGATGTCATAGTATGTCTGTGATTCCCTAGATGTCATTCACAGACATCTGTACATAGGTATTGGCTGCGAACAGCACTTCAGTGCTTCATAAGCAGGTGAATGGTACATATTGTTATTGTGCAATTGAAAAGTCTGAAATGGGTAAAAGAAGGGAGCTTTCAGCAGAAAAACGTGCTGCAATAGTCAGCTTACATAAAGCAGGCCACACCATGCGTCAAATTGCTACACAAGAACATGTTTCCTTGGGAAGTGTCCATTACACTGTAAAGAGGTATGTAACCACAAATAGCAATAAGGATCGTTATCGAAACGGGAGGCCTAGGGTGACTTCGAAAAGTGAGGATAAACATTTAACCCTTTCAGTCCTATGGTAGCCAAATGGCAATATGATATTAAAAGTGGCCTTGTGTGGACAGTTCCCACTTTAGAACATTCTCCTGCAGTTGCCATAGGGCTAGAATGCATTTAGTTGGTGAAAACACCTGCAGATAGCAATAGTATTCGGTAAACACGATGTCATCCCATGTGATTCACATGGCTGCACATGTACAATCATACATAGTGGAACAGCTACTACGTTTAACGCCTTTGGTGTAAATATAATCTACACCTGTAAGTAGTGGTTTTTTTAAATATAATAGAAGCTCTAAAGTTACGTTATTTTGATATAATAAGCCACTAATCATCTGTAATAAATATCTAGTGGGGTTTAAAATAGGTTGTTGCCAAATGGCTACAACAGGAGCTTCCCTGTGAAGTGCTGTGCAACATAACCTAAGATTTAGTCATGTGATACGCATGTTTCCACAGTGTTTTATTTTATTTCTAGGATTAACTAGTATAAACACAATGAATAAATTCCTTTCTGATGAAGACATATTGGAGTTGATTTTAGTATCTGATGGGGAACTATTACTTTGAAGAAAGCAAAATCTAACATGTATTGCTGATTTTCATTAAATCTACTGTTACGACTACAAACTATGTCTTTTTAATTCCATTGTTTCAATAAATCCTAAAAATGAGGTGTGTTCAAAAACTTTTGAGCGGTAGTGTATATCCTAGTCCATTTACCATGCTACGCCACTGGTATTATGCATTACTTTAGATATTTGTTTTATTTATCGCAAATGAGTTTATTTAAAATACTTAATGCTCATTTAGTGCTAATAATTTAGCCTAAAGAGTGGTGTAATGGCAAAGGATCAGAAATAAGTTTTATATTTTATATTGTTTTTATGTGCTTAGTCTATTTTTCATTAGATGAGGTTATCCTGGCTAAGTTGCTGCTGTCTCGACACAGCATGACTGCAGGTTTTGTCCTCAGGGTGACTTCTATTTGAGTTGTGTGCCTATGGCTAAGAGTCTCTGGTTTGAACCCTAATGAGAACCTTCCTTTCTTAACACAGCTATAGAGTACTTAGTTGATGCCCGTATCTTGCACACGGGACTGCTGAAATACTCGATGTGCGCGGGAGTTTTCGCAAGTGAAACAGCGTTGTGCATAAATCTACCAAGTGGTCCAACTGTCCCTATTTGACGTGTGCTGATATACCTTCATGCGTTAAAACAGTTGCAGGACTCAACGGGGCTATTTCCATTTAAAAGTAGTAAGTAAGGAACTGAACTATTTTTTATCTTTTTGTTTATCAGTGGGGACGGAGAGCAGGTCGCGCTCATTGAGAGGGCTAGTTCCTTACTGACACGTTTAAACTTGAAACAGCCCCGTTGCGTTTTGCAGTTCTTTTAACGCCCGAAGGGTTATCTGCACACTTTAAGTACGGGGCAGTCGGGCCACCAGGTATATAAAATTAATTATTACTTTCTCTACATGTACCATGTGTATAGCACGTAGATTTGAGATTTTAACGGAAATATACGTTTTGAGGTCCCGGAATAAAAAAAAATAGAAAAAGTTCCATGCGCGTGTGTCTGTGTACAGCACATCTAAAAACGAAAAGACCGTTAAATTCCAAATTTAGTAAGCTTTAGTACCTTCTGCGGATGAGACATGAAGATTTTCAAGAAAATTTCCTCCCAAACTATCCTTTACACGGAAAAATGTTTGAAGATGTAGTTTTTCTCAAAAATGGATCTAACGGCTTTGATTAAAATGCCGTATATTAAGGATATTTACGTGACAAATAAAAAGTAGCTCTTGAATTTTCTGGGAATAGCCTCTGAAGGCTTCTTCATTGTAAATGAATTTTGCATAACTGATAAACTGTAAGACGTAAACAAAAACTTTGCAAAATGTAGATCTCGTTAAAACACCCAAATATGTCATATACATTCTATGTTTCCTGGATATTCGTTGTAATTTGTTTCAATGTTAAGCTACTTAAACTTTCTTCAATCAGGAGGTCATCTTTCGTTTTTCTCTCTTTTGGTTTACTCCTGGCCCTGTAAATCGAGCCGCATTTCAACTGTTTCACATAACGACCGGCTTCTTAAAAGATGTCACTATTGGTTTAACCTAGTGTATTGCCTAATTCTCCTTCTAGTTAGAGAGAACTAATACAACCATTTCTGTTAATGATTATCTCGGTTACCATGATGTAGATAAAGGAATTGTCCTTTTTAGCAATCGTATGCAGAGGAAGTCATTGAATGGAACACATCGGAATTTTTTGTGCAGGGATATGCACAAATCAATAAATCCTGGTTGTAATTTTGATACTAATAACATAGTTAACAACCACGAGATGTTTGTATGGAACATTCGCAATAGTTTAACAACAAGCAAAAATTATTAAGACGATTCAGTGTCAATAGATTCACTAAACCCAACCTTAAAGTGAACGGCCTACTGCAGAAAGGAAACCAGTTCAAGGCTTACACATGCCATGTTTTCACGAATATGGTATTTAGTCAGTCAATGGATCGTTCATCACAGAAAGAAAACTTTTCTGCAAGTAAGTACTGGCCTGGCAATGGCTCAGTTTTCTGTTTACTGCAGATAGGAAAGGTTTTATTCAATTCTTTGTGTCTACTGTTAATTAGTAAACGTGGACATTTTGCCTTTCATCTAGCGGTTCAGTTGTTTAATCCCAGTTCGCCACGTATATTTCAATTGATTTCGAATGATGTGTTCGTTTGTTTGTAAATAAGTTGATATCCATGTAACACAGAGTCACTTTACATTCTTCCCTGTGTGCCGTAGGCTAATGTACATGTGCCAGGAACTAAGTATCGCTGAATCTGCTTAAGGATCTAGAAGATATTTCGTTGAGATACACATTTGCTTCACACGTCTTAACGAATCACAACCATGGTGGAAATATACAGATGAAGGACTGTGCATGTAAGGCGTAGTTTCGCGAGAATGAGTGACCGTCACCTTGCTTGCAAACCCTCCTGATGACGATGGTTGTATCCGCGTTAATGGGATGTTTACACTGTCACTGACACTGATTTATTAGCTTTTCTTTCATTCTGTATCAGCTCCAATTTTAAAATAGTTCAATGTGCGCTAAATGGGTGTGATATTTAGGAACTAAAATAAAAATGGTATAAAATAGTTTTCATTTCCGTAAGATGAACAAATTCGTAGTGGAAGCTGTTGTTGCCGAATGCAAAAGTTGCTTCCTGAATTACGCAAATTTAAGCTTTATAATTAATAGAAGCAACAGCAGCATATTATTACTAACTACTTTACATAGTTATAATTAGGGATATTGTTTGACCATACCTTTTCTTCTACATTTCATGAATGTCTTTGTGTTTGAGTTTGTCAGAGAAATAATCTGATTTTCTGTCTAAAAAGGGAAAAAATGCTTATGCTTGTGGTAGAAACCCCCATCCCGCCCAAAAATCAGCTGTATTACAAGTAAAGCTTTGCACATCTGTAGAAATATTTCAAAATCCTAAAAAGTAGGTGTAAAGGCTCAAGAAATTGATAAAGAAAATGCACCAGAATTTATGAAGTATCGGCAAAAAAGCTAGTATCTCAGGAGGGGTTTAAATATGTTGTGGGTTATGCAGATTTGAGCGCTTTAAGCCGTAACGAGACTAAAGGTAATGCCAGCTGACAATAAGTACTTGGTTAGCTTTCTTTCAATAAGAAATTCAGTTATAGCTTGCACTAAATGCCAATTGATTACTGTTATTATAGAAAGCATAGTTTAAAATATGCATGGGGCTTACTGTCCCACGATAAACATAATATAATCAAAATAACCCTAGAATGACTCAACGAAACAATCGAAAACTATAGGAAATAACTATTGCTATTTCACAGGAAGCAACAGGAATATTGATTAGGAAGAAAACCTTTATTAGAATAGGGGAATTGAATAAAACTATAATTCAAAGCTCAAAAACAAAAATCGCAAAGAAAATGATTTGCAGCACTTTAAAAATTCGTCTGTGGCATTTCTAAAATCAATTTTCAGATCAATTCATTTGAAATTTTAATATCAAGTTAAGGATTTTAATGTGATCAAATGCTGTGCATCTGTTCAACTGGCTCCCAAGAGATTATTATTGTTGTTGTTGTTATTGTTATTATTATTGTTATATTTGTTATTGTTGTTATTGCTATTATTATGATTATTATTATTATTATTATTATTATTATTATTGTACTGCTTTGAAAAAATACTCCACACATGCAATTATGTTTCTTTAATAAGTCAATGATTTACTCTTACTGATACCTATATGAATAAACTATAGAGTTAAATGTTTAATCGTGGAATAATTAAATGTTAAATATACGCTTCAATTTACACATTTGTACAATATTAATATTATTTAATTACTTCAATTTAAACATGTTAACACAAAATAATTTCGTCATTTATAATGTCTCTATTTATAAGGAAGTATACCACATTTCACACATATATAGAGAAAACTGCATTATGTGGAACAACTTGAAAATAAGATTGTTTCAACATATGAAAAGAAAAGGAAAAAGGAAAGAGTTTATTTTATACACTAAAATAAGGTTCTTTCTGACCTTAAAGCTGTTTAAAAACAAAAATGTACAAAGCTATCTATCGTCAAAATTATTGCGGTTTGTCTTGAATGTTTTTTTCACTTTAATGTGCACCAAATGTATTCGTTTTTTACCACAATTTTATAGAAACATTGGGTTTTATTTCAGCTTACAATAGAACATGATTTCTTTGAATAAAACAAGCATTAGTGTCCATGATTCGCATGGTTTACATGTTTCTTTTGTGTTGGATAAGTGAATCATTCATCTGTCACTTTACGCTATTGCCATTATCTTCGCCGCTATCAACAATGCATTGGAGCCATATTCCCCGCCTTGCAATCAAGGCAACGTCATTGCGCAGACCAAACGAAAATGCCGGCCCCATGGACGCGCTCGCTAGAGTGTCTCGCTTTGGTGCTTCGTGGCGCAGGGGATCGTGGGTTCGAGTCCCACCTTGGGTATTGGTGTTTATATGTTGGTAAAATGTGTATATGTGTGCGTTTGTTAGCAGAAAAAAGCAAACTGTAAATAAACAGTAAACAAAATGAATGTTAGGAGAAAGGGAATAAATAAATAAATAAACAACGCTTGTCCTACATCTTTACCATGCTTGCATGGTCACACCGGCTTTCGTACAGACAATACAAAACGTAGTCGCCACAGCTTTCTTGTATTTTGTCATATATATATATATATATTATCATGGTAAGCATAATACTTATATTTTAAATACATATTTAAGAATTTACTGCATCTTCTATTTTGCGCCGTAAATCCCGCACCACGCGATAGAAAAGAATTATAATGCATACACACTGGAGTAGAGTGCTTTGAGGGGAACTTTTGTTCTACAACTCGTCACTATAGCAGTTTCTGTGTGCCCAATGCAAATATTCGCTTTCTTTGCAAATATATGCGGTTTTTTATGCTGTGGGCAGCAAAAGTGAACATAACTGAATTACATTTTTCGTAAATGAAGCAACCTAATGGTGCTATTATTGATTTACTTTGATGTTGATAGCATAGTTGATTATTTAAAAAAAATAATGCATGATCAATTTGAGGCCAAAGATGGTATAATTGAATAAAATCACATTCTCATAATAAACACATTGGATAGAAGTAGGTCGTCGAACTTAGAAGGCATTCATGTACATTCTGCAACACTTCAATCTAATAAGTTAAATCTTTTTGAGAGGTAATTATTGATGAATACAGGAGATTTAATATTGGCCGGATAGGCTATCTCGCCTGAAATGTTTGCTACCTTGGTATACACCTGAAGAGCATGGCTGGCATGACCGGTTTTCTGCACAATATGTCGCAATAATGCAAACATGGTTCGATATGAAACAAGTCTTGCTTTCACAGGAAACATTTTTTTCAGGGAAAGAGAAACCCATCAGTTATATGTCAGAAAGGTATTACATTGGAACATTTGAGTTCTCCTTGTATCTGTATCAGGCTATACGGTTTATATAGCAAGGTTTAATTCAGATGACCACATCATACTTTTAGTAGGAGAGCAATGAAATGAAAAGCTAGAATCCACAGTATTAAATATCCATATTTATGAATTATTTTCCCCTCGTTATCGCCATCAAGTTGTACGACCTTTACCTACGTTGTTAAGAGTAACAGTTGCAGCGTCGAAAACTGCTTCTATCTTGAAAGCATGGTCCAAGATTAAGATATTACTGCATACAGGCTGTTTAATTAAGACTGTATTACGGAATAGTATTTGCATAAGAAAATATCGAGTGTTTGGGGACCTTAGTTGCCGATTATCAGTTATTTAAGTCATTCATAGTAAATAATCCTTACATGGACACTAGCTTCTATGCACCTCAGAAATTTAATAATGGACATTACATAACTCAGCTTGTATAAGGAAAGCTAAATGTTTGTGTTCATTACCCTTATAATTCTGGCTTTCTTATGTAAGAATGAATGTCAATGAAAACACATTTCCTAATTATAACGCTTGGTTTAAAGCCATCACAAAACTGAACGCCCACTAGTGTATTTCGTATATACAGTATTACATTTTATTAACAGTATCAGATATCTCTGGTAAATTAAAAAATAAAGTAATATATATATATACCGAAATAAAAAAAAATACTGTAAAAACTTCCTCTGTCCTTGGTCAGCGTTCTAGCTGCATGAGCTAGAGCAGACGTGTTCGATTCCCGGCTGAGCGTAATGTGTATTTCTTTTTATTTATGGCTAGGATGAATCCCTTTACTATCCAAGTCTGAAATTTTGTGCATAAGACTTAGGGATGGAGAGAGGATTTAAAATTTTATTTAGAAAATCTACTCTAATGCAGCGCATTGTTAGCTGAATGTATATATATATATATATATATATATATATATATATATATATATATATATATATTGAACATCACTATCGATGGTCAATGTTTCGGAGTCAAAGGCGCCAATATGAAATAAATAAATAAATCTTTTGTTTGTTAATGACGCTGCCATTTGCCGGGATCACATCAAAGCCGCCGGTGTTCCGAAATTTCGTCCCGCAGTTCTTTTACTGGCCGGTTAATCTACTGATATGGGGCCGTATCTTTTAAGCACACTTAAAAACCAATGGTTTGGCCGGTTTGAACCTGCGACCTTGGGATCGGAAGGCCAGCATCTAACCAACTGAGCTACCCAGTCCGACGTCCGATATTATCCAGAATATTAAATATACATACAAATTGAACAAAATTACTATGTTACTGACTAAAAGAAAATGCAGTTCGAGTACTGTCTCCGTACTGCTAAATGACATTCAGTGTCGTTTCTGTTTAACGATTTAGATACTTCCTTTGATAAATAATCCTTGCAATGTGTTTATTCAATTTTGTTCTTTATTTTTGGCACACTTATTCACCTAGTTTCTTAATGTGTTGACTGTAACTAATTTAATCTTGTCAACTTCTTGTTATGAAATACATTAGTGTATGTTTATTTTGGCGGCATACTTAAAATGCTTTATAAGTAACTAGACTGTTCACTCACATTAGCTGCT
Source organism: Hymenopus coronatus (assembly GCA_030762935.1). Taxonomy (NCBI): domain Eukaryota; kingdom Metazoa; phylum Arthropoda; class Insecta; order Mantodea; family Hymenopodidae; genus Hymenopus; species Hymenopus coronatus. The sequence goes on from CM060900.1 coordinate 346,596,316, forward strand.
TTTCAGGCTCGAAATTCCTCTAAGAAACGTCTATCATGTCTTTGTAAGTTCTGCAGTTTATTTCTTGGGGAAGCGAGGGCCGAGGGGAAGAAGAGCTCGCTGATCCGCCAGTCTTTCTACAGTGTTGTCAACCAAAGGAAGTTTCTTCCTTAAGGCCCTCAGCCATTATGGTAAATGTCATCTAATGTACAGAAAACTAACTGAAATATTAAATGAAACAGCGCACGTGCGTGTGCTTGAACTATGGGATCCAAAGGCAGAAACCTTAGCATTGAAGCGTACTTCATGTGTTAATTTTGTTGCTCTGCTCCACTTCTAAAATTGCGTGAAACCTACCGAATGAATACAAGGGAGCCTAGTACGAAAGAAAAGGTGCGTGCATAGTAGCTACCTGGAAGAGTTAAGTAGTATTGTACCGTACAGTCTATTAAAATTCACTCCTGTTAACAGTGTATTATGGTTAGCTTCATAACTGCAATAAGAGGATGTGCAGACGATGAACTAACATTTTACAGGAGTGATCCCAAATCTTGCATCAGTCAGTCACCAAATTCAATGCAGCATGAATAAAACATTGGAATGACACTTCCTCCATCAAATTAGAGATGTGACCAGCTTGGAATACATGACAGCGCACGCGCACTTGTTAACAGTCCAGAGTAGACCTCCCCACCACATCACCAGTTTCACCAGGAGAGGCCAGTACATATCAGTACAAAAGTTTCGTAACTGAAGTTTTATGGAATGTTGTGTTTATGTAATCCTTTACTTTAAAACAGATACTTTGAGAAATATGGATAGTATTAAATCCAGTATTCATCGCAAAGAGATTGAAGAGCTCTAAGTAGCACTTAGCAACAAGGTTGCGTATTATGTAGATGTTTTGAAATATAATATTCGTTTGTTCAACTTATTTCGTATTTCGTTAGTTATGCAAACCATTCCTTTTGAGCATACAGTACAATCCTTAAACAATTGTACTGTACAGTACTTACTTAGTTCGTAAATACTGATTTGCTTCTATGAGTATGAGGAATTCTCTATCCAAAGTAGCCAGCTAAAGAAAACGCTTCTGTAGTTCACGCATATTTGTAGTGCATTGTGAAGGGATTATACTCACTCGCTTTCCTAGATCCTCTCATTTGCTCATTCCCCCTCACGGGAGTCACTGGCACATCTAACGCACATCTCTACATGAAATAGGTCAACAAACTACCATAGTGTTCGCTACAACAAATTCCACAGAAAAGACTAAAACTAAGAATAGGCCATACAAAACTAACACATTCTTATTTACTGTCAAAAGAAGCACCGCTCTATTGTGATTTGTATATAAGCCCTCTTATAATTAAACATATTATGTTTCAGTGTCCAAATGCAGTTGTCAGAAAACAGTACACAATTTCACACACCATTGCAGTAACGCTTACAGACATAAAAAGTTCAGTTCGTGTATAAATGCACTTTAAAGAAATAAATCTATATTTTATAAATTTAATCATAATTATTAACAGGTTATGTCCAATTTACTTTTAATTCTCACTGTTTGTTGTAATATAAGTTTAACATTGGAATACTATTTCTCGTGGTGGTAGCGCAGCTGCTTGCCAAGCGGGAGACCTGGGTTCGATCCCCAGTACCGGCGTGGGGATTTTTCCCCCGCTGGGAGACATGGACCGGAGTGCACTAGCATTTTGTGGTCCCTGGGGGCTCAATTGAGGAGCTACTTGATGGCACCAGGTTTAGAGGACCGCATTAACCGGCCGGGAGGGATTGAGGCGCTGACCACGTCTCACCCTCCAATACTGCATGGACCGAGATGGGGGACGCAGCAGACGAGCGGTAGGCTACCCTTGTGAGCTGTCGTGCCATGGAATTATTGTAATACTATTTCTATTTGAACCACTGTTAGTATACCAATAAGTATTTAGTGTATATTGCAATCCCTCTGTGCACAATGTATTTGCTATTAATGTTCTGATTTGTCATTGTGTACGGGATGTACATAGGTGTATAAAATGTCTTATGTGGTCGCTGTAAGACCTAGAAGTCATGCGACCTAGAATAAAGAGTGCAAAGAAAAAAAAACAAAGAAAAAAATAGTAAAACAGACAGCTATTTCATAACAGAAACCCATTTTACAATTAATCTGAAGCGAAAGGTGCAACATAAAATTTCCATTTATGCAATGTGAGTTAAGTTAAACTCGTCAAAATCAGTTACTTTATAACATTTAATTGAGTTAAAGTAATACAAAATAGAGGACTGCAGCAGTTAAAAAGGTAACACAAACGGTTAGTTCTTGGAAAGAAATATGTTACATTCAATCACCTTTCTATTCACTATTTTAAAAAGCAGATCGCTATGAGATGACTTTCAAAATTCATACTCTTAGCATAATCAGGTAATGAATCTGATGTGTTTTATTCAGATGACTTTCTCTTCTCATTCTTCTAAATTTGTTTACAAAGTTGTATTCCGGTTTTCTTGCTAAGCGAAACAAAGCCTTCATTCCACATTTACATTTCAAGGTAAGTATAAAAACACAATGGGCTAAAGCGATAGTAAGATTCTTAAAAAGCAGATAGCTATGTCACAGTTTTGGAAATCCATGGTATTTGTATGACTGACAAACAACAAATAACGCAAGTTATTTGTTTTTCAAACAATTTGAAAAAGAAAATTAATGTCAAAGAATACCTTGATACCAATTAAGGCTACAAAAATTATTGGACATAAACTGCGTGCTTTAACTAGGTCTATTTTTGTGTAGTCTACACAATTATGATTGAATTACTCAGAATGGAAGACAACACAACCTATTTAGAGAAAGTGTAACACATGCACATGATTTATTATGCCAATACTTTGAATATCTCCCTTCTTCTTTAGGGAAGAGGGAAATTTTAGTCCTTTTTACTTTTCTCTTTGAATCTTTACTCTCCTCGTATGGGGGCCTTACACCTTCCAGGACATATAAGCCAGGGACTGGGGCCGGGTATCTGTTGAGGAGCAGAGGGATCTGGATGACCCGTATGTGTAAGAAAGAGGATATAAAATAATGGAACATGGATGAAAGGAAAAGTGATTGTGGTGAAAGCCGGAGAACCCAAATAAAACCCGCGCACCACAAATTCCACATGAGGTCCCCTGGAATCGGACCCAGGCTACTTTCGTGAGAGGCGAGCGGTTTAACCACTTGGCCACATCGCCGTCAAACACCTTAAATACAGGATGTTAAGGAACTACACCGAAAGGTTTTCAGAGAATGAGGTGTCTTAAACAAGTAATTTGAGATGGGAGTCTCCGGTCTCTCTGTTCAAATTTCGAAGTTATGGATATCAGTTTCTAAAGTACCAGTCCGCCAATGTTTGCTGACTTACCATTCGAGAACATAACACAACCATAACGACGACGACGAAGCCGTTGTCGAAGTAACTTTCTGGTGTAATAATTATGACTTATGACATGACAGTAGTTCGAATCTCTCCACCAAGCAGCACTTCTTCGTATGGACTTAAAAGAAAAAAGAATAAAGTTAAAATCATTGCAGGAAACGTACCTATGTCCTTCGGGTCATCAGCTTATGGCGTTACTAATTAAGCCACAGGAGCAATTAAATAAATGCCTCTAGAGTAGCTACATAACGCAAGGAGGAAGTTAATCCATGGACAGTGTCACACTGTCAAGCGATCTGTTCGAGATTTGAGAGAACTTTATTGCAGTAAATCTTGAGAACACAAATAACGAGTTGCTGAAAATCGATATATCTAAACTCACGCAAAGACATTCCAAGTGAGGTTTTTATCTGACTTTGATTTAACATCGACTTATCTGCATTTGAAACCAATGTGTTTAACACCTTATAACTGCGTTATATTTAGCCGTGGACCATGCATTCCCTATCTGAAGTAAATTATACCAGACACCTCTATAATATCTTAAACAGATTTCGGTGTAGTTCATTAACATCTTGTATATGGTATTTTTATCAGAATCGTTACATCCATTTTTGAGAAAATAGAAATTAAAGAAAGCATTTCCATATTAGTCTGTGGTGAGTGATATTTTTGTAACTCTTCGTGTCCCATCCTTGGAATATACTGAACCTAAATAGGAAGTTTAGTATTTAATCTGCTCTTATTTTTTATTGTTTTAATTTGTATAGCCCCCTTTAACATCAATGGTCATATCGGGGGCTTTGACTTGTGAAACTGTAGTTTCAGAACATTAGGTTAATAAATTTATATTACTAAACACACGCACATTTACTCTCACATTCATACTTCCAGACTCTTTGGGGGATAGGGAATAATTCTGGATAAAGAAAATTTCCCCTCCCCAGCCGGGAATCGAGCCCGGGACCTCCGGGTGAGAAGTCAGCTCGCTGACCATTCGACCACGAAGGCAGTCTTTTTGTTTCTGAGTTACACTGTTCACACACAGTAGGCGCGGCTCGTTACTAGAATGGAGTGAAGGTACCTTGTATTAAAACTGAAAGCGAATTGTAAATTTTAATCAGACATAACGCATTAATCTTTATACACATTTAAATTGTATTACACCCCTAATAGCGCATGCTTTAGTGCAACTGCCGAATTCAACGTTAGTTTGAGGCATGGTTACCCAATGAAGAGAGAAACAATTTTTACTTTCTCTGACACGTATGTACAATGAACATAGTATATAGAGAAGGTAGATATTATATTCCACCCAAAAGTTCGATACCAATACGTAGCTGGAAATACATGTTTTGAAGCCTCCGAATAAAAGTGTTTAAAATGTGTGTGTGTGTGTGTGTGTGTGTGTGTGTGTGTGTGTGTGTGTGTGTTGGGAGGGGTTGCAGCATAACTGTAACACGAAAAATGAAATTTTCGTTAAATAACAAACTTGATATTTCAGTTAAGCTTAACTAGCCCTTACATGGGAAAATTCTCGAAAATGTTCTCAAAACTGGCTCTAACGCGTTTGATTAAAATAGAATATATTTAACATATTTTTATGACAAATTAAATGTATATCTTCAATTTTCTTGGAATAGCCTCAGAAGACCTCTTCATTCTGGATTACTTTTGTATAACTGGTAAGCCGTAGGAGATACACAACACCTTAAAACATTAAAATGTCTGTTGTTAAAACTTACAATTTGTCATATACAGTTTTTAAAGAGTTAATCATTTCCGAGATATTTCTTATTATTGGTTTCATTTTTAAAATACTTTACTTTTATCAAAGAGGAAGTCGTCCCTGTTTCTTTTGTTTTGCGCCTGGCCATGCAAAGAAGTGAATTTAAATGACAATCGTATAGCGACAGCTTTTAAAGATCTGACTCTCGCTTTAGCCTAATGCATTCCCTTGGTTCCTTTTTGCTTATAAGGAACTAACAAGACCATTCTACTAAGGTTTATCTCGATTAGTATGAAGTAGAAAGAAGAATAAACCTTTGTAAGAAGTTTGTTTGCAGAGCAGGTAGGGGAAGTCATGTGAATGGAATACATCACATTTTTAGAAAAAATACCTTGTGTTTCTCTCTCTCTCTCTCTCTCTCTCTATCTATCTATCTATCTATCTCTCTCTGTGTTGGCGGGGCAGCATAACTCAAAAACGAAAAGCTGCTTAAATAGCAAGAGGTATTTAAGTTTCAGGAAAACACCCCCACCACAAACTACCCTTTACATGGAGCATTTTTCAAAATGTTCTATTTTCTAAACAAATGGTATTAACGATTTTAACTAAAACGCCCTATGTTAAACATATGTACATTATAAAATATATATCCTGATTTTTTCTTGGGAATATCCCTTGAAGTCCTCTTCGTTGTGAATGACTGATACGCCATAAGAGATAGACAAACGTTTACTCCACAAAAAATGTAGCCCTCGTTAAGCGGTTTATGTCCTGTAAAATTTTGTATAGAGCTAACCATTTCCGAGATATTCTCTGTTATTAGTTTCAATTTTAAAATACTTGAACTTTTCTCAAACGGAAAGTCCTCATCCATTTCATCTCTCTTTTGTCCTGACTATGAAAAGAGAGCCGCATTTCAATTACAATTGCACAGTCTCGGCTCTTAAACCATTTGATTGTCACTTTACCATGTATTCCCTTATTTCCCTTCCACTATGGAACTAAGTAATAAGACCATTTCTACTAATGCTTATGTTGATTAGAATAATACGAATAAAATAATAATCTTTGGTAATGATAGTTTGCTGAACAGATAGAGAAAGTTGAGACCGTTAGTTGGCTTCTCTATAATAACCATTGTAATTTTATTAATTACTTATCAGTTTATATTTAAAGAGTGCCAATAACCGATTATTTCATGTATTAAGAGTGTAAAAATCAGCTTTTAGTAAGAGCAGTCGAGAGTTGTTTACACCAAACTTGGAAAGTGGAGTGGAAGGCTTTCATTGTTAGCAGATGCTCTTTTGTCCAGGCACGTACGAGCTACATGTGATGTTAAGTCACTTTTAGTTTGGAAAAGCGTATTTTTCCATTGTGTAACACTTGTCACGTGGGTGTTATGTTGCATTCTGGGAAGAAAATTATGTATTTTGGGTAGTATCGACTCCCGTTTCGCGGCCTTTCTGACCAATCAGAAAGTAGCCGCCATGACAGCAATTTTGCTATATCAGGAGAAGATTGCCGCACATCGGGGCTGTTTGTTCGTTGCATCGAAGCATTGAAGTTACGTCAGGGCTGTCACATAGTTACATCGGCTTTAAGTTAAACAACGCAACTCTCATACATACTTAGTTATCGGCGCACTTAGTAGTGGATAAAGTCAATGACGCGTATTTAGACTTAATTATATAAAACTAACGCAAAGAGGAAGGAGTTATAACTAAAATACATGTGAATTGTCGATAAAGAAAGTTCCTAGTAAACAATTGACTTAGCAGGTTGTAAAGCAAAGTACTTGTCTCGTGTCTAAGCAATTTCATAAGACCACACCCCAAGCTACCCTCATTGTTTCCCCCTCGAGTGAGTCAAACCAGCATGCAGGCTGAGTCCAGCTGAAGACACCCCATTGTTAGCAGGTCTGCACAACAAAGGTACGTAGATCTACTCATCTGGTAGTGGAGTGAATCTTTAAGCACCGCCAACGTCATCACACATCTGAGTACAGAGTTACAAACGCTTCATACATGGCTCTGTAACGTTGTGCGCATTACAACTCTTCATACAACTCTAAAATATACCCTCAAAGTAATGTGATTGAGAACATCAGATATTTTTATATTTATTTTTTTAAAGGGGCGACCCCACAGCTGCCGTCCTCGGTGACGATTATCCGCGGAGGCTACATCGTCTCCCCGTTCACATGCTGTTAGAAACTAAGAGCATGCAATTAGGTGCAAGGGTTAATGAAAATGTTTTTAACAAACACAGATGGGTGGGAATCATCTCTAGCATCGCGCTGGCATGCAAGCATTTGAGCGTGTAATCGTGATTGCTTGGCCAGACTCGTGACACAACCTGAGTGCAGCTAAGTTATTAATAGTGTGCCGATGAAATAAAATGTGTAGTTAGGTCATTAGTACGGAATTTGATAGTATACATTCAGAATTTCGCGTGATTTGCGGGAATGGCACGAGTGACTTATGAGAGAAGGAGGTCCCTAACATAGTACAAGCAATTCTTTATCTGCACGCGCGGAGCGCTAGGAGCCCAAGCCCGAAGTTTGCCCAAACCCCCAGGGATCCGTCAGATGACTCCAAAGCCACCCCGCTGACGAGACCGGTATTTCTAAAGCGTACTGACCACCACGGAAGGGCATCACACCCGCAGGCCAAGCCGACACTCAAAGCCCTGAAAGAGACTGGTTGGATGAAATGGAGATGAAGGGTCAAGAATTGTATAGGTAGAGTCAGACTGAAAAATTCAATGACATAGCCGGGATTTGAACCACGAATCTCCCGGTCTCTATCCGGTTGCTCTGCCACTGAGCTACCATGGCAATATGCCGGCATATACTTGAATTTCTCAACTGACTCGCATTAAATTATCACAATTGTGTATAATAGTTGGCTATACTATGAATCCTGGGTCTTGAAGTACTTACGATATTGTAAGTCGCCATTGGGGTTTGTCATTTCAAAATAATTTGAGATCACCTTGTGGTTTACCGGGAAACATGAGAGTCAGTTGAGAAATTCAATACTACGCCATGGCGGCTCAGTGGCAGAGAAACCGCTTAGGGACCGGGTGAACCGTGGTTCAAATCCCGGCTATGTCATTGAATTTTTCGGTCTGACTCTACCTATCCAACTCATGCCTTACACACGGTTTCTATGAGAAAGCAATTAAATTATGACAAGGGACAAGAAGTTCCTGGGAATTGAGAAAACTCCCCAGAATTTGCCTAATGACTCCTCCCCGAAAAATACAATGTGTCAGAGAGGTTGGCCGCGGAAATTGAACCCACGACCTACCGAATGCCAGTTCCATTCGAAACGCCTGATCCACCTGGCTCGGTCATGAAGGCCACTGGACGAGGCTGAAAAAATGTAGAGGTGTAATTGGTCCATATGCAATGTGGTTGTTGGCATGATATGGGTACTAACCGTGCTCTGGCATATACGGCTGATAGGTCTAGACATAAGTTGCGGTCAGATAGTGAGAGCGGTTGATTGTGTTTATCGCGGTCTGTTCCATAGTTGTGATCGCGTTCTATCATGTTACCGTTGCGGGGGATGTGCACATATACAAATCGAAGGCCAGTTTTTAATGAACTGTTCCATTGTGTGTACGCGGAGCTCGGTATGGAGGATATCGAACGAGGCGTTTTGATTACCCTTGCTATAATATGGAGAACGGTTTTGAAGGCCTTGAGGTCGCTGAATGTAGTATAGAGCCATACTGAAACAACGCAGGTAAGAATTGGTTGCATTAGAGCTTTGTACAATGTAGGTCCACAGGATTTCAGAAAGCTGCTGTAATTCATATGCGAACACAGCTTACACAATCTAGTTATGCGTCATTTGAATATGTTTTTCTAGGTAATCCTTTGGTCCATATGCAGACCAAGGTATTCAATACGGTCGCTCCAGGAAGCGATGAAGGGTTCTTTTCCCTTTAACATATAAAGTGATAATGAGGACGTGACTGCCTGACCTTAACTCTCCTCCCAAAAAGAATTCGTCATGACAACCTTAACGTCATTTTCTTACAGTAATCTGTGTTTTATTATGTTAGTGAAGTAAATATCCCGCAATCTGCTGGCCTTTCAGCTTTTCTCTAGAGGTCAAAACCCTTAAGCAGCAACAAAGTTTGGTTTGCAGCCTGCCGATAAGCCAAATTGCCAAGCGCCCCTATTACTGTTATTTTTTGTTTGTCTTTTTGTTTTTTTGAAGACGTCTGCATGTTAATGCAAGTGATATGAATCCAGCTATTGACACTATCTGTAATTTAGTGGAAGCACCATTTTCTGGATGAAAAGATGAAGACCGAAGATACATTTTGAGACTAGGCGACCTACCACACCACTAAATATTAACGTGAGGAACGAAATAATACAAGTCTTATTAAGTCAATATATCTTGGCTTTGAGAATTTTCATGGTTGTGTAGCAGTACTTATTTAGATAAATTATTTTTCTGGTGCTGATTGCTATTTAGCATTAATCAACATGTATAGAACAGAGAGGAATTCTTAGAATTGAAGAATATAACGCGAGTTTTCAATAAACACAAATATTCTACACAACATTTGAAATGCTAGCTGCAGTTCAACACATTTCTAAACAATAAAAATACACATGCTGATGCCGTTAAAGAAAATTCAATGTTACTATTTATTCACTACAATGAAAAGGTCCGTTTAAATGGGTTGTTTTCGGACCAGAAAGAGGAAAATCCAATAGATTAAGGAAAGCTCAGCAACTTACTGCTAAATTCTGTTACGTAGGTAAAGAAGGGAGTAGAAAATATGAAAAGAGTGGGAACAAATAAATGATGACACATACGTAATAACACCGTTTTTTTCGCTGGAAATAAATACTCTTCCCATTTATACTGTAAAAGAGCCAAGGGTGCGTTTTCTATATGTGATATGCCACAATCAGTTTTTACAATCGGGGATGCAGTAAAGAGCTTCTGCGATCATTATTGATATCTACAAAATGGTTAATATGGTAGTAAAGTGTCGGCGACAATGCGACGTAGAAGCAAGAGGAATAACCTAAGTGGCTACCGAGATGAGGACCGCTCTTGGCGGGAGAGTTGGACCATATTTGGGACGTAGGCCCCGGTCTGCCTGTCCGACCATCAGGGTGCGTCATTCTAGACACTATAAGGACCCTGCTATTGCCGTGCCGTTGCTCATGTTTCTGGCTGCCCGGTGTAACCTTTCGCCTCTTCCTTCCCTCCCAGGAGCACCCCCATGTGGGAGCACAGGTACAATAACTGAGGTTCGTTGCCTAGTACCCTCCGACGGTGTCAAATTCTGTGTATAAAAAGCTTTGGTAGGTAAACAATATTACTCGTAATATTTTCCTTTTATTAAGAAATAATAATAACATAACACAGTATGTTCTGCCTTAGATGCTTTTATGTCCCACCACTCCACTCCACAAACTTAATCTGGCTTTCAAATAGAGATGGAGGCTAAAATGAATGAACCAAACAACCGTATTAAAACTATAAGAAAGACAAAACTTTCGTCTGATAAAACCATTGAATCACAGAGCACCATGTCACGTTTCACTGTCCAACAGTAAAAACGCCTCTTCACAGGCAAAGGAATGTTACGATACTTTGATGTCATTCCGAAACACAATTCCTTAGATATAGTGTGTTTTAAATACGAGAAAATGAAAGTTATTCAGGTTCAAAAAGAGAATAAAGATTCCAAAGGAAATCATTATTTTTTAGGTAAAACGTGATCATACTGTAATTTGCAACTTAATTGTCAAAAGGAAAATGAAGTGGCCTTTTATTTATGGACGCTCTTTAACTGCTGTGGTTCTCAGCGACCTGTTCTATGCTGGGTGTGAAAGACCGATTAATTTTGCCCAGAGGCCTCTCTATCAGGCTTGAGATTCTTTTACGTGCCGTAAATCTTCCACACGGGACCCACGGCTTTACTTCCCTTCCGAAGGAAGCCATGCTAACGATGTTTACACCCGAAAAAATCCATCGTTCTCAGCCGGGTTTGAGCCCGCGACCTTGGGTATAGGAAGTTAGCATGGTACCGTTACACCACAGAGATTAAAAGGAAACTACATCATTCAAAATATGCTGCAGACATTAATAGTGTTTCTTATAGCGTGTATAAGTAGTCTATAAATGTTATATCTGGCATCCCCTTCCACTTCCCTCATCAGCACAATAATTAGAGAAATTTGCATATCAAAAATTGATTATTAATTAGAGCAATTAATATGCATAATATTTGCATATCTGATAACTATCAATCAGTGATGCATATTAGCGAGCCCACCGAACACGTTCCCCACGTAAAATCGCGAAATATCGCAAAAGTTTGCGACTTCACTATATCTTTTGAAATATTGCGGTACAATGGACTTTGAATGGTAATTTTCAATTAAAATTTAATGGAGATGACAATTATTCAATCAGATTTAACATAAAATTACACAACAAAGCAGCCGAAGCACCTGTTTCTACTTGAAAAAGTTTGGAACTTACAATAACGATACCTAGAAATAAAAATTTTCCAAAATTCACTTAAAAACCACCAAAATCACTAAATGGCAAAAATATAATAGGAACGAATCTTCCAAATATATATAACCCTTGAGGGTATTAATGCAACTTATAGCTAATAAAGGATTGACATTATTCAGGGAAAAGGAAAACATGAATTCTTTATTTATTTTTTTATTTCATTGCAGAGATGGGGGGAATAGACTTGTTTGGATTCATCCAACACTTCAAGCATAAAATGACGATGACTCATACATTCATCAATATCACAAATTCAAATGCATGACAAGCGCGCTACGTTGAACACGTCATACCCAAAGACGAATCGAACTCTGGACATCGGAGCATTCATACACGCACACACATACACAAACGGAGACATTAACCCATACTTACACTCACAGACATATCCATACTTACATACACCAGCACATTCACATAAAAAAATATCTCCATCGCCGGAAACGAACCCGTGACCCACCTAAGGGACGTACTCATATTTGTATAGGCAACACAGGCATAAAACTGCTGAATCAATGTAAGACGTACCTACGCTGCTAACTAAAGCTAACTACTCGACGGAGGTGGAAGAGCGAAATGAGTTCAAACATAACTATTAACCTCGGATGCTACACTGTCCCAGCTAAGGGTAGGACCTTTAAGAATAGCCCACAAAAAAACCTCCCACACTTTCTATGTGGTTCGACGCACTAGCAAGGTGCGGAAGAACGTCACACTAGTCTTTGACAGAGGGGCTGACATACACCCCCTCTAACTTCAGAAATGTTTTCGAAAAACTGGAAATAGGACTTAACGTAACAAGAAAAGTGGACATCTTCTCGTGAGAAAAATCTCCGAATCTTTACCATTGTTATCTAAGCGAAATGCAATGAACCTGTCTCCATACATTATTTGAAACAGTTTGCCAAAAATAGATGAAAACACTAAATTCTCTCCAAAATTTTAGAGCACCTGATGTAACAAGAAAAAATGGATGTGTAGTCGTTAGAAAAATCATCGACCCCCACCCCATCTTGTTGACTAAGCAAAATGAGAGAGACCTGCACCATAAATTATTTGAGACCACTTTACGACGATTGGTGAAAACCGAAATTCTCCCCAGAAACTTTAAAGGATCTGCCTTAACGAGAAAAACGGGCTTCATCCGCTTGTGAGAAAAATAGTAGATATTTTTTCTCTTGTTAACTAGACAAAACCAAAATAAAATGCACCTGTTCCCCATAAATTATTTGAGGTCGCTTTGCGACAATAGTTGAAAAACGAAATTCTCTCCATAAACATTATCGCACCTAACGTAACAAGAAAAAAGCACATTTACTGGTTTGAAAAATCGTCGAATCTTTTCCAATGTTGACTACAGAAAATGAAAGATGCACATGTCCCATAACTTATTTGAAACGCTTGTCACCAGTAGGGGACATACCAAATACGACATTATCTCGAGAAGTCCACTAACGAAGCCCACCAAGATAAAAGGAATGACAGTTCAAGGGGCTTGTGGTTCCACTAAGAAGGCTCTACAAAAAAAAAAAAAAAAAAAAAAAAAAAACAGCCTCAAGACCATTCGACAGAGTATATAAATACTGGCGAAAAACTTGTGTTTTGGAGCAGTCGCATATTTGAAGTATTAGTGAAAACAGTGTAAAACTACCCATTTCCTCACCTTTTGCAGGGAGCTAATCATTGCAACTAGTAATAAACAAGGAAAGCTCTTTACTTTAAACATAAAAAAAAATTGATTAGTTTTAGATTTAATATGTATTTTCCAGTGACATAGTTAAAAAAAGTACATTGAACACCATACACGTTAATTAACCAAAAAATCTTGAGAAACATCGTTACACACGCCAATTCAAATAAAATGGTATATGCAGCAACACAAGAATTTTTAAACACAGTCTTCGGTATTAACTAATTATACTAAAACTAAGGCTTTCCTATAGTATATTAAAAGGAATAAAATAATGCGACATTACCTTTTTAATTGTACATAGGTAATGCCTTTAGACTTATATTGAATCGCACCAACTACTGTACTTTAAAGAAATTCATTTTTCTATACACCTTTTTATTCCATGACATTACCCTACCAGTCATATAGAATAATAGCTAATATTATGCAATTAAATTCAAAAGACATTGCAGTTTTATAATACCTGATTCAGCAATAGCTATATCAGTACGTGATGTTCTTAATATAAGACAGTTGACAACCATACACTCTTAATAGGAGCGTTTTTGCTATCAGCGACTTTATGTACCATAAACACATTCCATTTTCACTACATTCATCGTTTATTAAAACTGTAACAATAGAAATCTAAACAAAATAGTTTTTCCTCTAGCAGACTTTTAACAAACTCAATCCTCCCGCACGCATGTAAATACGCAGGAATGCAAATAAACACAAATATATATTTCATACACATACCCACACAAACACAAGATTCTTAATATAAGACTCTTGATATCCGCAAACTGCACATAGAAGCTATCATAGACTTTATATAGCACAAAGACACTGTATTTTCATTAATAAATTGTTGATTAACTCTATCTTAATAGAAAACCCAACAAAACAGTTTTTTGCTCTAACAGATTTTTAACAAACGCACATGCTCCTGCACACATGTAACTATGAACGATTAGAAATACGCACTTACGTATTCACTCGCACACATTGTATAAAATACACTAATTAGCACACATGTAAAACACGCTCAAACGCAGACATACACAGATACGGATACATTGTATACGCATACACACACGCAGCATAAAATTGCTCACACATCCACTCATATATATACACAGGGACATACACGCTAATGCAAGCACATACTCATATACACCGGCACACACACTCATGTACGCGCTCATTTGTATACACATACTCACACACACACACGAATATGAACAGCATATGTCTGTACTCACAAACTAGCTCAATAGGAACACCTGCTAGTTTATTAATCATATATAAAGTTGCTCACCAATACAAAGAACTCATTATTATGATATTTTACAAAACTTTTAGAAGCAATGAATTCTTTAGTGACGTACAGTAACACGTGTGTAATGGTCGAAGAATAGCAGTAGGGACCACTCGAGTTGCACGTGCTTATGCTTACTATGGCTGCAGCATCCTGCTGTACGACTCACTCCTTCCATTAACTGGTAAGATATTCAATTATTTTCATAAAAATAATGTAACCATGTATAATACATCAACCTGAAGAGAGATCAAAAGGATAAACTTGATTCCTTTGGTATATATTGTTGAAAACGAAGGTCCTCTTGACTTGACAAGGAGAGGTCATAATCATTCCCTCTTGATCTGGCAAAATACAAGACCGCTGAAGCCTTGGAGCCGCTAGACCTTTGTATGAGAAGAGGAGTGCGGCAAACCCGGAGCCAAGGGGAAACAGCACCAAGCTCAGATGCTCAGGGCCTATCAACAATTGGAGATATTGCACCAACTAGAACCGTACCTTAAATTAGCGAAACAGAGGGCGCGCTTCAGGAGACCACAGCGAATGAGGAGTATACCAGAGCCCTAGACCATTACCATAAAGCGGAGGGCTCCCTTTGGTAGGACTCATCGAGGGATGAGGTGTGGAACGTAGCAATCGCTGCACTAATACCTGAGGATGGCAGCTCAGCTACCTAAACCGGCACATCGCAGCCGTATTGAATCTCCAATTCTAGGTCCTTCCTGCAGGCCGGACCATTTTGGGAGCGTATAGAAGGACGCCAACTAGCCGAGCGCCTCATTGATCGCCACTTGAGTAGGGCTTTAGATAAAGGCTCCATCTACAATGAATGGATGCAAGAGGACCCATGAGGAGTGATCATCCTCTGAAGACAGTCATAGTCATCTTCAATGTAACACACTAGAAAACGCATTCAGAGGGCGAATTTTTAATACTAAAATAGAAAGTACATTGAAATCTCAGATGCCAGGCATTCCTAGAGAGATGAAGGGCTCTAGTTATCAATAACATGATCTCAATACTGGACAGAAATCAATCGGAATTCAAGATTATTTGCTATTTGCAATTTACTTATAGGTTCCTAGCCTCTGATTCTGACTATTGAGAGCATTCATTTTAATTGTTATAGTAAACTGCGAGTACAGTCATCTGATTTGGATGAAAGAAATGCTTGCAAACATTTCAAATTTCCAAGAACAAGCCAGCTCAAAGTTTTACTGTATGTAAGCTTCCTGGTTAATAGTGCAAACTACTATATACCTGTCAAGGCATTGCGCTATATAGAGCTTCCTGTTGAAATTAGGAATAAAAAGGCGATTATCAACATACACAATGCACCTGTAATGGGATTACTTTGTCCAGAATATTATTTAAATGGTAATGACAAAGTAGCGTCGGCGTTATTGTGTGGGTCAGTTGGTCCGGTTAGGGTGGAACCTAGTGACACTTCCCTACCTTTTGATGTCTTTGCTGCTCCGGTTTTAGCTCATGTTGTTTCTCTTCATCGGCGAACATGAATTCCTCGGTACAGGGCGTGGTACAGAAGGAAATACAAGAGGTAGTAAGAAAATAACAATAATCACTGGTTCGTAAATATTATTGATGAAAATTGCATGGTATAATATTACACTGCATAAACCCTAACCGTTGACAACTAATGGAAATCTGTGCATTTACAGTTAAAACCACGTTTAAAACCTTGTCGTCTTAGCGTGTAAAATACTAACAAAATACAAATATTGACAAATAAAATAAGGTTAAAGCAAAACTTATTCCCCTTACTATGATTAATACTATATTACTATATACAAAGGCTAACTATTTAATTAAGTATAACTATCACTGTCGGTTCGTTGCGCAACACATCTTATTTTTACATATTATTGTTAGTTACATAATTTCGATGGTTTAAGCGGATATAGAAGAGTTACTGTCTCAACAATATTGGTGAATGCTGCTTTGGCTGGTGTATGCTGGCTGCAACACATTCTGTAAAGAAGGATGCACCAAACAGAAGCAAATATCCTAAAGAACGATTATTTAGCGAATTCTATTATACAGGTATTGTATTCCCTGTCAACCTGCATCAGGTAATTTAGTTTGAAAAGCGAAACCCAGAACATCGATCACTGTATTTGGCTTAGGGGACGACACATTTTTTATTCCTCTATACCAATATACATGTTAATTTACTATTAATAACAGAGGACGGTAACTCTCACTATTGTTTCATAAAGGAATTACAAACACAATTCACGAAGAACCGCACCAAGTACTGAATCTACGAGTCCTGAATGACCCTTTTTTCAAAGGCAGAAATGTTCAAGAAATACCAGCTGAGATGTTCCAAGGCAAACGGTGATGACATCCGGTTTTCATCCTATTTAAAGGGTACACCTGTAAGTTTTTTTATCTATGCTGATATTTAGTGTGTGCTAGCAAAGGTCTACTTTCATGAGCCATCGACTAATGAGACCTGGACCTGCGCTATCCAGCATCACAAAGCCATATCAAATTCGCTCAAGCCAGTATGTATGCTATTTAGAGGTCCCGATGCTATCAGGCGTTTCTTTATCGAGCTTAAAGTGATAGCCGACATGGTAATTTCACATTACAGCAAAATAGAGGACATGAATTTGACATCTCTGGCCGATTTTTGTAGCGCTCTTAATTATGACATATGTAGAAGGGGCTTTGAGGAACATTTGTTTGGGATGGTGTTTAACGCCCGAATTCACTTTTGGCACCGCAGGCAATTGAGTAACATAACATGAAAATCAGTGACCACAACCATTTAATGGGTGCCTTTTGGTAGCTGACTGAAATTTCAAAATAAAGGTACCAATTTAATATCCATCTTTCTCCATTGCCTGAGCAAATATGACAGCCACTTTTTCATAGAGCACCTGAAATTCAATGATAATCCGATTTCATGTATCGCAGACACTTCAGAGCGGTATATAAAACTTTCAAAGCGATACAGGGCCATTAATTTTAAGTCTCTAGATAGCTTCATGTTCCTAGACGAAAAGCTATCCAGCCTAGCCATCATGCTTTAAAAGGAGGAATTTTAGATAACAAATACAGAGTACAAAGATCATGAACACCAAGAACTATTGAGAGGAAAATCGACATTTTCCTATTCATATGTTGATAATGAAGAAAAACTGGAAGAAACTTAGTTGTCTCCCATTCAGCAGTTTGATGAAATGTCCCAAGTGGAGTATCAACAGACTCGAAAGTTTTGGAATATTTTCAAAATTCAGAATCTAGGCCAATACAGCAAGCTGTACCTGAAAACAGATACTTTATTGCTAGCTGATGTCTTTGAGAAGTTTAGGGACCTCTCTCTGGAAGTGTACAGTTTGGATTCATACAGGTATTATATATTGCCTGGTCTTGCCTTCGATGCTATGCTTAAGCTGACGAAGGTACATCTTGTTGGAATTTTTGAGGGAGCTATCACAGTTTGAATGTGCAGTGTAGCAAAGAGATACACAAAAGCTCAAAATAAATATTTACCAGGCTACGATCCTGAAGAAAAGCCTGCATATACCTCCTATTGGGATGTGAATAATTTATATGGGAATCAATTTTAAATTATTTTGCTAAAGGAAACCTAGGATGGCTGACCAAAGAAGAAACCAGCCTGGTTGATTTCATCTGTGTACCATCTGATTCTCCCAATGGATCTGTGCTAGAAGTTGATTTGGAATACGCTAGACCAATCCATGACGAGCACAACGAGCAGCCTCTCTGTCCACAAGGCCAAATATCACCACATATTTGGAAATCAAGAAAGTGTACTCCTGCAGTATAGAAATTTCCAGCATTGTATTTATTTAGCCCTCAAATTGCAAAAAATACATCTTATTGTGGCATATAATCAGTCGGATTGGCTGAAACTAATATTAGTGTGAATACAGAGAGTGAGACGTCCAAATTTGAACATCTGTGGAAAAAATTGAATAATTCTGTGCATGGCAAATTCATTGTTAATGCCAGAAAATATACTGCTTTCCGAAATGTATCGTCTTGGAAACAGGCCAGGAAACTGACTGACAGACCATCACCTAGATGGCCCAGATTCGATCCCAAGCGATCGCTTGTGCGATTTCTGGTGGATAAAGAGGCGCAGGGGCGGGTTTTATCTGGGTACTCCGGTTTCCCCCTCAATTGCATTCCACCGGTACTCCATCGTCATCATCTATCATCAGTGTGATTGCCTGTGGTGCACAGGTAGTTTAAGCGGGCGTACTATCAAAAGTGACTGGCTGACCGAGGTACATTCTTAGCATTATATTTAAAGAAAACCTTTTAGGTGTGGAGTTGAACAGAGAAGAAGTTCACATGAATAAGCCTATCTACGAAGGCCAAGCAATTTCGGATAATTCAAAATTGATATTGTTCGAATATTTCTACAGAGCCATGAAAACAAATTTAAAAATATTGTCGCTTCCTACATATTTGAAAGACCCCCAGATGTCTATCAGTTTATGAGGCGTATCCACACCTTTTCGACACATCACATTTTGCAGTAGACAAGCCATATGGAATAACACCACTAAAGAAAAAAGTGATAGGTTTATTCGAAGATGATCTTGGAGGAATGAGCACGTTTGAATATGTCGGTCTCAGGTCTAAGCTGTATAGTTACACATATGAGGGGCAGACAGTAAAAGAAGCAAAAGAAATAAACAGAATTGGCAGAATAAATCTAAATTTCGACAACTATTTTGAATGTCTTAAGTGATATTAAAAAAAATTGTGAAACAAATTGCATTTCGGAACTAAAAGCATTAGAGCACAATAAAGTTGCTCTCCATGGGAAGACGACAAAAGCATTAGATTGAAGGCTCCGATTACACTCTTGCCTGGGGACATCATTCATTGGCTATGACTAACTCTTAGCACGGATAAAATGCTCCCTCTGACACTCGCTTTGTCTTGAATATATGTAAATAAGATTGTGTATATTATTATTTTAATTTATTCTGGTATATTTGTTTAAATGTGGTATTATTATAATTCTATTTTCCCTCTATATTACATTGAAAACCTGCATTTTAATTATAATTTGAATATGTGTTTTCGTTTATAATTGGATTGTTAACTTAGTAATCATTTAATGTTTGTGTATAAAAATGTTAAGTTCGAAATGTAAAGGAAGGATGTATTTTTATAATAAAAACACCTTAAATGAAAGACAGCTGTCTCTTTATTTCAATTCTTCCTAAAAAGAAAGCATTTTCATGTCAATCCATTGAGGTATAGGGAAACTGTACCACTTTACAAGAATCCGATATGACTGCCGCCGCAAGACTTTCTCAATTAGGTATTTGCTAGGATAAAGTGTGGATTTAAGTTCGGGACCAGAAAAAGCTCCTTTAATCTCCTCACCATCCTTTTCTTTCAGAATGTATGTAGTAAGGTTAGTCCTTTACACTGCATCGTCTTTGGAGAAGGCAACGCTCAAATTAGCTTCGCGTAGTGTTAAACGCCCGCTTTAACTACTTATGGCACCACAGGCGGTAGCTTTGTGTTGCTTTTCAAAATGTCCTTTATGTTTAGCCATCCTCACATAGTCATCAACTTCAAACTTTGTTGCATTCCTCTTCTGTCTTCGATGATAGTCATAGTCGTATACCGACGGAAGAAAACTGTTATCCTTCACTTCACTAGGCTTCATGCATATAGTTGAATGATAAGGATTGTTGTACATTGAGATGATTCGTGATAGAAGAGTTATCCTTGTTATTATGCTGTTATGTATTCAGAATACATATTCTTCAGTGTTCTTATTAACCTTCCCCCGCAGCAGCTTTCGCGTTGCTATTGGTGCTGTGGTGATTAATGTTGTTCTTATTCATCAGAACTTTAAAATTCTTATTATAAAACTATTTTCATCATTACTTTGAATGCTCTTGTGTGGTCTCTACATAAGACGTAGGATTTCTTGCATAGCCTTTGCAACTTGAATTCCAATCTTATCCTTTAATAGTCTTGCATCGGCAATTTTTAAATGGAAGTTTACGGCGATAAGTACAAACTTGTTTAGTTTAGCTTGGGATAATTTCAACCAGATCAATCTGTATTACATCCTCGAGCCCTTTGCTCACAATTTTTCTGCGCAGGAAATTTCTTCTTGCTGGTGCATAAAACTCTGGAGTCATATTTTTCTTCACCTTTGTCATACTATATTCCTAGATGATTTTATATCTTGAATTATTTCGTTGATTTCCTGGTTATGGTTATTATTTCCAGCCTCTCTAAATGCAATGATTTCAGGCAATTCACTAATGTATTTAGGTCGTTTCATTAGATGTAACCTTGCTTTCTCTCGGAATGACGTTCTTTCCATTCCAATCCCAACCTTTGAGCTTATTGAGCAGAGGGCGCATAATGCTTTTACACTTATCAGGTTTGCTCTGTCTCAGACGTCCTTGCCTGACAAAGTTTTGTCGGTGTACTTGTTTTGAATCTAGAGTTCTTCTACAAGCTTCCAAGTGTTCCTCAGTGTAGGCATGCATTTCAGGAAATTTCTTAAATATGAGTTCATTTAATCCTGGCGTAGCTTCGACTTTTTCTTGTCCTACTCCTTATTTGATTACTGATGAAATCTATCATTTTGCTTCCTAGCATGTACTTTCCATCATCGTTTCGTACTCCATATAATGTATTTATTTCATCCTTCTCTTTTTTCGAATTTGTTTTAGGTAGCTAGAAATATTCTCGTCTTTATCATCTTTAGTCGATATAGGAGCAATGTAATTCTTTTTATTCTGAAAGTCTAGTATATCAAGAAACGTTTCAGTTACAGGTTGAAGAGCTTCAGTCACACATCTCTGAGTTTCAAACTTCTACCCCTTTAGCTCGCGCAGCTTTTCTTTTATAGCGTTTGTATGCTTGGCTATACATTCTCTAAGACCTACGCTTTGCCTATCCATCTTGTAATGAAATGAAGTTGCCCGATTCTCTCTCATTTATGGTTTGCCTTCTAATCATGTCAGACTATATGCCATTTTAAGAGTAATATAAGAATGTGCTCGTCTTTGTCTCTTGCGGCATGAGCAATGAAAGTTAGGGTATCGCCTATTTTGATTATTTTAGGATACCTAACATTTTTCTTATTATTCATTTCAACCATTGTAATTGTCTACGATTGAGGAGGCGGATCAGATAAAATATTACACTCAATCAGTTCTCCATATAGAAGAACTTCATAGATATTGAGGCCTGACGTTAACATTTATCTTAGGGAGTCACCTTTGTATGGTTTTGTAGCAATGAACTGACCTCGCATTGGATTTATTAATGTATTTATGACATTGATTTGGGTTTTTAGAATGCTGATGCAATCCATTGATGAGTTTCTTCTTGTTAGTGTTTAACGCCCGCTCATACTACTTGTGGCACCATAGGCGTTATTCATTGGTGGGGTCAGGTCTTTATCCCTAGAACTGTGTCTATTTCCTATAGTTTCCAGATGTTTGTTTATTGTTGCAAAATTATCTTGAGTTGCTGCAGCTAGAGATTTGTTTAAGCTTGTTTGTGATTCATTTAGTTTCTTTGCAATGTGATATCTAATAAACTTTTAAGTTGCCGCGTCGCTATCTTGTTTAGGATGTGCTACTATTATCCTTCTCTTTTTAAATGAAAAGTCAGCATTTCAATCGATTAGTGGTGTTTCTGAGTTTATATGGTCTAGCATATACTTCCTATTAGGCACATAAGTATAATTTTCGGGTCGTAATAATACCTTCATTCTTATAGTGTCTAGTATGATATTGTTTTCAATATGCCTCTACAAAGCATTTTCGCTAGATACGCCATTAGATTGTCATACTTAGCTTCTATCGATTTCTGGATGTGATTCCTAAGCATAACCTCAAATTAGCCCATACGCTGAATTTGATGTATATTTTTATATTTTTTTTTCGGAAACCTCTTGCAGGAGCATTCCTCGGTTGAAGACGAATCCGTATCAACATATCGCTTTGAATTTGCATTACTATAATCCTCATGACCTTGAATGTTGCACAATCTCTTTTTCTTGAATAAGTACTTACCATTTCCGTCTCTTTTTATGATGAAATGATTTAGCGCTCTTTTAACTGAAGAGTTTTTTGGCATCCGAACCTGTCAATACTCATTCTGAGCTGCTATATTGACCACCATTCATGGGGAATTCTGAAACTTTCCCTACAAAGGGTCTTCCTTTTGAAGATCTCTCCCAAACACTTTTGCACAAATTTTTAAATCCTTTGAATATATATACATATATGCTTCTAGTTTAATTGTCTTGTGTGAAGAGAATGATCTTGTTTGTATTATCTCGAATTAAATGCTTTGGTACCTTCGCATAGGATTTTGCTAGATATAAGGAGTCTTTATATCGATATCTACCCATGTTTTAAAATTACACAATATTTCTATAATTTTCAGTTATGGCGTTATCAAATATGAAAATTGAATTTTTTGAACTTCTAATGGATTCAGGACATCATATCCATCTTCAGAATTCTATATTTTCCAGGAGTTTAATGAGATATTGTTACTTTGGCTGATGGCCTTTGAGTAGGCATATAAGTTTTGGGATCGCAGGCCTTTCTCGTGTAGAATCAAATGAGTAATACATTTCCTACACTGGACCTTCCTAAAATATGAGCTCTAACGTTGCATTGAAACAAGTTCCTGTGACGATCATATCATAGATCACTTTCAAAGGCCAGAACTTGTATCGATAGAGAGTATTCTTGCTTGATAAGCTCCACCTCGCAAACTAAACTATACATGGAATGGCTAATGAATATGTACCCCCATAGTATGAATTCAGGTAGGAATCCGTCTGTATAAAAGGATGTGTCAATGAGAAATGAGATTAGTATACCATGGTAGCTAGAAGTGGTAAGAACAAAAGCGAATCTGGTATAATTAACAAACTCGTGAATGTGCAACCGTTTGAAGCACGTTTGCCAGGTTATAGATAGTGTGGCCCTGGAACAAAACTGGAAAAACGTCTAAAGAGAGGAGGTCCAGGCATTAATCCTTTAGATGAAGCTTGTGAATTTTACGATATAGCCTCTGCTGAGCACAAAGACGCTGCTTCAAGAAATATTGCAGATAAGATATTGGCTGAGAAGTTTTGGAGCTGAGTTCAATCACCTGATTCGAGCACAGGAGAAAATTTAGCAGCAAGACTTGTATCTAGCTTTATGCAAGGAAAAGATTCACTCGGAGCTGGCTATAAGAAGAAGCAGCGAGGTGGATTTTTACTTCTCGTCCCTATTATCGCTGCACTAGAAGCTGCTACAGGACGTGCAGCCAAAATAGCACATATAGTGAATAAAACAAAGGCTGCAGACCGCCTTATTGTAGAAATGGTAAGAAATGACAAAGCTATGAAAGCAAAAGGAAAAGGTTTACGCAAGATAAGGAGGAGAGGAGCAATGCAGCCACTGGCTATTGCTTCTAAAATTGCCTGAAACTTAAAAATAAACAATAATGTTAAAGGAAATGGGCTCAAGTCAGGAAAGAGGAAGAATTGGAAGATCAGCAAGAATGAGTTAAAATGAGGCCTATACTTGCATCCGAAAAAGAATTAAGCAACATTGGTATAGAGATTTATGCCAAACTGTTGAAGATCCCGCATTTTAGAGGTGTATATATGATAGATAATCTTCCTTTGAACATCCATTTCAATCAGGGTATCATTGTGATTTTGGATTTATCTCATAATGAGAGCACTCATTGGGTTGCTGTAAAGAAAGTTTGAAAGAAAGCATCTTATTTTGATAGTTTCGACAATCTTAAACCACCAAAAGAGATAGAGTGATATCTCAGTCGAGTTAAAATAATGAATAATACGAAGAGGTTGCTGGATTTTAGCTCAATCATCTGCGGGCACTAGTGCCACCAATTTCTTTCGCAATGAGTTATACTATTGATGTTAGAGGCACCGCTTCAGTGATCACGACGTATCTAAATCATATGCAGCTCAATGATGATAGGTACTATGGGATTGCCCTATTGAACTTTGATACCTTCTATTCCATTCCAAAGGTTGACGATGGTAATAATAGTTTTCTTTACATTTTAAATGATGAGACAAAGGGCATCGAAATCCCTTCTGGAACACATGAATTTGATGATATTAATAGCTCTGAAGATTAAACTCGCATTGGAAAGTGATGTCTTCTTTATTGGGCCAAATAATAATAATAATATCATGAAGATCGAAGTGAAATGTTCCTACACTGTTGATTTCGCAAAAGAGCATTCTATTGGTTGCTTTTAGTCTTTTCAAGTACTACAGTTATTCCTCCTGGAAAGCGGTTGAATCCGATTTCGTAAGCATATTTAAAGTGGGCATCGTTCGAGATGAATGCCGTGTTGCAACAGGCTCCTCCATTAATGGTAGGAGCGATATACGTTTTTTTAAACTCTGTTGCACATGGGTATCATTTCTGAAGAACCATCAAGTCCAATTCACCTGTCAGTCATCAATTCATATTTTATTGATCAAATCAATCTTAAAGTCGTTGATCAAGACGAAACCTTTAAGAAGGAGGATATGAGTGTAAGGCTTCGTCTCCGACGAATGGGAATCGATTTTAAGAGGTGTCACCAAATGAATAATAAGCGTGGGTTTCATTGCACACAACGTTGTTTGCTTCCAGTCATCAGACTGTTAACATTGAGCAATAGCAGGTTTTTCGAGACATTGGGCTATAGAATACTATGATGGACATCTTCAACGTGACAGGCACTCCTATCTTTGACGACCAGATTGCCACAAAAGAGCAGCATGTGTTTCCACCGTATAATTCATGGGCTCTTGGTGCTAATGACGAGATTAGGATCCCTTGCCAAGCTGAATATTTATATACATTGGTTAGCAAGTGTTTTCTCTACATTGAAGGATCGTTTCTAAAGGTGGTGCTACTGTTACTACTGCAGAGCATAGTAATGTGCCTTTCTGATGCTGAAAAGGTGGAATTTCTCAAGATAGTTAAGGCTGACAGGACGCTACACATCTCTTTTCGAACCATGGATCTTCATGCTCAGCCTGCTGTTCCTCAAACAATAGAGTTTACATGGAACGTTGTGATAACATGCAAGGCTGAGAAGCCAAGATTTGTTATATTAGGAGCCCACAAAACCAGACTAAACGATGCAAAAAAGAACTATTCCCAGTTTGGTCATCGTAATATAACTAGTCTGAGACTTTATCTCAAGAGTGTATGCTATCCTTGCTATGACATGAATTTCGACTTTGGTAACACTGGATTCGCCTTTTTGTATGAAATGTACTCTAGGTTTCCGAGTTCGTATTACAAAAAGAAAGTACGCCTTATTGCAGAGAAAAGCTTTTCTCGTATATGCTCCGTTGTTCCTCTATGACTGATCTGACCAGCCGGAGGAGACAGTCAAGGGAGCTGTAAATATTCGACTCGAAATTCAAGCGAGTGGTTATACACCCCCCCACTCAAAGTCTTTATATTGCCTGGTTATACATGATAAAGTATTTACCTACAAGCTCTCAACACATGACATGCAATTTCTGATTTAATGATATAATTATAAGTAATAGGATGCGAAGTTTTATAAGGTTTTCTTTTTTGTGAAATAAAAAACAATTATGAAAGTGTATGTAGATGTGTTTTTATTCTTGGAGTGATTCCAGTACATTCCTTCTCCAACTCCTTATTCCTACATAGGGTTCATTATTTACACTAGACGGATTGCGTAAACGTCTCTCTATAAATGAACATGTTCTTTCAGACCATTTATATCTTCTTTTTTTTTTTAAAAAAATATCGTACCATCATTTAGATTTGTATTGAAAAGACAAGTGTACTTATTTTCCATTGTTGTAATGACATTATATGAGAACACTATATTTTCACTGTATTCTCGATACGCACACCTGTATCCTTTGGTGAACTTTGGTCAAATTCTGGGAGGCTTTTGTGAACTATCTCCCAGTCTAGCAGAGTCATATACACAAATTTATCGTCACTTATGATGAAGACCACTGGAGTATCGCAATGAAACCTACACACACCTTATGCGATTTAGAGATTGAGACTACTTGGAACCCGTTTCAATGACTTAATGTGGTCTCCATCGTTGTCTGGGCTGGGCTGGGCTGTTGATCCGCAATATTCAGCATTAGAGCTTCAAGTGCTCTCAGTTTCCTGAGATGATTTGAAAAGGTATTCTTCTCCGTCTTGTGCTTGCGGTGTTTCTTTACAGATCTGAAACATTATAATTGCTCTCTTTATAAATAATATTTATAAATTCAAGAGGATTAATCTCCTGAAAGTCCTTCTTAACGTATTCCACATTTGCTTGTATTATTCATTATGACTGTCGTGTTTTACTCACCTTCTTTGTTTTGGAGTCATCTTGGCCAATTCATTATCATATTCTTGGCCTGCATTGCCATCATCATGTATGATGCAAGCGTACCACGGGTTTTTCGCAGACGTCCACTTCATCCACTTCCGCCCTCTGGGGATCCAGA
Organism: Hymenopus coronatus; assembly: GCA_030762935.1. Classification (NCBI taxonomy): domain Eukaryota; kingdom Metazoa; phylum Arthropoda; class Insecta; order Mantodea; family Hymenopodidae; genus Hymenopus; species Hymenopus coronatus. The sequence continues at coordinate 346,623,531 of CM060900.1, forward strand.
TATTCCGGAGGCACTGGAGCTGTGTCGCGAATCCTGAAAAGTATAAAAATTATATATTTAATTTTTTATAACTAAATGATAATTACCTAGTTCTGCTGTCATATTTTATATTGCATTTACTTTGTTTCATCAGCCTTCGACGATGCACGCTACAGCCGAGATTTCATACATAATATGACGTTATTCTGTCATGTTCTGCAAGGTTTGAACATAGCACCACATGGGTGTGCCCGTTGCACAACTCTGAATGACACCGAATGTCATGTATGGTACTGAAGACATCCATTTTATCAGGTCTTTTCAATAAAACTCTGGTGTGAGCGGTCCTCTGGAAATAGTTGTTTTCAATTAGTTATTATTTATGGATTTGATGTAGGAATATATATATGTTACATTTCTTTCGTAGACAGGGCAGTTCTCCGTGCAAACATGTCGCGAAGACATTTGATCGTGATACGATGGATTGGCACACACAAGTGTATGCATTAGCACATTGCACGATTCAGTGTGCAAGTAGATGTAATGGTGTTCTTCTTCTCCACACTCACTCCAGAAGTCTTCCATATCGTCAAATGTTTTCGCTTCACTTTTGAGAAGACTTTAAATTTAGACATAGTTGAACCTTGGTCCTGTTGTGTTGCTTATATATCTGCATGACTAAAACCCTGTGTTTTTCCTTAATAGCGAGAAGGTGTGTGGGAGGGGGGATGGCGTCTTATCTTGATTTAGCTAGGGTGTGGAGGCAGGTGCTTTCTCACGCTTGGTTTGGTAAAGACTACAGGCTCCAGCTTGGCATTGAATTAGATATATTAGCGAGGTAAGGAATGCGACCCTACTTTTAATTACAAATGCTAAAAGATACTCTAAAGAGCTGGGGGAGTAATAGAATGCGACCACACTTTATATTGCTGGTGGCAGCGGGAGGGGCAGCGATGATTTTTTTCTTTGTTAGTTTCTCGGGCCTCGATCGTAATGTCTAAAGGAAGGAGGGGTTACAGTCAAATTACTGTTGTATGTCTTTCGTGTCACGGGAGCTCTATTTCTATTGTTTATGTATTATCAATAATGAGGTGCTTGCAATAGATAAAGCGTGGTTTTTGATAATTCTTCTAAGTGTTGATATTGAATATTTCAAACTTTTTCATTAACAAACGGGTAAAGTACTATGTTAAATTGTGATCGTATGACTTGAAATGCTATTCATGCTCCATTAAATTAATTATAGCAATTATTCAAATCGAGTATTGTATAATGCTTTTATTGGGCAATGATAGGTTAAATCTACTTGCAGAATTTCAATTCTCCTAAAATTTCAATTGAAAATGACCCCCCTCAAAGTCCATTGAGCCTCAAAAATTGCGAAAGTTATGGTCAAGTCATAATATTTTGCAATTTTCCATAGGTGGCGTGGTCGGTCGGTCGGTCTAATTAATATGTATCAATGATTCATAGATGTGAGATTGCTCTAATTAGTGTTCAATTTTTCGATATGCACATTTTTTGATACGCAAACTAATTGCTCTAATTGTTATGCAAATGAGGGGAGTTTAAGGGGACGCCAGATGTAACATTTACATACTATTTGTATGGTATTTTACAATCTTCAAGTTTCCGGATTTAATTTTTTGTTTCATGTTTAAATATTCATCTTCCGCTTTATCTGAGTGTCCTTCTCGTATGTAGGATTTACACCCTCAGGACTAACAAACTAGTGACTGGGTTCAGATCCTCGTTGAGAAGCAGAAGTTCTCGATCAGAGAGAAGCCAGGGTTGGCTAACCTAATTTTCTCAGTACTGCATGTGGGATTTGTGGTGGACAAGGCGACGCAAGGGCAGGTTTTCTTAAGGTTCTCCGGTTACTCCCACCATCGCATTTCACCGGTGCTCCATTATCATTCCATGTGTCATCAGTGTCATCACCTGCCTTGCCATTTGTAGTAAAAGCGGACATTAAACACTAAAAAAAAAAAAAAAAAAAAAAAATGCCAGGTATGAAAGCGAGAAAGTGGATGAAACGAAAAGGCGGTATAATGAATGACAGGAAAGATGCTCAAAAAGTCATGAATGAAGCGAATAGCAAACTAAATCGGAAAACCGGGATAAAACACGCCCAAAGCCGCCTCGTCTACTACAAATCTCACATGCGGTACCCTGGGCACGAGCTCGGGCCACCTGGTGAATGGTGAGAGGGTTAATTACTCGGCCACGGGGCCACTCTCTTATGTAAAGTACTAATAAAAAAGTAAAAAATGAAACGTTCTTAAAAACATTTTCGGGTACCTCAAATACAATGCAGCAATAATGGGTATCAACAAACATCTTCCCTACTTGCCCGTATATATCGGGGCTTCCGTTTTCTTCAGAACACAAAAAAATATGACTCTAGTCTAAGCTTATCTAGAGAGAGAGAGTGGGAGGGAGTAGGAGGGGGGAGAGAGGGAGAGAGAGAGGAGGGAACCAGATTTTCAGAAATTTCTTTTCCATGGTAAGATCGGAACCAGATTTATGTTACTAAAACCCAACTTTTATCAGAAAGGAAATATGTATAGTAACAAAGTATTAAAATAATACTTACAAACTATATTCTATAAAATGTATGAAGAAAAAAATCACCCTAGGAGGAGCCTGAACCAAAGTTATCAGGTAAATAAATGGGTGCGTTTCAATAGAACTATCGCGATTTTTATTTTTAATTTTTTTAAAATCCTAATTTAAAAGAAAATCACATAAAAAGTAAAAATAGCAATTCAGAAATTCTCAAAATATATGTTGAGTTTTTTTTTTCCGTCTAAGAGGCTTTGTGACTTACTAATATTGATATTGTTCGTTACTATAATTTTATCTCTCATTAATTGTGTGTTTCATTCAACAAAGGGCCATATTTCTCACTGATTATCGTGGTATTCCTCTGCTATGGGAAATCACTCTGTCCCAAAGGTTTAATCCAGCGTAACAGAAAAGTTGAGGTGACAATTTTAATAACTTTAACGTTAGAGATATGAGAGAACTTTGCTCATAAAATCTGGCCTAATATTTACTGTCGTTGGTGAATATGACCCTATTGTTGTACTGTTCGAAGAACATCCCAGTTTTCTTTTTCTTTTACATTTTTTAGTAATTTTTTAAAAAAGACGTGAATTACAGTGTTTGTTTCCTTAGGTTGCTGAATGTGTATGCTGTGGCTATAGCTTATTAATCATCACCATGATGACTATTATTATCATTATCATTTTTATTGTTATTATTGTTGTTACTTTTATTATTATTTTTATTATTATTATTATTTTATTTTATTATTATTATTATTATTATTATTAATATAGTCATCACAATTATTATCATTGGTATCATTATTATAACCATTATCATTGGTATCTATATAACCATTATTATTATTATTATTATTATTATTAACACTAATTTGCAGTGTTTGCTTTCTTAGGATACTTAATGTGTTAGTTGTGTTTAGAGATTGTCATTATTGTTGTTGTTTGAATAAAGGAAAAATTCAGTTAAGTACACATTTTAACTGAAATATTTATTTTCTTTCAAAATATAAATACACAAGAGAGGCATAATATGTTTATCTTTTGTAAGAGACGTATTTCCCAGTTGGAGAGGAATTGGTTTCCCATTTTATCCACTCAGAGCTAAATACTTAAAATAAATATAGGTTCTGCATCTGCAATAAGGCAAATAAGTCAGGAATTACTTTTGCTCTCAAATGCTGACACACTGTTATTAAACCCCACTATCAGAAGGAAATAATACCTCCCCTAACATAATCTGGATTATTAACCGCTTCGGTGATAATGTTGTATAAGTTCAGTATTTAATTAAATTAAATTCTCTGACAAAATTTAACTACAGCCATTCAATTCCATCACTGTTATCGGTTAGGAGCAGTCAGACGGAGAGCCCTCCAGAAACTGGAGCACAGCACCTACGTAGGTCAAAATGGGTCATTTGTGCTTCCAACGTGACGTCTGAGAAGGGATGAAAATGAATCCCGAAGGGTCACTAGATCTCGACGACGATGTGGGCTAGCAGGGGCAGGGTCCCTCGAAAATTAAAACAATCCTGACGCCGGCTAGTCCTACCCTAGCGATACGCAACCTGATTTTCCCGAAATAGGTGAGACCCTCTTAGGAAGGAATGGGGCCCCAGCAATCTCACCAAGCGGCAGGGGAAAATATGTATCTTCTGCCGCAACACACCAACCGACGTCGCCTTGTTCTACAACTCTGAAAAGGATGTGGTGAAGCTGATGAAAGTAAGTGATGGTGACAGTAAATGACGAACAGGAAATTCGCGATAGAGGGCAAACCACTCCTACAATTGCTTACCGACCCGGGAAACCACGAAAACCCCATGGTCAGAGTAGCTGGCCCGTCAGAAACCTAACCCTGGACCTCCCGATTGCGAGCCTCAGAAGTTATCGCGGAGTGATCTTGCTCAGTAATACTACGCGGCTTGCACACCAGCCCACTTAATTGATGCTGTTGGTGAAGACCTTTCTTTACATTACCAGAAACCGGAGTGGTCTAACGTGCATGTTACATAAGCTATTTTTTTGTGTATCTCTTACTTGCTCTCTCTAGTTCGTATTAAGAAAGACCTGTATGGGTGCAGATACCGTTCCGAGGGTCCAGTACACACCTGTTTGCTTATATTTTTGTGTCACTGAATATATTTGTAAGAGAAGGCATATGTGGAACAAGGATAAATGCCGCTTGCTTTCAATATCAGATCTTAACAGAAAACGTAACTTTATGACATGTGTATAACATAGTTCAATTTTTAACGTCGAAGTGCACACGTCTGTGGTAAACTTTCACGATTGTCTATTTCGAAAATTGACTGGTGATAGATTTCTGTTGGCTTAACCATGTTAGGTGTGCTTAGGTGAATATAAAGTTTCTTTATCTTAGATATCACAAGATTGGTCTCCAGCTTCCTCAACGTGTGGATTGACAGTTGTGGAGGAGGGGATTGCTAACCTTCAACGTAGTGGGCTGCGGACAGAGTGGAGAGCAATTTACTTGCATCAATATTTGAAAATGCCTCCAGTTGTGTGTGTAGTAGGGCAGTAAGGAAACCAGTTGTCAAGGTAAGGACCGAACCTTCTATCCACGCTTTAGTGTTTAAAGTGTTCTGCTTGCGTGTGATATAAGCTAGACAGTAGGCAAGTTACAATGGAGTTCCATGGCCGAGAATTGTTTTAAAATAGAGGGTTACGATTTATGTGCCCATTTATCATATCCAGAAGAATCATATTCAGAGAAATCAGTACACGTTTTTAGCAGACTCGTTGTTTTTACAATTTGGAATATACTTTTTCAGCACATTTAGTTTTCAAAATATACTGGGGCTAATTCTTACTCCACTGAAGTTGTAGTTTACTATTATTATTATTATTATTATTATTATTATTATTATTATTATTTCTAATACTATGTATACCGCTTGCATTAGAGCACTATATCATATATTTTGTGTGTGTAATATATACCGCTAGCATTAGAGAACTATACTATACATAGCTGAATTCGTTAAAAGACGTGCTACGCGAAATCCTTGTTTTATTATATTTTATTCTACTTTATTGTAAAGGTAGCTTCAGCTCTGAACATAAGTCATGTGTCAGAAGCCAAAATAAAGTAAGTCCGAAATGAAATTTCCAACGTAATACAAACGCAGACTATGTAAATGTAAGTATTGCATTAAATACTAAAGCTCCAGCAATAATTGTATTCTCATCATTAATCCAAACGAATTTTAAAATGTAGAAAATTGTGGTGTACACTGTTTAAGCAGTTTTGAAGTGCTAGCATCAATCCAGAAAAAAAACAATGAATCACTGCTTTCTGTGAAATAGGTAATGCAGGTTTAAACGATTGATATAATCCATGTGATATATCTACGTCATCCGTACTCGCTTAAGCCTGTGTCAACCAAGCTGACAGTTAAGGAAGAGTCTAATTAATTTTTCACAACAAAACTGTGTATTATCTGTTTCATATGTATGTGAAATGGCGGGAAAAGAAAACAAAAAATACGATTTACGTTGCGGTAATTTTCTATGAAGATCAAGCTTTTACTATGCTTCTGAAAGCACACTGTCCAAACTTTGCCTCTTTACTGCACGCGATGAGTTTATGTCCTTGCCTGTCACCCTGCGGGAAAAGATTTCAAGTGAAAAACTGACATGACAACCAGTTGTTATCCAGGTATTAAGTGTATGGAGCAGAGAACAGTAATTTCACTTAAACCTATATGTTTAACAAATGTTGGCAACATTCGGTATCAAGTCATTTAACTCCTTCGATACTTTGATTTTCTCGTGCAATATGCTATAATGGAAAATGCGCTATAGAGATTTATTGTCCCATTCATAGGACTTTGGGGATGTTAAATACGTTATATAATTCAATGCAATAGTCGTTCTTCTGTGAATCATTTAAGGTTAAACTTCATTTTAAGAAAACTCATTTCATATAGCGCTTTTGTTTTCCATCTTCGTGTTTCACGCGCAGTTTGTTTAAAACAGTCTGGCCTGACAAAAGAACAAAACTTAATTGAATACAGTGGCTTCAAATGCGTTATAGTAGCTAAAATGCCCTTAAGTAACGTACACCTACATATTTTGTTTTAAATGACCCCATGACAATTTCCAAAATGTTAAAAGAGTCTTAGAGCAACAACTTCTATTCTGGAAATATTAAAACAAAGAAAATCTGTGAGTCAGGATATATATTTTAATTCCATTGTCCGTTTATTGTGTACCTTGCGTGTAAATCATGCTCTAGGCTTGTGTTTATAAGCTTATGTAACGTAGGGAACTTCTGCGATTACATACCACAAATAATTAAACTTTCTAATGGCTGCTTGGAGATGAAGTAGCAAAAGGAAGCGTATATTGAATAAAACACCAATTATGAGTTTGAGATAAACAATATTTGCATAATCGGTTAAAAACCATGTGTTACAAACACAAGTTCTATGTTTCTTTACATCTTGTATTGTTTAATTGCCTGAATAATCCTAAAGCTATATCAGATTACTTTTGGTAATAGAGATGAAATTCAACACGTTGATTTCACAGAACACTAATTGAACAACGAGTTCTAATGAATCTCATTAAGAGATTGTAATTATATGAATATTTCTAGCCAAGTAGCAAAACACCACGTTGATTTCATGACTTCTAATTAACGCTTACTCTAGCGTACAAATCCACCTACATACTATATATCTGTGTGCTGTGGCCAACGGGTCTATGTGCATGATTATGTATAAATCAATTTATTTTTAAAGTCGTTTAACATTCGTGTACTCTGAAGCTACCTATGGATGCAAATTCACAGGTGGAAACTGTTAACTCTATTGATAAAGTCAATTAAGTGATCTTCATCCGAAAGAAAAATACATGTTATGTATTTTAATTAAAACTTTCGATTTTACTAGTGCCTCAAAGAAAACACTCACTATATTTCCTGTTGCTGAACCAGTTATTTAGGAGCAGTATCTTGTTAAGCTTAGTTTACTTTAATAGTAATTTATTGCTGAAATTCAGTGTTTCCAAAAACATTCGGCCCCATTTAAAACAAATTCTAACTGCCCAGTTATTTCAGAGAAAATTCTCGTTTAGTGCCCGTAAGAAATGAATGATATTACAGTTTACGTTTTCTGGCGTTTTTCTAGACATTTCATTTTATTACTTCAGTAATGATTTCTAAAAGCGTACTGATATTTCAACTTTTTCGTGTGGTGGTGGTGGTGGTGGTGGCGGCGGCGGCGATGGTGGTGGTGGTAGTAGTGAGCGCTCATATGTCCTATTGCGATGCAGTGCTACAGTTACTTGAGGCTCCTCCGTCTTAGCTACTCCTAACCATTTAGGTTAGAATCTTCCCTGTGCTTCAGTTTTTGCTAGTTAATGTTTGTATATAACAACGATATTTAATTGTAATGGACAAGACATATTTGAATTCAAGGCATCCATACATACAAACTTAAACTGATCATCTTCATTGACACCGCTAGCACAGAGTTAATTAATATTTTTCTTGTGCTTGAGCATATAAAGGTTTTCAAATCAGATTACCATTTGTAATTGTAAATTAAGTTGTTGCGTGTGTATTACCCCATTCAGATTCAAGTAAATGCACACGCATTATAAGCCTAAGATTTTGCATCCATATTATGTAATGACAGTATTCATAAAAGTTTGAAAACTTCAGATCTTATGCTTGCCTTGCGTGCATAGGGAAATGATTATACTTTTCTCTCTATGCATTACCAATTTCTGAGCAGCTCACAATTGGGATTCGAAATTTTATGTTATCTTCTGATCAGTTACGGTGCTCCTCCATTGCGCTGTGCCTTGCATTTTAAATGCCAACGACAGAGGGTGATCCATTCGCTCGATAGACCAGTTTTTATGTCGTATTCACTTATAAAGATTGGATGAATTTTCATTTTAGACTTCATTGGAGATCTTATCCAGTTCAAACTTTGTGGTGTGCCCTAAATGTTTCATGCATGCAATTTACGGATCTTGAAGCTCGTGTCAAGTTCTTGCGTTGCACCTAGGGCTGCATTCTGAATGGTTCTTTCCTCAAGCTTGTGCTTGTGCTGCGTTATGTTAGCGCTACTTCTTCTTTGGAAATGGGGCGTAATAAACATAACATTTATCGGTAAGCCAAAATCTAAATAAAATTTAACATGCACAAACGCACACTTATGGGTGGGATTAGAATCTCGCTGCTTCTTATTACCATGTAAGTACTTACGCTCACCTTTTCTTAGGCGCTAGTTTTACGGAGAAATGAAAGTTAGGGAAGAAAAGATAGTTTGCCCTCCACTATTTCCGCTGTATTGTCAACCACAGAAAGTATCTTTTTTTGAGGGCCTCACCCAATATGGAGTGGTAATCTAATTTACCGCTAACTAGTTGAATGTTTACACAAAATACAGCACCTGTGCACGTGCGTGAACGCTGAGATCTACAGATAGAATAAAGTCTTAGCATTGAAGCCACTAAATAACAGGATGTATAGCGTACTTCATGTTTCAATTGTGCCACTCTGCTCTGCTTTCGAAAATGTGTGAAGCCTATTGAATGAAGGCAAGGGAGCCGAGCGCCCAAGAAAATATTCACGCACATTCCCTACTTCCTACTGCTCGGATCGCGCTCATTTGGCACTGAGAGCAGGATGGGGCTGATGACAGCAGTATGGTGCCGGAGGTTCACGCACAAGCATGCTTATTTCATTATAGAACAGAACGAAACTTAACAACATTAAAGCTTATAGAGTTCCCTCGTTTTAAAAGTAGTTTGAATATATGTACGTTTTAATTTGTCTATCAAATGAGGATTATGGACTGAAATACAAAGTCATTTATTTTCATGTCAGTAATAAGCTGTACACAACATCGTGATGTATAGCGCCCATTACAGAAGGTTACCTTAATTGTTGGAATTTTCTTTTCTGGTTATTTTGACTGCCAAAATGGCAAAGCCAAGATACACGCGATTTCCCGAAAATGATAATAGTATCACCTAATTAGTGGTAGAGTAGAGGGTGTGTCCAGTTGCACGTTTTCTGTCACCTGGTATACACACTTTCATCACCCCCATTTATCACCTCCATAGAACAGTGCATTAAACCACCCATCATGCTTCTGCGGCAGAGCTCTGAGATAATCTTGAATAATGGGTTTCTATATTCTATTTTCTTATTGATGTTGATTATCGTATAAAATTGAATTTATTTTATAAAGCGATATTTAACAAATAATAGTTACCCATGCTATGAAATCCAAAACAGAAATAAAATGTTTATAGAAACATAACATGGAGAATTAAACTAAATAAAATAAGGATTTGATAATGTAACAATTAATAAATTTATCTGACATACATATATTTATTTGAATCATAAATAATGACTTATAATTTTCAGAAAATATGTGATTATTTAAATATGATGCATAAATATATTGGTGGCTGCTTCCGGTATTGACCGTGTTGTCTTGTAGCTCATGTTTTTGCTGACGTTTCGCGCAACTTTAGCTGCACTGCCCAGAAGAAGCTCCACCTAAGTTGCGCGAAACGTGGGCGAACACATAAATTACAGGACAACACAACCGATACCGGAAGCAGCCATCAATATATTTGATGACGGCCGTGGAAGCCTACGAGTTTACATGATGTATAAGGTTTGTAATATAGATTCAATCCATAAACACTCGCTTGAAATCTCCAGGGCATTGAATCAATACGAAATTTAGTATAAACCTTTGATTTCGACATTCATTCCTTACTGAGTTAAAGGAAAAAATCTGTGCTTTGAGATGCAGTTTAAGACAAGGTACTTAAGCCAGTAAGGGTGAGCCAGAAAAAAATACATTAACCACATCTCTTGCAGTAGTATGGCTACCGTGAATTCGTAGGATTTTAGAAATGTTTAACGCTCGTTCTTATTCTTAGGTCAGAGGCTCTCAAAATAATTGAAAGGGCAAAATTAGGAAAGAGTTGCTCATGCCCATGTCGATTACGTGTGTCGGCTTTGTGGTAGCCGCCGAAGCAGCCACGTAACGCCCTTATCTATCCATTCCAGTGTCTCAAACACGCTGGATTTGGAATACTACATATGACAACACAGGCGGTGGGAATTGGTGATACTTAAAATGAAATGATAATTGGGAAGTGCAATTTGGCATAGAAACTCCACGCCTAAGCTTAGGGTCTCTCTCCAGCATTTGCCAATTTGAAGACTGAGGTAAACCTCTAGGCAGTATGATCCTGCGGACCTGTGGTTCACGAGCCCATGTGTTAACGAGCTCGACCACTCATGTCAATTTGTAGCCTTTGCTAATGATAAGAAGCAAGCACCTGCAAGTATAAAAGCAAAAGGAAAATCATTTTACAGAGTCCAAAGCACACGTCACCAAATTCTTCTTCGGATAATATTAAAAACGTTTAATGTAAACAACATGTTTGGAAATGACGGATGGCTAGTTTGTGAAGCCTTTAGTGCAGCCTTTTGTGAAGTATTTCTACATATAAAACATACAGTGCAAGCGTCCAAAATATTGTCAAAAAAGTTAAATAGTTCAAGTTTGTACGAAAAGGATTGAGAATATATGGAAACTGTAAGGTCACCTTTAAGTTACAAAGATGCAGGATGATTAAACTATTGTTTAACCAACATAGCGGCAGGAAATAAAATAAAATTAAAACATTTAAACTCAATGTTAGATAAATACTTATAAAACTTTGCGTTACTCGTGCAGAAACCGAAGCGTCAATCGGGCAACCCGACCATGACCTCATTCACACTGTTGAGTAGTGAAGCGATTCGGGTTATCCGATAAATAACAGCTAGGTGGAGCAAGTGAGGGTAGATGGCAAATTGTCACGCACATTTGTCGTTTGTAAAGCCAATCGCAAATTGAGAATGCCTAAAATATTGTAACATGTGAAGAAGTTGTGAGCAGTATTATACAGTAAACTAGAACTCATGAAACTAATCATTTTATTTACACAAGTTGTTAATGTGTTCATCGCAGGGAGAATAATTGGAACTGATTCTGCATCCACCGAAAGCAATTTTAACTGTAATGTGAATTTATGAGAGTGTATTAATTTAGGACATTGAAATCGTGTATAATTATTATTAGTGACAGATGAAACTGTTTTCACAAAACGGGAATTCGTCAGTTTTCGCAAAACAAATCGGGTTTTTGGATGCGAAAAGGCATACTCATAGGCAGGTACACTTTCAGGAATAATTCTCAAAGGTTTTTGCTTTTATTAAAAAGTCCCTATATGCTAACGATACCAAACAGAATGTCTTAATAATAACACTTAAAATACAGATTTAAGGTAGTATATTCTTGAATTCATAGCGGAACAGCAAGTTTTAAATGCAAACCGTTTATTCAGGATATCACATTAGTAGTATAAGGGGTTCCTCCTAATTCAATTAGCAGATCAGCGGAACAATGGAGGGGGAGATGACGTGCCATTTATTTGACAAGTGAATGCAAGGAAAATGAGAGGTGCGTCACACGGCCATCAATTTGACAGCAGGTACTGATTTTAGAGTGCGCTGAACAGGTAATTATTCCAGAGTAATTAATGGGAAATTGATTTTATTTTATTGCCGGCAACAAACTTCTATGTTATGGATGGTCAAGTTGGAGACTACCGCCGGCCAGATGTGAGGTTCTTTCTATACCCCCGCCGCTGAATCCTTGCACTTGACTGTTAGTGGTTAAGTTGGTACATCCACAGAAAACAGATGAAAAGGATTTACCCGTTTGACTTTCTGAACCAATCACAAGAAGCATCCCGGTCGGTCGGTCAGTCAACGAAAATGCATCTAGATGCCGCACCGTTGCAATATCTGGCTATTTCCAAGCACGTGCTCAGTTTGTGAACTCCTCCTAACACGTGCGTTGAGCTGTTCTGTACGAGATACGTATTATTCGTTGTTATTTATATTTGTTGATAGTTGTTTGGAGTTTGTTTGTACGTGAGGAAACATAACAAGACTTTCACAATTATATAGGTGGATAGACTTTTGCGTGAAAGTGTGGTGAGAGTGGACGCGGTTACATGGAAGAAGAAAGTGAAACATGTTCACAAAATAATACGAAAAGCACAGGAATTAGACGGAATCATCAGTGAATGTGAACCCCTAATGATACGCCTTGGTGATGACGACGATGTTGATGATGAAAATCGCGACGATCCTTTCTAGAATGATGACGTCGGAGACTTGAATGGAATTCAGCCATTAAAGTTCTAAACTGGTGAAAATAATTTTGTTATACCTTTCTCTCATTGCAACGAGGAATTTTGCATTAATCTGTCCTATATTGTCGTAAATACCTAATGTATGCTACATGCGTTACAGTATCACTGTTATTTTCAGTTAACATCAATAATAACGAATTAGTTTCATTATTTATCGGCATTTATTTACTTTGTACACCGTTTATATTCGTCGTTACACGCGTTAGAGACATTTATAATCAGCTGTTGTTGTTTACTAATTACTCTGGCAACGCCGCAAAGGCAGCATAGCCAACCTTACGCGAAATCACCCGAACTGTCAAGTGCAAGGATTCAGCGGCGGGGGTATAGACTCTATTAATTATTACCTGAGAAGAAAGAGAAGGCTAGAGTACTTCCCGTTCAACGGAATACTGAAAAGTCCTTTGACCGCACCAAATATCCATTGTAGTTAATATATTTTGCACATCAAAATCGCGAAATTCACTCAGGATATTTTATAACATAATTTCTTATCAGTTTTTTCATGATTTCTTTATAGGCATCATAATCGGCCTATCAATAAAATTACATATATTATTACTAATTATCATTTATACTCAAAGTACAGTATCCTTTAATGGATTTTAATGTGCAGATGCATTTAATCACACTAATTTCTTCATGTGAACTTATTACTGCTTTCATATTTCGTCTATCATTAGAATTGTAATTATTATTATTATTATTATTATTATTATTAATTGTGTATTTATTATCATGTAATCTTAAAGTTCATTACTCCTTAGCGGCTTTCAATTTACAAGTAAAACGAATCAAACTGACTTTCCCTGGAATATTCATTATCATTGTCATCTGTGTTTGAACTTGATTATTATAATAATTATTATTGTTATTGTTTATCACTTAAGATTTAAACTTAATGTACAGTACACCATAAGGGTTTTAAATGAACAAATGCACACAGTATTAGTAAGCTCTTCTTGAGAACGCATTGCTGATATCATGATTTACTTATAATAAATGTAACACTTTCAATCTTTTCAAGCAATTCTATTCTTTAATGGAGACTCCAGCGCACATATCTGTTTTTGAATTATATTATGTATCACAATTTTTTCGTGAGCAATTTTAAGTTCCAGAGAACCTAATTATTATTATTTAATCACTTATCCCCTAACAAATTTACGTAATAAACACAACCTATTTGTATTTCGGTGATAACCGGTAGTTTGACAAATAGGGATGAAATATATAGAATGTCTAGAATCAGTATTTATTTTTAAGAGTGTTTCGCATCATATGTCTATTAGACAGTGTTCTCGATTTTCTGTTCCTTTAAACTCAATCAAATGAATGAAAAGTAGTTTTCCGTGATACCGAAAAGGCTTGCTGGATTGAAAATTGCTCAGATTGCGATTCTCCAGTAAGGCCCCCCCCTCTCTCTCTCTCTCTCTCTCGCGCTTTATCTTTCTCGCTTTTTCTTTGTCAAGTTTTTGCCTGGATGTATGTGCTTGCGCGTGTCTCTCTTTGTTACTCGTTCCTCGCATTAACTACCTATCTCTGATGATTCACATGGTTATTTGATAATGAACCTAATGTTCTGTGTATGGATTAATAGTTGTTTCGTAATCATTAGGTGATTGAATTGTCCTTTTGTTTCTCGAATTTTCCTTCTCTGTCCTGGATTGTGTGTTAAAACTAATAGACAGTGAGCTTATGGAGATTAATTAAAGAAATTGAAGAGAATATTTGCAGATGGTTGGGGGGGGGGGTAAATTTTCTGTATTCGAGACGGGAAATACTTGTAAGTTTAATTTAATGTACGTGATTGTCGAAATGCCATTTAATTGCCATTAAATATTAACAATTAATTTTTCATTTACTATTATTAACAGAAAGGTTTGGTTAAATTGAATTATCTGAGGAAACTGCTAGATTTGGTGTATTTAAACATAGGTGACCACAAAAGTTCTGGAGTATAATAGGTAATAAAGCATTACTAAGTATTACATTTAAATGTTAGCAAAAATATATTGATAGCAGTGGATTCACTTGAAGAAAGTTCGCCGTTATGATGTACTTGAGAAATGAAAGGCTGGAAAAGTTTCGCTGCTTTAAATTCAAATAATAGTTAATCAAATAACATGCAAATTAAATGCTAAATGAAATTTGTTGCTATTAATGGAATCCCTATAATAGAAAACATTGAAATGTTTTGCTACTGTAAAAAAAAATACAAAACAGCAACATTAAAGTAAATTAAAATACTAAAGATAAACTTTAGTAATGTTTTTGCTAGAACCAAATGCAATTTAATTTATTTTGAAAGTGCAAAAATATTCTGGACGTGATACTTAATAGTGATGAGTTGGGATAACATCTTGGGGACCGATGCAGGTCGGTCTCTACTTTGTAGGTATGCAACTAGTATCCGCATGTGTCCCGCTATGGGTCCCCTAGATGCTACCCCTAGTGATGAGGATGATGATGGTAATAATACATCATTAAATAGTCACTAATAATATGAAGTAGATTTAATGTCAAATAAGTTGTCTGGTGTTAATGGATTCAGTACATTAAATTGATATGGTTTATGTACCGGAACTACACCAGATATAACATTCGGTACTTTCAAGATAGCGTCAATAATTAATTAATAAATAAATGACAATAATTGTAATTTTAATGCAAAATAATTTACCAACAAATTCTCAGGAAGGAAGGTCATACATTTTAAACTTCTGCATTGAAGATCTGTAAGAAGATCTCTCCGTAAGTTTATATATGCTAATGAGGAGGAACTGCTGAAAATCGCTGAACCTTTTGGGATACAGAGTTTAATGAGTCTGATGCAGGTATTGGAGCTGATCAGTTACCTGACACCTTGCAAGTTTTTTCTCCGATTCGGAGAGGGGGGGTCGATGAATGGGAGGTGTGTGTATGAACGGAAACGATGGTCTCGACGTTAAGCTAATGCCATTCAGGAAGTGTGTTGAGACGATGAATATGCTGGAGTCTACGCTCTCTGTATGTCTGGTTTTTCGTCATTTGTGTGCGACCTGTGCATGTATTTATGTGTGTAATATGTTTTATGCGCGTTATTGTATCCGTGTTCTGCAAGTGTGTATGTTTGCACTGCTAGCGATCAAGCGCCGTGTGTTTATGGGGTGCGGAGAAGACGGTTAATGGTGGAGGAACTGGAGACGTGTGTGATACTTGTGTATGCATTTACTGTATGACACGTCCAGTGGTGATTCTGTCGCTTCTGAGTATAATAAAATGCACGTCACAGTAAAACCGTTACCCTTCAGGCAGATAATGTGTAAAATTTGTTTTCCACAATTTTATTATAGACTTCATTTTTTCTACTCGCACCAGGGCATAAAAAGACACAGCTGCAGAATTTCGTTTCCTTAGATGTAAAAAAATGCATTTTTCAAAATTCAACTTCTCGTATACTTCTTGAGTAAAACTACAAACCTTTTCGGCAGTATCATCAACGCATAGTTATATAAATAGAAAGGTTCAAGCATCGGATTTTCCATATCTTGTTTACACAGTATGTAAAAATCTGACGTGTTCCGTTCAAAGGACTTCCTCTAGGTCTTCCGCAAACAATCGATTCTTACAAAAGGTTAATATTTTATCTACATGATGCTAATCGAGATAAACATTAACAGAGTTGTTGTTATTACCTGCTTCTACTTATAAGTATAAGGGAAATAAGGGGATACACTAGTCTAAAGCGATAGTCAAATCTTTTAAAAGCGGTCACAATATGAAACAATTGAAATTTGCTTCTCTTTGCTTGTTGGGAGTAAACAAAGCACAGACGAAAAGAAAGATAGATGACCTCCCGTTTGAGTAAAGTTTGTAGTAGCTTAAAACTTAAACCAATAACACGGAAACGGTTAATTCTATAACAAAACATATATAACATAAATTGTGTGTGTTTTAACAAGATCGTCATTTGGTGTAGTAAGCTTTAGCCTGTTACGCTTTACCAGTTTTACAAAAGTTATACAAGTCATCCAGAATGAATCTTCAGAGCTTTCCCCAAAAATTCAAGATATACATTTTTTTCTCATAAAAATATATTAAGCATATGGTATTTTAATCAAAATCATTAGAACCATTTTTGAGAAAATCAAAATTTTCGAAAATTGCTCCATGTTGAAGGTGGAGGGATTTTCCTGAAAATCGTTGTGTCACTGGAAGATACTCAACTTAAATACCAAGTATAATACTTAACTAACATTTCGTTTTTGAGTTATGCTGCTCATAGACAGATAGACAGACAGACAGACAGACAGACACATACGCCCTTGCGGATCTTGTCTAAAAATGCTTTTCTTGATTCAGAGGACCCTAAAATGTGTATTTCCGGTGGAATCTCGGTTTAGAATTTTTAGATGGAATAGAATACCTTCTTTATTTACTGTGTAAATTATATATACGTGCTAGAGAAACTAAAATTTTCCTCTGTTAAAGGAAAATTTCAAAACCTTTTACTATTCACCGCTTACTGTATTTTTCATTTTAAAAAATTAATACTCTAATGAAAAAATTATACTCAGTTTTATTAAAAATGGCTTTTGGAGGATCCAGTAGGGATTTCAAACTTGTAATACGACTTCAATTAAGACTAGAACGTTAAGATATGTTGTAAAAATTAAGTCTTTAAAAATAAATTAAATACCCCTACTAAGGGGCAGTTAAATAGCGCAGATCTTTATATTTGATGTAAATAAGGTAACTTTCGAACATCAATGGACTTTGAAACTTTGCGTATATGTATTTTAATATATTTAGTGTCTCCCCATAAAAGCCAATTTTAACTTAACATTTCTGTAATTTCACCCATCATTACCTTAAAATGATGTAGCACACTTATGTTTAGAAAAGTAGCACCATACGATGAGGTTTTCCATTTAGATGTACTGGTTGTTTGTTTATGCCTTCATTGAAAACCCTGATACGCCACTACCTTCCTTCCCTTCCCCCCATAGTGTCATTTCTTCTTATCGTAAACTCAGACGAATTTCTTCCAGCCACATGGAGCTTGGTCACATACAATATATTGAGACCGTCAGTCGGCCTCGCTATTATTATTATTATTATTATTATTATTATTATTATTATTATTATTTCTATAAATTATTGACTATTCAGTGTATTTAAAACTGTATAAACTAGCTTCTAGCAAGTACAGCTCAAAGTTGTTTACCAAACTTGGCTGCTGAATAAGGGAAAGTTCTTTGTGAAAGAGAACGCTATTATAAGTCGCATACTTTTGTGCTTGTGCGTGCAATAAAAAAATAAGTAAAAAGTAATTTCGGAAAGCCCTGAATTGTAGAGAAGTGAGTTTTTCTTCATTGTGTTGAGGTGGTCACGAGGTGTTTATGATGCATTTTGGGTAAGGCGAGATGCATTATGAGACACATAGACGCCAAGTTCGCAGTCTTTCAGACCAAAGTGAATAAAGCAGTCATGACAGCAGAATTTACTATACAAGTAACAGATTGCAGGGTGTTGGGGCAGGCAGGCACTACTAAGTTTGAAGTCATGTACGCGTAATCGCTGTTGGAAACACTCACTGCCAAGTTTAAGGCGCGTATACTCGTTGAGAAATTACTATGCAGTGTGAAGAGTAATTATTTTAAGCGTTATCTACAAGCAAAGTGATAAAGAAATAAGTTCTACGAGAAAAGTAAGGTTAAGTCGTCGAATGGGGAAAACTCTTGGAAATCATAATAAACCAACTAGCATGTAAAGCAAAGTGCTTGTCCAAACACGTAACAATTCTAGTCAAGAATAAACGATATATGAAAGTGAAAATGTGTTAACCATTTCGTAGGACCACTCCAAAATACTCTCACTGTCATACCACCCGAGAGAGTCAATTTCAGGCAGACTGAGTTACGCCATTAGTGGATCTCAAATATCAGGTACGTGGAGAGATCTGCTATCTTGGTAGGGGAGTACGTTCAGACACATTTAATAAACGTAGCGCCATACCGGCACATACTTGGCACCCACAGCGTAATACCTCCGCAATATGCTTGGGTGTAATTTTGTGTGTGCAAGTTTGCGTGTTGTTCTATGTTTATGTATGAGTGGGCGTATGTGTGTGTTTTTGTGTGTATGAACGTGTGTGCGAGGGTATGATTGTATGGATGTGAGCTGCTGTTCCTTCTAGACCAATGACCTTTAGCGAAGGTATAGTAATCTAGCCTACGCTTGATAAACAGGTCAGCAGTTCGTTTATGTTACAATAGCAAACAGCTCTGCTTCCTTATGATTTCGTTTCGAGAATTCACAGCATAGTCCAGTCCAGTGTGATTGGCAGGCTGAGGGCAGCCCGAGGTGTGTTAGACGTGTCCCTGTTCTCAGAGAGAACTTAACCACGTTCTGACGGGATTGTGGGTTTTGTAGGATGGCGGGTGTGTATTGGGGTTGTGGAGTGACAGGAGGAGGCGAATATTGCTCCTCGACGGTCGCCTTGATGGTGCAACGGCCCTTGTGCACCGCTGGTGTGTTTTTATCAAAATGTTTCTTGAGGTTAAATTTTGAATCCAAGCAACTCTTGAAGGATAATAAGGAGCTTAGCCGTAGCAGCTGTTGGTGGTGCTCCTTCGTTACCGGGGATGCCCGCAAGCCATGCGGGGAAGCCGGTATCGCCTGAAGCGGCGGTTTGTGGGATCGTAATCCCCAAGAGACCTAACGAGGGCGCTCCGATGGAATGGTAACCCTTCGTTGAATTTTGTTGCCCGACGCCTAATCTCGTCCTCCAGGTATGGTAGACCAGAGGCTTCGTGCAGGAGTCCCGTTGGAAAGCCTCGAGGCACAGAATAGATAGCCCGGAGACACCTATTCTGTACCCGCTGAAGCAACAGCAGACTGGAGTCTGCCGCCATGCCCCAGATCTCACAGGCGTAGATTAATAAGGGGATAATAAGAGCCCTCAAAAGGCGCAACCTAAGGGGAACCGTCATCGAGGACCTCAGCATCGGGTACAGTGAGGCCGCAGCCCCATTGCCCCGGCACCACAGCCCCCGGACATGCTCCCTAAAAGTGACGCCCTTGTCGAGCTTCACCCCCAAGTAGGTGATGGTGTTGGTCCATTGTATCCTTCGTCTGAGGTACGTGAATGTGGGGAAGTTTGCGGGAAAGCGGCGCTTGGTGAAAAGAATAGCGTGGCTTTTCTCCGGATTTATGGACAATCGCCAACGCTCGCACCACTCTTGGATGAGGCAGAGGTGTCTCTGGATAGGGTTGAAGGCTCTGCGTGGGTGTTTATTTGTACAGTATAACAGCACGTCATCAACATACTGAGCTATGTTGACTTGCTGCACTGTTGGTAGGTCGGCCATGTAGACGCTAAAGAGCGTAGGGGAAAGTACAGAGCCTTCGGGGACTCCGCCTCTTACTGGCCTAGGTGTTGATTTGTGTCCCGCAACTGAAACTACAAAAAATCTGTGTTTGAGATATGAGTGTAGTAGGTGTATGATGTGTGTCGGGAGCTCCAGTCGGATGAATTTGAGGAGCAGACCCGCGTGCCAGGTCGTAGAGAAGCCTTTCTCCACGTCCAGCGACACTGCCGCAGTGTAGGCTCTGTCCTGGAAGCCCAGGGCAGCGGCCTCCACCACTCTCAGTAGTTGCTGGGGTGTAGAATGCCCAGGGCGAAAACCAAATTGGTGATCTGGGATGGCATGAATGTCGCCCAAGAGAGGGGACAAGCGGGCTAGTATTAGCCTCTCGAAAACCTTCGAGAGAACTGATAGGAGACTGATGGATCGGTAATTGGATGGGTGTAACGGGTCTTTCCCCGGCTTCAAGATGCATATCACCCGGGCCTCCCTCCACTCGCGTGGAAAGTGGCACAAGGTGAGGCACATGTTGAAAACCTTGGTTAGAAAGAGTACCGCCTTGATGGGAAGGCATCGGAGCATGGCGGGGGTTAGTCCGTCAGGACCCGCTGCCTTTTTGGGGTTGAGGCGCCGGAGTGCGCCCTGGAGTTCACTGGGTCGGATGACGGGAAGTCGGTCCGCCTCGTCGGGGGGGCGCCGAAGGTATCGACGCACCTCCCGCCGAGCACGGTCCGAGAAGTCTTCGTCCTGGGGGTCTTCTCGTGGCCTCATAGACCTTTCGAGGTAGTCAGCGAACACATCAGCTTTGGCTCGGGGTTCATAAGCCAGGCCTTGGGTGCCTTGGATTGGGGAGGTGATTTGACCTCCGCGGTGCCGGAGAGCTTTGGCAATCCTCCACACGTCGCCATCCTCGAGCCTCAAGCGGGTCATAGTCTCCTCCCACGCTCGCACCCTGTGCTCGCGTAGTCGGGTCCGGACCTCTCGGCGTAAACGCCTCAGGAGTGCTCGGTTATGTGGCGTGCGGTGACGCTGGTATAGTCTGCGGGCAGCCCAGGAACGGCGTACAAGCAGATGGAGTTCTAGGGGTAGGACATCTGGGTGTAGAGGAGCTGGGGTGTGAACAGTTAGGTTATGGGCAGTTCGCACCACGATGGAGGTAAAGGATTGGACCGCAGCCTCTAGGGATGGGATGTCTGTGATCCTAGGGTTCGGCGGGATGGAGTCGTTGAGGCAAACCCTGACGCATTCCCAGTCAACGTCGCGGTTTTGAACCGAGACGTCGTGACTGGCAACCCGTGTGTTAACCTCAGCTAACACGGGATTATGATCGGAATGAAGTGCGTTGATCGATGTGAGAGATGTATGAAAAGGGAATTGTTTGATGATCGCGAAGTCAATAACGGATGCCCGTCCTTGACCTCGTGGATGGTGTTCACAGCATACGTTGACTGCAAAGTGTTTTGCGTTACGGGTTTATGCCCGTTGACTGCAAAGTGTTTTGCGTTACGGGTTTATGCCATTGCTAGTGTTTTAACAAGAGCTGGGTAGTTACTACGGTGACAATGCCTCCTATAGTATCAAAACTAAAAGGAAAGACTCTTCATAGTCAAAGTAGCGAAAATTATGTCATGTGGCTGGTACTATGTTAATCAGAAATTTACCTCCTAGCTGTGTTCTAGTATTTGGCAATGCACAGTTAGACAGACCTCCAACATCAAATTCTTTAAAAACATATATGCGGTCCTGGCTGCAAAACCACATTTTTTTTGACGAGCACAGCACGAAGACACAATTGTATAATGTAGCTTTAGCCAGTAAACCAGCTGAGAAAAATCCGATGCGTTCCATTCACATGCTTTTCTCTATCTGTTCCGCAAAGGCTCGTATTAGGTCGTATTCACGGGGGGGGGGGCGAACGGGACCGGAGCACTCCTAGAAGCCCCCCCCCCCGCCCCCCCCCCCCAAAAAAAAACTACGTACAAGCTCTTCCGTTCTTTTTAAACTTAAAAATAACATTCATTGAAATGCTCCGTAATAAACGGCTTTCTGCTAAACCGCAGAAATAAAGGAATATACTTAACTTAATATAAACAAGTTTATAAAAGAATATTCGTGGCCTTTGTACGGGTTAGTCGCTCACCCACTGGAGTCTCCACCAGCAAGACTCTCCAACCAGGGACTGCCGGCACGGGGTCCATTCCTACACCTATCCTCATGCTGGTTTAGTGCTATTTATGCATAGCGTTAGTGTAATGTATGCTATATGTATGCTCTTTTTCTTTGGTTCGTTGATCCGTTACGATAATTAACTTACCTACTTTTTTTGTTCATTATTCAATTTAATGGACATGTATAAACAAGCGTAAAGCTGGCGATACCAGTATAAGCCTGCCGTTCCCCCTTTTTACTTGTATGTCCCACGTCCTTGGGAAAGGATTAGGTCCCATATTTTCTTGACACTGTCTTCCTAAATTAAGAGCCTAACTATAATTGTTGGCATTTCTTGTTGTGAGAAATGCTGAGGGGGCGCTTATATCAGTTATTGTTGTCATTGTTTAGCACGTTCAGTGAACAGTGAACACAAATGTAGTTTGCCTAGTCTAGTGTTCGCAGTTGATGTGTTGTGTTTTTTGCGAGAAGTTAAGCTATTACATCTAAACGGAAATGCGCCTTCTCTTCCAAAGTTCGGGAAAAATATCTTTTCCTCAAAGGGACAAAACTTAATTGTGGAGCTCACTGTAAAATTTGCAATCGACATTTTCGATTGCACATAGTGTGATGTTTCCTTTGTGGTAATGTTATGTTAATGTCATATTCAGAAAGTACTGATCAGTTACTCATAACCTTTTCAGGTGTACGTATTTGGATGAAAAAAAAATAGTAGGCTTGTACCAGTACCAGCACTATTTATTACTTTTTAATAGAAAACTAAGGGAGTCAACTTCAGAAAGTGCCAAAGATGTTAAAACTGAGACCAATTCAGCACCAAACAAGCTATGTGCTGCTGAGTTTTCGAGTAGTAAAACTTCGGCGTCTTAAGTTCATTCCCAGGTTCCAGCTTGAACACACATCTCATTTCAACAACCCTAACGACATTGAGCTGTATATGAATAGGCACGTAAGGGTAAAGAATGGTACTTCATTAGTTACTTTAAAGATTTGCATAGCTGCTTTCTATTCTTAAATTCTTTTATTAAAGTGATAAGGGGAAAAAAAGAAAAAAAAAGCATTTGACTCTTTTTCCACATGGGTAGCCCATGAAAAACCGGACCCCAGTACAGACTGCTCACCCGCCTCGAGCAGATACAACAACAAATAGATAAACGTGTAATAATTAGAGAATAAAAATAATAAATAAGCTAAGGTAAAGTTTTATATTCGCAAAACAGTCGCAATAGCTTCGCAAGAATAGATAACAACTGACAATAATTACTTGCAGTTACTTTTTGTGCGCCATTCTGCGGAATTTTAGTTACTCATGTTTATTCGATTTTTTAACCAATTGACCATTTTTCGTTAAAATTACGTACAGTGCAGCTTATCAAACCCCAGCACCGTACATTGATCAAAATACACAATACGTCTACAAAGTTGATAGCATTGTTATTTGAGCTACAGACACTGGGAGATTTAAAGAAAAAGAAAAGTGAAGCATTATTGTATCGAATATTAATAAAACCATTAAAGATAAATCATGTTATAAATTAAAACGCATGTTAAACAACTGATAGCATTTAAACTAATAACCAAATGTTGGACTTGCGGTATATCTGAAATAGTTGGTACATGAAGTAAGAGCTGAAGCTTTCCTGGCGACATATAAACTCTAAATTTTCTCGGGCTTCTAGTCAATCCATATGCTTACCGGGCTAGAATCTCGTGAACATATAGAGTTAGTTGGTACATTTTCAGTTTCTCGAAATAATTTTTAGAATTGTCCAAAGTATGTTCTTTTTAAAGCGATAGTCATTCCTTGGTTGGCGTTATATCCGCCGAGGAACTAGGAAAGCCGATTTATAACACATGCAAAATAATTACACATTTTGGCCAATTTTCGCATAATTTTTAAGAATAATAATCATTAGTTATTTCCTTGTAGGTACGAGAGAAATAAGGGAATATATTAGGCTAATTCGATAATCAAATTTATTAAAAGCTGGTCACTAAGTGATGATTTTTGAAGTTCCGTTCTCTTTGCATGGTCAGGAGTAAAATATAACCGAATGACGATTTCCCATTTGAGAAAATCATTATTGCGAAATTTATACCAATAATTACAAGGAATAGCTCCGAAATTGTCAACTTTACAAGAAATGTACTTGTGATAAATTGTGTTTCTAATAAACTCTACATAATTGTGTAGTGTAAATTTTTATCCATATCTTACGGTTTATCGGTTTTGCTAAAGTCCTCCAGAATGAAGAAGGTTCAGAGACTATTCCAGAAAATGCAAGAAATAATTACATTTTATTTGCCTCTAAATTTCTTTAATACGTGGCAATTAATCCAAATCTTTTGAGCCATTTTTGAGAAAAGCAATTTCAGGAATACTTCATATAAACGTTAGTTTGGGATGGATGAGGAATTTTCCTAAAAATCTTCGCGTCGCATGCTTGAAAGTTGTTAAACTCAAATAGCAAATTTGATGCTTAACCTACTTTTGCTTATAATTATGCTGTTCACACACACACACACACACACACACACACACACACACACACACACACTCATGCATCTTATGTCAAATGCTTTTTCTGGGATTCGTGAGTCCTCAAAACATGTTTTCAATGAACTATTGCCATTGAATTTCTGGATGAAACGCAATACCTTCTCTGGCTATTATGTGCATCGTACGTAATTGTGAAGCTAAAATAATAAGCTAAACATAAAATATTAAGGTTAAATAATTAGTCAAATTTAAAAAAAAAATATATTAAGTGGTATACTATAGGAATATGCTCAACTATATCACAAATGAGTCAACTCAGAAACTCTTTCATTCCTTTAATTTTCTCTGGGTAATCCGCAATATTATTTAAAATTAAATAAAAAGTCCAAAAATAAAAGAGGTTAGTATTTATTTATGTAAAAAAAGTGAGTTTTGTTTATGGAGCTCTTTTATGCTACAGTTCTCAAGTCCCATTTAGGCGCGAAAGACCCTTTAAATTTGCATCGATGCATCTTTATTACCTTTGAGGTTCTTTTACGTGCCGTAAATCTACGACACGGGAGCAACGTCTTTACTTACCTTCCGAAGGAAGCTATGATAAGAATTTTACGCCCGTAAAAATCTGTGATCTACGCCGAATGTGAACCCTTGATCTTGGAAACTAGAGGCTAGCAGATTACCTCCAAACGACGAAGGACATTGCAGCTTTTTTATTTTTTAAATTTTGGCGTGATGAGGAAGTAGGATTATGCAAACTCCTGAAAACTTCAACTATAAATATATTCCTGATCCCCCCCCCCCCGCCCCAGAGCCAAATTCTAGATACGTCACTACTTCCGCAAACCAACTTTGCTTACAGAAGATTATTCTATTATCTAATCCCGCGCTAATCGAGATAACCATTAAGCAGAAATTGTCTTATTACTTCCTTCCTTGTAAGTAGAAGGGATATAAGGGAAAACACTAGTATAAAGCGATAGTGACATCCTTTAAAAGCCGGTCGCAATGTGAAACAAATGAAATTCCGTTCTCTTTATTTGCCAGGAGTAACAAAAGACAGGTGAAAGAAGGATAACCTACCGTTTGAGAAAGGTTACGAGTAGTTTAAAATTGAAACTAATAGCACGGAATATCTCGGAAACGGCTAACTGTTTAACAACAGTGTACATGAAATAATTTCTACGTTTTAATGAGATCTACGTTTTTGTGCAGTAATTTTTTTTTTTTTTTTTTTTTTTTTTTCGGTTTACCAGTTAAGCTAATTTCAGCAATATTCGTCCAGAATAAACAGGGCTTTATAAACTATTCCCAGAAAATTCAAGATATACATTTTATTTGTGATGTGAATATGTTTAATATACGATATTTTAATTAAAATCATTAGATATATTTTTGGGAAAAACTAAATTTTCAAAAAACCTTCCATGTAAAGGTCAGTTTGGGGTGGAACATTTTCTTGAAAATGTATCCTTGGAAGATACTAAACTTAAATACCAAGTTTGGTATTCTACTGAGCTATGCTGTTCACAGTCATACATATACATACACATACGCGTGAGGACTTTTTTCTAAAAAAATCCTTTTTCGGACTGCGGGGAACTCAAAACATATTTCCGGTGAAATCTCATCATCGAAATTTTAGGTGGAATGCTAAACCCTCTCTATCTGTTATGTATGTGCATTGTACATACGTGTAAAGTATCAAGTAAAAAGAATTTGATTGATCAAATATTGGCTGAACATCATCATACAGCTTTAAGACTCCCACCATATCATCCGGACCTGAACTCCATTGAGCTAATATGTAATATGGGGAGACGTAAAACAATGTGTAGCTGCTAGAAAAATAACGTTTAAATTATAAGATGTTAAAATCCTGTGCAGGCAAAGATTTCAGGAATGGCAAAAGCATGTCATCATGTCGAAAAAATTAAACAGGATTACTGGAACAAAGGTGCCGTTGTGGAAGAAAGGATTTAGAGATTATTATTCACAACAATGGAATGGAAAGCAGCGACGGGGATAATGAAAATTACAGCAATTCAGAAGAAAACGAAGAAGAAGAAAATGATGATAATGATGATAGGGGACATATCGGGAATAGAAGAAATACCAACAAATTAAGAGTAAAGTGTAATGTAAGCAGTCACCGGGCTTGAGAATGAATACATCTGGCTGACATCACTGGAAGTGTGGTAATTTGCTTTGTAGTAACTGTACTACTGCAGCGGAGAAACATGAGATTAAAGTGCACATCTGACTACCGTTCCTGCTTCTTGTGCCAGTGCTCCATTAATGGTGACTCGCATCTAACATCTCACTTAAAGTGCCATTCGTCAAGAACTAGCGCGCGGCCTGTACTTATACATTGAAAGCTGTCAAGGGTAATGTACTTTAAGATTAATATTAGTAGTAATAATATAGCCATGGTCGAGTGGTTAGACCGTTCGCCTCCCACCTAGGTGGCTCGGGTACGATCCCAAGCGCCTGCATGTAGAACTAGTGGTGGACGAAACGGCATCTGAGCGGGTTATCTCGGGTCCTCCGGTTTTTCCCGCCACCCATTCCACCATTAAGGACCGACCACTCGTTCTTCTGTGGTTTCGTGGTTTGGCTCCCCGGCAGGGCTCTGACCCCTAGGCAACTGCTTGTAAATCCTAAGGGGGTGTCAGCTCCAAACGCGGGGAGAGTAAGTTGACTACGAAACGAATAATAATAATAATAATAATAATAATAATAATAATAATAATAATAATAATATCAGTGCATTTGAATGATATACGAAATATGATAGGAGTAATAAGTTCACATGGATAAATGTGTATAATTAAATGTACTTGCAGACAGAACCCTTTAAGGTGTAATGTGCTTTAATTTCTCATGGTAATAAACAAATAATAATATGCAAAATTTTAGTGATAAACCGATTTTGATGCCTGCAGTCTATAAAAACTGATACAAAATGTAGGTGCGGCAGACTATATCTAGAATTAATTTTGCGATATTGATACGCAAATCATTTCAATTACAACTGTTGTATTGCGAAGGGACATGTTCGTTATTGGGTTGAGATAGAAATACACGTTCCCCTCAGCCAGGAGTAGTACGCATTAGGCTCTCTCCTTATACAGGAATATTTCAGCATTAGGTAGACCAGGCGTCACCAAGTCGCTTATTTTGTACTGAGGTAAGCATACTTGCTCTGTGCATGCAGTGGGTATACACGTGACAGCAGGGATGATCTCTAGTCCTTGTACAGTGTGTGCTGAAAGCAATCCAACTCGTAAGCCATCAACTCCTACATTTATACCTGCCTAGGAGGAATCTGTCTTATTTATAGAAAGTGTCGGAATAAGTAATTACGAGGGCTGTAAATAAAGTAGTGGCAAAATTGATAGAACACAATATCTATTGAACTCACTAGTACAATTGCATTACATTCCTTCAATGTAGGCACCCGCAAAGTCCCTGACCTCTTGTCAAATGTAGGACAGCCGTTGGGAACCGTTGGCAAGGCGATCTCTGTTGATGACTGCGACGGAGCGCCCTACTGCGCGGACTACAGATGCCACGTGAGGAAATCGGCGGCCTCGGAGGGGTTCCTTCAACTTCGGAAACAGGTCGAAGTCACAAGGACTCATGTCTGGTAAGTACGGAGGATGTTCCAAAACCTCCCAATGCTACCGATGCAATAAGATGCAATGTCGTGCAACACCATGGGGTGGTCATCTCGCAATAAACGTGGACGTTTGCTCCGCATAGCCGGACGAAGATATTCGCTCCAGAAATCGGCAATAGTAGTCACTGTTGACGGTTTGTCCCTCAGGCACAGCATGCGTAAGAATAATCCCCTCGTAGTCGTATGCCACAATCAGCATTAGCTTCAACCGACTGGGTTCCTGTCGAACTTTCTGTGGACGTGGTGAACCTGGGTGACGCCATTCATTCGATTGACGCTTCAATTCCGGCTAATAGGCTCGTGCTCACGTCTCATCAATGACTGCAGAAATGCGTCTCCTTCGTTGCGGTATCTGTCCAGGTGGATGCCAGTCAGTGCATACCGGTGCCAATTCTGTACCTCAGTGAGTCGATGTGGAACCCAACGGGACGTAATTTTCCTCAGGTGAAGACATTTCGTCAGGATATGCCACACAGTTTGATGACTGAGACCAACCTCTACGGATAACTCCCGGACAGTCCATCGATGGTCCATGGCAACGAGACCACTCAAGATATCAATCTGATCTTGAGGAATAGACGTTTTTTTTTTCTTTTTTTATTTTTTAAGGGGCGGCCCCACACCCGCCGCCCCCGGTGACGATCATCCTCGGAGGCTACATCGTCTCCCCATGCACATGCTGTTAGGTTAGAACATGCGAAACATTCAGGAGCAAGGGGTGCTTGTTAGTGTAATGCTGTTGGTATTCGGGTTCCGCTGAGCACCCCGGTTAGTGACGGACAGACTTCCTGGCTTGGCGCAAACGCGCACAAGCAAGTACGCAAGTACGGGCAATTTCTGGGTGCTACTCATACCTAGGTCTGAGCAGCACCCAGGAGTACTGGGTTGTTAGTGTGTTTGAGGTGGTTATGGTATTAGGTTAGTTGGTGACATTACAGATGGACTGACTTGACGCCATTCTTTAAGCTATCATGCACACAATAATACTTGAAATATATACGTGCTCTTGGCTACGTGAGACGGACGGACTTGACATTAATACAGTTCATGCATTGAAGTACGGGAATGCCTTGGTGAGGGTGGGTTTAGGTTTGGTTGACGTGTGTGTGTGTGTGTGTGTGTGTATGTGTGTGTGTGTGTGTGAGTACCTGTTTGCCGTCATCTGGGCACTGTTAACTTTGAGTTTGTTGCTTGTGACAGCGATGGCTATTCTGGTGTTGGTCTCCTGACCGTTCATCGGGATGCGTTGTGTTGGTTGCTATGCAGGTAGAAAGAGAAGCAGAATTTGTTTAATTAGTCGGGTTCATGAGTCTGTATAGGTGTACAGCTATATCTATGGCTGAGGTGTTACTTGATAGGGATCTATCAAACAGGTGAAGTGGTCTGTGATGTTTATTGTCATCAGTTTTGTAGTTGCCTATTTGTTGTATAAGTGGGTTGTGATGTAGTTTGATGCGGTCGTAGAGGTCGGAGGCCAGTTTTTTAATGAACTCTTCGAGTGTGTGCATCTTGAGTTCGTCATGTAGCTTTCTTGCCGGTGCGAAATTTGGTAGTTTGGTGGTCAGTCGTAGGATTTTATTTTGGAATTTATTTAGTGATGTGATATGTGTTGGAGCAGCGTATCCCCATACAGGGCAGGCATAGGTTAGTATGGGTCGGATTAGAGTTTTATACAGTGTGAGACCAAGTTTAGGACTGAGGGCACTGTGGAGGTTAATGAGAGGATGTAGTTTGCGTAGTTGAGCCTGAGCTTTGTGTCGAATGTTGGCTACGTGGGCTTTCCAGGTTAGACTTTGGTCCATTGTGAGGCCCAAGTATTTTACCTGATGCAACCAGGAGATATCTTCGCCAAATAGGTGTAACGGCCGGAGTGCGTGTGTAGGATATCTGTGTTTGTTTCTTTTTGTGAAGATGATGGCTTGGGACTTTCGGTTGTTTACCTTTATACGCCATTTTTCAAGCCAAGGCTGTAGTGTGGTCAGTGCAATTTGGAGTCTGCTACGAATTAACTTGGGTTTGCCAGATTGGGCTGTGATGCAGGTATCGTCAGCATATAGGGATAGTTGGGTGTTGAGAGTTTTAGGGACGTCGTTTATATAGATGTTGAACAATACGGGTCCAAGTAGGCTGCCCTGGGGGACTCCCGCTCGCATTATATGTGGGTTGGACATAGTGTCGTCCACGGTTGAAACGAATTGCCTATCTCGGAGATACTTTGCAATCAGTTTGATCATAGTGTCTGGTAGGCGGATGTTAATTAATTTCCGCAGCAGTCCACTATGCCACACTCGATCAAACGCGTTCTCTATGTCGAGCAATACTGCTCCTGTGGATTTGTTTATGTTGAATCCGTGTGTTATATGTTCAGTATTACGTAGGAGTTGAAGCGTGCTAGAATGTTTGGCACGGAAGCCGAACTGCTCATTAATGAGAATATTGTGTCTTTTCAGGAATGCGTTTAGTCGTTTTAGGATAATTTTCTCAAAGAGCTTGCTCAGTGTCTTTAGTAAGCTGATGGGTCGATAGTTTATAGGGTTAGTTAAGTTTTTATTCTTTTTAGAGAAGTGAAGAATTTTGGCTGTTTTCCAGGCTTCTGGGAAGAACCCGTTCTCAAGAGAGAAATTGAAGATTTGGGTGATTCTTTCCAGTGCTGTATCAGTTAGCTTTTTGAGTATGATGTTAGGTATGTCATCAAGTCCTGGTGCTTTACGATTGGGTAGGTGCCGGATGATCCATTTTATTTCACGGGTGCAGGTTTTCCGTATCTTGCTATGCGTGCGAGCAATGTGCAGTTCGCGGGTAAGAATTTCCGTATCATGTATGAAATGTGCATTTGAGGGCATCATATTCGGGGTTAGAGTGTCTTGTAATGCATCCGCGAGCATTTCAGCTTTGTCTCGATCAGAGGTTGCTACAAGATGGTTGATTTCTAGGGGAGGGACACTGGTTTTCTCCCTGGTGAGATATCTGGAAATGCGCCAGACATTGGCGTGATTGGAGTCCAGGTTTTCGAGTCTGTGGGCCCATTGGTTGTGAATGAGCTCTGTTGTGTTACGCCTAAGAAGGTATTGAGCGTGATGTAGCTCAGCTAGGTCTCTGGGCTGTCTTGTCTGCTGCCACTTACGTCTAGCGCGGTTTCGGAGTCTCGTTAGATTCTGAATGTCCCGTGGTAGTTGGGTGTCCCTGTAGGATGGAGCAGTGAGTGGGACTGCGTTTATTGTCGCAAATTTGATGCAGTTTTCGAGGTTTATTACTGCCTGATTTAGTTCTGCCATCGATGTGATGGGCTCATGTGTAATTTCCGCAGTCATTGTGGCTTCAAATTGAGTCCAGTTGGCCTTGTTGTAGTTGCGCCGAAACGGGAGCACCTTAGGAGCTAGTGAGCCTTGTATGGTGATGATAACTGGCAAGTGATCGGAGGAAAGTTCATTGGCAACAGTGAGGGTAAAACGGTAGTTAAGACCGCGGGTGAGTGTTATGTCCAGTACGTCTGGATTTAGTTGTCTGTTGTTGGGGATAAACGTGTGCTCTGCTGGGCCATGTATTACATAATCTGAGTTGTTTTCGTGTCGGAGGAGAACGGTACCCTCTTGATTTATTACGCGAGAGTTTCAAATTTGGTGCTTCGCATTCAGATCTCCTGCAATGATGATAGTGTGATTTAGTGCCAGAAGGGCATCTAGGTCCGCGGTAATTAGGTTGCCTGGAGGGTTGTATGCTGATATGATTAGTGTTCTGGTCCGATTTAGGTTAACATATATCCCCGTGGCTTCTGTCCTGCTGAGGGCAGGCAGAGGGGCAGCTTCGTGATCTATTGTGTTTCTGATAATGATCGCTGTGCCTCCGCCTCTTCTGTCTCTGTCGGTGCGGTAAATTTTGTTGTCTGGTATGGAGAATCTGGTGGTTTTTGCAAGTCGAGTTTCCTGTATGAGGAGTATGTCTATTTGGTGTCTGTTGATGAAGTCTGTGAGTTCAGCTTTTCGTCTGTAAAGTCCATTGGCATTCCACGTCAGTATTTTTGGGTTTGCGTTATCCATCAGTAGTCGTGTTCAGGGTCAAAAGGTTGGCTTCCGGGTCAATGAAGAGGGCGAAGAAGCCGGAGTAAGTGGAGAGGAGAGTGTGGGTGTTTTGGGGTTGGGTGAGGAGCTGGATGAGGATGTTCACAGCCTCGTGACGTGCCTGGTACCAGGTCATCCTTGGGAAGAGGAGGGATTGCTGGAGCTGGGTAGCGGAAATGGTTGGAGGGAGAAGGGTGTTACAGAGTTCTGCATGGGTGTGGGTAGGAGCAGGGATTTGGGTAAAAGGGGGGTTGGGTTGTTGGGTTGAGCAGGATGGGGTGGAGGGTTCGCATTGGTCTGTGGAGCTGGGTTTCTGGTGTTGGGATTTCGGGTCGAAGGTGCAGTTTGGTTTAGGTTGGATGCAGAGGAGGGCGGGTGGGAAGGGAGGAGGTCCCTAGCAGGGGGAGGGACAGGACGGGTGTCTGGAGCCTCCCTGGGCTGCCATTGGGAGGCATGCTGCTGTGCTCGGCTTGGGTGGGCCCGCGCATCACTAGACGGCCGGCCTGTGCGGTGCAAATCCTCAGTCTCAGTCCGACCTGCACGAAACGCCTTGACCCATCGTGCAACCGTTCTGTACGGCAATGCATTCCGGCCACAGACTTCACGTAATCCTCGATAACATGCTGATACATTTTTGCCACGGGCAACCTCGATTTTAATCCACGAAAGCTGATCGCCTTTGATAAAGATGCTTTAGAGCGGTGCACTTGACACTGTTCAGTTCAACACTACACAGCAACAGCACACTCTAAACTGGCAGCCCGACCAATGTACACCACACATCGACACTAGTTATCTGATCGCTCCCATATCCTATTGGCTCATACCAGCTCTCCTGTGAATGTGGGGTCCATGTTGCCACTACTTTCTTTACAGCCCTCATAGTTTGAGGTAAAGTTCTGCCCTCAGAAAAATCAATTTTCAGCGTCATTACGCAACCGCTGCAAGTGAATATAACAGTTACCAAGGTTAGCAACACTTCTTTATAATTTTGTTCCATACAAATTAATTATCAAGATGCCTAATGATATTCCTTGCTATAAATGTGAAAGCTTGCCGTTGTAAATTAATTCTCTACTGTTGTGGCTACAATACAATTACAATGCTATTAACCAAGTTATGGAGCTTTTAGTTTTATAATATTAGTACTGTACTAATTACCATTACCATTTTTTAAAATATTTGTGTTACGACTACCAGTTACCACCAAATCTATAAAAATAGTAAACGTTCATATTCTAAATTAAATTCAGATTTATTTATGACCACTCTTTAACTGCTGCGGTTTACAGCGTCTCATTCTATAGTGGGCGTGAAAGACCACTTAATTTTGCTCAGAGGCTTTTTATATGGGTTTTATATACCATAAATTTACGACACGGGACCAATAGATTTATTTATCTTTCAAAGGAACCCATACTATGGATTTTTTCGCCCGAAAAAAATCCATCGCCCTCTGCCGAGTTCGAACCTGCGACCTTGGAAACCAGGGGCTAGCAATTTATGCCTACACCTCGGAGGATAACGTTCATTTCCTAAGTATGAGACATAATACAGCAATTATTCTGCTCATCATTATTCTACAATAGGTGTTTCAATCCATGAAATGTTGATTACGTATTTCAAACGCGAAATGTTACACACTACCACAGACTGAAGGAATTTCCGTCTGTGTGGTTGGTCACGCAGTGCAAAGGATATTTGCAGCAGCTTCGAGCGACTTGCTCGCTCTGCTTTACTCGAAGGGGCAACCAGTTGGTGACGCCTGCTGTAGACTATCACATACGGTGTATATATATATATATATATATATATATATATATATGGACTTTATGCACGAAACATGATAAAGCGATACATGTCATTAAGGCAAAAGAACGGGAACAAATATCATCTATAGTAAACTGTTCTCTTAAGGAAATTAAAATTATGAAAACTTATTAACATAGGACTTTGCTTTCCATGTAATTTGTGTTTGTAACACATTCGGTTACTTTGTCGTGGGTTATATGATGTTTAAAACTCCTCTGGAGTACGTAACTATTACAAAACACTGCACTTTGATACATTTTCATTTCTGAACTCACCTTTTTGTAATTTATTTGGCACATTCTCTAAAGTCTCCTGCGTGTCACATTTTTCCATCGATTCAACTGAAAATTTCAAAGCATATTCAAGTATGCTGTACTAACAAATTCAACTTCTTAAATTACGATAAAGTTAGTTAAGTATATTCATGCTTGTTTTTAAAGTGGAGAAAAATCATGGTATAAATCAAGATAATATATTTATTTATATTCTAGTTTAAAAGGGTAATCAGCTTTCCAGTAATACCTTGAGTCTTTTATATAGAAGTTTCAAAACATATTACACACAAGTTCATTGCTGAAGGTTTAAATTAGTTTCCAGTATTGAACTAATCAACCAAAATTAAATGACTAGAAATGCACACACAGCTCAGTGAGTTTATGTTCAGATCTTTATATTATATTCTTATACTATCGTATTTGATCCTGATAGTTGTGGATGTTAGGATACTCGCTCATGCTTTTCTTTTAAATAATAAAATAGAATAAGTAATATGCGTTTATTGTCCTTTTTCTACCATCTTCAGGGCATAATTACCAACTAGTAGGCGATATCCTTGAACACATTTAATTCTCATTGATGCTTCTATCATTGATAAAGTTATAACTATATATTTTTCTGCGAGATTTCTAATGTTATGATAGACGGGCCAGGTTAAACATGTAATTCTAGGAAGCCCTAACATAAAACTGAAGATAATGCTGCAGATGTTTTGCGAAATTTGGAAATAGGAATACCATAATCCTGATGGAAGTTGGTAGTATTTTTCAAATGTCATTCTTTCTGCATACGGCAGCACAAGGCGTAAAGAGTAGTAAAACCTGAAATGAAATGAAATTTGGCAAGGAAACATTTCAGACCTAAGTTTAGGATGCCTTCCGTCATTTGGGGAAATCTCCCGTATTAACTACTTCAGCTACAGCATCGTTGTGTTTGGAATTAATCTAAACCTGTATTAGGAACCAGCACTGGCATAACTATGAGACTGCTAAATATTTTAAAGTACTAAAGTACTAACGCTGTACTAGGGGAATGGGGGAGGGAGGAGGCCGAACACTGATTTTTAATAAGATTGATGGGAAATCTTGGGGAAATCAGTCTTTTAATATCACACAAAATGTGTGCCAAGATAGTAACAATACGCACAATTACATTCTTATATCCAGACACTATGGAGGATGTGGAATAAACCCGGTCAAAGCAAAATTCCACCCTCCAGCCAGGATCGAACCCGTGACCTCTGGCTTCGAAAGCTAGTATGCTAACCATCAAACCATATAGGCAATCGGGGTTGAATTTATCGAAAAAAAAGCAATGGGGAAATAATGTGAGAAAAGGCATGCTCTCCACCATCTAATAAACGTTTTACAGAGTTATCGCAATAATTCTTTTAAGATGGACAACGTAATGGAGAGTTTCGGATGCGAAAATCCAACCAAGCAATTAGACAACAATGCCGTCTCCGATTCTCTCAAGTTTATATACTGATGTAGCCATAAAAGAATGTAAAAGGAAACTTCGTTGTAGAAAATAAAGTTCTAAATACTACAACGTTTGCAGATGATCAGCTTATTTTGGTAGAATGAGCATAAGTTAGATTCTTCAAAACAACCTTAATCCATAACTTGAAAAAACTCAATGAAGAAATCTCAAACGTTGGCGTCTCTAGGGAAAACCTCAGCAGATCTAAAATAGTATTAAATAATATTACACTGTAACGCGTAAAGTATATTAGTTATTGGATTGTTACATTATATACAAAGTACAAGAAGATATGTAAATTAACTGGAACATTTCAAACACGCGTTGAAAGTGAAACACCCTTTGTTAGGAAAAGCCAGGTAAGATAGATGGTATAAAGTGATGCCTGTATTAAAACATTGCTCCGAAAACTGGGCATTGACAGGATCTCAGTAGGGAACGTATTGATACCAAAGAAATGAGATTTTTTAGGAAATAAGGGACTCAATTGACAGATACGGAATAGAGGTGCAAGAGAAGAAATAAAATTGTCATACGCCATCCTCCGGATGGAATATGTGAGGCTGATTAAGATATCACTAATCTATAGACTTTTAAACTCCGTGATGTGGATCGGCCGCACAGGAGATGGCACGATAAGTTAGGCAACAGCGTAAAGATTGCGAAAAATTGAAATTCTACATTTTTTAAACAAAATGATTTATACGTTTATAGTGCTTCAAAATCTGTTACCATTTTCACAGAAATATGCTCCCTTTAAATTTAAACAAGTCATATGCCGTTTCCCCCACCCATCACGTTGCTATCATTCAAAATAATTTATCTTTGATCTTTAATTTGACAACTTCTATATTACATATTTGTCATATCTCAAGATGTGGCTGCCGTGCATAGAGTTGCCAGATCAGGTACTGCCAGGAGTGTTCGGGTTTCGTGTGCACTCTGCGGTCAACAGGAACACTTTAGTGCGGAAACTGAGCTGCTGCTGCTGCTGCTGCTGCTAGAGTAATGCACTTTAGTAAAATGAACTGTACAACTAACAGTTTTTTGAGTGAGTGTCTGTGGTCAGTTTGAACTTTCAGCTCTCTTTTCTTTTCGCCAAAAAAGTGCCTCGCAATCACGATGTCGTTACGCCAATAACAAACATTTTCTTTAATTATAGCACTGTTCTACACCTAAAGCTCTTATAGCTTTATTGTGTAGTCCAGTCTATCTTAGCCCCCAAATAAAGAAAAGCCTGCTCACTTTAACAATATCTATATAAAACTGCGTCACCTTTGCAGTTTAATGTCCCTCCACTTGGAGAGCCAAAAGCACCACTGGGTACTAAATCTGAAGGCCCTTCATAATTTCCGTTAGCGCTATTGTTGTTTGATGCACAAACATAAAAATACATGTTGTATGTTGTTGAAAATAGTTTTACATACCAATAAATTAAACGCTTTCGCCATATTACTGAAATTCTAGACATAAAGGAAAATGATCGGAAGTGTCTTTCACTACTTAAAGGAATTGACGTTTAAGTCCTCCATACGGGGAGGGTAAGTCGATTAAAATGAATTATTCTGATGGTCTTCTCTCTGAGCTCCTTCAACAAATTTTCTTTTCTTTTTATAAAAGAGTCCCCGAAATTTGTCTGTTAGATTATAAGTGTAATTGCTTGAATGACGGCGGAAGTTTTGCAAAATAAGCTGCTTATGCCTGCGATTTTTCTGGTCAATCTTTGCAATTGTTCTGGAGAAAAATTAGATTGGCCTATATAGATGTAACTTCAGATTTTAAATTAATCGAAAGTATGCCGCAAACTACTATTATTGAATCTGCAAAGCAGTATAACTAGGGCTTCGCATTGTTCAACGCGATTTAAACTGTAAAGAAATTATTACTCTTTTATTGTAATAATCACCTCTATTGTTATTCAAGTATAATTGAAACCAAGATTACAACTACCATTGAAGATTGACATAATGTGAACATGATAACAATTTTGGAAAAAAAGAAATTAAATACAAACATTTATATCTCACGATATAAAGAACATAAAAGCATACTTGGAGCACCAGTACGAACAAACATTGTCCGTAAGAGTACTGTAAAATATCACGTGTGTATGCTTACTAATGCCTAAGAAAATGCGCCTGATATTACAAACAGCTTTACATTATGAGAAAAGTACATTGCATATGCCCTTAATAAACACCTGGAATCATAGAGACAAAGAGAATATTACAGAACACAAGATAGTAATAATTCTTTTCTGATATTTGTGCATGTAGGATGTCAGTAAAACATGAAAACGTTCAACTGAGGTTGGCTTTAACATTTTGTGGAGTAAAACATTACCACTCCTACTATTCACAAGATTGTGCTAATAACATTCACTCATGCGTTTTCAATAATTCTTCAATAGCATAAAAAGCAAGCTGTGCGCGAATCGAAAAATGAAGCCTCTATTACAAGAAAGAGTTCCTTTACATTCTTACGGGAACGACTTTTAACGACTTAAGAATATCATAATCTCAATCGGTGCAACTGCATAAACAAAACTACCAAAAAGCATTTCTCATTAGTAGTGACATATTTTATGCACAACATTTAAAATGTAGCGTTATGTTGTGAAGACAATAATGAGAGAGTGCTGAGGACATTTCAAATAAGGTTAAATCAATTGCTGCAGACAATAAACTCGTAAAGTAACATTATAGCTTATTCGGCTGACGATTCTGTTAATTGTGGTAAATACTACATGGCAAAGCGTTGAGGCATATTAACTTTGATTCCAGATGCTGCATTCGCTTGAATCTGTTCGCTAGAACTGTCAAACACTAAGAACTCAGGGTATAGTATGTAATAGGGAAGAAATGGAGCGTTCTTGAATGTGTGTATTTGCTAAGAAAGGTTATGTATACTTGCACTACTGTAATTACAGAGGTACATAATAAGAACAAATAACCTATTAGGTGTATGAATGTGCATTACATATCTACGTAAATATTTATTGTAATTAACCAAATATTACCTTATGCAATTTTCGTCACGGAAAAGAATTATGTTACGTTCACATGACATTCTTCTGTATCGCTTAGATATTACTGTGAATACACATGCTTACTAAGTTCTATTTTCGTATCTAATTAATTTAAATTGGGATAGACCTCAATAGCTGCATTGCGCATTTTGTTACAGAATAGCGACAGTCAAATGTTATGGAAATGGATGGTTAATGCTGGCCAAACCATTACATTGCCTTTACATGACGTCGCGAGAAACAACTGAAAATTGACAAGAAGTAAAAGGAATGTATACATATAAAACATTTCGAAGCATTAATAATAGATATCTAGGAATCGGCTCCTGCCACTAAAAGTTATTTGAAA
Source organism: Hymenopus coronatus (assembly GCA_030762935.1). Taxonomy (NCBI): domain Eukaryota; kingdom Metazoa; phylum Arthropoda; class Insecta; order Mantodea; family Hymenopodidae; genus Hymenopus; species Hymenopus coronatus. Next base: position 346,663,062 of record CM060900.1, read on the forward strand.
TAAATTATGTGTTTTGAGATCTCAGTTCTTGTGCAGTACGTTTTCGCCTATCGTTTAAAATTTAGTTATACACAATTATATAAATTTGCTTCCGAAAGAAGAGGGCTTTGAAAGTCATTACCAGAAATTCAGTATATGCAGTTTATTGTTCATGTAAATATCTATAACGTGTACTTTTCTTCTTCTTCTTCTTCAAACCGTTAGCCATTTTTTTTAGAAATTACAACAACAACAACAAAAAAGGGGTAAAACAATATTCTCTGTAAACGGTAGTTGTGGTAGGAGGTTAATCTTGAAAACTTCGTGTCGCATATTTGGAAGGTACTGAATTTAAATAATAAATAATGCGTTAGTATAAAACATTACCAACCCAATGGTATTTATCCAAATTTTATTTTTGAGTTATGCTGTTCACAAGAGACAAAATTGTACACGGATATTTTTCTAGGAATGCTTTTTTGTTATTGGGGGGTCTAAAATATGTATTGCCGGTGAAATATCGGTATCGAATTTTTGGCAGGAATGCAATACTGTTTCTGCCCACCATACAAATGGTAGAGAAAGTAAAAAGAGAGAAAAAATACTAAAGCAATAAAAGAGAAAGAAGATAAATTAGTCACTGCATTTTCCTTATTAAGTAACAGCTTCTCTTCGTAGTGTTCCATAGTTGTCTGAAGTACGATCAATCTGTACATATGGAATAATTTCTAATGGGGTGGCAAAAACATATCCCAAAACTTTCATCAGAAGTGTCCGTTGAACCGACACTGAAAGATGTCTCACATTTAGTTCACTATTCATTCTATCATTCCGACAGAAATTCTTAATATCCTAACTTCTTGTTCTAATAATCCATGTTTCCCCTCATAATCGTCATCGACAATTTTTTAGTCTTCTTAGTTGCGAACGTTTTATCTCTCGCTGGCGATAAATAACACTGTACCCTCATTATGACATGATTGCTACTATTCCATCTGCAACTGACGTGTGAATGACTTAAACATCGCGGCTGTTTAGCATATTTTCCGATTAGCCTGATCACTTTGCCGACTAGTAGAAGGGTTGGTTAATAACTACCGGTAATAGGATGAAGACGTCATTTTCTCAAACAAATTATTTACTTCTCAACACATTTTAGCGATATACACTTACCCCAACTTGCGGCCATTTTTTAAACTCATCCAAAAATATGAACTATTAAGCTCTGCAAAATACATCTCTGTCTCAATGATGACCTATTTTGATTTAAACTTTATTCCCGCGATCTATTTCTTCATGTTTGGAAATAAGAAGAAACGAATATCATGGTGGGGGCAATTTTAATGTAATTCATGCAGGTTGGCGGCAACCGTTACCGATGAATGTGCTGGTACGTGGTCGCGGTGAAACAAAATGTTCTTCTTCACCAAATAGGCCTGTTTCTCCTTCAACTTTTTGTCGGATCGGACTATAACTCACTGCAGTATTGTCCAGTAATCGATTTTCGATTTTCTAAGAAATCAAAGAGCACGACAGATTTGTACTCCCAAAAATCGTCGCCTTCACTTTTCTGGGCGATGGGACCGTTTCTGCCTTCTTTGAAGAAGATTCACCGGAAGCAACTGATTGTTTTGGTTGTGCTTCGTTTCCGGAGTATAATGATGAATCCAGCTCTCATCGATGGTGACAACTGGACGCAAAATGTGATTTAATTTTCGGTTAAATAGCTCCAAATATAGATTTGAATTTGATAGCCGAACCCGCTTATTATCCAGGTGCGCACTCGTGGCACCTATCAGGCCGACTATTTTTTTTATTACCAATTCATCCTGCTAAATATGAATTTCCGTTCCCATCGACTTAGCTATACCTTGTGTCTTTTTGCAAACTTTGATTCGACGATCAGCAACACTCATATTGTGGACTTCTTCAATGATTTCCTCTTTAACCACATCTGGGCGCTCTTCATAAAAAAACAGATGTTCAGCAACATTTAAAATTGCTAGTTAAAAATCTTAGTGCTGTGAAAGGCCCTCGTAAATAGCTTCCAATTGCGCTTTTATCTCCCCGAAAGTGTTCACATCCAAAAGTAAAAAGCGAATTACTGAAATTTTTCCATTTTAGTGAAAATGCGTTTAACGACCAACTGAACTGCCTTCCAACTCCAAACTAATCTGTGAATTAGTACCAACTTTGTTTCGGCAACGTATAACAAATGACTGTATACGATAGTAACACCAAATTGTCTTAGGAACACCATATATTTTGAAGCATTGAGTACCTATTGAAGCGTCCTCGTATAATTCAGTATACAGAAAAATAAAAGTAAAGCGCAATTTGTTGTTGCCACATATTGCGTAAACTTACTACTTCCCGTCGACGTGTAGGAATGTCAAATAACCTTGTCGTTCTGTGACTTTGTTCAACATGACTATTTTCAGATCATTTGTCATATTCCATTTCAATACTTGTCATTTTTAATTAGCCGTTGTATAGCTTGTCAAGATGTGACGTGCTCTGAAAATGTATTATTTGCGAACATATTAAGAATAAACACACCCTTTAATTTGAGAATTTGTATGTTCCCAAGAACATGAAGTAAATGAAAATGTATTAATCATATTATTGATACTATTCATTTATGGCTCAATTCTAATCTTTGTTAGTCGTATACATTCAGTGTAAGAATCGTAAAGTGATTAATATATTGGAATGGAAAGTAGGCTTTCAACCGAGGTGCAAAGGGACAGTATTTCGTAAAAAGGCTCACTTTTGGACATGAAGTGAATTTTACGCTTGAAAATCAAAACAGCCGATATGAAAAAGTTTACCTCTGAGTACGGCAGGTTATTGCAGTATGCAGGCATGTGGTACATAACATGTTTTCAGTTATATCTCTGGCTGATCTATCTAACCCGTCAATGCTTTCATAATGATTTGTTTCGTTTAGCAAAGGCATTGAAATCTGCGATTCTCGATGGAAATGGATTTTGCAATGAATAACAGTTTTCAAGGCTATGATAGCAAGACAAACATGAAGATAATATCTCGGTATGTTTTTCCGATATAGCTACGCCATATGTTAATAATTCCATTAAGCAACGCGCATGTGGAAAGGGCGATTAGTGTCGTGAATGGTTTGTGGACAGATAACAGGAACAGAATGTCAACAGAATTAGTGAGAGCGTAAATGTTGTATTAACATGAACTTGAGTACAAGCTGTGAGGCCTACCAAATAGCTCAGAAAAGCACGAGACTGCTGTAACCTGAAAGGAGCTCCAAGAATACACATTTCAAGGTGGGTCTTCATTTATTCTTAATGTAGTAAACATATAATTATTGTTGGAACCGTAATAATAATAATAATAATAATAATTAAAATAACAATAATAATACTAATAATAATATTGGTCTAAAATATCACAGTTTTCTCTCGCGAACTTCCTGAGTTCTATTCACCCCGATTTGGCAACTTTAGCCGTGCATCATATTCTTTTGTTTGCTAGCACCAGATAATTAGTTACAGTTGTGCTTCAATGTGTCTAAGAGAGCCCGAGTGTAGTTTCGTGCTAATCAGCATGTTACTTAACAGCTGTGTGGATATAAGATGCAACATTATGGTTTGGTACCTGTGATATCTAAAGCCAATGGGAACATCTTAGATTTTGAAGCGTTAAAAAACATTGTGCTAGCTGCAATACTAGAAAGGATCATCAGATCAGGAAGAAAACATGAAAGTGCAAGTGGTAGCATGGAAGCTGTTGGAGCTAAGAAAATCTATCGTTCTCTGAGCGACCGTGCTGTGAGGAGGTTGTTGTTGTTGTCGCTAGCGTTTATCGCCCGTATTTACTACTATGGCACCGCAGGCGATGACTCTGATAATACACGGAATGAAGATGGAGTACCGGTGGAATGCGATGGCGGAGAACCCGGAGAAACCCCACCCCTGTGCCGTTTTGTCCACCACAAATTCCACCTGGGAGCAGTGTTGCAAACTCAGTGATACTGAAGTTTCCCAAAAGTCATTTAAAAAGTTGCCGTTTTTAGCAAAATACCCCAAATTTGAAACAAATAGAAATAAATCAATTATCTAAGTCTCTTAAAATTTATTATTATTATTATTATTATTATTATTGCTGTTATTATATTTGAACCAAAGCGATAATGCCCACCTAAAATAAAGTCGTTTTTTAAACCTTACATTTACATTATCCTCATCCTCACTTCCATATTCCTCCATCGTTGAAGACGGCTGATCCACTGTCAGGAACAGACTATCTCGGGGTGCCATTGTACATATCACCTTTAATACGGAGTCGGATGGTTCATATGAATGGCAACACTTTCCTATGCGCTTGAGCCCAATTCTTAATGTAAGGATCGAGTTCAGAGTACATATCTATCTAAATTTATCCCATTCGCAATTTTGATTTCACTATGTTCTTTTGACTAAAAACCCTCTCCATGTCTGCATTTGAATAGGAGAGACTTAACACTTTAATTGCGAGGCACCATAACCCTTAAAAGGAATCCGTCCCTGTGGAATCCTTATAAGCACCTACTTCAGCCCAAAAATCCATTGTATTACTAGTTTTTTGCCATTTTATTAAAATGGTATTCTGTCACTTTCTTCGTATCCCTCTCTACATTAGCAACGCTGAGTATAGAATAAGTGCATTCATTTGGGAGTACGTAATTGTGTTGAAAATGTTTCAAAACTTTCCCTAATATGTCCAAGCAGACCCCAAAAAAGTTTCCAATTCCAAACAGGAATTTTTGTCGCTGTTGTGCTTCTCAAATACCCCAGATTTAGCTACCCCCCCCCCCTACCCGCCAAATTTGCAGCAATGCCGGGGGATCGAACTTGGTGAAAGCCGAGTGGTCTAACCACTCGGTCATATGAGGAGATACGCTGAATACTTTGGTGATGGGGACTCGAAAACCTACAGGCCGGTTTGTGAAAGTATGCAGTATGGGGATGATCAGGTCATTGACCACACAAATTAAAAGCAATTCATTATATTAATGCTATGAAAAAAGCTCTGTAGGCCGCTCTGTTTCATAAGCATAAAGTGAAGGGAAACCTCATTATAATTTTTGTTCGAAGGAACCTGATACATGATACGGTCACCATCGGGTGCGATGAAAGGACAATACAATAACAGGAAAGAAAACAACAGTTTGTGATGGTAAGTTTTGGTGTATCAGATTGATTGACGACACAAGCTAAAAGAATATTTTGGCTTTGCAATAAGACTAAACAATTGCTATATTGATTCTATGAGAAATGCTTTGTGGTTCTACTTTGTTCCATAAAGTATCAACTGATGAAAAGCGTTATGAGTTTTGTCCGAAGGAGCCTCGTATATGAAGTGGTTACTACCGGGCTGCAATGAAAAGAACATCCAAAGGTATAACATGTGTTTGCCATACGCTGAAATAGAGCTAAACAATCCTATTTGTAGGTAACTAGCGACATATATTAGGAGTATTGCTCGTATGCTGAGCCAAAATGGAGGTTTTATTAACTGCAACTGCAAATTAACTCTAGTTAGAACACTAACTAGACACTCTGAAAATAGGTGTCCATAAAGCCATTATAACAGTCAATGGTGCTGCTATAAGTTGATTTCTTGTGCTGAAGTAAATGGGACTGAAACCAGGAATGGGCACAGAAGCAGATCTTCAGTATTTCTACCAGCCACACATGTCATGCCCAAAGACCAACATAGGTCTCAAGAAAGGAACGAGGATAAAAAAGAAAGCAGGTAGCGATATATTATAATTGTTGTTGTTACTATTATTATTATAATCATCATCATCATCATCATCATTAACATCCTAATAATCCGCCTGTGATATACTTAGGCACGCCTGCATAAACATTTCAAAATTGCCAAGCGAATTGTTCTTAAATGTGTACATTTCATGTGAAAATATAACATTTTTTCTGAAGCTACTCACCATAGAAGCATGTCATTTTGTGCTCTTTTGTTTCAGTTGTAAATTTGCACTGTAAAGCTGACTTTTTAAGTTGTATACTCATTAAGCATTTGTGGGAGTTGAAAACCTGTTACCAATTCGTTAAAAATCGTATTATTTTTTCAAGTTAGCACATTTTTAAGAGGAACCAGCTAGTATATTTTAATAACGTTCAGAATATGATTGAAATTCTGTAGTTCTGTATTGTAAAAGGTTGTTAGGAAGGTTATTATAGTTGTGAATACTTTTTGTAAAATATTTTCGTTTATATCCTTGATATGTTTTTCTTTTAAAAGATCAACTATCATAATTGTATCCGCAAAATGCACAGCAAAATTATTCTTATTTCCTTCTGATTGTGCAGTACCAATATGAATAATTTATAGTCTTGATTATTGTACATTTTGTTAAGGAACGTAAAATGTATACTTTATCAGACTGTAATGGTTTTTCTGGGAAAAATCCCTGACGCTATAAATCAACGTCATTAAAACAAATTTAACAATAACAATAATACTAATACTACTACTAATAAATCCATAACACGTAAAATAATGCAGTTATTTGGGTATTATATTACACATGAAGAAGTGAAAAATGTCAAAATGTAACTGGGAAAATTTTAATATTTGTGTGGAGCAATCAAACACAGTTTGAACAGGAAAAATAGAAAAATAGACACGTATTGATAGGACACGAACTTTTACAGTAGAAATTACATTTTTGAGCAGTTGGAGTAAGGAGTACTGCAACCAGAGATGGATTAGATAAGCTTAATTTAAAGAATGGACACAAGAGAAAAAAGTATTTGGCTCGATTCTATTCCGAATGCATTATTGATGGATGTTGAAGATAGTACTGAACTACAAACCATTTGTAAATCATGGTGTGGGTCATTCTAAAAGGAGATGGCAAGATGGTTTAATATGAACCAATGTAATCTTCACGACCTATGCTGCTCCACATGCGGAGGCGGTGCTAGCCTTTCCTCCGCTCTATCCACTCTCAACGCCGGTACACACACACGCAAACACACGCAAACACACACACACACACACACACACACACACACAAACACCTCTTCGTGGTTCACGCGCCACCCTGCTGAACACCGCTGCCGAACCCGAATTGCCAGAAACAGTCTCCGATTCATTCTGTGTGAGACCCCTTTACTGCCCTTTACAACAATTTTCAACGTCTACAGTCTCGACGCGTGACATTGGACTTCGCGTCTGGCGCTACTAGGGACAGCCAATGTGCGCCTTGCGGAAATTAAAGTAAAAAAATCATTAAATTTACATTATTCATTTCAATATTATCTCTTGGTGGTTTACCACCATTTCTAGGATTTCCCCCAAAATGAATTGCAATTCAATTTATAGCTCAAAATTTTATAATCTTTAATGCACTTCCATTCGCGAAATCTCCGCAACATTAATTACAAAATGCCTAACTCCTCGAGCACTAGAGGACAATGACGACACGGAGGTTCTCTCATTGCGCTAACGCAAGCTGATGGAGTGTCATTTGATGAAGCCGGACGATATTGTAGACGCCCGCGTGAATGAGTGCTCTTGAGGTCTCTGTTGCCTGGTTTCGATAACTGTAACAAGAAAATTGACATCTTGCGGTATATCTCCGTCATCATGTAGTCTACATCAGATTGATGAGGTCAACTAGTGCGTAATTAAATTCCAGTTTGTTACGTGCCTTAGGGTTCTTGTAGTGGGCCAGCTAGCTGCAATCAGTTCTTCAACAAATTTGACTCACTCAGTCGTGGGTAAAAAAAGCATCTGATGAAGGTATCGTAGCAGAATGTTAGATTTTAAATAAAGACACTTCACTACTTTTGTTTGGTTGAACGAAGAGTCGTATATTTTCCAAATATTTACTGATAAAGTTCAACTGAGTGGTGGCCCTAGTGTTCCCAAGCACTCACACAAAGATATAAATTCTCACACACTTTCATATACGTTTAAATACATAAATAAAGCACCATAAATTCTTGTAGCTTAAGTTACATGATAAGCTTGCTTTCTACATTCACTTAAGTTTAAACGACACGCTAAAGTTTGACTTGACTCTGATTCAGCACTTTAATTCTTTGTTACATTCCACGCGATTTCTTAACACAACTAGCGTGGATGTATTCAGCAAGAATAAAGATTAAAATATTAAGAGTAACTTTGTGAGAATCTTCTCCTTCTTTTATACCGCCTTGGTGCTCACACGCCATTGATTACTACTAACCTTATGAGTTGTAGTATCACATGAACATGACATGCAATTTCATTGTTACCGAACCACGTGATGCAGGGACACAATGAAAAATACTCTGATTTCTTATTTTTAGGGAAATCCTCCCGAAAGCATACTTGGGTCTCTATTGCACGTAACATAGTCGTGTAGTAAAAATACTGAAAAGTAGGTCAGCGTTCTCGCTTACAATGAAAGTTGTTAACACAGCAAGTAAAAAGTAGAAGTTTCGCTTCTAGCATCTCATGTACAACATCAATTCTAGCTTACACACAGATTTTAAGTAATCAATATATACATATGTTCATGAAGTGTAAACGCGTAACGTTCGAGTCATAATGATCCAACACAACCATAGTTACTCTAATGTCGATATTAGTTTTATACTGAAATACTGAACATATGCTGTATGAGCTCAATAATTTCTTTTATTCCAATTCACAATAATCAACTATCTATGTGTTTATAACAATGGCCTTGGTTCTTGCATTTCCGGGAAATAAATAACAGTTCAACAATTGGAATGCTATGCTGTTTCTGCTCAGTGTTATTAATTGTTGAGTAGACCATTGCCTGGTGATGAATTGGAAGCATCAGTAAAGTACCTTAGCACATGAAGAATGGTCAGATTGTGTGTTCGAAGATCAGTTGGTAATGAATCTGAAAGGGAGTGTTGTATCTGAAAGTTTATTTTAAGTAGAATTGTTTACAGTACTTCAAAATAAAACAATAAATATGATAAATATTGAGGGCCGAGGGGTTTTTGGCCAATGGGCAAATGTTGCATATTCTATTTTTCACCCATACTTAGGACTTTTGTTCCTTGTGGGTGTATATAGTTCTCAGGGGGAGTTTACAAAAAAACTTATTGGAAACACATTTCATACTGGGTGAAACACATTTAGAGCAACTATGTCCCTTGAAACATTCTGTAATATATAGGGTGTCCTGCAATTTAACAAGAAATCTACTAGAAAGGAGAGATACACTGATAAACTTGACGCAATTCGTAATATTTGGGAGAAGGGACAGAAGTCTTTACCAAACTGTGTAATCCAGGAGAAAATATAAATGCAGGCGAGCAGTTAGTAGAATTTAGGGGGCCGCTGTCCACTCAAGCAGTATGTCCCACATAAACTGGCAAAATGTGGGATCAAAATATAGATCCTATTTGACAGCAAGTCGTCATATGTATTGAAAAGCATATTTATGCATGAAAGCAGAGCGGAAACTAAATAAATATAAAATAAATAAATAAAACCAGGGAATGGGGATGGTAGCTGATCTCACCTCTGAATTACGAGGTCAGAATATCACAAATGACAACCTATGACATCATAAAAGTTGGAATCGTTGGTTCTGAAACGGAAATTTGAAATTTTGAGAACTATAAGCTGGAGCTTCCACAAAATATGAGCAAAAGGGGGTGCATATCTCTTTACTTATCGAATGATACTATGTCCAATTATATTCCTAAAAGAAATAAAAATGCTTTACTTTGAGCTCTCTCCACCACAATGAGGAAATCAATGGCAGGGATGATGTGAAACCAAAAATGATTTTGGAATATATTTCAACCAAAGGGGATATATATACACTTGATCAGCTAACAGGTGCAACATGCAAAAAAAAAAAAATAATAAATAAATAAATAAATAAATAAAAAAACAGCAGATGGCCAATGATAGTTTTTTACAATATTCTTGAGTTTCTGCTTATAATACATAAGTTTTGTGGACTTCAATTGACCCTAATTGGAATGCAAAGAAATTAACCAGAAGGAGACTATTTTGTAAGAACTTAGCAACTCACTTGCAAGACAGAACATTGATTCAAGAACAAACTTCCCAGAATATTCTTTGAGAATAGTCAAACGCATCCAAAGCTCTGAAGATATGGCTACTCTGTCAAAATCAACAACAAGAAAACCTACGAAAATGCACGTTGTCAGTTTTGTCTATCCAGCAATAGCAATGAAACAAACATGTCCTCTCCTGAATGCATCACACCTACTTGTGCCCTAGTTACTATCAGTAAGAAGAAAAACAAGAAAGGTAAAAAGAAAGGAGCTCTACTGCTTTTAAAGATAAATGAAACATTGAAAATAACCTATCGTTTCAATTTTTGTAACTATGTTATATGAAATGTTCTACAATTGGTATTTAATGTAGTTTTGTACAAATGTCATTTTCTTCTTCTTCTTCTTATTGTTGTTGTCGTTGTTGCTATTATTATTATTATTAATAATAAAGTATTGGAAGAACTCAACATTCCAAAAAAAAATCGATTTACCAAGAGTGCTAAAAATATATGCACGTAAAGTTTTCTATAGCATTTTGACATGTCAGATTACATTGACTGGTACGGTAAATTTGTCTAGTAAAAGTGAAGAGAACAGTAGGGTTAAAATACGCAGTATAGGTTTCTGTCTCTAGCCATGTAAGCTGTGGGTCAGTGAATATAAGTGTTAAATTATCAAGTAGAAAAAAATGTGTTCTACAGTTTTCTAGTCTGCATGTTATTTGGGAAAGGAAACTTAATACACTTTTATAATATGTGATTATTCATTTTTAATAGGTACACTAACTTCTTACGGATTTAAACTTCCCACCAACTTCCAAGATCATTAGAGACTTTGGTAAAAGGAAAAGTAATGGAAAATTGTGACTTAGTGTTTAAAGTTGTCCAATCCTATCCTTCTGTAGTAATTAACATTTAGCTAATAATTTAGAGGGCCTGAGTTCACATTTTGTTTTCAAATAGTTGTCCAGATTAGGGCTTCTGTCATTCATAAGGAATTTCCTTATTCTCAAAAGGAAAATTCCCTCCACCTTTTAAGTCTTGGGCGCTGTTCACAGTTCCCCAATATGGATCATTTCATTCATTATTTATATAGATCTAGGAGGTTATTAACATTAAACTATCTTCTCACCCCAAAGAGGGGAGGGGTCATAAAATTACGTAGTTTCCAGATCTTTCTGAGCGTAGTGTGATGTGCCGGAGAGGCTTCCACACTGCGGTCATTGATTGACTGTTTATACCTCAGACCCCAGGAGGAGAGGATGAGATGAAAATAATTACAGCGGGCAGACGGAACTGGATGGAAGGGAGCTACCGTGTAGGATCCATAACAGTTTTCAAGCAGTTCTTCATCTCATGCGGGAGCGCTAGGTCTGATCAAACGAACCCTGAGTCTACAGACGACGTCCAATGTCATCCCGTCGCCGAGAGCTGAATTTCAAAAGTTCAGTCACCTCCACGAGAGAGCGCCGCCATCGCAGTCCTCGTCGACACCTATAACCCTGAAACAGACCAGTTAGATGAAAAAATGGAAATGAATTGAAGAGGTAAGAAGTTTGGAGGTATGAAGAACCCTCCCCAGCATTCGCCAAGTGACCAGTGAAAACCCGAAAAAAAACCCATGAGGCAGAGAGGTCGGCCGTGGGGAACCGATCCCACGACGTCCCAAATGTCAGTTCCAGACAAAACGCCTGAGCCACCTGGCACGGTTATTTCTGGGGTACTCAGCAAAGAAAACTTTACCCTGGAACTATCACGTTTCGGAATTTAAACGAAGTTTTGGCATTGATAGAAGTGTCTCAGAAAGTTGATCATCCAATAATGGCATGACATTGCTAATAATTGGACTTCCCAATTCTTATCAAAGTTAAGTGAATTTTTTTACCACTGAGACTTAGCAATGTAATATTTCTGTTAAACTTGCAAGAAAATGAAGCACTAACTCTGCGAGGAGCGTATTAATAGGACATTCACATCGGTTAATTGCAACCTGTTGGTGTGGAAAGAACGAGTTCTAGGAAAATCGTACCCAAATACTTAGTTAAAAATTTCAATTGTGTTTTATACTTTACTTAGTTCTCTGAGGGCACCATTTTTATTTCACACGAATACAGCAACCTTATCTAGTGTTCCCCACTTGGGTTTCGGAAGGTTATGTATTATCTTTGACGCAGATGGAGTGTCGATAAATATTAGATATGAAAGACGACACTTCAAACAGTGACCCATTCAAATTTAAAGTGTAAGGATAAAAGAGTCATATTGACGAATTGGAACCTTTCATTGGTAAAAAGGAATCGCTGAACAGAGTTTTGAAAATCTTACTGTCACTTGATACATTATTGGGTTCTAGTTTAGCCAGCTTCAGTTATATTTTTTGTCTTAATAGAATAGATAGGCATATATGTTTATTTGATTTTTAGGTATCTTAAAAACCTTGTACGTATAGCGGCAGCTGAAAGGCTGAACATTTATACAACCAGGTAAACAAAAGCTCAGATAAATTGCTTAAAATTCTCTTGCCTGTCTTGGTGGATGAATAAAAACGGTGTTCGAAATAAGTGGCATTTGGCATCAATTTAGATTATAACTTCACTACATGTAAGCTTTCTTTCTGATGTGGCACATTCCGTCATTTCAGACACTGTAGAACATGCAAAACGAGTAATAATTAAACCAATAATAATCACGATGAGCACTTCTTGGGATTCCAGAGAAGCACTCAGCATTGGAGCAGCGCCAAGAAAGCTTTAAATCTCTAATATAATCACTTTTAATTGAAATGAGTAATTAATTACGTAAATCATTTAACAGCCGATTAGAACGTGGAACGATTACTAGCGTTATCAGTTTGTAAGCTAGCAACGATGATTGAGTGCGAAGTGATAATATGGATCTTATAAGTGGTTATGCTTACATTGTAAAAACTTCGGAAACTGTTATACGTTACTTTAGAACATATGCAGAAACGTAGATCAGAGCGTCGATTAGTCCTTACACAAATTATGCTTCGTTTTGTGAGGTTAGTAAACGAATTGATGGAACTGTTCGGTGATGAGTTTTACATTTTTCCCGTCTTTCGAACATATGCGCTTGTGTAGTTCAGGTTTCATCCTTACAAATATATATTAGAGTAGTCGATACGCGGGTTTGTTTCTCTTTACCTCTGTATTATATAAAAATTAAATTAAGGATGTTAACTCTTTCACTGATTGGTATTTCACGCAATCTTTGACCCCCCTCCCCTGTACCCAGGTAGACGCATGGACATTCCTCACACCCATGAAATACTTGTCTGTATTTTATTAGCAAGCCTCGGATTTGTAGGTTCTAAAAATTTAAAATCAGGTTCTATCTGTCATATTAAAAATTTCTACGAGCTTATATGTTAAATTTAGGAATGAGTAGGATTTTTGAAATATAGATGTGCATAAATCACTTTGGGTGTCAATATATTTAATGCAGTGTAAGTTTAAATCAGAAAACGTTAAATTAACTGTAACTTTGGTATGTATTTGAAACAACCAATTTCAATAACCTACGGCTAAAATAGCACTGGAAAACACAAATTAATTTCAAGTACTATATCACCAAGTTCTCAGTATACTAATTTTGTATTAATATTACACCAAAACACACACAATTAATTTTAAACGCTGCATGGGCATATGTTCTCAGCGCTCATTTTGCACTCCTAGTATGATACCGAACAGTGAAGTTCTTAGAAGAGGTACTTTTAGAAACTTTGTCTTCCGTTAAAATGCGCCTAAAACAGAGAAACTGCGTTCCACTTCACAAGATAAGAGGTATGAACTTCATTTTAACTATTTCAGTAGAGTTCTAAATCAATGGATCTTGCACTTCTTCCCCAAAGAGGACGCAATCTATTGGGCTTTGTACTGAAACAGCTTCTAATTTCTTTGTTGTCAGGAAATTACGCAAGATATCATAAGATATAATTATTTGAAATTTTCATTATTCTATTGGTCTCCTTTCGCTATGAAAATATGTTTATATACATAAATATATTCTATATGCTGAAACAACCGAATTTTATACTTCTAGGTTCTATCACGAAAATAGGCCTTATTAGATCCTAACGTAAATTTAGATGGATTTAGGGTCTATAAAATTCAAGTATATTACTTGTTTGTACCTAAAATATTAAAATAAACTGATATTTGAAGAGTAAGAGGTCAGTAATAAAATAAGTCAGAACCTAAGAATCTGAAGGGTGATATGGCTCATATTGTCTCTCGTGAATGCAGAATGAAAAAGAGGGCGTACACCGCATAGCGGATAGCGGAATCATTGAAGGGAAATTGTCAAAACAAATTACCAACAAACTGATTTGTTTACCAATAGTACACATTAGAGGTACAACTTGTAAAACTCCCATGAATTTTCCAGATGTTTATCTCAATAGACTCCTTAACCCTGGCCACTTTGCAAGCCTTTACGGTATCACTCTCATATCCGTTACCCTAAACTATAGCTTTATTTTCTCCTGAAATTGTGCTGCACATATAAAGTCTACAGAAAAGTTTGGCTAGCCGTAACCGTTTGTTAGATGTTTGCAGAATTTGCTAAAATCAAAACTTTTTATGGATCATTTTACTGGTAATTTTTTTCGCTTCTGAAAATTCCAAAAATTCTTCAAATAAGAATTGTGGAACAGATGTTCAGATTTCTTTCTATGTATATATTTCCATATTTATATGATCAGTAATATACAGGAAGAAGGCACCGCGCGTCGCACTGAGTGATGCGGTAGCGTGGCAACTGCCCTGCTACTCATCCCTTCTCTCCTGTGTTACTCTATGGCTTAATTTAGAGTGATTAATGGTTAAATTACTATATTAACTCACGTTCTGTTCAGTATCACAGTTAATTATGGTAGAATCACTTAAAATATCGATGTTTTTTTTAATGTTTTTCAAACATTGCCGGATTCAAATATTTTTTATATCTAAAACGCTTAGATTAAATAATAATATCAGTTTTGGTTCCGGGGGTGGAGAAATACTCCCTGACCCATGCTGGATTTTCCATTATCCACCACTCATAGAACTGCCATATTTTATACCGGCAACAACGGCCATCCGGTTGTGACCAGAATCCACAATATGAGAGTAGATGAAAATGGAATCAAGTAGGGAAATTGATCAATATCCCCCCCCCCCAATATATGGAAAAACGATCAAAATCCTGAATTTATTATAGGATTTTTTTCTCCTGTTTAGCAACACTGTTTTGTTGCCTTTAGGGTAAACATCACCAATTAGTGGTTAATTGTCGTCTATTGGTATCAGCTTCAGGGTAAACACAATTTAGTTTTTTTATGGTTACCAAGAATTATGTGACCATTCATAATGGAAGCTAATAGCGATAGCGGTAAGTTCAGTACTCCAGATAACAAACTAGAAAATTTAAGTAAGAAAATGAATAGATGTGGGAGAGTTAGTGATACATTCAAGAAATTCCGCGCTGAGTCTTCTAATAGGTGAGCCCTGACAATATAAGTTTCAATGTTTTCTAAATACAACCCAGGTAGAAAGAGATACTCCGATAAAAAGTTTCAGCTTTATGGCATCTAAACAAGATCAAGATAGTTATTTTTGTGACAATTAGCGCCCTGCCAATTGCAAGATGTAGACCAAAAGGTGAAGAAATGGAAAGTAATTTACGCGATAATTCTTATACATACAAGGTGAGACTGAGTTAGACAGGAAATGCCTGAAAACAAAGTGCGTCAGATGACATCTACATCATTGCATGACATTACCATTCGCCCTGTACAGTCTTTAGACAAAGCATTAGTTCAAGCTGACAATGCACCAAGTTAAATGCATGATAAACACCTTAATATATCACATAGCTTTTCGGAAGAAACTGTTAATAATTCATTCCACACATAGCTCTTTAAAAGCTCAAAATCATATTATAGTTTGCACAGACAAAACAAATAGATATATCTGTTTCAGTACCTAACCACAAATTGTATAAAATGTTCTAAATGAAGAACCCATCACATCCTATTGGTTGTGAAAGTTATCGACTTATATTTACCATTAAGCTTAAAGTTGGTTTTCGATATTCCAGTTGTGATAACTGTAGTGAATGCGATGCATATAGTACTAAACTTGTCTCTCTGAAACTATAAACAACCAAGATTGAAGCATAAATTAAATCTATGGAAATAGTTAATTGAGTACATAAAAATAAAGCAGAAATGTTTTATATAAGGAAATTTCATTGCAATATATCTGCTATGAAGCAATCGTTTTGATTAAAAAGGAAACGGCAGGTATCTAAATATTTCAACTAATAATGTTGATTATCGAAGAAAACTTTCTCTTGAGTTATTTAACATTCATGGGCTTTCTTAGGGAGTCTACATTGTGTGCTTATGGTCATATTATTGCAGATGGCCCTGATGTAGTAATGTCATTCCTATATCAGATAATTGCAACTTTTTTCTCCCTGAAGAAGCAACAACACGTCCGCTATTTATGACTTCTGTGGTGGCCAGAATAATAATGATTATGTTTTTCGCTACCTACACTTGTTGACTAGTTGATTAATGGAGCTGAAAGGTTTGAGGAAATATAGTTACATTTCCCGTTAGACGTCACAGCTTCCTTGAATGTGACTAGAGTATATGGTTCATCAACAAAAAAAGTCGTGTAGAAATTCCTGCTGAGTGATATGACGTCATATGAAGTGCCTGGAAAACCTGCCTCCACTATGGTTGAGGTTTAACAAGATTTTGTATATAATTGAACATTATGTCTTAAAATACTTTAGAAGAAGATTTGTACATTTCAGACTCGTCCTATTGCAGAACTGAATTCTTCAGCAAAAAAAAAAAAAAAAAAAAAAAAAAAATGAACAAATAAAACAACCAAGAATAACGCCTTTAAGAACTGTATATTATAGGAATGGCACAAAGCTTTGTGTATAGCTTGTGTACAAGTTTACTATAAAGAAAAAGGAACATTTCAATATCTACAGGTACTTAATCCGGCGGTGCACGCGCCTGGGATTCCGACGTCATTACATGTAGCTGGTCTCACAGACCTGTACAATTTTCATCGCTTTTAAAATGGCCATTGTGTCTAGTGTCCAATCAGTTTAATACATTTATTTAAAAGAAAATGTTTATATTTTCATCAAGGGTATTTACGCAAAGTAGATATACAAAGCAATCAAAGTAATGTATACAATGATTGGGTATTTTAGAGAAGCAGTTTTGGATATAGCAACGGAATGTTTAAAAGACAAATGTATATCATCCAGTTTTTACAAACATATCTGGCTTGTCTGTATCTGCGTTTACACTCTATAATGTCTCGTGAACTCGCAGTTAATTTAATTTCAGAACTGTTTACACAAAAAAAAAAAAAAAGCTGAATTCTTTCAGTTACTGTTTTGGAAAATGTTTGTCAATGCTCTTTGCTGAGCATGATCTTGCAGAAAGAAAGCTGTCTCAAGAACCATTATTGCTTTCTTTGGTAGCAACATAATCCCCATCTCTTGTGCCCCGTATAACAATATGCCTTGATGCATCTAGTTACAACACTTACATGATACTAAACCAGAAAACGTCAGGTCTAACACTAACAAAGCCAATACTGTATTCATGCTCGCAAGGGAATAACGCAGCAGAGCTTACAATAAACTGCACGCGGCTGGACTGTGTTGCTCTAAAACATTTGTCGTAAGTTAATCGGTGGTATTGCCGAAATCTCGGGTACACCACACCAAACGACTCCTATTATATCCGTTTAAAGGTATTGAAGTAATGGTTTCTTAGAAAAAGTGTCAGGCTTATTAATGCAAGAGTATTCTCCTTGGTCTTGTCATGTGCTGACGGGTTAAGTGATTCCGCAGTAAATTTGCCCAAGAGTTCTTCAATGCATTGCCGTTTATTTTACAAATGATGACCAAGATAGTGATGAAGATTTCCCACCACAAATTTGAGTTATAACGCAGAATGAAATTCATAATTCTCATTTTAGTATACAAATGGGCCAGTTTTCCATACCAAAGATTGCTCTTGTAATATATTAGCTTGTCTATTGTTGATAGAAATGGTTGTATCTGCAATTGTTTAACATTATTAATAATACTCTTAAGTTGTATTTGTATTATCAGTATTAACTTCTATGGTTAAATGTTTTGTTTTTATTGGTTTTGAGTATTGTACACCAAACAATTTTTTCAAAGAAAATATTACTTTGTCGTTATTCCCCTAAACTGTATAAATAATTGGCACATTTCACTACATTCTCGGGCACCCAATCACTGATATAATTACTATGCAAGGTATTTTTTTCCAAGCTATATGTTACCTTTATTTTGCTTCTATTTAAGTCATGTATAAGCTGTGAATTTCATTTTATATTTAGATCCCACTTATTATAATTCGCTTTAGTTCTATTTATAATTAGTCCTGAGTATTCCTACTCGTTATTAATGAAAGTATAAGTTGCGTCATCAACTATTATTGATACGTTATTGCATGACAGTCCACTTCAATGTTCATATATTGGCGAACAATCCAATCCGTCCCTTTGGCACCCACAGTTACTTGCTTCGTTTTGATTTACAAAAGTAGAACATAATGTAAATGTTGCGGATTTGTGTATACTGCTTAAACGTTGTGATTGATACAAAACTTCACCTGCGGTGTCATATGTAGAAAACGCGGGCGTTAAACACCATAAAAAACTTCATACAAAAGTTCATTTCCTCAGCCTATCCTAGAACTTGTTCCAGACCCAGAGGTGCATGAATATAAAAAACAACTAATATCGAAGTATTGGAGAATATCACCTTGTGTTTTTCTGTAACCGTTAGGATACAGTTACAGATTTGATATTCTATATTGTACCTGCTAATAAACAATATACATTAAAACATAAATATTGGGATGCCAGGGTATTTAGTTTGATCTTTTGAAAAATTATTATTCCATACGTTGATTGAACGTTTCGCTATGCTCATTTACCATCTGCATACGTTTAGTCACAAATATTTGTACTAGGTGGTTACTTACCCCCTTCTGAGTTTCAGTGAAGTGAATGGGCCTCCCTGTAGTCTAGCTAAACACAGATGACTGGATAGAAGTAGTGGCTAAAGAATTTTATTTCAAGTCCTTGTGTTTGACTTTTGATCCTATAAATACTTAAAAAGCTGTTTGTTAGTCAAGCTCACCTATAAAATCCTTTATTTAGTCAATATTCTCTGTTTAATTATAGAGTAAACCTCTAATTCCCAATAGATTCACTTTTAGTGCCTGCAACATGCTCGTCGCCCTCCGTGGTGTAATGCTTACCATACTGACTTCATGTACCCCAAGGTCGCGGGTTCAAACCCGACGGAGGACGATGGATTTTTTCTGGTGTAAAATCCTTAGAATGGCTTCCTTCGGAAGGGAAGTAAAGCCCTTGGTCCCGTGTCGCAGATTTACGGGACGTAAAAAAACCTCAAGCCTGATAGAGGGGCCCATAAATAACACTCCATTTACATTTGCAATATGCTCTTCAGACAATATCATAGGAAAAGCCTCACAATCATACAACTGAGACCTTGCTTTAGAGATGCAATCAGTATCCTTATGCTACGAAAGTTTATTTTTTTAAATAGCACAATTGGATTATTTAATGCAGAAGAGTGGATTTTAAAGATGGTATCATAAGACTAAGACTTTTTACTCTTTGAATATCTTGCACATGTAATTTATATTTATGTTATGGTCGAAAGTTAAACTACTCTTTCATCAATCACACCGGACGAGAGTTATGTTATAAAACCCAATTTCATCTTATGCACAGTAATTATACGTTATTTTCGTGTAGAATTAAATAATTTGCGTTTGAAATATTTGCAGGTATTTTAAGTTGTGACATTCAATTAAAACTTATGAATTTGAGTATGATAGGGAATATTTACAATTTACCTTCATCAATTATGTATCTACGAAAAAGAGGTAAGATTTCAGGTAGTGTTTTTACGCGATAAGAGTGGTACTTTCCTTGTCAGTTCAACGTGTTCTTTTTAAAATCTGCGTAAAAGAACATTGAAACTGTAGGAAAATATATTTACTGAACTTGAATAAGTCTTTTTTAGCTTTTTAAGCCGAAATTTTGACTAATAGCCTTCGGCACGAAGCGGTCAGTAGGATATCGGTCAATGCCGCGGTACCTTAAGTCAAACATGACTTCACAGAGAATATTGAAATTCCCAGCTCAATAGCGAATCTTTGTCTTACTTTAGAATACATTGAAAAGGCCCAAATTTTCTCGCATTCACTATCTAGAGTAAATTAATACGTTGTATATGTTCTATTAGAAATATATCGATGACGCAGCTCAGAGCAAACTCCAACTTTCAGGCTGATAAAGGTTTCTTTCTGATTTCATCACCTGATAACTCGCTTGTACGAAAGGGAGACAGTGCGAATATGATGGTTGAATGTGAGAAGTATATATGTGTATGTATGAAGCCGTGGCCAAGTGGTTAGACAGCTCGCCTCTTATCGAGTCGGCCTGGGTTCGATCCCAAGCGACCGCACGTGAGATTTGTGGTGTACAAAGCGGCGCAGGGGCGGGTTTTCTCCGGTTTCCCCCGCCATCACGTTCTGCCGGTATTCCATCTTCATTCCATGTATCTCAGTGTCATCGCCTGCGGTGTCACAAGTAGTAAAAGCGGGCGTTAAACACTTTGTTTCCTTCTGATGACGATCTAGTTGCGGTACTTAATCTGGCGCACAGAATCAATGCTCTCTCATTCGTTTCTGTAAATTCAAGCATTCATGAACCGGGTGTTTATCTTTCATCAAAAGAAAAAAGTGTATTAAACAGTTATTTTATAGCTGTTAGATGTCCATTCCATTACCTTATAAGAAAACATTTCGAACTGATTTCACTTGCCCGGAAAAAATCTTCTTCTTTATACAATATAAACTGAGTTGCATTGTTCGAAAATTGAAATTGAGTTCTATTTATGGGCGCTTTTTAACTGTTATTGTTCTCAGCGTGAAAGCTCGCTTATTTTGCTCAGAGCCCTCTTTAGGCTTGCGTTTCTTTACGTGCCGCAAGTCTACGACATGAAACCAACGCCTTAACTTTCCTTCCGAAGGAAGCCATGTTAAGGATTTTTACGCCCGAAAATATCCATCACCCTCCGCCGGGTTTGAACCCGCAACCTTGGTTACCCCTAGACAACGGAGGGCATATTCGGAAAAGTGTTGTAGAACTTCATCATAATGTACGAGCTGATGTAGAATTCTACCATTTTTTTTGGTAGTGTTTAACGCCCGCTTTAACTACTAATGGTACCGCAGGCGGTGACACTGATGATACATGAATGATGATGGAGCACCGGTGGAATGCGATGGCGGGGGAAACCGGAGTACCCGGAGAAAACCCGCCTCAGCGCCGCTTTGTCCACCACAAATCTCACATGCGGTCGCTTGGGATCGAACTCCGGCCGTCTAGGTGAGAGGCTAGTGGTACTCGTGGTACTCGGCCACAGCGCGGCGTAATTCTACCATGTGCAAAGCTTTAGATCATTTACGATTGTGTTCGAAAGCTAATCGTTATAGCTTAAAAACATGAAAGCAATGAAGTGAACAGAGTGGTAACGCGTACCTTTGTCTACTTGCTTCGGTAAGGGCAAACAAATCTATACTATGAATATGTAACGGTGGTGGAGACAGGCCAAAGAGGGCCTATTTTATTTCCTCTTATAGTATGTAATCGCAAATGTACTGGAATGTGCCACAAAATACTCGTAACCTTTAGCAACTAATAATTGGGCATAACATCTGATGGGAAACACTTGTGCATCCACAACACTCTCCACAACAATATTATTTCTGTGCTTTGGTGATGGTTTAAGAATTCTGAGTAGAAGAGCGAGCCAAGAGTTATGGTTACTCAGCAGAGCCAATATTTCTTGCACGGCAGATTCTAATGTCCTTCAAAATGTTGCCCACAAAACTAGCATGAAAAACTCAGGATAACTAGCCTTTATTCCAGACATATCAAAGTACATATAAGTATCTCTCCCTCACTGTACTCTTGAGTGGAATAGGTAAATAGTCCGTGAATCCCGAATCCTTGCAGGTTTAGGTGCAGTTCGTATACATATTTCGGAAGTGTAACGTTTTTTAGAGATACAAAAGATTACCAAAATGTCATAAAACGAAGATCACTGGAAGAAAGGAGGAACATCAAGATTTATAACATTTTCAGGAGAGCAAATTTAAAGTTCAAAACTAATTTATTAAATAACTGTGTTACAAATAAAGAATACCACCATACATTTTGAAAGGTGATTGATCTAGTAATCAGTATGTTCAATATAATAGCAATCCCATTATTTTATAGTTGTCGTAATCAACAAAGTCTGGATTAATGTTATAGAATTTGTGAAGAGAAGGAGGAATGTCACAAACTGAAAGCCACATTATTACTGCTATATGATATATTATTAATTATAAAGAAGTTATTATACTTATAACACAAGAGTCGCCCTCCGTGGTGTAATGGTTACCATGCTAACTTTATATACCCAAGGTCGTGGGTTCAAACCCGGCGGAGTACGATGGATTTTTTCGGGCGTAAAAATCCTTAGCATGGCTTCCTTCGGAAGGGAAGTAAAGCTGTGGGTCCCGTGTCGTAGATTTACAGCACGTAAAAGAACCTCAAGCCTGATAAAAGAGGCCTCTGAGCAAAATTAAGCAATGTTTCACGCCCAATATAGAATGGGACGCTAGAACCAAAGCAGTTGAAGAGCGTCTATAAATAACAGGCCATTTCCATTTTTTTATAACACAAGTTACTAATAGTTAAACAGTAAATTTAAATATTATATTATATTATTATTATTATTTTATGCAGTGTTAGGCCTAGCATTGTAATCAGTAATATTTCAGCTTTACTTTAACATCATCTTTTGCTTTTACTTTTATTATTGCAATATTCTCTGTATCTGTGGTTTGTCGTGCGCTGGCCTCTTTCTTCCTAGAATAAAATACTTTTGCCCTCTTCTTATACAATTGATTTGCCACATTTAAGCCTCTCATTTATTGGCTTCTATCCTTTATCTTAACACATTATTGGAAACGCAGACATTTCATTTTTTAACTTTTACTTCAAATTTATATTTACCACATTTGCTGAATGTGTCAGATCTTACTTAGTTAGCCAAATCAAATGTTGAAATGATTAGTAAAAATTATCCTGCAATATTCATTCATATGACACTTTAAGATATCATCAGTTATATACATTTCGTGCAATTTTATTATTCAGATATTCCGGTAAATAAAGTTTTGAACTATTTCTTGGACTGTAGTCACGCACTCTTCGCTTGAATGACCTAATGTGTTCAGTGCACTTTTGGCTTCATCAGAAACTTCTCTATGTAATTGCCATGTTTAACTCTCATGTCTCTTGGAGATTTGTTGGACGCCTTGAGAGCCTTTTGTAGTCTCTCAACGAAATCCCATTAAATGAAATGCATACCTTATAATAACATACTGGAATGTCTAATGCTGTCTTATCTCTTTCTACCCTTATCTTGCATGAATATGAGTAGTAATTGCTTCTTCTTCGTTTTCTTCTTCTTCTTCTGCTACCACTGCTACTACTACTACTACTACTACTACTACTACTACTACTACTACTACTACTACTACTACTACTACTACTTTTCGATTCCTTCTCTTTAAATTACTATCAATCGATATTAAACTGCATAAATAAGAATCCTGTTCATCCTTAGAATTCGTGCCATTGAAACTTCTGTTTCATTAGCAGACAGCCTCAACTTTCTCATTACATTTTGAGCGCCTCCAGATTTCTTTCTCCTCTTGTAAGACATGACACACGAATCACTTTCAGACATGTGACTTAATACAAATAAGATTAATATTACCACACAATCATGTACTACTATGAATAGGGTCAACAATGCAATGGTGTTCATTACTTGAAATCAAGCAGCGTTACCGAGTGAGCTATTAATTCATCACTGCCAATATAACAGCAAGAATGTTGCAGCTTCTTTTTGTGTTTGGTATGGACGTTCCCCGTTTTATCCCTGACAGTGAAATTTAAAATCAATATATTGTAGTAACTATGCATTTCATGTTTGATAATGGAAAACCTTCTTCTACTCACAACCTCCCAATTTGTACCATTATCTCAATTTAAGAAAAAAAAGTGATATTCCTCCTTCTATTCCTGAGGCCCTCAAATGCTTGGAGGGGACCAATATATCGTAACAACATACTATGGTAACAATATATACACATACACACACACACACACACACACACTTTTATCCTTGTTTAATGATCGAAGATACATACAACGTTTAGAGTTCGTTTCATTTGTTGATAATAGCTGTTGTCATTAATGGATGAGATTTTTCAAATATGGAGAGATTTGAATCCATATAACGTTGAGGACTGACCAGAGAGGCGAGCGACAGTGAAAGTGGCGAGACCCGTGTTACAACTGCGCGTTGCTCTTCACAGGTTAGAAAGTGCTGCGAGTGAAACCTTTGGACTTTTCTTGAAGTAATATATCACTTAAAATAGACACTATCAAATCGCGCGCGCGTGTTAGTGAGTGAGTGAGTGAGTGAGTGAGTGTGTGTGTGTGTGTGTGTGTATTTGTGAAGGTTGAAAAAATAGCAGATTGCAAACCCATTACTTCAAATTGAGATGGAAGACAAACGTTATTAAAGAGGTCATGTATGCCTAATTTATGAAAAATCCAGTGGGCATTGATTGTAATAAAATGCAGTTAAACAGTTAACGAGTTTCACCGCGACTCTGTGTCTGGTACTTAGCGTGGCATTGTCGAAACCCAGAGCTCCCAGTTTCGTTTCCCGGCTGGTGAATGGATTTTTTCTTTAGCCAGCATTATTCCTTATGCTGCCTTGAATCTCGTACTATGAATGAAAGTGTAAATATGTGTGTATGTGTGTGAATATAATGCAATTAACAAAAGTAATAACAACCTGAATTTGACAGTTAAAACGAGTAAATATCAATACCAATGAGAAATTGTTCCAAGGTTAAAAAGCCACCAACATGACCCGTGATGTTAGCGGCGGCCTTTAAATCGAGAAAAGACAAAAACGAATTTCATCGGATTACGAAATTATAAGTGTCATCTTTTACTCTCACTAGAATAGAGCATTTCAGGAAAAGGTATATTTTCAAGAAACTTTTGCGCCTGTCAGTAAACATCTTTTTGTATAATAAGAATCACCTGCATCCAAGAATTCCGCAAATGAATAGACCCACATATTTTCTTTTTATGTCAGCTTGCATGGTATGCAATGTGCATTTGGCTTACGAATGCGGAATTACTAATCATACTGGTTACTAGAAATGGAACGACAACATATTATTTAACTTCAAGGTCAATTCACGAACCGGTTTTGCGCCCTTGCATAAATTATTGCATTCATGATCAGTTACCTGCACAGACTTAGTATTACAGTAGACGAATGTATAAAACAGCTGGTATTCAAATGTTACGTAAAATCGTTATGGTTTTACATATACATGCAGAAAACCTCAAATAGCATAAAAATATAACTGCAGTTTTTCATTAGAACAGGATGTAATTAGCGGCCTATGATTATACCTACATACCTATTGGGTGTTCACAAAAGTCGTACAGCCCTGAAAATCTAAAATAGTATCACCTGTGTAATATTTATGATTGCTACTACTATAGCCACTCACAACAAAAATAATAATGATGATGATAATGATGATTATACTATACTACTACTACTGCTTCTACTAATACTACTACTACTACTGGCCGCGCCGTGGCCGTGTGGTTAGACCACTCGACTCTCACCTAGATGGTCGGGGTTCGATCCCAAGCGACCGCATGTGAGATTTGTGGTGGACAAAACGGCGCTGGGGCGGGTTTTCTCCCGGTACTCCGGTTTCCCCCGCCATCGCATTCCACCGGTGCTCCATCATCATTCATGTATCATCAGTGTCACCGCCTGCGGTGCCATTAGTAGTTAAAGCGGGCGTTAAACACTACCAAAAAAAAAACTACTACTGCTACTCCTACTACTACAGCTACTGCTACTGCTGCTGCCACCAATAATAATAATAATAATAAAGGCGTTCATTCTTTTACGAAACAAAGGGATTGTGTACGTAATTAAAGGAACAGTCAATTGAAAATTCTAAATTCCATATTTCTAAAGACAGAATTTTCAAATCGTGCACTCTATGTCTCTTATTTAAATAAGGTTATTCAAAATTTAAGCCATATACTGCCAACCATTACTTTATTCATTAAGAATTTAATTCTCTGTGTAGAATGCTCCTTGCAGAACAGTTTTTATGTTTCATGCATAATATTTGTGAATCTGGTTGTTAATGTAGAAAGAAGAGCAGTTTGGTCTGTATAATGAAAGCAAGTGACAGACTTTTTTTTTTGTATCTACAGTTTTTAAACATTGTTAATGCAAATATATCTTCAATAATTAGTGCCACATAAGTGTTCAACTAACACTTCGAAACACATACCAAATATAAGACATGTGTTCTAAACGTCATAGTAATGTGAACAAAATTGTTCTAAATAGAACTTTTATACGAATAAAAATGTAGTTTTGAGAAAATGAGAAAATAAGGATGCGCTCACAATTAGAACTGCATGTCAGCTCCTAAACATACAGTGCCGAACCGCTTCGTGCAACATCAGTCGGTAGTCGGCATACTTCGTAGCTTCCTAGCCAAGCCATACATACATCAGCTGTTCTGCCACCAGACGATTTATCTTCTTCTCATAAATGGAATAATCAGCAGCAGTCTTATGAAAGCAAATATATAAATAAGAACATTGAAAAGAATATCAATAAATATGCTATTCGAGACTGCTGTGTCTAGATAGAATGCTATGAATTCTTAAGATCATATACACTTGTATTCATTTAACATTTTACGTGTGTTCATTAGCTGATTTAATTACAAACTTAATCATTTGTCTTTTCAGAATAAATAACTTGAAGTTTTAGTATAAAAGGTTCATTTGCAACTACACTCAGAATTTGTAGAGGAAGGGAAATATTATATAAACAAATGTACCCACTATTGTAGTAAAAATGAAGCACTAATAACTTTTTATTTGCTCTCACTGAGCCTTTCTTGATGTTGGTGTGAAAACTTTTGCACTTAAGTTGGACTAAACCGTTGTTGATGGTCAAAATTAAATGGTTTTGAACTTGACGAATCGATTCTGATGGAGATATCTTTTGAACTTTCAGGCTTCTGTGCTTTTTTAATGTTTAAATCAGTCCATCAATTCATTCGAGCTGTTGATCATACTGCACCACATCCAAGATATTTCTAAAAAGTTACATTGTTTTAGCATTTTTGTGCTCTAAGTTTCCATTTGGTCATGATGTTTGTTGAACCTGTTAGCTACTGGTTTTTGTTTTAATGTCCTTAGGAGTTCTCTAAAATAAAATTATTTTCGTTATATTCTATATCATTCAGCTCTGGAGAACACCTGATTACTTTTCGCATTACAGCGAGTTGGCTTAGACATGAATGTAACGTATATTGCACTGCATATTAAATCAATCAATACTACAAATCAATCCATTCGTTATTTAAGCCAAACAACATTTAAAACATATACTTCTGTGTCTAAGGAATATTAACATAACAACTTTCATGTGATAACGGATATGAATATTTATTTTGTGATTCTGCAAATCTTCTGTATGCTGGATTTGTTTACTTCCTTAACTACCAGGTAACGCTTATTAATTGAATATTTATTTGAACTCTGTGAGCTCTTCATGCCTAATTAATAAGTTCTCCATGTAAGGAAAACACTTTCCAGTGACATTGCATTGCATTGATGTCGCAATTAAATTTGAGCTCCTGCAATAGTGAGAAAACTTTACAAGCTAAATGCCCACATTGTGAGGGACTTTTTCAAAATGAAAGAGGCGTGAATATTCACATTAGTCGCTCGCATTCACAAATACATAGAAACAGAATTCGAGAAAAATATAAGGATGTCCAAAATAATCAAATTAATACAAGTAATATTATTAAAAGTGATGAAAATGAACCTGTGAACCACAGTTCTATACATGAATCTAAAACACCAGATTCTCTGGATAAATTCAAAACAGAATTTTCTAAATGGCAAATTATGTTTTCAGATAACATTGAAGACGCTGTATTTGATTTAAATGTACAACATTTTATATCGGTTTTAGCAACAGCTATAAACTAACTATCTGGTCCTAAGCACCCGGTCACAGAATATTACGAAGCTAGGAAGAAAAATCGTTTAATAAGTAAGCAGAAATGTCATAAGAACTCAAGTAATCCAGAAAGAGCAAACAAAAGGGATAGTGAAAGAAGGAAAAATGAGTATACTTATGAATTAACACAATTTCTATTATATAATCAACGAAGGAAAGCTATTAGACGGGTTCTAGAAACAAAAAGCGAAATGCGTAAAATCGCAAAAGACGATATTCACAATTTTTTTACCAGAACATATTGTCAAGAAAATTCGTCTGAAGTGGCACAGTATCCACCCAAAATTACCGAAGTAGAACGTTGTGAACTGGACGACACATTTAATAACGGAATTTCTAAAAATGAAACAATCACAGCTACTCGACGTATTGCAGTTGACACAGCTCCTGGTCCCGATCGCGTGCTTATTAGAACCATAAAGGACGATACTGTCAGTGAAATAATAGCAAAGATTGCAACAGGAACGTTAAAGACCGGTAAGGTACCACCAAGCTTACAGAAAGCAAGAAAAATATTGCTTTTTAAAAATGGTGACACCAATAATATTTCTAACTGGCGTCCCATTACTACTTGCTCTGTCGTAAGACGGGTAATTGAACGAGCCTTGGATTATCGCCTTCGCACCTATGTTGAATTCAACAAATATCAGCATGGCTTTACCAACTACCGGATATACTAATCAATACATCAATAATTGGAGCAATCTTAAATAACGTTAAACAACATAAAGGTAACGTTACATTGACATTTTTGGATGTTACAAAAGCCTTCGATAACATTGGACACAATCACTTAAATAAGACACTAAGGTCCGAAGGAATCCCTACCAAGTTAGCGGATATAATAATAGCTTTGCAATCTGGGAACCATACACAAATTGAAACATCTCAAGGCAAAACAAAAACAATTGCTCTTTCAGGAGACGTCGTGCAGGGATCTCATCTTCCTCCGTGTTTATATAATCTTGCTACTAACCCTATTATCGATGAGCTATCAGAGGAGAGTGTAAGCGATCACTATGGCTTTAAACTCAGGTCAGATATGCCGGCTCTAACGATTTAGGGATTTGCCGATGATATAGACATCATTGGGAAAGATAAGGAAGCTGCTCTCGAATTAACACGCCTTGCAATACAGCAATTTGAAGAAATAGGGTTACGGGTCAACTCAAGAAAATACGCAGGATTTCACATCCAAAATGGAAATATAGTCAACACAACTCTAACAGTAGACCAGGCCTGCAAGTTTGAAACCATCGCACCAGGAGATTCAATAAAATATTTGGGCTTGACCTTCACCGACGTGCTGGATTTTGATAAGAATGCTGTAATTAAAAAACTTCACAACAAATTAGATATGCTAGTGTCCTCCCCTTTGCTTAAAGCTGAACAAAAATTTCAAGTTCTTAACTCTTCCATTTGTACATCCATAATTTACCCTTTCCAAACCACTAATCTGGCTAAAATACCCAACAAATTTCTTAATGACTGTGAGAAAAATATCAAAAGTTCCTTAAAAGAAATATTACAGCTACATATGGATGTACCGAATCACATACTATATTCTGACATGAAATGTAAAGGGCTTTGTCTCATCAAAGCAGCGTGGGAGGCATATCTGCAACACATAAACTCGTGCAAAACTTTAATTCAATCCTCCAATCCATACGTATAGACCACTCGAGACCTTAATGCTGAGATGAATAAATCCTTGAAGATTTCAAATTTAACAGAAGACGATTCAATGAAGTATCCCCGTACTGGACTGTTCGACGTATCAGGAGGACACTTCGAGAAAGAGAGGTAGAAAACTGGGCCAAACTTCCTCAGAAAGGATTCGGCGTGGAATTATTCAAAGAACACAAGCCAGAGAATTCATGGATTCAAAACCGTGATGGCCTAACATCAAGTGAATGGCGTGAATCTATAAAAATGACGGCTAATGTATCCGTCGTGCGTTCCATACCGGGCAGATCGCAAGACAACAGCCTCTGTCGGCGATGCCACACTTGCACACGTCTTCGGATCTTGCCCTCATGGAAAACTATTACGCAACTCGCTCAGTGATCGCCGACGAACTGCGAACGAACAGCTACAAAGTATTTGAAGAAGTCCATGACTGGAAACTAACGGTAGCACTAGACGAATTGACATGATTGCAATTCGAGAAGGCACTAAAATAGGATTTATCATCGGCCCTACCGTTAGGTTCGAAAAACTCAAAGGACAACTAGAAGACGTCGACAAAGAGAAAAGGGATTCTTATACACCCACAATCGCACACTTCAAGGCAAAATACGATCTGAATATAATTGGTCTGATGGTCGGAGCTCGGGGCACCATTCTTTTACATGTTTTCAAAACCTGGAAGAAGTTTGAACTGAAGAAGGGAAAAATAAAAGAAATTGCCATATCGGCAATAAGAGGTTCACTTTCTCTTCTTCGAAACCATTTGTATAACAACCATTTTTAGTATTTCCACGGTCTATATTTTTTTGATATAAATTATTTATTATATGTTAATTTTATATTATGTATGTTTAATAATCGTTTTGCTGCTTTTAGTTTCCTTTTCGATTGCTATAGAATGAAAACTGTAGATATTTCATTATCTTTGTAGAAGAGTTTCAAGTTTTGTTGTTGGTTTTTTCGTTTTTTTAGATAGTTAATTTATAATTTGTCTGCTTTACTCTGACCTTGTTGGCAGCCCATAAATATGGGGAGTTGTTATTGTTATTGTTTCAGTAAATAAATACATTTTATAAGAGAATCAGGATAACTACAAATATAAACATGTATTCCAATTTTACATTCAGCATATGATATGTCCCAACCACATTGTAATTTTTTTTAGTGCTGTAACGAAGTGATGTTAAGCTAATACCCCCACAACACTGTTTCACACAAATTTAATTAATACTTGTGTTTCTCGTACGCTGTTTCGTTCCTCCTATGTTCTTTAGTGGTTACGTAAGAACAATGCCATTTAACATGTGTTAAAATAACATCGAACCAGGCAACTTGAACAACACTTGCTATATGTGACATATTGTAGTATATTTAAGTATAATTTATTAGCTCTCCCCCCACCCCCCAGGCTATTACATACGAGTTGGTTCAATATAGGTGCAGAATTTTAACAGGAAAGCATTTAGCTTAAGAATTTGTGTTATTTTAGGAATAAATAACAGATTACCTTATTTAATTTTAATAACATTTCATGTAGTGAAAGTAAATCTAGTATGGAGATTATGATAAACAATACTTGATTAAATGCTTTCAGACAGTTCATTATTGACTGAGGTAATTAATAGTGGTATACTAGTAATAATTGTCAAACACGTTGTCAGACAGTAAAATTCTACAATCTTCAATATAACGTAAACCTGCATGCCCATCCGCCAGGGTGGTGGCGACAGATTGTCGGACACATGATCCGGCTGAACAAAGTAAGGGGACAGTTCCCCTAAGATGTGTGAGCTAGAGCCAGTTTCCAGATCAAGTTTTGGGAGTCGAAGTTGAAAAGCTGCATGAAGCAGACGTTTTTGTTACGCGAAGAGAGATGAGAACTTAAAGAATATGTGAAGTATCTCAGTATTGCGACAGCTCGAGTGTAATCGTTGTTTCACAAATTAGTAATACGTTATCCAAGGCACTTGCGTCCTACAAATTAGAAACTTCGTCGAGAAACAAGCAATTTATACATTCGCTATACAGGCTGTGGCGTGCTTCCTAGAGTTATTTCTTTTTGCTTCAATGTGTAGTTGGTGCAAACGCCCGTGTGAGAAGTTACTAAAAGCAATAACACATAATAAAACGTATTAACACGTGGTATTTTTGTAGTATCCCACTCCCTGAAAAACCAGAAGAGTGCCCATTGCTCGCGAGGGCCACAGCCGTGGAGATATGATTAATTAATTGAGTATCATCTGTGGGACTACCCTAGCTTCCGCGTTTTCTATTAATGGTGTTGTTTAGAGCTTTGAATTCATGTATTTAATGTGATAATTCATTACTTCGCCTGTAAGAAGCAAACATGTATTACTTCACACACAGTATGTTCAGTGGATACTGGTGCTGAGATTGAACTGGGTACTTTGAGTGATGAGGTTCAGAATATTTCTTATGTACATCCATAATATATATAGGCTTTATGAATTTTATTATTACCTAAAATATTGGGAATGTGCTGATATATAAAGGGTTGCCCCACTTAAGCTCGGATGCTTTTACTTATCTATGCTTTTTCATGGAAAAATACCCTTTCGCCACCGCCTATTGTGTTCAGTGTGATGTCCACAGGCTTTAGCTCACCTTACAATCAGGGAATCTCATCATACAAAATTAGGCCATAACATTCCTTTGATAGTAGGCTCCATTAATTGTTACATTGTTGGTAACTCTGCGAATGTAAAGCTTCCGTCGAGAGCAGTAACCTGCAACAGCCATGAATCCCTTGGAAAACGTTTCCTTGTTCTCTGTAATGAAGTTGGAGACCCCCCCCCCCGTTTGGTCCACTTGATGGTAATACATTTCCCGAGGTTTGTAATAATTTTAATTGTTTTCTGACTCGCGTGTTTCCCGGTAAACCAGAAGGTGACCCATATTACAAGTCCTTTAAGTTCCAGGATTTATAATATAGTAAATTATTATGGACAACTGTGATGATTGTAATTGTTTTCTCACAGAAACTGCGTGTAGGATAGGAGTTGGATAGATAGAGTCAGACTAAAAAGTTCAATGTCACAGCCGACAATTGAACCACGGAGCTCCCGGGCTCTAGGCGGTTGCTCTGCCACTGAGTTACCATGGCAACATGTCGGCATAGCATTGAATTCCTCAACTGATTTGCATGTTTCCCGGTAAACCAGAAAATGATCTCAAATTATGTTGAGATGATAACCCCAATGGCGACTTACAACGTTGCAAGTACTTTAAGTCCCAGGAATCATAGTATAGCCAACTATTAGGAAAAATTGTGACAATTTTAATTGTTTTCTCAAAGAAACTGTGTGTAGGACAGGAGTTGGATAAGTCAATCTGAGTCGTCATCTCAAAATAATTTAGGATCACCTTCTGGTTTACCGGGAAACATGCGAGTCAGTTGAGAAATTCAATGCTATGTCGGCATGTTGTCATGGCAGCTCAGTGGTAGAGCAACCGGATAGAGACCGGGAGATACGTGGTTCAATTCTCGGCTATGACATTGAATTTTTCACTCTGACTCTACCTTCCCAAGGTTTGTTTATCATCTATATAAACATACGAATATGCTTCATATAAAGAAACCACCTACTGCCACTTTTCATCTACCAGGTGATGTTCGTAGAGATTTCTTTTGTTGGTGAAGAGTTCTGATATGTCGCTCTTTCAAAACTCCTTAATCACCCATTCTTGACCCAAAATGCTGTGCATTACATGATAAACGGTCTCTTTAGATGCCCCACAAAAGCGACATTTGAAGCCTTTACGGTGTAAACCTTGCCTCAGACTGACCCAGTGGACTGCAGACATGCGTAGTGAGCTGTTTCCACTCTTAATATAAGTATTTTGACCAATGACAGGAATGGGAGGGCGATCCAAAGTCGTCCTGGCTTAAGTGGGGCAACCCTCCACAATAACACGGTTAACACATTTTAACAATGCAGTTAATACTGAGTGTGTGAGACAAAGGGCAATATATCAGATGCTTAAATTAGTGTGAAAATCAGCAAACAGAATAATGAAGATGCATTTATCAATTTATTAAACTGGATGATCTTGGCTTCAGGCACTGATTTTTCAACTTATATATACATTTGGCACCACATAACCATGTTTACATCGCACTTTTTGGGTTCAGTATTGCTACTGCTGCAATAACTTGGGATTACTTTTACATGTTACCAATTAACCGGCCCCAGTAGCCGTGGCCGTTGACGCGTTTGCATGTTGACGTTCTACCGTGAAAAGTTCACGGTTTCAAATCCCACTATGATCATGTATATTTTAGTGTCACGTGTCTCAGTATTTTTGTACTATCTAAGTCATTCTATCCTCCTAATGGACAAGTCGGTAATCCTGAACGTACACTGATATGATTATTACAGCAGATAAACTGCAATTTGCTAGTAGTACATTCTACCTTTAAATTTTTTAAAGTATGCGTTGTAATGTTGTTTTAAAGTTTTATGTGGTTATTTTGAAAGTGAGACATAGTTTGCTAATATGTTATCTCAAACTTTTTACTCTTTCTGAAATAATTTCTCTTTCAATAGCGCTAAAGTTTTCTAATCGCCATATTTTGCGCCGCAGGAAAAAAAATCGGATGTGTTCAGTTTACATGATTTTGATTTTCTCCACACGTTCTGCAAACAAATAATTCATACAAAAGACTGTTTAATCTAAAAATCTACAATATGCTAGTCAAGATAAACATTAGCAGAAATTGTCTTATTGCTTGCTTCCATATAGGTAGAAGGGAAATAAGGGAATACACTATGCTAAAGCGATAGTCAAATCTTCTAAAATCAGGTGGTTGTGTAAATCAAGCCGAGTTCGGTTTTGTTTTCATGACTTGCAGTAAAACAAGATGACTTCCCGTTTGAGAAAAGTTGAAGTAATTTAAAGCTGAATCCAATAACAAGCAATATGTTGGAAATGGTTAACTCTACAAAAATATGTATATGACATAAATTGTGCATTTTAACGGGATCTAAGTAAGTTTTAACACTCTCTTACGGTTTACCAGTCACACGAAAAACAGTCAGAACGAAGAGGCTGCAGTGGCTATTCCCGGATAATTCAAGCTACACATTTTGTTTGTCATGAAAATAACTTAAACATGTGGTATTTCGATAAAACTCCTCACAGCCATTTTTGAGAAATCAAAATTTTCGAAAAATGTTCCAACTAAAGGGTAGTTAAGGGTGGAAGATTTTACTGAAAATCTTCGTGTTGTATTCTTGCAGGATACTGAAATTAAATACCAAGCTTGATATTTAACCGACTTTTCATTTTTTAATTTTGCTGTCCATAGACAGACTGAGAGACAGTCACACGCGCGCGCGCTATCTTTTGTCTAAAAATGTTTTGTTTTGTTTTGTTTTTTATTTCGGCGGTTCTCAGAACATGTATTTTCTGTGAAATCTCGGTGACGAATTTTTGGATGAAATACAATACCTTCACTACATACTAGGTACATTGTACATACGTGCTAGAGAAAGTAAAAACACTGTCGAAATTTCCCAAACCTTTCTTCGGCACTTCCGGGAACAACTATGCTGCCCAGTGTCGGAATATGAAAACTTCAGGATAAGGGTTTTCTGGAGTACCTTTGGGGCCGATGACACTTTAAGCGCTGCTTAGCTACGTCTATTCTTGACTATAGATATATAAAGCTACACAACATTTAGACGAAATTTAACCGAACGATGTTTCAGTGCTTATAAACCAAGCTGGTTTCCAAGCGGCCCTATATATACGAGAATGGGAAAGGGTGGAAGAGTGCAGCACAGTACATAAAACAGTCAATATGTATGCAAAATGCAGGTAATATATTCTGAGCAGCAACAGTGTGGCTTGCGAGAGTGCAATACAGTACAACAAATATGCAAAATGTAGGTAATAAATGTATCAGAATAAGAATACTGCGAGAGATAGTACAACACATTTATGCAAATGTAGGTAATAAATGTATCAGAATTGGGAACAGTGCGAGAGTGCAATATATGTTGTATTCAGCAAGTATGCAAAATCTGGTTAATAAACATGTAAGAATAGCAACACTGCGAGAGTGCCATACAACACAACTTGTATGAAAGTGTAGATAATAAACCTACCGGAATTAGGAGCAACGCGAGAGTGCAATATGCGATGTATTCAACATATATGCAAAATGTAGTTGATAAACATATGAGAATTGCAAAATTGCGAGACTGCAATATAACCCAACATACGTATATGCAAAGCCAACAAGGTAAACCTCAAAGAGCCACGTGTTGATTATATAAGGGAGAAAGTTGTCTTTCTTGATATTATCTTTATTAGAACAGAACGAAGAAAAATAAACATGTATAGTGGTCAAACGTAATAGCAGACAAGGACGAAAGGTTTACAAAGAATACTAAACGCTGCCACTAAGGCCAAGGCAACATATTAACCAAAAGCACGTGCATGCATTATAGATATAACTTATCAAGTCAGGCAAGGGGAACGGTGTACCTCCTGAACCTGTTGGTTTGTGAGGTGTGACTGGTATCTAACGATTTAAAATAAATAAATGTGCATATAAACTTTTTCGATATTGTTTCCAGAATCTTCCAAATAATTGATGGTTTCTCAACTGCATTCGTGGAAAAATGTATCATTACCATCGGCTGGAGATCCATAATAAACAAAGGTTTTTCGTGGCTAGTAGACACCCCAGTTACCAAAGTCATGGTACCTGTTAGGTGACAACAAAGTATCAAGGGTTATTGCCATCATTATTATTCGTGAACTTGATACATACTGTTATAAAACTTGGCGTAAATCGTCTATTTATATAGGCGTCTTATTAGGAATATTGTCCTATACTCTCAAAAAAACTTTAGAACAATCAGCATTCTGTAGAAATCAATAAGTAAATTGACCAGCAGCTAAGGGCCACCAATATCCATTGCGCTCCAGGAAGAATAAAAAAGTAAATAAACGGCGACACCTAATCGCCAATAGGAAAAATAGGGGAAGGCATAATTGCATATTAGTGTAATTGCTTCCTCATTCTCACAAAAGCCTGAAACAGCCTATCTGTAAGAGATATGCTATATCTAATAAACACTACACCATTCATAGGTAACCGTCAATATTATACCGGATTCTTGCAGATATATATGGGGATTCTTATATAGTATCACAAGGAAGTCTTGGTACGTTATAATATATCTTTTCTTTTATATCTGAAATACTTTCTAACTCCATTAAAATCTCCCATCCAAACGTATCCAAGGAACACACCACTACCGAGTTTGGATAACCAGAATGAATCATATTGCTATCAAGAATTCAGTACATCACATTTAATAAAAATATAAAATAACAGGTAATCAAAACAGCACATTAGCTGCAACAAAATAAAACATGAATTCCATCTACTAATGCACCCAGATGCAAAAAAGTGGACGCCGTGCCTCGGGCTGCTGTTTTGACATTACTTGCTGCTGGCACATCATTGTTAGTTTGAATGTTTTGAACATTGTCATGTATACGCTGGTAAACCTAGAACGAAAATTAAGAAATCTATAAGTAATATCTGAAAGTAACAAAAGAAATATGATAGCGTATAGCATTATAATGGCGTTAAGTACAAGATTCCAGAGTCCACTGAAAGTTCACACGTTTAAAAAAATAATATTCTTATTTCAGAACAAAATGCGTGTTTAAACAAAACACGTGCTTAGGAGTTGGAGAACTCTTATAGGGCACATTGACTTATTGTTAACTATAACTACGGCATACGCAGCATGCAGGTAGCTTCTAAATTAAAAATAGGGCGCGTAATAGAGGTATAATCCCTCATAAAAGAACCTGGGGCTACGACTCCAAAGAATGAGTCGCGTACTTATTGTTGGTTCATCCCTAATCAGTGGAAGGTCAGTGCACTTGTCTACCAAAGCAGCAAGGGACCGACATGCTTTTGATTTATGCAATGTTCTAGTTGCATTTTAAGGTCATTAAACTATAGGAGAGTGATTTGCATTCATAGAAACGTAATTTAAGAAACTATGTATTTTCTACAATCACTTGTTATAATTTAAACGGAAATCAAGAAGAAAATACTGCGCAGTTTTGGCAAAGGGAATTTATACAATCGAAATATGTTGGACAATGGGCTCTTGCTAAAATAATTAAGAGTGATAACTGCTGCTAGAACTGTTTTTAGCAATTGTCACAGCGAAATCATTGTGTTTAAATAGTATAAAATTAAATTAGATAAGGTTCATATCGATCTTTCACCCTTGGCAAACATATTCTATCAACAAAACTTATGATAATGATGGCGGTAGTAATGGAACTTGTTTAAGAGCACAGTACTTCAGGGTTCAATAGTACCATAACTGGTAACAGCATGTTTTACTTTCTAGGATTGCACCAGTGGGAGCAATATAACGTATCTGACAGACGAAAAAGCAATGTTTAGCTTATAGTTGGTTATAATCAGGTATTGAATTACAAGTGAATATTAGGCCTGTGAAACGAGGGAGTTTCAGTTAGCTAAACAATAGGAAGAGACGAGGACAGAGGATACTCTGGGAGTCGGAACCAGGACCAATGACAGGTTCCAGATTTAAGCACCCCGACAGTCGTCCATGGGCAGACCGGGGCTCCCACTCCACATAGGGTCAAACGTCCCCGCAGATGCGGTCGTCATCCCGGAAATCAGCCGAAGTCGGGGGACGCAGATAGGCATTTTGAGCATTCTTTTACCCTGCCACGCCGCACCGGTCACCAACGCCGACACTTTCAAACCGGAAAGAATCCAACGGATGAAGGATGAATAAAATTACAATGGTAACGACATGGAGGGACAGACAATGCGGAGGATGAAAGAAACCTACCCAGCATTCGTTCGGCAACCCCGGGAAATCCCCTCCCCAAAAAAAAAAAAAAAAAAAAAAATCGTGGGTCAGATGGTCCAGCCACGGGAAGCGAACCCGCGACCTCCCGAGTGCGGGCTACAGACGAAACCACCTGTGCTGTCCCTCTCGGATAACTAAATGATTCTACCGCATAATTTTCGAATATTTATTTATTTATTGAAACAACAACATCCCGTATTTACGGGCTGCCAACAAGGACAGAATAAAACAGACAAATTACAAATTAACTATCTAAATGAAGAAAGAGAACTTGAAACTCTTTTATAAAGATAATGTAATATTGACAGTTTTCATTGGTATAGCAATCGAAAAGGAAACTAAAATGTGCAAAAGGCCTATTAAACATAATATAACATTGACATACAATAAATAATTTATAGCAAAGGAATATAAATCGTGAAAATACTAAAAATGGTTATTATACAAATTATTTTGAATAGGAGAAATTGAACATCTTATAACACATGCGGCAATTTCTTTGTTCTTTCCTTCTTCATTCCAAACTTTTACTAGGTATTGAACAAATGTAAAATATGGTGCCCTGAGCTCCGATCATCAGACCAATTACCTCTATGGTATTTAGATCGTATTTTGCCTTGAAGTGAAACTGTAACATTCAGAAGCATAACCAATTACGGATATATTAATTATTTATATAATATTTGTTTATTCCCATGTATAAACGCCTGTTTCAAGAAGTCTTTGCGAATGCAGGATTTGACGAGCAGAGGGTTGAAGCCAGGCAGAATCTCTTTGTTTAAGCTAAAGGAAAGTGTTTACAACGTCGACTAGCGGATCTCCCCTACCCCCGAAATTGCATAGTGCATTTTAAGTATCCAGGAAAGAGGTGTATGTTTGCTACCTGGACAGACAGGAGTTGAGATGTGACGTGCTAAGAGTCCGGTTGGATACGCGAAGTGTGAAAGAGTGAATGTGCTAGTGTCGCGCAGTAATAACATAAGTCCGAATAGCCCTGCATCTTAGAAATATTGTAAGCTCAGTGCTTGTACCAATGAGTATGCTACTCGACGATGAGCTCTATTTTCAGCTAAATGAGGTACTATATGTGGCAGTTCTGTGTTATGTGTTATTTTAAGTTAATTTAATGTGTATTCCCATTTGGTTCCCCACTGGGTGAGTCCCCCCAGGGGCCTACTACGGTAGGTACGGGTTTGGCGCACCCGGGGGTTCCCGAGCCACTCACCGCCATCTCATCATCCCCATCGCCACCAACTGAGCCACGTTTTGTGTTTGTGTGCATATTTGTTTGTCTGTTTTGTGGGAGCGAATTTACTCGCCTCATCTTCTTCCCCTTCTAGGACTATTCTTTACATATTTAGTTTTAAGGCTTTAGATTTATTAATTCCTGCCTCACCAACAGGGATCTTTATTCTATCTTCGTGGTTCCTGCTCCACGGTTCCAGCGCGGCTTCCAACATGTGTGCTTTTCGGAGGTTTCAGGCTTGAGGGTTGAGTGGACCCTTCCTACTGCCCCTATGTGTAAGCCTTAGGTGCGGAGCCTGTCCATACCGTTATGTGCACCCACGTATCTTCCTTGGGGGCCCGGTCCGTTTTAATT
This sequence comes from Hymenopus coronatus, assembly GCA_030762935.1. Taxonomy (NCBI): domain Eukaryota; kingdom Metazoa; phylum Arthropoda; class Insecta; order Mantodea; family Hymenopodidae; genus Hymenopus; species Hymenopus coronatus. Next base: position 346,703,623 of record CM060900.1, read on the forward strand.
TCCCGACGAACGCTGTTCGTTGGGTTAGAATCACCGTGTCGTGTAATCACCCGGTGTAATCAACTACAAGTCCCCTGAATCCACGTCTGCTTTATTGCGCAGCATTGCCTAAAGTGGGGAGCCACAGGTGGTTATACCTGTGGTAGGGGCTTAAAGCCGGGTTGTACATGGTGAAGGGCTTACCCGTATGGACCAGCAGTGGTGGCTGGAGGGTAACTCCTTCTGTGGTATTCCTTGAGATCGGTCTGGTAGGGGTCTACCAGGCGGCACAGACCGGAAAATATTTTGGTGTCTTTTCTCTCTACCCCCGGATGGCAGGCTGACGCCGACGGTTCCGGAAGGGGGTCTTTCCATTATGTTATCTCCGCGCAAAACCTATTCTTTTGACAGCTTTATAGTTGTGACCTTGGCCTGCGAAAACAAAACAATGCGAGATATTAGTCCCTTCTATATCCAACGAGAAATTGACCGGATTTGCGGTGTTAGGTTCGTACCCCATAACGGTGGCTCCGCACAAGTCTTTGAACACTTGTAGAGGCGTGGTGACCGCTGCCTGCTTAGACAGTCTTTCAGATGCAGACATTGTTTCCAATCTCTCCAAACAGGGTGTATGTCTTCTAGGTAAACGTGATGGTCAGTCGGTTGCGTTGCGAACGGTATTCCTAACGTTCAAAGGCACCACCTTACCTGAGGCACTTTACTGTGGTTATGAACGCGCTGCTGTGAGACCGTATGTACCGAATCCCATGCGTTGTTTTCGGTGTCAGAAATTCGGCCATACCCAATGTCGGTGCACCTTCGACACTACATGTGAACATTGCGGCCAACCAGCTCATGGAGAAACTGCTTTTACTCGGGACCCTTGCTGCGTCCTATGTAAAGGGAACCATCCATCCAGCTCCCGGCAGTGTCCGCGCTTTCTCGAGAAAAAAGCCATTCAGGAGTTGCGGGTTAAGGAACGCCTAACTTTTCCTGAAGCCCGGCGTCGCTTCCAACTATTGCAGTTTGCGACCATCTCGGGCTACGCATCAGCGCTCCGCCGCACTCCTGCTTCCTCAGTGGCACTACAAATCGCGCCCGTAGCCGACGGGTGTACGCAAACAGAGCAGTCGCCGAGCAAAACAACCTTACAGTCAACATCCATAGCACCCACTGCCTCAAGGTCTATTTCTTCAGAACCTGCTCGTAAGCCGCTAGTTCGACCGACACCATCTGTCGCTGCGCCTCATGAGCACAGTCGTAAAAACTCAAGGCTACTGATAAGCCTTCCAAGTCCCGTTCTCGTTCTACGAGCCGTAGGGGATAGCGGCGACGAAAGTGGCTATACTCTTGTGGGTCCAAAGAGTGTAAAGGACAAGTAACGCCCACCTTAACATCATCTACTTCGTTTCCACCATTCGTTTGCATCCCAGCTGCACACGCATATTATGATTATTCGGTAAGCTTTCACGCCTCTAACTGTGCTCCATGGCTCTCCTGACGTGGAATATCCGTGCTATCCGTACTCATTGGGCTCAATTGCAGCTGTTACTACGGTCCTATAACCCTCGGGTACTGTGTTTGCAGAAGACAAAACTTCGCACCCACGATGCATTTGCCCTGCACCAATACCTTCCCATGCGGTTTGATGTTACACCGGAGGAGGGCTCTCCTGCTTATGGGGGTGTTATGATCCTCACGCGCAATGACATCTGCGGTCAGCCAGTCTCGCTTACTACTACCTTGCTAGCTGTTGCTATCCGACTTACTCTTCCTGGTTTCTCCTTTACTGTATGTAATGTCTACGTTCCGCCTTCATCTATCCTCTGCGCTACTGACATGCTCCATCTTTTGTCACAGCTCCCAGCACCTTTTCTTCTGCTGGGTGATTTTAATGCCCACCATCCCCTATGGGGTTCTCCTAGGGCCTGCGCGCGGGGGACTGTTCTTTCTGACCTTTTCGTTCAAAATAGTCTCTCTGTTCTGAACGCCGGTGAACCTACTTTCATTTCCGATTCTTCTGCCACGCTCTCGCACCTGAACCTTTCCTTTTGCTCTGCACAGCTTGCTCACCACTTTCAGTGGAACGTAGTATCAGACACTCATTCTAGTGATCATTGCCCTTGTGGCATTACTCTTATATCACACCATATTTCCTCCTCGCGTGCTAGTTCTTGGCAGCTGTCTAAGTCGAATTGGATTCTCTTTTCCGCTCTGGCTGTTTTCAGCGACCGCCAGTTCGACTCAGTTGATCAGATGGTCGAGCATTTCAACTCTGTCGTGATCTCCGCTGCCGAGCAATCAATACCGCGGTCGTCTGCCTACCCTAGACGATTACCGGTGCCTTGGTGGACTGCCGTGTGCCTCGATGCCATTTGTGCTCGTAGGAGGGCTCTTAGGGTATTTCGCCATCACCCTACGCTGGAGCATTTAATCAATTTTAAAACAAACACGCGCACGGGCACGCCGAATTATTCAGGATAGCAAAAGAGCTTCATGGAATTCGTTTGTGTCTACCTTTAATCGCACAACACCTTCATCCGTTGTGTGGGAGAAGCTCCACCTTGTTGCCGGTAAGCAGACTGGTACTTCGATACTGGGGCTACTCGTGGGCACCGACACCGTAGTTGATCTGATTGCTGTTGCAGACGTCCTTGGTAGCATTTTCGCAAATATCTCCAGTTCCGCCAATTATCACACGGCGTTCCGTGCCATTAAGGGGGAGGTGTAGTCTCAGATTCTCTCTTTCCGGTCCTCTGACACCGAGTGCTATAACACACTTTTTAGCATGCGAGAGCTGGTTGCCTCATTAGCATCTTCTCGGCACTCCGCCCCAGGCCCTGATAGTATCCACATCGCAATGCTGCAGCACCTCTCTTCTGATGGTAAACTCTATCTCCTGAGCCTATATAACCGTGTTTGGCAACAGGGTGTGTTTCCTGCGGCTTGGCGTGAAGCCACCGTTGTTCCAATTTTAAAACCGGGAAAGGATCGTAGACTTCCTTCCAGTTACTGTCCTATCCCCCTCACCAGTGCTGTTTGCAAGGTGATGGAGCGCATGATCAATGGACGGTTACGATGGTGGCTCGAGTCTGAGAAACTGCTCTGCAATATCCAGTGCGGCTTTCGCCGATACCGCTCCACAACTGACCATCTCGTCTCCCTCTCCACGCACACCCTGAATGGATTTCTACGCAAGTGCCAAACTGTGGCCATATTTTTCGATCTAGAGAGCTTATGACACGTGCTGGAGGACTGATTTGTTACGCATCTTGCAATAGTGGGGCTGCCGTGGCCGCCTTCCAGTGTTCCTCCGGAAGTTCATGATGTACAGGGTATTTCGTGTGCGTGTGGGTTCTGTTTGCTCTCGCGTTTTTAATCCGGAGAACGGAGTACCTTAAGGGTCGGTACTCAGCGTCACTCTCTTTACTGTCGCCATCAATCCCATTGTCAAGTGTGTTCCTGCAGGTTTAGCCTCCTCTTTGTACGTGGACGATTTTGCAATTTATTGCAGCTCTCGGCGCACTTGCCTTTTGGAGCGTCGCCTGCAGGCATGTCTTGATCGTATACACGCCTGGAGTGTTGAAAATGGTGTCCGTTTTTCTTCTGAGAAGATAGTTTGTGTAAACTTCTGGCACGGAAACGTTACGATCCGCCTTCTCTACACCTTGGGCCGGAACCGCTACCCTTCGCCGAAACGGTGAAGTTTCTCGGCCTGGTGTTCGACAGAAAGCTTAGCTGGTCGTCCCATATCTCTTCTCTGAAGGCTAGATGTGATCGTGCACTTAATATTATCCGTGTTTTATGTAGCACATCCTGGGGAGCAGATCGCACCGTGCTATTACAGCTTTGCCGTTCGCTTGTTCGCTCTAAACTTGATTACGGGTGCATTGTGTACTCTTCGGCCTGGCCTTCGGTTTTACGACTTTTAAACCCAGTTCACCACCAAGGGTTTCGTCTGGCACTGGGTGCGTTTCCGACTAGCCCGGTCATTTGCTTGTCTGTGGAGGCTGCTGAACCTCAGCTGTCTCATAGGCGTGACCTACATCTTTGCATCTATGCTATCCGCCTCTTTGCCTTGCCAAATCACCCGTCTTTGAGGTTATTTTTTGACGAGTCTCTTGACCGTCAATATGCTGTCAGCGCGGTTGCCTTGCTTCCCGCAGGAGTTCGTTTTCGTCTGCTTCTTCGGCTCTTGGATGTTAGCCTACCGCCTGTGTTTCCACTGGGGGAATGTTCCTTCCCCCCTTGGTTACGTTGCGACACCCAGTTCCACCTTGGGTTGGCATCCATGCGAAATTGACGACTCCACCTTCAGTCTTCCGCTCCGCATTTTTAGAATACAGGCCGAATTTCCCAACCATTGTTTTCTTTACACGGATGGTTCCAAGGAAGACCGTGATGTGGGATGTGCTTTCGTTTTTAATTCGCGGAGTTACACATTTCATCTTTTGGGGCAATGTTCGACTGTTACCGCCGAATTTTTTAGTATCTATCAGGCTCTTGTTTTTATCCGGGGACTGGATTTAAGGCAGTTTGTTATTTGTAGCGACTCCCTCAGTGCACTACAGGGTCTGCGTGAGCTGTATCCATGCCATCCCTTGATACAGCGTATTCAGGATCACCTGCAGTCGCTCGCTGACGCTGGCGTCAGCGTGTCATTTGTTTAGGTTCCTGGTACGTAGGTGTGCGCGGAAACGAACAAGCGGACACAGCTGCCAGGTCCGCAATTTTATTGACTAATTTTTTAATCACCACTGTTCCTCCAGCTGATGTTCGTGTTCACCTGCGCCGGGCCATTCTTTCGCGCTGGTTCGCGGAATGGTCCGGGGTACGTGACAACAAACTGAGAGCGGTAAAGTCCCTTCCTGTCCCCTGGCCTACCTCCTCACGTGCATGTCGCCGCGATGAGGTCGTTTTAGCGCGATTGCGTATTGGGCATTGCCGTTTTAGCCACCAGCATATTTTACGTAGGGAACCCGCACCTCAATGTGCTTCGTGTAACGAGCCTTTGACGGTGCATCATGTTTTATTGGAGTCCTACCTTTTTACTGTGCTGCGTGCGTCCCTATGTCTGCCTACTGACATCCCCACCCTTCTGGGCGACAACCCTGTTTCTTGCGAGGGACTTTTTAATTTTCTCCGCCGCTGCGGGATATACAGTAGGGTTTAATTTTATCTCGGGGTTTTACATTTTACCGACTTGTGTTTTTAGTCCCTCGGTTTTAGTCTGGCTTTGGTAGCCTTTTTATTCTCTCTGGTTTTAACCCTTGTGTGGTACTTCTGTGTTAGTGGTTTTTATGGCTTTTAACTTTTAGCTCCTTTGTTTACCCCAGGGAGCTAATAACCAATGTAGTAGGGCGCCCTAAAGACATACTACAACTACTACTACTACACTGGGTGAGTTAAACAAAAAAAAAAAAAAAAAAAAAAAAAATGCTCTACCATTGACTCCGAACCAAACTTCCTGAGTGGCCGAAGGCAACCAGTGTATCAGTGGCGGACTGTAACGTCAACCGGGTAGTACGTCACTCTGAGGACTTGTGATCTTGACGTGTGCACACACACACACACACACACACACACACACACACACACACACACACACAATGTCGCAGAAGTATGGGAGTTTACAGATTTTTCAAATTGATGATAGGGTCGATGATAAATCCTATTTTTATGTATTCTCGAGTTGCAAAAATGCATCAATTCGTCTTGTGCTTGTTAGGTAGCGTTTAACGCCCGCTTTTACTACTTGTGGCACCGCAGGCGATGACACTGGTGATGCATGAAATGAAGATGAAGCACCGGTGGAATGCGATGGCGGGGTAAACCGGAGAACCCGTAGAAAACCCGCCCATACACCGCTTTGTCCACCACAAATCTCACATGCGGTCGCTTGGGATCGAACCCAGGCCGTCTAGGTGAGAGGCTATGGTTTAACCATTCGGCCATTGCGCTGCCCGTCTTGTGCTACCGTTATTTTCCAGTCCGTGGACTTCTTCGAAGACTTTATAGCTGTTCGTTCGCAGTTTGTCGACGATCATTGAGCGAATTTTATGATTGCGAGCGTTGCGTAATAATTCTCCATGAGGGCAAGATTCTAAGACGTGTGCAAGTGATTCTATCTCTCTGTGCTATCGCCAACAAAAGATTTTGTCTTGCGATCTACTCGGTATGGAACGCACGGCTATACATTAGCTGTCATTTTTATAGATTCATGCCATTCACTTAATGTTAGGCCATCACGGTTTCGAATCCATGAATTCGCTGGCTTGTATTCTTTGAATAATTCGACGCCGAGTCCATTCTGAGGAAGTTTGTCCCAGGCGTCTACTTGTCTTTCTCGAAGTGTCCTCCTGATACGTCGAAAGTCAAACGGTCCAGTGCGTGGATTCTGCATTGAATCGTCTTCTGTTACATTTAAAATCTTCAAGGATTTATTCATCTCAGCAGTAAGGTCTCTAGAAGTCTCTTCGTATGGATTGGAGGACAGAATTAAAGCTTTGCACGAATTTATATGTTGCAGATATGCTTCCCACGCTGCTTTGAAGAGACCGAGCCTTTTACATTTCATGTCAGAATATAACGTGTGATCTGGTATGTTCATAGGTAATTGTAATATTTATTTTAAGGAACTTTTGATAATTTTGTCACAGTCATTAAGACATTTTTTTGGTATTTTAGCCGCATCAGTAATTTGGAAAGGGTAAATTACGGATGTAATTAAGAACCTGAAATGTTTGTTCAGCTTTAAGCAAATTGGATGACACTAACAGATCTAATATGCTGTGAAGTTGTTTTAACTACACAATTCTTATCAAAATCGGTGAAGGTTATGCCCAAGTATTTTATTGAACCTCCTGACGCGATGGTTTCAATCTTGCAGGCCTGGTTTACTGTTAAAGTTGTGTTGACTATATTTCCATTTTGAATGTGAAGTCCTGTGCATTTCCTTGGGTTAACCTGTAACTCTATCTATTCAAATTGCTGCATTGCAAGACGTGTTAAATCGAGAGTGGTTTCCTTATCTTTCCCGATTATGACTCTATTATCGTCAAATCCCAAAATGGTTAGAGTCGGCATATCTGACATGAGTTTTAAGTCATAGTGATTGCTTATACTCTCCTCTGATAGCTCATCGATAATACGGTTAGTAGCAAGATTATATAAACACGGAGGAAGATGAGATCCCTGCACGACGTCTCCTGAAAGAGCAATTGTTTTTGTTTTGCGTTGAGATGTTTCAATTTGTATATGGTTCCCAGATTGCAAAGCTATTATTATATCCGTTTACTTGGAAGGACTTCCTCTGGACCTTAGTGTCTTATTTAAGTGATTGTGCCCAATGTTATCGAAGGCTCTTGTAACATCAAAAAATGTCAATGTAACGTTAGCTTTATGTTGTTTAACGTTATTTAAGATTGCTCCGATTATTAATGTATTGATTAGTGTACCAGGTAGGTTGGTTAAGCCAGGCTGATATTTGTGAAATTCAAAATATGTGTCAAGGCGAATCTAAGGCTCGTTCAATTACACGTCTCACGACAGAGCAAATAGTAATGGGATGCCAGTTAGAAATAGTATTGTGGTCACCATTTTTAAAAAGCAATATCGTTCTTGCTTTCTGTAAGTATATTGGTAGTCTACCAGTCTTTAAAATTCTTGACGCAGTCTTTGCTATTATTTCATTAACAATATGGTCCTTTATGGTTCTAATATGCTCGCGATCGTGACCAGGAACTGTGTCAACTGTGGAGTAGCTGTGATTATTTCATTTTTAAAAAATTCGTTATTAAATGTGTTGTTTAGTTCACAACGTTCTACTTCAGTAACTTTGGGTGGATAGTGTGCCCTTTCAGTTGAATTTTCTTGAGAATATATTCTGGTGAAAAACATTGTGAATATCATCCTTTGCGATTTTAGATATTTCACTGTTTGTTTCTAGAACCTGTCTAATAGATTTCCTTCGTTGATTATAAAATTGGAATTGTGTTAGCTCATAATTATACTTATATTTCCTTTTCTCACTATCCCTTTTCTTTGCTCTTTCTGGATTACTTGAGTTTGTATTGCGTTTCTGCTTATTTTTTACACGATTTTTCTTCCTAACTTCAGAATATTTTGCGGTTCGATGTTTAGGACCAGGCAGATAGCTTATGACAGATGCTAAAAACGATATAAAATTTTGTACACTTAAATCAAATACAGCGTCTTCAATGTTGTCTGACAGCATAATTTGCCATCTAGAAAGTTCTGTTTTGAATTTATCCAGAGAATTTGGTGTTTTAGATCAAGGTATAGAATTGTGGTTGACAGGTTTATTTTCGTCCCTTTTATTAATATTACTTGGATTATTTGTATTGTTTTGGACATCCTTATAATTTTCTCGAATTTTGTTTCTATGCATTTGTGGATGCAAGCCACTAATGAGAATATTCACACCTCTTTCACTTTGAAAACAAATCCCTCAAAAAGTGAGCATTTACCATGTAAAGTTTTATCACTATTGCAGGAGCTCAGATTTAATTGTAACATCAATGCAATGCAATGCAAGGTCACGTGAAAGTTTTTCTTTACACGGAGAAGTTATAAATTAGGAATGAAAAGCATCTCAGATTTTAAGTGAATATTCAAGTAATAAGCATTACCTGGTGGTTCAGGAGATAAACAAATCCAACATCCCGAAGATTTGTAGATTCACAAAATAAATATTAATAACTGTTATCACATGAATTTTGTTATTCTATTTCCACACGCAGAGAAGTATACATTTTAAATGTTGTTTGGCTTAAATAACGAATGGATTGATTTGTAGTATGGCAGTATGATATTAGAATACATTCATGTCTAAGCCACCTTCTTCATCTCTAAGAACCTTCTTCCTCTGGGTGGGATTCGTAAAGAAGGGGGGGGCGGGAAACAAGGAAATGTGTCGGTATTTCAGCATGCGAGGTCAACGTTAGAAGGCGCTCTACCAAACAGCTAAAGTGGTGGTATTGAGCTTTGGATTTACACCAATCTAAATACATTTGACACTCGGGAGTCTAGGTATTAGATAATTCAAAGAGGCGCTAGAAATATCCCCTGTGCAGAACTTAAACCATCTACAAGGAACAGGGACCATGAATCGAATATTGTGGTTTTATTCTTGTGCAGTAAGTGTTTAAAGGAGTATAGATTATTAAGTAGGTTCCATAGTGTGTGTTATGAGTTGAATTAAGAACAACATACTACTGCTTCCTTCAACCGGGAACGATTTATGCTTATCATTTGTTCTTCCTTACTCCTTGGAAAATATGAAATAACCCTTATTTAACGTCCAGAAGCTTCACTTGAAGCCGAGAACCAAACTGGAATGCAATTTCATAAACCAACACTCCAACTGTTACTCCAAAGAAGTAGCATACTAAGTGCTCTGAATTCCTTATTGTTCGTTTTAAATTTGTAGGGTGAAATTAGAGGACCTTAATATAATGTAATAGTTATCACTTTGTGTTGGCGACAAGACTGGTGAGCTACCTTTTAATGAATCAGAACGAGATATCACACAAATATATTTATTATTATTATTATTATTATTATTATTATTATTATTATTACATATATTATGAACAGAAACACTAAATAAAATATCCATTTAATAATAATAACAATAACAATAATAATAATAATAATAATAATAATAATAATAATAATAATAATAATAATAATAATAAGGGTTATTTGTGTGTCAAAGTACTTATATAACAAAAGGATAAAGAACGAACAAATATGTACTTCTAAAAGGAATGGGAGTACATTGTTTAGCAGAAAAAATATAAATCCTATGCGGAACTTAAAACACTCTTCTCTGCGGAGTTAAGCTTTAACGCTCTGCTTTACACCAAATCGGACAGTACTACAATCGTGTTTATTTTTGCATCTAATGTATCTGGTGCCCCCATTCTCCTCTGTTACACTTCCGCCGAAAGATTGAACAAAGCATATGGAACAGCTGTGCGTGTTACTGCCCGGTTTACCTTTGAGAGACAATATAAATATAGTACCTAATAGGGTTACAATTGGATACATCTTATCAAATGAAATCAAAGTAAACCCTTCTGTTTTATATATGGGACACACTTTACATTCCTGGAGAAAGTGCACTTATATACATAGTATATCAGATAATATATTTGTTGAGCAAACACAACAAGCCCAGAAGCTGTAGTTCATACTGTTCCATATGACATTTTGTATTATTTATCTCAATATCATTAATTTATTAATTATTTCAAATAGTTAATTTCACATTATTACATGCGCAAGTGAAAAATAATTTTTTCGGTTCCACTGAGTCGTTTCCACTGAATTTTCACAAACGCGAAAAATGCGTTATTTTTCTCAGCACTATTGTGGTTGAAGGTTCCAACATAGGAAACCCTGTGCGATCATAAATAATTTTAACATTTGTTTTCAGAGTATTGTAGGGGCTATCTGAATATCATTCGGGCCCTATGCTTTACACTTATTTTCTTCCGTATGGGGTTCGAATACTACTTGAGCTAAGGCAGAGTCCACCTTTTCTTGATAACCAATGCGTACTTGTGTTTCATTGGACATTTTCAGACAAATAGTTAACTGAGCCAAATAAATTAATCTTTGGTATCTTCTATGAAAATCCATGCAAATAAGAATTGTGCCCAAAATCAACAACTGACACTTCCTGTGAAAAACAGAGTCCATTTAGCTCAAATTATAATATATTTGGGGAAGACACGTCCATAAACTTGCCATCAGCGGCTTTCAACATTAAAGATTCGCACACGGAAATTCTGGAGAATGTGGACACCAAAAATGAGTCATTCCTAGATTCCATGTGTTGGTCTAAGAGCTTCGTATATCTTCGTATAACCTGTGCCCACACGGCCCATGACGTTACGGTGGCCGAGAGGTTAAGAAGGCCTTGCTTCCACCCATAAGTTAATGGGTTCAAATCTCGCGCTGCTTTTCTTTTTTTATGTATTTTAATTTTATGACTGGATGTGAAGAAGATAATGTTTGTGCCTGATGCGTTTGCGCACCATTATGGTTTCGTGTGCAGCATATTTTTGTTCGGTAGAATAAACCCTCAAAGAAGCATCATAATAACTATCATACGAGGGTCGGCTGATAGGTCCCGGGCCTCGCACAGATATGGCGCCACTAGTCCTGTTAGACGGTAGCAGCGTATAACTTAACTGTAGACTAGTCTATATCCATAGTTACAGGCCAATAGCTTGTTTAGTTTTCGAATGACAGCATTTTAAATAAGGCACGAAAATGGAGGATTTGGAAAAACGAGCAGTGATTAAATACTTCCATTTGAAAGGCTTAACGCCTAAAGAAATCAAATTGAGCCTCTGCCCTTTCATATTCAATGATTAAGGGTGGGTTGCAGAGTTTAAAATGGGACGTAAGAGCACTATTGTTGAGTCTCGCTCTGGAGGCCCTATAGAAGTGACAACTTCAGAGATCATTAAAAAAGTTCATCGCTTAGTTCTTGAAGATCGCAGATTAAAGTTGTTTGAGATACCAGCGACTCTAAACATATCGAAAGAACGTGCAGGTAATATTTTAAGTAATGTTTTGGGCCTTCACAAGATGTTGTGCAAAATGGGTGCCGCGTTTTTTGGCACCTGATCACAAATTGCAAAGAAAAACTGTTTTTGTTAAGAATGTGGAGCTCTACCGTAAAAATCCCAGTGAATTTTTGAGACGGCTTATTACCATGAATGAAACTTGAATATAGCACCACAATCCAGAAAGTAAATCACAGTCAAAACAGTGGGTTGCTTCGGGTGTACCAACTCCAAAGAAGGCAATGTAAATTTCGTCAGCTAACAAGGTTATTACGAGTGTTTTCTGGGATGCACAGAGAATTACTTTAACTAATTACTTGGAAAATGGTAAAAGTATCACTGGTGACTACTACGCAAGCTTACTGCAACGTTTGAGTGATGAAGTGAAAAGAAAAAGACCACATTTGGCACGGACAAAAAAAAAAAAAAAAAAAAAAAGAATCTTGTTTCATCATGACAAAGCTACCGCCCATCGTTCAGTCATTACAACGAGAAAAATGTGCGAATTAAACTTGGAATTGCTTGAACATCCCCCCTATTCTCCAGATCTAGTACCCAGTGACTAACACCTGTTCCCAAACCTCAAACAATTTCTTGGAGGACGAAGATTTCACAGCATTTTGAGGACCTTGATAAATCGCACTACAGAGATGGTTTAATTAAATTAGAACACCGATACCATATTTATGGAGATTATGTTGAGAAATAGAGCAAAAAAAAAAAAATGCTGTTTTCATTGAGAGGTCCGGGACTTACCAGCCGACACTCGTATTCTTAACTGTACTGAATACCGTTTATGAAATAAGTATGTCTAAAATCAAAAGACGCTGTGTGTTTATTCTACATCATTAGGAGAAGGAAAAACATATTTCTATTTGTGAGAAGTGAACCCGCGACCACTCGCCAAAGGAGAAACCTAAGTTTTGTCACAGAGCTACAGTGAACACACACAGAACGTGGCAGATTTTGTAATGCCGTACAATACAAACTGTATCGTTTTATGTCGTCAATATTTGTATTTAATATTGATAGTTTATTGTGAATAAGTATTTGTTATTTATTTGGTTATGATTATTGGTCATATGGTTTAGTAATATTAAGAGTTGGAACTTGTGACAACTTGCTGCTACCTCTACACAGCTCTATTGCGGATGGTGTGCACAAAGTCGCTGTGCCGTGTAGGTCTTAAAAGAATTTGACGTTCCAGACATGGCTCATTCTTTTTTATCCAATGTGTACATTCCATGTCCAGCTGTGCTTCCCAAACTGCCGTATTCAACTCATCAGTTAAAGTATTATTTCTGTAATACTGCTTATGACAGTTATCATGTTTTCTGATTTAAAAGTATTGTCCTGTTGAAGTAGTCTCCTGTTAGGATGGATTAAGCTGGTGAAGTCTCTCGGGGAGATAGCCGGGAGAATTGATCATAAATGAAAACGAAAGGAGGAATTAGGAGAAACGGTTTGGGGGATTTGTTCTCCTGCAAGTAATAACTATCTTTCCTGGATTCACACTTTCAAAACAGATCTGGCTGCCGTCCCTTCTAGCTTAACCGTGAACTCAAGGAATATGTTACAATTGTGGTAGTTCCTGAAACGCTACCCTCACGGCCGGAACTTCTAGTTTGAGGGGCTGTATTTGTTGGGGAAGCTACGACTGAGTGGAGGCGTGCCATCTGCAGGCGATGAATATGTAGCCGGAGGGATACAATGTCCTTAGATGACTCATGTAAGGTACTGGAATTAAATGACGGGTTATCTGTACAGTGATTTATTCGGCAACATACAAGTAGACCGGCCGACTAAACTTGATGCCGTGGTTATCATAGGTCTACTATTAGAGTCTTCCACTGTTACAAAAGAAAGGTGTAGACTGTCTTCAAATCGCCCACACTAAACCTAAGCCGTAAAAGGAAACGAAAATATAGTGGTTCAACCCCTAAGTCTGCGATTAAAGGTCAGACGGGCATCCCGTGTTGATCGATGCAATTAAAGAAGTTATCTTGCACAATGATTAAACAGTGGTGTCTAGTTTGCCGATGTTACCTACCGTATAACTTACCTAATATCAGCACTTAAAAGAACTGACCCTATTATTCCATGCAGGTAACGGGAATGCGCATCCTCGTCCTAGAGCTAACTAAGAGGTGAGATTATACGATGCAACTACAGATTTATGTTTTCAGACGAAGAAAACAATAATAATAAAAAATGTAACCAAACACAAACAATAGTAAATCTTATAGGCACGAAGCACAGCAAAAGTGCACATTTCAATACATAAAACTTGAAGTTCTATAGTGTGTTACCTTCATCACATATCAATTAAAGTCTTGTAATGATTTTTAAAAGTTTGGAAATATAACAAATCAAGACACCGAAATAGCTAAAGGTAACAACTCCCAGTTAACATGCACGTAGTTTTTCTCAGAAATTTAACATTCAGGAAGATTGAAAAAATTTTCCATTTCTACATAACAGGGCCAGTTTTGAAGTTTTAGGCAGAGGTACGGGATCGAACTGTATCCCTTAAGAGACATACATTAGAGTGGCCCGCGCCTCTAGATATGTATCGCAATCTCAAGGGAAGAGAGTTGGTCGTATAACACAAAATGCTTCTCATAACTAATCAACGGTTGGTTACTTCATATCTTTCAAGAATAAGTTTTAGGAGCTGATCCAGCTTATCAGGCACGTGTGGCAAAAACCGCTAAGCGTAATCATTGTTTGTTGACCTTCCTTGAAATTGCTAAGGTTTGCATTGTGCTTGCAATTCTGATTCCTTATCTAAACTCCCTATCACGAACTTCTTGACACGATGAAGACACAAGGCAGAGAGAAGGGCGAGAGAGCGAGAGAGGCGAGAGAGGCGAGAGTGAGAGAGGACGCGCCCAAGTCCATATTTCAAGTATAAAATAATATTTCAGAGGGTCACCATCAGGCATTCTTTCACTGCTAGAGGGAGCTGATTACCTTAATAGTTGAGCGTCTTTAAACAACATCCATCGTCCATAGTTACCACTCACGGTTCAGCATATCGGCAGAAATGGAGCGTTTGCTGTTCTCAGTAGTCATCCTTTCTATCGGAGAGCTGGTTTCCTTCCGAAGATATTGCGTTTTTTGCAACAGAACAATAGAAAATTTTAGACATGGAAATCACCTTTCTAATTATTCTTCTTATATTCTCAAATGTGCGGTGGCTTCCTCTTGCACCGGCAATAGTAACATGCACAGGCAGGGATCCAATTTCCCGTTGACAATAAGGGATAGACGGAAGGTAGAATTACGTGGTTTTTGGCTTAGAGAATATCTGGTTCCATAGAGCAGTACTGCTTCCACATAAACAAAATGCATTTCAAAGAACTCCAAAGAGGAGTAAATTTTAGCCACCACTGCACTGAAACCCAGTTCCAGTAATAGAAAAAATAGTAGAATAGAAAGAATAGTAGTGCAACACTTACACTGTGAGTGTGAAATTACCTTGCAAGTTACATCCACATACGTGTACATTCGAACGTAGTCATCCTCGTGTTCTAGGGGTAACATGCTAGCCTCTGATTCCCAAGGTCGCGGGTTCAAACCCGGCGGAGGGCGATGGATTTTTTTTCGGACGTAGACATCCTTAGCATGGCTTCTTTCGGAAGGAAAGTAAATTTGTTTGTCCCCTGTCATAGATTTACGGCACGCAAAAGTACCTCAAGCCTGAGAAAGATTCCTCTGATCAAATTTAAGCCGTCTTTCACTCCGAATACAGAATGGGACGCTAAGATGCACAGCAGTGAAAAAGAGCGTCGATAAATAAAGCTTAATTTTATTTCCGCATACCTGTTGCGCATGTATTATCTGTTACAACAGGCTGTTCCTTCTCGATTCGTTGAGTTAGAGTAGTTACACGGACTCAACCACAGACATCGGAGCCCTGATGGAGGATGAGCGTGACAGTTGATGCCACTCGGCGAAGGTCATAGCACAATGTTTGTGTTTTCTTTCATTTCGGCGCTTGATTCAGCTGCGAATACAGCTTGTTCTCAACGCTGAGCTTGATTGAGTATTGCAGGAATATCTCTGTGAATCGTGAGTAACTCGCTGCTCATTTGTTGTGCACCCAACCTGGCAATTATAACGTAGCTACCAGAAAGTAAGTCATCCTAATGGGTATTTTCGAATATTTCATACGAATACCAGGGTAATACATACTTAGACTGAGAAAGAAACGCGATAAATTAACTTTGGGTTCACTCCAAAGGTGCACCATTTACCTGTTTGAGGGGGACAGAAGGAAAAAAATAATCGTTTTACGGAGTTTGAACCTAGAACCACCAGACTGAAAGCCGAGAACGCTAATGACTGCATTATTACCACAGCTGAATGTTATCCCGAAAAAGCAAAGCCCATAACTTTGAACATAATGCAAATTTCGTGCTTTTGTAAGAGAAATTAACTATTTTAGAGTGAAAATCAGGACCTCATTCGTTTGAAGTGTTTATTCGTATTTGTCTGTATAAACATTCAAAGGAAAAATAATTACGTAACCCCTAAGTTTACAGTCGCAAACCGCAGGTCTCTTATAAAGATGTTCTTATACCATTCCTTAGTAACCCTTGAAAGTTTTTCGGTTGAATTTATAACAAGCTCTATGTGTCCACCTGTTTGTAATCTACCAACGAATGCCAGTATCCGCAAAAGCTCACATCTGGGGGTTGTGTTGCTTCTTCTTCTTCTTCTTTTTGGTTCATTGACCCTTGTATATCTATGCGTCAGCAAATGCTGAACTTCAAGTGTATATAAGAAGTTCGTTAACGGAATGCTAAAGAAAGTTGAGACGCGACTTAGAGCTAGCTATCTACCTGCTAAGTATGTAGGCCAGCATGTTTCTGTGTGGCAAAAGGTAGGACATCGGATGGAACCGTTTAATGCAAGAAAAGTGTAGAGAGGATTACATAATCTGCGTTCCATACTTGAAGCTTGCCTCCTGGATTATCTTCATATCTCCTTTCATGGTGTGACAAATAGCGATATTATCGTCAAACAGCTTTGATGCATCTTAAGAGCTATATGGTAGTAATTGCTGCACGCCAAGCATACGGACCGGCAGAAAGCGGTAAGTTTCTGATGTTACATTATAGTTTATTGTTAAAAACTGTAACTGCAAATGAAGAATATGTTCACATTGCTATGTGTCTTAAAGGTATGGTTCAGTAAAGTGATAAAACGTTTCGTGCCATTAATGTTATATAAAATACACCTTATGAGTGCAGGAATGCAAGATTCAGTACTCCTGAAATAGCCGGGTGTCAAAATTGTTTTAAATAAACAACCTGGTGTGTTCCATTCACATGACTTTCTCTACTTCTCCGTAATAAATTGTTGTTAAAAAGCTTCTTCTTCCATCTATTTCATGCTGATAAAGATAAACATTAATGGAAACGGTTTTATTACTTGCTTCCATATAAGTATAAGGGGAATAAGGGAATACACTACGCTAAAGCGATAGTCAAATCTTTTAAAAGCTGGTTGCCATGTGGATGAAATTAATTTCTTTGCATTGCCAGGAGTTGACAAATTCCATATGTAAAAAGTATTTTAAAACTGAAACCAATAACAAGGAATGTATAAAAAATGGTCCAACTCCACGAAAAAATGTATATGGCATAAGTTGTGTGTTTTAACGAGATCTACATATTTTGAGTAAGTTTTTGTCTATCTCTCACGGTTTACAAGTTATACAAAATTCAGAAAAATTCATCTAGAATAAAGCGGTCTTCAGAGGTTATTTCCAGATATAATTTTTTTGTCATGTAAATATCTTAAATATACGAGATTTTTATCAAAACCTTAGACATTTTTGAGAAAACCAAAAATGTTGAGATTTTTTTTTCTGTAAAGGGTAGTTGGGGTTGGGGATTTTCTTGAAATTTTTCGTGTGACATCCATAGAAGACAGTAAGCTTAAATATCAAGTTTGGTATCTAGTGGACTTTTCGTTTTTCAGCTATGGTGCCCACAGACATACACACACAGACGCATGCGGACATTTTTCTAATTTTTTTTTTTTTTTATTCAGGTGGTTGAATTTTGAATTTTCGGTGAAATCTCGGTATCGAATTTTTAGGTGCAATACAATACCTTCTCTGTACAGTATGTACATAGTACGTGTAGAGAAACTAAAAAGAATATTTTTGAGCACAGTGCAAAATATGCAAATCTTTTTGGACTCTAATGTAATCAGTTCAGATGTTTCTAATGGGAACAAAACCTAATCTATTCTTTGTGCTAAATTTAGATACAAGTCATATGTATATATTAAGCGAAACTCTCGAAGAATTGTGTTTCTCTGTTACGTGTGTTCTAACTGCGAGTGCTACAATGTTTTGCTGCCTATTCAGTAATTCCTTATTTATATACTACAATAGTTAAAAATAACATTAGTATTAACAAATTTGCTTATAAAATCTGGATACTAGTAAATTAATTACGAAACGCTCTAACATTGAAGCAACTGTTTAGGGATTATGCGAAATGTTGTTTTTATCTTCATACTTACATTGCTGTATTTTTTGGAACGCTGCAGAAACATCTGTTTCAATGACTGTAATAATTTACGGTGAAAATATATTCAGAGGCTATTAATAAAGGATTTCGGGATAACATAATTGCGCCATAGCTCAGCATCTGCAAATATCAGGATGTAAACGACGTTTTCTTACGCTTTTGGAATTTACGAAATTAGAATACCATGTCAAGCTGAAGGTATACACTCTGTCTAAGCGGCGTACGGTATTAGAAGGCATATGAGGCGGTACTAGGAGGGGCTGGCCTAGAGTGACTGTCCTATCATAGACAAGCAATGTTGCCTAGTTCAGGCGCCCATGGCACAGAGCTTCCTCTCTTTCATGCGCCCAAAATGACTACTGGAAATTCGATATTATAATGTGCCTGGGTATATGCGGCAAAACATTTTGAAGCAGCCTGTCCAAAGACCTATGTTTCTACGTTGTATACTTCTCGAGCTATCGTTGTAAGAATAAACATCGCTTAGTCTCGCGTTTTTGTTTACGGTATGTGCCAACTCTAATCTTGCCTATGTGTTATTTCTTTTCATCAAGCAGTTTACGGAGTAAGGTGCTAAACTGAAGTATTTCCTTTATAAATTAACTGAACGCGGTTTACTGCAGTACGGAAGCGAGCGCGCTTGTTCGTTTAGTGACCACTGCTTAAGGCAAATTAAGTGTTTTGTGTAATTGTAACAATAAGCATAAAGTGTTTATTTTTACATGCTGTGTTTAGTGAAGTGTTAGCAATGTCACTTTCAAAACCTGGTACCAGTGCTGCAGACACTAAGGGTAAGTACTGCGCTCCCAGGCCAGAACTATTATTTTGAAAGTGTACTCCTTCTTTAAGGAATTGTCATCTGAGGGAGTGCGTGATCAAATAAATGTTTCACGAAGCCAGCAACTCACGGCTAAAGCGTGCAACGTTAGTGTGCATACCGTGTCGCGCGTAGTGAAAGAGGGTAAAGTATCTAATACACAACTTGGCAGACCTTTGTTTAAATCTCCAGGAAAGCATGCCAGAAAGCAAAAAAGTGTTTCCAATTTAGATGATTTTGAAAAAGACGTACTTCGCCGCACAATATATGAAATGTATGACAAAGGCGAATACCCCACTATTAAAATACTGGTTCATATTATGAGGGGAAGAATAGAGTATATGGGCTCCTCTACTTCAATGGGATTAATACTGAAAAGTTTGGGCTTCAGATACAGAAAAACTAACGATAAGCGTAAATTCTTGCTAGAAAGGGGCGATATTATTGCTGCGAGAATACAACTTTTAAGAACTATGCACATGCTTAGGGAGTCTGGAGGTATTCGCCCCATTATTTATCTTGATGAGATAAGGGTAAATCAGAATAATTGCAAGCAAAACATATGGCAAGATTCGACAGGAAGAGGTGGACTCAAGATACCTGTAGGGAAAGGAAATAGACTTATTACGTGTCATGCAGGTTCTGCACAATCAGGATTCGTTCCCTAGAGTATGTGGGTTTTCCGTTCTAGACCAGGGAATAAAAATATTGATTATCATTTTGAAATGAATGCAGATTCTTACACTGAAGGGGGAGTCAATCATCGTCATCGATAATGCAAATTATTATTCTAAAATCGTAGATAAGCCTCCCTCTACTAATTCCAAAAAGCAAGACATTCAGGACTGGCTGACATTCCATCCTGCTGAAACTAGAGCAGAATTATTACAAAAAGTCAATCAGTACAAAACGCTGGGAAAAAAGTACGAGCTCGACCAAATTGCTGTATAAAACGGCCACCAAATTATTCGTTTACCTCCTTATCATTGCCAGTACAACCCCATAGAATTGATTTGGGCTAAGGTAAAGGGGGAAGTCACTAAAGAAAACATCACTTTTCGTCTTGCGGATGTTGAAAGGCTTATGCATGCTGCACTTGATAGAGTGACAAAACATGTCATCAAAATGATTCTGCTTCTTTTCTTCTTCTGCGCTTTCTCATTCTTTGTCAATCTGTAAGGAGAAAATACATAATCTTGGAAGTGAACATAGAGGCTACTTATAGAAATGAGGCAGCATCAAATTTCCATTAGCATTCCTCTATTTGCTGGAAAATCCTGAAACACTCAAAATTATGTTTTTTACTACAAATTAATTTAATGTTTAAATCCAAGGGACATACAAGAATCCTTCAAAAGTATTCTGTAAAAAAATGTCTAAGCGGTCAAGTGTTTACTTGTAGGCTGAATTTAAATAAACTGATGGTCCAGACAGGAGACTGCTTGATCTCGCCGCGGTTATGTATAGTAAGCAGGAAAGCTTACCACATATCAGGAAACGTCAATTTTCCAGTAGTTGAAAAGTATTATGTAATTGTTAAATACAAATTTACACTAAAATGCATAGCGAAATATGAATTTAAGTAATTTTAATGCTTCTATTTGTTATAGCAAGCAAGAAAACGTAGAAGTATTCAACTGGTTTCAGACAGGTTGTGTTAAATACAATCACAAAAATGCAGACTCAGTCCTTTGTTGCAAATTATTTTGGGTCTCCCTTGTGTGTGTTTGCTCTCGACCTCAGAAAATATGACAGATGGTAGAGAACCTCCGAATTGTTAATATAGGAAGATAGCAGCAAAAAGAATAAGCAGTCAGTGGCTGATCCCACTCGGCCACGGCGCGGCCCTGGGAGAACATTCTGGTAATTGTCGCTGTGTTATAAGAGATTGTGGACAGCAAGAGTGAGCTGTATGACCGTCGCATTGATTTGACAAGTGAACTGGCTCATTGTTACATTACTAAACGAGTGTGCTACTAGATTTTACCATGTGCCAAAGGTGCCCAATGCCCGATTTATTGTTCTGGTTCAAGAATCCAAACAAGATTTCATAGACACTGATAGAACTCTTATGCGATGTACTTATTTGCGATTCAGGAACTTTGATAGATGAAAAACACCAGCGAGATCGCATCAAACAACACATTTCCAGCTATAAGCATCAAATGAATAAGATTCTTCAAGCAAACAAATCGCGGCAACCTCTATTACGTATTGCGTAATTAAATTGTATCAACAGGACCAAATTTGAACTAATTAAACTTTGATTTGTGTGCAACTCTTACACAGGCAGAAATTCTACTCAATAAGGCAAACTATCCAGCCTTCAAGGGCATTTTTGGAATATAGACAAATATGCCGATACCCGATGAGAGCACTTGAACAAAACGCTACATGGGGCCTATTTACCAAGAAACCATACAAAGAATAAAGGAGAAAATGTCTGATTCAGATGTAAAAATCATTGTGAATGAAACCATAGAATCAAAGGAACGAAATATTTTGAACATTTTAGTTTTTCCCTTAGCAGGGGGGAAAGGAAAACCCTTGTAGTTAAAATGTATCAGCTGCAGAAAGCCAATGCCAGTATAGTAATGAAATCAAAACTCTGTCAAAAACTCTGGTCTACTGATATCAGTTTGAAAAACTTCTTCTTGTGGTTGCGGACCGGGCTCCATTCAAGTTTTCAGCTGTTAACCAATTGAAATCTATTCTCTAAGTTGAAGCATGTGACATGCTTGGTTCATGCCCTTCACAGGGTTTGTGAATCCACAAGGAATGAAATCGACATCGTAAACAAATTCATTTCTGATTTTACTGAAAGCTCCGAGTCGTGTTGTTGCCTACAAGGAAATTACTGTCTGTCCCTTCCAAATTTCCCGATCATTACTCGCTGGGGACTTTGGATGGAGTGTGCTGCTAATGTTATGTGTGAATTTTGACAAAATTAGATAGTTTGTGCTGTTTTGGATTGAGTAGACGCAGGTGCAATTTCCAAGGCACAACAGCAACTTCTGTTACCGGAGAGAATATATAATTTGCAGACAGAACTATAATATTGTGTCCATAGTTGCAAGTACCTGACTGCAGCTATTAAACGATTATAACAACAAGGTCTGGAAAATGAAAAAAATGGGGTATTTTTACTTTCGTGAGAGAGCAGTTAGATGGTCTTCAGAAAAATCCAGACATTGAGGAATTCGCCACATTTGTAGAGCTGCCATTCTGAATGAATACAATGTTTGTATCACTGGTTTCTTTGTATGTCGAAAGAAATTTTAGCATCTACAAGGACATTCTACCTCCTAATAGAAACAGACTTACTTTAAAAATGTAGAGATTCCTTCTTTTGATGAGTAATAATTTGATGTACTTGTTTGTAATTCAATAAGCTAGAATAGAGGAAAGAGAAATCGTTGAATTAGATGAGTAAGCCAGCACCTTCTTGTCCTTTTTTTTACCTTATTTGAGCACTTGTTTAGAATACTTTAGGTTCACTACGCAAACACGTAAAAAATACAGGTTAGTTACATATAAAATTTAAATCTTCGGAACCGTCACATAGCTTGCTGAGGATATATACACGGACAATACGTCAAAGTATTTACGCAAAACGTAAACTAAACCAGGTCATTTGTATAATGCGCATTAGTAATGATTAATTAATAACATATATGAATATGTTCGCCTCCGCAACCGCAGCCAAATTAATAATCAATTAACTAACTTTAAATCATTGTGATATGCAGTCAACATTTTGAAGACGCCATTGATCAGGACTCCAGTGAAAAGCAGAAATTACAGATGAACAATGGAACAAAATCTGGAGTGAATGTGATAGACAAAATTATGCCACATATTATGCGAGAAATTATCGCAAATGGTCTTTAGTGGCATTTTTGCATAAATTCTTTTTCTAGGCATTTAAAAATAATAAAGAGCAGAAGGCTATTACTAAGAGGAGCACGCCTAAAAGGGGAATACTCACTAATCTTCAAGTAGGTCTTTAAAGGTTTTGCCTTACAGAAATTGACGAGTTTCCTTCTTGTTCTTCCATGGAAAATAAACGCAAACTTTGTAATGACTATTTCCTAAAATTCCAGAAGAAGCTACTTTCAAAATATTGCTAGCACAAATGTAAACTGTACTGTAGTTTAGAGCATGCTGGGCAAATCTGAAAGAAGTGTACCAAGAATATATAATGGGAAGTTTCATGTACAGACTAAACATTTAAATTTTTTGGTAGCTGAAATATGTGCATTAAATTAAAGGGGGAAAACGATTACATTTTGTTTACCCTTAATTGTTCACATTTTGTATGATAGCAGTATTGTTTTATTTTCTAAAATATATGCAACTTACGTTTCTGAAAAATGCTTGAACACAAGCATGTCTTGCAAAATAAAATGTGGCATAATAAAATATAAATAAAACATAATAAATTAACAACATTTCATATTTAGAAAGGCTTTCAGACAGCAGAAAGCCAGGCATGTAAACGATATCTCTGAGATACATAGCGCCCGATCATGTAATAATACGTATTGCATCTGTCGGAGGGTTAATGTCATCTTGTGAATCCGAACATCACCAACTGTTGAATATATGCACTGGTATTTGAGGCAATTGAAAGACGTTTTTTTTCAGCTACACTTGACCTTTGCTCTTTATATTTTAATTACTTCGAAATAGGGTTATACAGGCATAAACAGATATCAAATAGGAAGATATAGAATGATAAACGCTTTAATTTTGTAGGACATCATCGTTGTTTACACTTGACAAAATTACATTCAGATGGGTGGAATGTTCTAAAACAGCAAAGAATGAACGATGCGCTCCGCTGTGTCTTACGCCATTCCTTTTTATAGCGTGGTTTTTTCCGTTACTCTTTTGGTTTATATTTTCATGACGTTATTGTTGGTCCTTTCAATCGTTAATGTTTTTCCTCTACACTACTGTTTCTAAACATCCCTAGCCTTAGCTTGTTTGTTTATTCCCTTCCTAATACTCATTTTGTTTGCGTAATCTAATGCGTTCATTATTATAATTTCTTCTTAGATTATCAACATTTCGCTTGTTTCAAGCTTATTCTTTCATAAGTATAACTATTTAATAAAATACAAAATAAATAACCTTCCTTAACACTCCATCGTGTTCCATACGGTATAACACTTTCTTTAAGCTTATCTTAACTACCACCACCACCACCACCACCACCACCACCACCACCATCCACCATCCACCACCCCAACAACCACCACCACCACCACCACCGCTACTGCTGCTCCTGCTCCTGGTGCTGGTGCTGCGACGACGACGACGACGACCACCACCACCACCACTACTACTCTGCATTCTAACTGCTTTCTGCCTTGCGCCGGTGAGCTGAATATTTGGTTGTCAATGGTTTGTCATAGATAATGACTGCAAGAAGTCACAGGACACCGGCTTGTTTTAAAAACTTTCTCCAACCCTTATCAACATTTTCTCTCGCTTGGTCCTCGTTGTACACCCAATAACAGAAAAGTTTCTCGCTGCCTGACTTTTCTACTGCAGAAGTATAGACATTTCCGAAAATGTTTTATTTAAAAATCATAACGCTCATCTTATTAAAGTTTGAACATTCAAACCAAACAGGTATCAGCACTATGGTTTACGCTAATATAAGAAAATATTGTTGTGTTGTGACCTTTAGTTTATTATTTACCGGGTGATAAGCATAGAGACAGAAGATATTGTAGTTGTATTGAAAAACACGTTTTGTTTAGAAATTTGCGTCCACGAAAATCTACAACGCTCTAAAACTGGTATTGCCTGATGGAGAAAAATAGTCTGCATTAGGCAGTGAGTTCAAAGCTGAAAATTACTTCAGCTGAATATTTGCACCACGTTATTAGCAATTTAGCGATAACCTGAGAATAGAAAAGGAACAAGCTAATGACAACACGTATGCGTTAGAGACAGACATTTTACTCCATACTGTACTTTACGATTAAGACAAGCTATATGTAGTATTAAAATATATTCATGGGCTGTGGTGCGAATTAAACTAGTGCCTCATCATCTGGGCTGTAAAATAACATCTAAAGACCATTATAAAGATTTCTCTGTAATATATGTATGTATAGTTAAACATTAACGAGCGAAGAGGTTCCACAGAAATGCGCATCGTTCGCATTAGAGAGGTGTTTGTTTCGATTTCGGAGAACCGCTCTCTGACCTTGAGTTTTCGTGGTATTTATTCATTGGTAGGCGAATGCTGTGGTGGTGGCTTCACTCCTCTCCCCGAGACTCGAGAGGGCCAACATCTCTTCTGCAGCTACGGCACCACCTACCGGCGGATCTGGCAGCAGCGGCAGCAGCGGCAGCAGCGGCAGGAGCCACGGCAGCATTCCCCCAGCGGCAACGCAGTGGGCATTCGTCCCTCTACTAGCTTGCAGCTCCGACGCCCGCGGGTGCTCGGCTTCTACACAGCGACAACGCAGTGGGCTCTGACCCCCTATTAGCTTGCCGTTCCGCCGCCAGTGTGCGAGCGGCCCCACAGACAGCTTGCTGTCATTTTGTAAAGAGCAGGAACTCCCCTACTTTCTTACTCCTCTTCTACTATCATCTTTCTTTTTATTGACCTGACTAGACCGACAGACAACGCAAACAGCGGGTCCGTAAGGCCAGAGCCAAGGGTGAAGGCCATTGGCCTGAAACCTCGAGCCGATATGGCTCGCACAGGCGAGGAGGTCCGGTCCTCTGCGGACAGCCGTAGGGCAACCGCACCGACACTGACTAGTGATGACGGGCAACAGCCAACCACCAGCACAAGTCTACCTACTCCCTCACCAGAGACGGCCGAACCTTCGCGCAAGCGAAGCAGGACGTCCATTGGCGGCAGCAACAGGCGCAAGCCATCTTCGCCTCACCGCCTCATAGCGGTTGAGAGTGTTCAAACCGGGCAGGACCCAACCAGTCCCTACACCATTCCCATGCCCGACTCTGACACCGACGTCGAACCTGACGGGCCGTGGATAACTGTCCACGCAGGGGGCCGCAGAAGCGGTCGTTCCTCCCCCAACCCAGCCGCACCACCACAGGGAAACAACCAACCCCCAACCCAAGGGGGGCGAAAAATCCCGCCTATAGTTGCCAACACTTTCCGTAACCACGTTGTGGTAATGAGAAAGCTGGCAACGAAGCTTAGGGGCCCCTTCGAGGCCCGGCAGAAGCAAAGGAAAGTCCACCTCCATACCTCCTCGGAAAGGGATTTCGAGGCAGCGAAGGCGGTACTACGGGACGAACAAATCCCGTTCTACAGCTACTCACTGCAGCGGCCCTACGTGGAGCATAGGATAATTCGGGGCCTTGACTCCGACTGCACCCCTGAGGATGTCAAGGCGGCTCTTCAGGACGAGTACAACATCACTCCTACCTCCGTGGCACGTCTCAGTAAGACGGTGGCAACAGAAGACGGCACTCAGCGAGTCCCCATGCCCTTATTCCTGGTCGTGGTACCAAGGGAACGCGCCCAGGCAGTTCAGCCGATAGACGCCGTCCGTCGGCTTATCTTCACCGTCGTGCGTATCGAAAGATACCACGACAAAGAGGGACCTGTGCAGTGCCATAGGTGCATGAGCAGCAACTCCCAGCCCCGCAGTCACTGCAGAGACCGTGCCAGCTCCGTCCCTGACGGACCCCAACCCCCCAACCTGGTCCGTCTGCGTCAACGGAGGAAGCCGCCCCGACGCCCTCGACAGAGGGCCCACGCCGGACTTCTCCAAAAAAGAAATCCAGGAGGAGAGGAAAGAAGAACCGTCGGGCGCCCGGCCAGTCGGGCCAATCAGAGGCTCCCACCTCTGTGAGACCCGAGGCCACGCCCCCAGCACTCCAGCAGCTACCAGTGGCGGAAGCTCCAGTAGCGGCCGCCACAGTGCCGACGCCAGTAGCGGAGGCTCCCGCTGCACCTACCACCACAGCGGCTTCCTCGGCCTTTACAGCGGCCATCCCACAGGCGGACCTGGATGAACTTCAGGACCTAGCCCTGTGGTTCGGTGACCTCCTAAGTAAGGTCCTACCTGTACTGCGAAACTTCAAGTTGCAGTACAGCAACCCCAGACTCTCCCCCTCCAGAAACACACCCTGTTCCTCCAAACCTTAGAGCAGTTGTACCCGGGTTCCGCTAAGTAATGGCCTCTAGATTCGTTCGGAGACCATTGCGACTCGCGTACTGGAACGCGAATGGCATCCGGGGGCAACGCCCAGGCGTCATTGAGTTTGTACAATCGTACGGAATTGACATCCTGATGGTTTGCGAAACCCATCTGGATGCTGTTACTGACTTCTCGCTGCCTAGTTACGTCACCCATCGGTGCGATCGGGTCGGCCGACAGGGTGGCGGTACAGCTATCTTCATTAAGAACCACATAACCCATACTCCTGTCCAACTCCCAGCACTACAGCACGTGGAGGCCTGTGCAATCCGGCTTGCCGTTGCCGGGCTAGACGCGGTGCTGATAGCTGCATATGACCCACCAAACCACCGCTTCCATGAAGCGGACTACACCACCCTACTCAACCTTCACCCAGTGGTATGCATCGCAGGAGATCTCAACGCGAAACCTGCCCTCTGGCACAGCCGCACCAACAACCCCCGAGGCAGCGGGCTCTACCGCCTCATCAGCGGCAACCCCGCCCTCGTCGCGCACGGACCGAGAGGACCTACGTGTCATCCGGCTCGCGGCAGACCGGATGTTCTTGACATCATAATCACCAAGAGCACACCATTTCATCTAGACCTCTCGGCGGTCAACGAGTTGGACTCCGACCATGACCCTGTCGTGGTGGATACAACCGAGACCGTATCAGCTCTGGTAACACCAGACTGGATAAATGAGATCGACTGGGACGCAGCCGTCCTAGACCTAAACCAAACCGTGGACCCGCGACCGCGCATCGATTCCATCGAAGCGCTGGAAGCGGCAGCCACGGCCTTCTCCCGCCAACTCCTGAATGTGGTACGCGCGCATACCTACCCCATCCCATCTAACAAACCTAACCCGAGAACCATACCGAATGAACTCCGGCAGCTGCTAAAAGCCAAGGCAACCGTACGGAAGCTATGGCAGCGCTTCCGCCATCCCAGGATCCAAGCAGTGTACCAGCGGTTCAAATCCCTGGCAAGGCGCCTGCTTCGCGCGCACCGCAAAACGGCCTGGGAACACACAATGGCACATATAAACCTGGAAGAGAAACAACCCTGGAGGATCATCCGATCCCTCAGGAAAGACAAAAGTCAGTTTCAGCATCCCATCCATGGCTCCCGTGGGAGACTCTCTTTTGAGCCCCAGGATAAAGCCACGGATTTCGCAGATTATCTGGAGTCCCAATTCGAACCCCGCGAAGACCCCCAGGATGAGGACTTTACTGAGCTCGTGGAAGCGACGGTAGACTACCTCTATGAGGAGCCCCCGCCGCCCCATGAGGAGATCCGCATTCCTTTAGTCACCCCGAAAGAGGTGGCTTCCCAACTCAACAACCTAAAGCCTAACAAAGCCACTGGACATGACGGCGTTACAGCGCCTATGCTCCAGCACCTACCCAGAAAGGCCGTAATCCACCTGACGCGGATTTACAATGCATGCCTGCACCTACGTCACTTTCCAACGTGTTGGAAGGAGGCGCGGGTGGTATGCATTTTGAAACCCGGCAAGGACCCGGTCTTCCCGTCAAGCTACAGATCTATTAGCTTACTTCCGATCGTCTCGAAAGTATTCGAGCGGTTACTCCTACCTCGCCTCACCCCTCTCTTCGAAGAGAGACTCCTACTCCCGGATCATCAGTTTGGTTTCCATACTGGACATTCCACAACCCTGCAGTTGCTGCGACTGGCTGAGAAGGCTGCTCTGGGCTTCCAGGACAACTTCAAAACAGTCGCGGTGCTCTTGGACGTGGAAAAGGCCTTCGCCACCACGTGGCATCAGGGACTCTTGTACAAGCTCAAGAACGCAGAAATCCCTCCCCCCTACCTTCACCTGCTTAGTAGCTTCCTTCGGGACCGCACTTTCAGGGTGAGGGTGGAGGGGAGGCATTCCACAGTCAGACCCATAGCGGCGGGAGTGCCGGAAGGCAGCGTGCTGTCGCCGTTACTCTTTGCTGCCTACATGTCCGACTTCCCCACAGAACCCAGTACAGTTACGTGCCAGTATGCCGACGATGTCCTCATAATGGCGCGTAACAAGAACGCCCGATATTGCTTCTGCCCGCTACAGAGACAGCTCCAGGCCATAGGCAGATGGAGTGAACAGTGGCGGATGGCTATCAGCCCGCAGAAGAGCTCAGCTCTACTGCTGGCTAAAGTCCGTGGCTGGGGACCGGAGAGGTCGCTGAGGTTGCGGCGGCGGCGGATCCCCTGGGTTCGCACCGCCAAATACCTTGGAGTCCTCCTCGACCGCGGCCTTACTTTCACTCCACATGTCAGGGAGAAGGTCGGTTTGGGACACGCTGCCCTGCGGCAGTTGTTTCCCATCTTCCGCTCCACCATGCCTACATACCTAAAACTACGGCTGTACCGCGCAGTCATCCCACCCCTGATGCTGTACGGCTGTGAGGTCTGGGGTTCGGTGGCTCGTTCCACCATCCGCAGGCTGCAGGCCGTGCAGAACAGGGCATTGAGGATGATATACGGTACAGACCGCAGATTCCCGTCCCACATTCTCCATTCCCACTCCGGAATCCCTTACATAGTGGACGTTGTGCGAGAAAGAGCTCGCACAATCTACACTAAACTTGCTCCCCACCCAAATCCCCAGGTGAACACTCTCGGTCTTTACGACCACACGCTGCCTAGGAGACGGGTAAGCTACCGCCTTCCCAAGGACGCCTTGGGATGGTAGTTTTCCGGCCGCCTCTCCCTTTATTGTTCTACCCGCCAAGTTAAGCAGCATCGGGCATGGTCACGACTCGGACGGGTGACCATCCAGTTGTACTCCGACCAGATCTGCAACATTGGCTTCCCCCACCCCGTACCTATATCCCTTCAGGTTTCCCCGCTAGCCGGCACTGCTTTCCTTGACAGCCCGCAAGCGGCTGGCCAAGGTAAGCAGCATCGGGCCTGGTCCCTCTCTGGGTGGGTGGCCACTCAGATAGGTAAGTCAGCCCGCGCCGGCTGCACAGAGGGAAACACCCTGCCCAATTACTTTGACACAGACAAAAACGCTTGCATTAGACTACATCTTTTATATCACACGGGTAAATCCGCGAGAAAAGCGGATAGGTACCGTGGTGATTTGCCCCCGCCCGAGTACACTCGGGCGACTAGTTCCTGCTCCTCCTGGCTCCTCCTGGCTGTGCTGGTATTTCACTTATCATGCATCACCCCTCCTTTCTATTTCTTTCCGATTTCTCCTCATGTTTTAAGTTTACTTCTAGGTTTCATGACTTGAGGAGATGCCGAACAGATGGCGTGAATTCTGACTCCAACAAAATGGTACTTCTCGTGGACACTGGGGGGGCTACTTCATCCCTTTCTTGTGAGAATGGCAGCCACAATAGATCTTACGTAAGCCACAGTGGATGAGGTGTTCCCCTCCGTTGTATACCTAATACCTAAAGCTAAACATTCATTTGCCTATGCTAACAATCGGAAGAAATTGTGCGTTATTGCATTCACAGTTAAAACTGGTAAATAATTCATATGAATGAGCAGAAAAAACTTAAAAGTTTAGATTCAGATAAATAATCAAGTTCAATTTTCCAAAATTAAGGGGTGATTATGTGTATTATTATATAATGCATTTCAAGCCTATGTATGAAGTATTATGTGTTCAGACTTTCATTGTGTTACACATTTCAAACAGAGGAAGTATCTGCCTACTTCTTGAAATAATACGCATTTTCAGTATTTATATTGAGACGCTTTGTTGCATATTATCAGAATATAGTGGTGTCACATCTTGCGGCTGTTTCTGATCCCAGGGCTTTTAATAACCTTCAACTGCAGCGTATTAAACATGTCAGGCCATTTCCAAGAATGAAATGACGTGTTGAAGTAATGTAATTATATTCTCATAATTTTCAGAGAGATGTGTTGTGTATACTCCGAAAAAAGTTATTGCACATCCTGCAACTGCTTCTGGTCCCAGGGCTTATGTTATCCTTCGAATGATACTTCCTGGCTGACCAGGCTCGTGATGTTTCTTAGCAAGCCACTTTTTGCATGCGTAGTTTACCTTGAGACAGCGTAATAAGCAACACATAGTTTCTTTCCAATGTTATTAGCATTTAAATATACCGTGCCTACTCAGTGGAAATTTACTTTCCAATTACAATTATATAGTGCATCAACAGGCATCATAATTAGTCACTTAGGCCCTAGTTAGAATAGGGTATGAAATACTAAAAACTGAATTGTTTAAATTACCATATTATGGTCTGTTACAATAATTAGTTTCCTAGTTAAAATTGTTTCTTATTTACGCTTTATCCATATAGTCATATCACCAGTGAATCGCCTACCCTTAGCATCTTATAAGATACTAACTTCTTTTAGTGTTAGGTGTGCCTTAGGTCCATATTTGCACCACGTTTACAAATCGCTTACGTTTATAGCGAAGGCTTTACATTCTGAAGAATAAAGCTAAAAAAACATGAGATACTTAGGATGAAGTGCATCTCAAAGCATAGCTCGTGCTAAATAAAAACCAGTATCCTTGCGGATCATATAACGTCTTAGTAAATAGTTCTTTGCTATCCACATCCGTAAAATGGCCACATGTAGGTAGCACTCACATGACTTCAGTATCAAAATTAGCCAAAACGATATGACATCTAAACAACCAGGGAAACAATAGGAGGCAATATATATATATAAATTTTAAAAAAAATCCATAATTAAACCGGGTATGAAATTATTATGGGCGTAGCTTCTCTTGGACGCTCGGGTCCCGTTTTCATTCGTTAGGTTTCGTGCAATTTCGAGAGCGGAACAGACAGACAAGATTGTGACATTAAGTACTGTATACATACAACCTCATATCTAGTGGCCTAAATGCTAAGGATTCATTCAGTGGTTCCCATAGTTCACGCACATGCTCGTGCGCTGTGATTCGTTTAATAATTCAGCTAGTTCGCAGTAAACTAGATAATCTATTCGCCCACCATAATGGCTGAGGGCCTGAAAGAAATAAACTTTATTTGGTTGACAATACTGCAGAAACACAGGTAGGCGAACGAGCTCTTCTTCCCCTGATCGTCGCTTACCTGTAAAACTAGCACCCAAGAAAAAGTGCGTGTATAGTACAGTAATGTGTCATAGAAAAAAGTCTGATGTGTTCCACTCACATAAATTTCCTTCGCTGTACCATATACAAACTATTCTGTTTTTTTTCCTCCGTAGTCGTCTTACCCTCCCCTTATTTAGGACTGTTAACCCCCTAGGACTTACCAGCGGATGCCTAAGGGTGAGCCAATGATATGAAACCACAGAATAGAGAACCTGGAACGAGTGGTCGGTCCGTAGGCAGGCATGAGCGTGAGGAACTGGATGATATGAAATGCAAGCGAAATGGTTGATAGGAAAAGTGATGATGGATTAATTGGTGGAATGACTAGCGGAAAACCGGAGGACCCGGAGAAAACCCGCGCAGACGCCGGTTCGTCCACCACAAATCCCATATAAGGGCGCTTTGGTTTGAACCTGGGCCGCCTAGATGAGAGGCGAGCGTACAAACTATTCTTACAAAAGATTATTCTTTTATCTTCGCCATGCTAATCGAGATAAACAGTAGCAGAATTTGTCTTTTTACTTGCTTCCTTGTAAGTAGAAGGGAAATGAGGAAATATATTAGGCTAAAGCGATAGTCAAACCTTTTAAATCTCATTGCTATGTGAAACAATTGAGGTCCGATTCGCTTTGCATGGTCCGTTTGAGAAAAATTGGGTACTTTAACATTGAAACCAATAACAAGAAATATCTCGAAAACGGTCAACTCTACAAGAGAAACGTGTATGACAGAATTGTGCATTTTAAAGATATCTATATTTTATCTTAAGTTTTGTCTATTTCTTACGTTTTAACCGTTATGGAGAATTTTGCAAAGCTCATCCAGAATAAAGTGGTCCAAACAGGCTATTCCCAGAAAATTCAAAATGCAGATTTTATATATTATGTAAATATCTTTAATATGTGGTGTTTTATTGAAAGTTGTTAGGGTAATTTTTAGAAAAACAACATTTTCAAACATTTTTCCATGTAAAGGGTAGTTTGTTGTGGGAGATTTTCTTAAAAATCTTCGTTCCCATCCTTGGAAATATTAAACACAAATACCAAATTTGGCATTTAAGGGTCTTTTCGTTTTTGAACTATGCTGCCCAAAGTCACACACACACACACACACACACACACACACACACACACACACACACAAAACGAACTTTTTTCTATAATGTGTTTCTGGACTCCGGGGATAAATTATTATTAATAACCTTTTTCTTCTGTTTACTGCATGCTAATCGAGAAATTAGCAGAAATGTTTTATTACTTGTATACTTGTAAGTAGAAGTGAAATAAGGGAGTTCCATGAGCTAAAGCGATAGTCAAGTTTTTTAAAAACTGCTTGCTCTGTGATTGAAGTTCCTTTGTATGTATGGCCAGGAGTTGACAAATTCCCGTATGAGAAATGTATATTTTAAAACTGAAACCAATAACAAGAAATATCTCAAAAACGGTCAACTTCACGAAAAAAATGTATACAACATAATTGTGTGTTTTAACAAGCTCTACATTTTGTATCAAGTAAGGTTTTGTCTATCTCTTACGGTTTACCAGTTATGCAAAATTCATCCAGAATAAAATATTTTCAGAGCTTATTCCCAGAAAATCCAAGATACACAGTATATTTGCCACTTAAATATCATTAATATACAAATTTTAATCAAAATGGTTAGTCATTTTTGAGAAAATAAAACTTTTCGAAACTTTTTTCCATGTAAATGGTAGTTGGGGTGGAGGCATTTTCTAAATATATGCTTGACACATTCCTGGGGAATACTGTACATAAATACCAAGTTTGAGCTATGCTCCCCCCCCCCTACATACACACACGGACATTTTTCTAAAATGCATTTTCTGGGTTCAGGAGGTTTCAAAACATATAGTTCCGGTAAAAATCTTGGTATCAAATTTGTGGGTACTTTACAATACCTTCTCTATACCTATGTACATAGTGCGCGAAGAGAAAGTAATTAAATGCAGATACATCAATCGTATGAATAACGTCTCCTACATTTGATGTATCATACTGTGGTAGCTTGGGCTATTTGATTAATAAAGATAGAACGTTTAATACAGAAATAAATTACTCTAAAGCAAACGTATGCTAAGCATCGAAGTGGAAACTGAATTCGCTTGGTATACCACTAGATTCATTTAAACGGATTTAAGTACCAAGGAACTGTTGTGTAATCAAATACCGGTATGTTCAGTATTACAAAGTGGTAGCTAAATCCGATCCTAGATAATAAATGGTTTAAGGCCCTGTATTACGATCTCCGGTTGAAGTTCCGATTAGATATTAATTGGGAGTCAGATACAAATTTTGGTAATACGATCTTTGTTTAAAAGCTAACCGGGAGTTATTCTTAGCGAGAACTAATCGCCCTAGCGGGTAGTGGTTAGGGTTTTAACTTGGTGGTAACTATATAAAAATGGCGTTCCTTCAACCTCAATTGATAGTCGATAGCGATTCAAATATGAAATATAAAATCAATTTTAATAAACAGGAGTGTAACCAAAGCCATTAGAGTTAGAAAAAATAAATTGCGGGCTTGGAATGAATGGTTTCGTATATGTTATAAGGTTGTCGAAAGTTGCCTAGTTACTTTATACTATATTAATTGTGCTACGTTATACCTCCAGCATCATTATTAAGCATAGCTTGCTAATCACTTCATATTCTTTTTTGTTTTAATGTGTGGCAGCTATATGTGCTTAATATGTGTAACACAATCAATATTACGCTGATTTCCATAAAACTATCTAAATTATTTTTAAGGTAACCGTTGCAAACACATCAACAGAAAACTCAACCTTGTATTCCAAAATGTCCTATTTCTCTATTAACCGATACGTAGTCCAAAGCAAAGATCCATATAAGTTAATACTTCCAACTCTTCAGGAACGCATAGTACGTAAAGGTGTGGGACAAGCGTGGTTTGCTCTCGTTCTGCACAGTGACGTTCAACTTGACTGCAAAGGTGAGGAACAGAGCAATTTGCCGATGATTATGGAGAGGAAAATTATAATAAAAAAAGTTCTGAAGTGAGACCTTTAATGCTATATTTATGTAATACAGAACAACAAATGCAAACAATATGAGTTACAGGTAGTAATGTTAAGCGTGTGCAACAATATCATTAAGATTGTATGGTAATGTAAGTTTGTTAATAGTATAACATATAGTAACATTTATAGTGGCATCCCGGATACAGTTGAGAATAAATTGGACTTAAATAGATAAACATTCCCATAAGCATGGTATATAGAAATATATATTCACAATTACATACTCGTGATCATTATTAGTACTTGGATGAAAGTTCGTCGTTCAGTTGATAAAGGATGGAAACTCCTCTATGAATATAAACATCGCAATATTTTTATGTAAAGGGGCTAGAACAATCGAACTACAATTCACCACACTGTCAAATTTGGAGAACTAATCCATTCGACATCACACGCTTGCGAAATGTTCCACAACGAGGTATTTTTGTTACATGCTCTTTCAGACTGCCAAGTGATTTTTCTACAATCTCCAATTAATAGTTGATTCTGAACAAATAAATATGTTACAAGAATCGTAGACACAGAGGAATGTACTCGCATTTCCTTTATCCATAAAAAAATCAATGGGTGACTGATTCATCGGGTGTATTGGTTTGCACACATACCAATATTCTCCTTCTTTAAAATATGCAGCCTCGTAAATGGCGCATTTAGCTTTGCCGCTTTCACAGGTTTGAAGATGATCGCTGGTTGGTTATAAACTTATCTGGATCTCAGCAGTTCATCGGATTCAATTAATATTTCTACTGTTAAGATGTAATTATTGTGGATGTTTGGTACTCTTTTTATCTTGCTAAAATTTCAGAAAGCAATTCAATACTTAGTGTAAATGTGCGATAGCAAAAATAAAAAAGAATAAACGTACGAATTCACGTCAGTAGCTATAGATGGTGGAATCATTCACGGTTCTTACGTGTCCATATATCCATTATGGCGAAACGTTTGAAAGCAGAAGGAGCATGGTCCTTTAAAGTACATAGTGTAGTCACACAGTAGTGTATTGTTAAACATTGGAACTTTTCGCTCCATACACGGTTATAAACCTCACAGGAAATCAATCTGCTGGGCTCTGTTTACTAAGAAAATGTAAGACGGGAAAGCGAAATAGAATGAGGTGAAATACCCATGAATGTGTCACTTGTAGACTCAAAGTCACTGATTACGTGTGTAATTACGAGTTACCTTTTGCTTATTTATAAAGACCAAGAAAGGAATGTAGTGTGTTGAAATTAACGTATGGTGGTACCAATTACCAGAGCGCTTAGAATTATTCTTTCTATGGCAAGGAAAACCTCTGGAAAAACATTCAACCTGAGAAGGTACTCTGAGAGGTGAACGTCAGTTCAGTAAAATGTGTTATAGGTAATTGTACCTTTTCTTTTATTCTTCAATTATTTTTAGCACACTCTACCTTAAGTCTGTTGTTAAGTAAACTATATCATTTGCTTCATTTAAAAGCATTCCAAAGTTCTCAAAATATACTAACTATAATGCTAGCTATAAACATATGTACATAGAAGAAAAACAGGTATGTACAGGCTAACTAAGCTAAGGTGATTAAGAAAAGAAAGCTTGAAAGAGGCAATTGTAGCAGAACTGAAAGTAACTACATATCTCTCTCTCTCTCTCTCCGACAGATTTTTGTTCGATAGTGTTTAACGCCCGTTTTTACTATTTTTACTATCTCTTGTCTAATTTGATTTAATTTCGTTATTTGTTTGCTTCAATAGGTACTCATCTATAAAAGCAGTTCATACGTCTGTTGAGTCCCTCAGCTATCATGGATCTTGATTTGGAAGAAGAGGTAAGCCAAAATAAGTTTTGTACTATGTCTCACATTTGAGCTGCTAAGCTGAATCCATTAAATGTCTAGACTGGTATTTAAATGTTGTCTAAACTATTTATTGTGTGCATTTCACCTATTTTGAGAACTTAGAGCCAAGGCAATCAATTACTGTTTTATAATCGTCGACGTCATCATCATCACTCAGCATCAGCAACAGTGACATTCAAGCTGGTGAATAAGAAAGATTGCATCTGTTTTAACTTTGTAGAAATTAGTCATCACTATCGGAGTGGTACTGCAGCTGCTTACCAAGCGGGAGGCTCGGGTTCGATTCCCGGTATCGGCGTGGGGATTTTCTCTCACTGGAAGACCTGGTCTGGTGTGTACTGGCTCATGAGGTCCCTGGGGGACCACTTGAGGAACTACTTGAGGTAAACGTAGCGGCTCCAGATTGAGTGGAGTGCTTTAACCGGCTGGGAGGGACTCGGAGCGCTAATCTCGTCCCATCCCGCAGTACCGCACCTCAGTCATGATGCCTATAATGGACAGAGGTGGATGTAGCGTAGCTTGCGGAGATTAGTTTAGCTTTGTAGAAATTAAATACCTTCTAAAACGTTAACTGGTGTTTTTGGGTGCCTGAGTAGGTTTTAATGCTGCTATAACATTTACTGTGGTATCTATGAAACTACATGCATCTACATGTAAAAGAGTTCGGTTAAACAACGGGGATTTGTTTACAGTAGAACTAAAGAAAATTGTAGTGATCTATTCCATCTCATTGTATTTTAAGTTCCTGTAAACTTATTATAGCACGTATTGGAATATATTCATTCTAATTGCTGAAACATGCCTGCTTGAGTCACATATACATAAGAAATCACAAATATCACAAAACTAATTTACTTCATTTTGTCGCATTTCTACCGACTTTTAATTGTTGTGTATTATAAATATGCTCTTGAGAATTAGAAGCGGTGAACCACGGGAGTATTTTTGGTGGACAAAACATCCCAGATGCTTACAGCAATATAATTAAAGTTATAAAACTGAAACTATGACTGAAAACATAACTTCTCAATGACAAAAACAGATTTAACTGCATAAAAGTTCCAGCGCTATTTTGGTTTCCAATTTAAGAACCCTTACACTAAAAGTGGTATACATTTTACGCGTAAGAGATGGTTTTGTTTGTACTGTAGACAAATGCATTTTTGTTCACAAATGAGTTCATATTTTAAGTGTATAATATACAGGTTGTCCCAGAATGCAACGCACAAATTGACAGAATTGTAGAGGTGAGGCAGGATAAACAGTTCGAGATTGGGGACCTATGGGCTATGGGCTCTAAATTCTTTGCTACAGCATAAAATATATTAAGGGTTTGCACACCACTGATCAAACCGCAGTGGACCGTGACGCGAACACCTAGATGTCGGAGAGCATAGATGCAATAGCATTTAATTAGCGTTATGGTTAGCGTGTGGGTATTGGGTTAAGAAGTTGAGGGAGTTGAAGGTTCGAGCCACCTAGTTAACTTTATTTTTATGTTGTCTCCTTTGTTTGCATTTTAAAATGAGTCGTTCATATTCTTCTGTGTTACTGAATATGATTTATTCGTACTAACAAATAAAATAAACGTAATGTACGATTGACATGTAAGTGCAACAGAAAACATTTCAATAACAGTTACACATAACACCTGAAGTGGTACATTTCTCCATACCCTCGAAGGAGTCTCTAAAATACTGTTTATCATACATTGATATCTTGCTACGTACTAGGGACGATTCAAAACACGTGCCACACTCGCTCGTTACTCGTAGGCCACGCCACTTCTCGACAGTGTGGCAATAATATCTCTTGTATCGAGAACTAGTGCTCACGAGCGAGCATTCTTGTAACTACAGGCGAAGTAAGTTGAGGTATGATCCCTAATATAACTTATGCAATAACTAGGGTCCGGAATTTTAGGGGTTTAAATTAGTTTTTCTGTTATAAGTAAGTTAGAAAGTTTCGAAGTAATTTTATGTTTCAAGCCGTTGAGGTATTAATGTGTGAATCTTATTGAATCTATGTAAAAAAAAAAAAAAAAGAAGAAGAAAAAAAAAGAACCATTAAGACGTAAGACTCTCACTGTAATTATTTTTTTTTTTTTTTTTTTAAATCGCTGTTGAAAATTTCCCTTCAATTCATATGAATTGCAAGTTTGTTTTACAATTCATTTAGGTTTGTTTTGAGTGCATGTGTGGGGTTAGCTAGAGAAAGATTTACATCTTGATATAGAAATTGCCTGTATGGAAAATTCGTCAACATTTTCCGAAGTTGAACTATCTTTTTCTGCCTATAGGAGTATATTAAAAAACAACAGACAACTTAGGAATGTGGCTGGTTGTATATAGTAATAATGCATAATTATGGAGTTTGTTTTTCTTGAATGCAATAGATTAAAAATATGTGCTGAATTTTTCTTAATTAAATGTTCTAGCTCATGTATATTGTAAACAATTGCCTTAAATTGCAGTACATATTAATAGTATGCTTCCGTAAAATAAAATAGATTTAATATTTAATCTATATTATGTTATAAAATGCGTTTGACGTCGATTTCTTTGAATAGGTAGGAAAATTGTTCAACCCCGTCCCCCCCCCCCGCCAAAGCCAGGAACATTGTTAAAAAGATAGGGAAATTGTTTAATAACTTAAAGAGGCTAATAGAAGTCAAGTCATTAGATGGCTCATCGTTTAACTGTACATGTATCCAAACGCGTTCACAGTAAAAGGGTTGAATCGGCGATATTAATCATTACTGACATACCTACACTTTATGTTTCTATGTACAAACATGTTCAGATTACAAACGAAAACAAATTACTTCTTGCAACATAAACATCTTAGGAGTAATAAAATATGTACACACGTATTTGTAATAAATGTGTAGACCACGAGATATACCTGCAGATTCTGTGACACCACATTTTGGTTTTAAACCTTTCCTTATCTAGGTAAGCTATTTAAATCTTGTCATCTAACCAGATGAAATTATTTAACTTGCAGGTTTGATTATGTGAGTTTCCGCACATGACACTGCAATTTTTCTATTAGCGAAACGTATGAGTCTTGCGAGCATCGAGACTGTCATACGCCCGTTGGTCAAGCTCTCTTCTGCCAGCTAAGCGTTCAGCTGCATCTACTGGCTGCGAGAGACGCGCTTAGCGGCAGCGAGATA
This sequence comes from Hymenopus coronatus, assembly GCA_030762935.1. Taxonomy (NCBI): domain Eukaryota; kingdom Metazoa; phylum Arthropoda; class Insecta; order Mantodea; family Hymenopodidae; genus Hymenopus; species Hymenopus coronatus. The sequence goes on from CM060900.1 coordinate 346,743,915, forward strand.
CGAGCGAGATTGAAAGCTGACTTGACCGGCTCTAGTTCGTATATATTACAATTGTAAGCCCATTCACAATTTACGAAACGATATCACTGTGTCAAATGAACTTCAAATGAAATAAAAATGAACAAATATTTCTGTAGTAAAACAAGCACCTATATAAAACTAATTAAGAACTATATACGAGTCAGGTAAGTGCATTCTACCTTTCATCTCTACATGAAAGGCAAACAGTAAGATATTTCGAAATAATATCCGAAGCTCGAAATACAACAGGTCACCAGAGGAACTGTTCCATGTGAGGACATGCAACATCCCTGCAGAAGTTTTACCTACGAAGAAATGAACCCCACAACCTGTTAGAAATTCCAGGGGTTTTGTGAACCTCATCACAAGCAGCTAGAGTTCGTAGAGTTCGTGTCAGTAACTATTCATCTGATTCACCGAAGATCTGTTAAGTGAGGGTCTTTGATATCACGTGGCACCAAATAGTACATGTACTAAGAAGTTCGCAGCTTAGACTATCTTAAGATATTATTAGCCTGTGTGACCTCCATTTTGCACCTCGTTGAAACAATTTATTTCCTGTCATATAATATGTGTACTTTTACAATAAGTTTTACAATAATGTTTGGCAATTCATGGCTCGCAAAGTGGTCACGTGTAAGCATTAGAAAATATTTTTCAGAAGCACCGCCTTCAGTACCACAGGAGCTCAAGTGGTTAAAACGGCATAGTGCCCACATATGACAAACTCAAAGTACCGCTATTCCACTCCTAGAAATAGTATGTTTCTTCATTTCATCATTAAAACATACTTCAAAGCACTTATTACGTAAATATTTTCCACAACCCTTATTTACTTTACTCCATGGCACGACAGCTCACGGGGAACCTTGGCCTACCGCCCGGCCACTGCGTCCCCCATATCTGTCCACTACAGACGTCATGGATGGGGTGCAGTATTGGAGGGTGAGACGTGGTCAGCACCTCGAGCCCCCCGGCCGGTTAATGCGGTCCTCATGACCTGGACAACCCTTATTATTTTATTTAATTAGTATACGTAGGTTCCTTGATAATTACTGCATTTAATAATGAGCGTCAAGTAGATATTATTCACAGTCTTTTTAAAGTAATTTGTACTAAAGAGATTATCGTCTTGTCTTCAGAAATGTAAACTAAGCGTATTAGTGTTCTTAAATTGTGTACCTATCTGAGAAAATTAAAAAAACAAAAAAAAAAAAAAAAAAGAACAATTAAAAATTGGAAACTTCGGAGAGTACTGTGATCTTTGCATCGTGGGATTCGATGACCAGCGCTATACTGACTCACCCACCAGAATGTTACAGCTGACTACAAATTATCTAAAATCAATCGAACTGTCATCGTTGGCGGTACAATATCAAAGACCAGGCTAGTTTGCCAAAGTTGCAAGTTCAATAATTTTAAATATAGTATTGATTGTGCACCAATACTGCATTCATTCAAAACTGGCACTCAAAGAAGGAATTCTGAATTATAATAGGACACTCGCGTCTGCATTCATTTAATTTAAGGCTACTGGTGTTTGATCCAGAAAATATGCTATAACTTTAGTATTTGGCAACATAGACAATAGGTTCCCTATTTCAAACTACGTATTGTATAACAATAATTTTACAAATTAAATGTTCACTAAGGCTTACTTGCAGGGATGGTTCGTCCTTAAGCGTTGAGCACTCCCATTTTACCTGACTATTTTTCTTGTTGTAACTCCTAGATGATTGTTTGCATATATATCCCTAATTTCTTAGACGATCAGTTACAGGTATACTCCTCCTTCGGCGACGGCGTAAACTATGTTAACTCAGCAATATTAGACGATCTCTAGGATCTTGTCGCTGCAGTGGTAGGCAGATCCTTTTGTGTACTATTCTCTGTCCCGATGTTTCTCCTAACCTTTCATTTCACTTCATCCTTTATTTGATTGGTTTGTTTTGGGTTTTAAATGTTGACGGTTTTTTCGGCGTTGCATGGTAGGGAAAAAGAAGCCTTCTGATAATTTTCCTTCTCTGGTGGAAGGTCTACATCTCCGAATCCGCCAGCAAGATGTCTAAGCCTGCAGGGGCAAGGGTAAACCATTGTACTAGCTGCAGACGGGGAGTTTTAAGCTGTAACGCTGAAATAAAAATCAAGTGAGTTATAAACCCAATGTAATATTACAGGGTTAAAAATTATACTAAAATAAAAATTAAAACAAAGGCCTCGGCTTAAAAAGCGTTTGAGATAAAACAAACAAACCAATTACTGCCGCTCCAAGAGCATACGGCGGGAGAAGTACAACTAAAATCAAATGTTTTTATGGGAAGGTCAGTTTGGATAAAAAAAAAGTAAGAACCCTATCTATAGCTCTATAGTCGTCGGCTAACACCTCCGCGAGGGAGGCCGGCAGCTGTAGAGATGAACGAAACACCGCTAGAGCGATTCACTCTAGCGGCACATGCCGTAACGACAAGAGTGGACAGATAGGTGTGAGTTCCCTCTTAAAAAGTTGACTATGAGTAAAAATACAGTGACCTATACTTAAGTCATTCAATATCACGTCCTCCTGACGAGCTACACGAGCATAGGTCAGCCAGTCTACAGGGAGAGCCTTCACTTCCCGAAGTTTGTTAACGCGGAGAGACGACCACTCTGCATGCCAGCCTGAAAGCACCGCTCACCTCACAACAGCTTGAAGTCCGCAGAGGTCACAAACGGTATGACAGTACTGGGTGGCGTTGATGTCGTCTTAGCTGCCAAACCTGCCAGTGCATTCCCGGGCAAGCCAATGTGGCTAGGGATTCATGCACAGTCCACATTAACGCCCGAAGTGTGTATCATCTTGAATACGTTCACGATATGAGGGCAAATGTACAGCTCACGAACACTCTGAAGTGCACTAAAGGAATCACTCATAATAAGGCAGTCACCCAAATGTCGACGGAGAACACAACGAATGGATCGGTATATGACACACAGCTCAGCAGTATATGTACATGTGTAATATGCAAACCGAAGGTAAAAGATTCGGTTCCATAAACAAAGGCACATCCAACACCGTCATTGCACTAATGTCATCGGTAGTTAAAAAGGCGGTCACTATAATGGGATAAAAAGTCTAAAAACAAGAACGGATAACACCATCCCGAGGTCTACATGGGATGCAGCATGGAAACAAGGTGGGTGCACCCTTTCTCTTAGAGAAATATGCTAGGCAGCTCAATATCATGTTTGCGAAGCAGTTCTCGAATACGGAAACCGGCAGGCCTTGGACTAAGTGAGAGGTTCCGATAACGTTCGTCGAGCTCGGTGGAGAAAAAGAGGATAAATGTTGGATGCGCAGGCATGCACTAAAACCCACGTCCATAATTAGATAGTAGGAGATCACGCCGACATCGCAGAGAAGCTTCTGCAGATTCGGCATAAAGGCTCACAACCGAGCTGGTCGGGAAAGCCCCAACAGCCACACGGATGCACTGATTATGGAGCACATCTAGTCTTCGAAACAAAGGGTGAATCAACAATGCTTTCATAGTCTAATTTGGATCGGATCAGTGTACGATAAAGACCCAGAAAAACTGTTTGATCCTCCCCCTAAGATTTGATTTTCAATATCCGCAAAATATGGAGAGAACTTTCACACCGCGCTTTCAGCTGAAATATGTGGTGACGGGCTCAGTTTCCGATCGAATATCAACCCAAGAAATTTCGCCTCATCTGCGACTCGAAGTAAATCTGGGCCGAGTCGAACAGAAGGCGGCTGTCGCCAGATGCTGACGCAGAGCGACGTGCCTGTTGAGAAAAGAAAGCCGTTTTCTGAGCTCCAACAGAGCGATTGCTCAAACACTGCTGGAGATGACGTTCCAAAAACGGCGTGCGCTGAAAAGTACAAAATATGACTAAGTAGTCTATAAATAAGCAGGATGAGACACATGAGCGAGCACATTCCGGTATAGAATTAATCGTTACATCAAACAGCGTAACGTTTAGTACAGATCTCTGTGGCACTCTGCTCTCTTGAATTAAAAGGTTCGAAAAACTGAGCCACTCGGAACACGCGGTCGCTCATAAATTCTTGAATTAACATCGGTAGGTGACCACGTATATTCCAGTTGAGGAGGGAACGTATTATCCCTGCTCGCCAACAGGTATCGTATGCCTTCTCAAGGTAAAAAAAAAATATCCCCACCGTTTGATAGTTCTCGAGAAGGCATAATCTGCATCGATAGCAAAACAAGGTAGTCAACCGCTTACCGACGCCTTCAAAAACAGCTCTGGGTGTTAGTACATAGTGGGATTTTAGCCATCACAACAACCGTTCATTGATCATGTGTTCCAACACTTTGCAAGCGCAACTGGTGAGGGAAGTAGAACGGTAGCTGGATGGAAGAATTCGGTCCTTTTCAGGTTTCTGAATAGGTATAACGGTGGCCTCCCGCATTTGTCTGGTAAAAATGGCGTCAACCCAGATACGATTATAGACCTCGAGTAGGAAATGCTTATCATCAGGAGAGACATGTAACATTTGGACGCGGATGTCATTTGGACCAGTTGCAGAGTTCCGCGTAGATAAAAGTGCATTGTCTGACTCCGCCATGATAAAAAGGCGATTGTACCTCTCCAGGTTTCCGGAACCCTGGACATTCCACCTGAGCCTTATCTCTAAGAAACTCAGGTGAATAAGTGAGCTGGACACCTGAGCGAAGGTACTGCCTAAAGTGTTAGCCACGTCAAATGTATCAATAACACCGGGAGCTGCTTTGAGACCAGCGATTGGGGCAGGGTGGATTTCTCGGTCACTTGCCTCAACTTATCCCATACGACAGAGAAAGGTTTATATGCATTAAAGAAAAATATAAACTTGTTCCAGGACGTCTTTTTATTATCCTTAATAATTTGTCGAGATTTGGCACGCTTCTTCTTATTGTGTATCAGGTTTTCTAGTGTAAGACGACGCTGAAAAGCCCTGAGAGTACACCGGTGAGCATTCATCGGTCCACCAAGGTACCGGAAATCGACGGGTTTGGCCAGTCGAACGCAGAATGGATTGCCCAGCAGCACAAAGTATTATCTTTGTGAAGTGTTCGACTAAATAGTTCACAGAGACGTGCTCATCGTAGTTAAAAACAGCCAAGCGGGAATACAGTTCCCAGTTGACCTGATCTAAGCGCCAGCTAGGTAAACATTTCGAACATAGGTGATGTGTTAAGAGACTAATAAGACAGGGAAAGTGGTCACTAGAATGCAAATCGGAGATGATATTCCAACATAAGGAAACTGCTAACTGGGATGAACAAATTGCTATGTCAGGGTGTGAAAAACTATGAAAGGCGTCAGAAAGAAATATGGGCTCTCTGGTGTTCAGGAGAGGTGAATTATTTTTATCCAAGAAGTCTGCTATTAGCGTACCTCTCATATAAGTCCGAGGTGAGCCCCAAAGTGGGTGATGGGTATTCACGTCACTTACCAACAGTAATGGTGTTGGCAACAGCGAAACTAGGTCTTCTAAGTCAGCGAGCGAAAGGTCAGCAGAGGGAGGCAGGTAGATACAACAAATGGTGAATTTGGCGTAGGGTAACTTAATGTTTACAGCGACATACTCGATGGCAGATGGTAAGGGTACCGAGTCTGTGAATATATTATCGCCCCCATGTGTCGGAACACCCTCTTCCTATGAGTCATAGCGAAAAGGGTAGTACTGCCTGGGGACGGAGCTATGTCTTTTGTAAGCATACGACCAAAGGCTGATACCAGAGCAGCAACAATTCAAGCTCTAGTCGACATGGTTTAATTCCGCACATATCTAATTTTTGGATGACCGTTAAGGGGATACGTTCTAAGGTGAAGGACGTTTCTGCATATTAGGCGGTGCTGGTCGGTTTTAATTAATTCTTTTTGTATTGGAATAACACTTTGTTCAGGAGCACGATCCTGTCACGTATGCACTGTGCGTCTGGCAATGAAGGCAGAATCCTCCTGATCCATCTCCTCCCCGGGGAGGGCCCCTTTCCGATAGAAAATTTCGGTTCGAGGTTTCCGAACCAAGTAGAGGTACTGATCGGCGAAGATGGTGTTCGCCGATTTGTGCTCCCTTCAGAAGGGTTCTCAGAAGAGGAGCTACGTTGAGAGTGACGTAGACCTTTCTTCCCATCAGATGTTTTGGGAGTGGATTTGACCCTCTCTTTCAGAAAGTCTCGTCTCACATAGCTGATCTTGAAATGTTTCTCATACGTAGAACACGTCAAAAGTTTACCAGTTTTATTTCCCGAGGTTGAACGTTTAGGTGACAAGGGTACTGGACTACCGGGCATGCATTCGGATTTGACAGATATTGATGCCGACTTGGAAGCTGATGTCGAAGGCTTTGGCTGTGCTCTGGCTACAATAATCGTTTCTGCAATTGTGGCCCCGTTTATATCGCTGGTCTGAGATGCGATTTCCCGACTCGGTACCGGTTTAGTTACGACTAAGCTTAAGGAACCGACTTCGGGATAGAGGGTTGGCGGAGTCGCAGGAGCTTCTGGTTTTCCATCTCTTCACCCGTATCTCCTGGGTAGCTCTCTCCTCTGCAAAACGGAGGTAATCCTGGGAACTTAATGAATGGTCACCGTCACAGCAGCTCACGTACGATGGAGATGAATTGCACGCACCATCGTGGCAGATGTCACCATAGTTGGCATAGGTAGATCTGCCGTCGCAAAAATTGCTGCTTTGGCATTAACGTTGACACTTATAGCACCTGAGCGGGTTTGGTATATACGGCCTAACCTTAATGGCTTCACACCCTGCCTTATTTTTTGAGGGAGCTTCACACGATCAAATGTAAGGAACCGGGTACACGTACGAATTCTCCATTTACTTTGCGCTGAACCCCATAAACAGATGTTACGCCAGATTCTCTTATATCTCTTCAATGGTTAAACCATCCAGTGCGTGGGTGACTATCACAACGCGTGAGGAGTTTAATGTCTTGTGTACCTAGACCTTCACTGGGTCCTTAGGTACTTTGGCAGCCTGGGATGCGGATATTGCTTCGACCAAGAGCGTGCCGTACGGGCTCTAATGCACGATTTTACAGGACCAGCTATTTTATTGATACCCTTTTGAATCACATAAGGGCTCACCATGGAAAACTTCCTCCCTCCCTGTCCTATTAACAACCAAGTAGTGTGGACGAGACTCGATTACATCTTTTTTCTAAA